>JARBWK010000012.1:64601302-65203407 GCA_030556195.1 Anolis apletophallus | reverse complement strand
TAAAGATGGAAGAGTCCAGAGGTCTATAGAGGGTTAGTGGGAACCCTATAGTATAACCCCATTTGTGTTTTGTGTAACAGAATAAGTTTGTGCCTCTGAGGAAGTATAAAACCAATCAAGATTTGTACCCATTTGTGTCATAATAAATTATTTACATCTTAAAAGAAAAACACCTCTGTTAGTTCTTTTATTGGTGGTGGCCCTCAAGGTCAGTGGTCAGACAGACAAATGGTGGCAGTGTGGTCAAGTGGTTACTGAGAAATTTAAAGTCTCTGCAATTCAATGGTTAGTGGGGGAGATAGTCTACCCTGCCACCATAAGACAGAAGTTGCTGAGGTAACTTCGAGGCCCCCTTGCATTTAGGGTTAGCAGTTTGGATTCCGAAAGATTGTCCAGTCTGAGGCCGGTCAACAAGGGGTTGTCACACCGATGTTATTCAACATCTACATGAAACCGCTGGGAGAGATCATTCGGAGTTTCGGAGTAAGGTGTTATCTGTACGCAGATGACGTCCAGATCTGTCACTCCTTCCCACCTGTCACCAAGGAGGCTGTCCAGACCTTGAACCAGTACCTGGCCGCTGTGTCGGACTGGATGAGGGCTAGCAAATTGAAACTAAATCCAGACAAGACAGAGGTCCTCCTGGTCAGTCGCAAGGCCGAACAGGGCATAGGGTTACAGCCTGTGTTGGATGGGGTTACACTCCCCCTGAAGACGCAGGTTCGCAGCTTGGGAGTGATCCTGGATTCATCGCTGAGCCTGGAACCCCAGGTCTCAGCGGTGGCCGGGGGAGCTTTTGCACAGTTAAGATTCGTGCGCCAGCTGCGCCCGTACCTTGGGAAGTCTGATCTGGCTACGGTCGTCCACGCTCTGGTCACATCCCGAATAGATTACTGCAACACACTCTACGTGGGGCTGCCTTTGAAGACAGTTTGAAAATTGCAATTAGTCCAGCGGGCGGCAGCCAGTTTGCTCACTGGAGCTACATTCAGGGAGCATACCACCCCCCTGTTGTGTCAGCTCCACTGGCTGCCTGTCCTATTCCGGGCTCAATTCAAAGTGCTGGTTTTGACCTTTAAAGCTCTATACGGTTCTGGCCCAGCTTACTTGTCGCATCAGCCGCTATGTCCCACCTCGTAATCTAAGATCATCCGGGGAGGCCCTGCTCTCGCTCCCGCCTACGTCTCAGATGAGGCTGGTGGGGACGAGGGATTGGGCCTTCTCGGTGGTGGCTCCCCGCCTGTGGAATGCGCTTCCTATTGATGTACGATCCACCACATCCCTCCTGGCCTTCAGGAAAAAAGTAAAATCCTGGCTGTGGGACCAGGCATTCGTACAGCAGCACAAGGCAGCATTTTAGATTGGTTTTTAATGAAAGTGGGTGATTATGGCCAATGTTTGTATGGACTGAACATTGTTTTAATCCAGAGTGAATGTGTATGGTGCTAATGTAGTTGTATTTTAATGTATTTTAATGTATTTTAATTGTTGAAGTGTTTTGGGGTTTATATTGTTATTATGTGGGCATCGAATTGTGCCGTACTGTAAGCCGCTCTGAGTCCCCCCTTGGGGGTTGAGAAGAGCGGGGTAAAATCCCTAAATAAATAAATAAATAAATGGAAAGAGGCTTCACATATAACATAAACCATTCCAAAAAATCATCTTCCAATTTTGGGAACAAGGGGAAATGCAACATAGAGGACAGTCCTGGTGTAGTCATCACTCCTTACTCTCCACATCCTTTTTTCTTTCTTACATTCAGAATTTCCACATACCTGTAAGGCTTAGCTGTCCTTGTTTTACTTAAGAGCACCACATTTAGAAGAAATTCAATTCAACCTAACTCAACTTCTTACGTATCTGAACATTTTCAAAGCCTTTAATTGAATGAGCAAAGTTTGAAGGACTTCAGTAAAATAGCAAATAAAACTTGGTGCAGCAAGAATATTACTCTTAGACTATAGGTACTAGGGGTGGATATCTCCAATTAAAATACTTTGAAATCCGTTAATAATTCGTATTTGAAATTATTTTGACCCTATATCGACCCTTGGCATCCAAGTGAAGTTTCAAAACCGAACCCGGGATCGCCATTTTTTTTGTACAGGTCACGTCATTAATTCATTTTCCCCTCTCTCAGTTCTCAACTTGCGAGAGGAGACCGGAGGGCAGCAGCACACTCCTTTCTCCTCTTGCCAGCTGAAAGCTGAGGCAGGCGCTTTATTCCCAAGCAGGGAAGGAAGGGTGGGGACGAGTCCCCACCTCCTTCCCTGCTTGGGAATAAAGCGGGGCAACCCTTGTCCCGCTTTATTCCCAAGCAGGGAAAAAAGGGTGGGGCGAGTCCCCACCTCCTTCCCTGCTTGGGAATAAAGCGGGGCAACCCTTGTCCCGCTTTATTCCCAAGCAGGGAAGGAGGTGGGGAGGCGAGTCCCCACCTCCTTCCCTGCTTGGGAATAAAGCGGGACAACCCTTGTCCCGCTTTATTCCCAAGCAGGGAAGGAGGTGCAGACTCGCCTCCACACTTTCCCCGTACCTCAGAGCCATCCCATGTTAAATATAATGCAGGATAGCACTGAAGGGGTAGGGGAAGGCAGGTGTGTGTTTGTGCCTTGCATCCACACACACTTCCTTTCCCCGTACCTCAGAGCCATCCCGCGTTAAATTTAATCCCGATGCTTCTGAGCTTGAGAGGGGAAGAGTGCAGGGCTTGCCCTCCATTCTTCCCTCCCAGCTGGCGTAAGGAATAATAATGAAAGTTCGTTAATAATTACGTTTCAATTACGAAATTTACTTAAATTTTTTCGGAATAATTTATATAACGATCCAGCAACAGAAATCCCCCCCCCCCTCACGAGTTTAGAATCAATTTTTTTATGGATCAACCACCCCTAATAGGTACATGTGTAGGTGAAATATGGAAATAAATAGAAACATTAATCTTAATTGGAATCATGATACACTGCAATATTCTCTTTTTTAAATGTAATATGTTTTTCAATGTGGGGTGAAAGGGCATATTGGTGTGTGGAATGAGAGATCTGAAGAGGCATGCCTCATTTGAATTTGGTTGCTACAAAATGAACAGTTCTGCAATAGCACAACCACATTCTCTGTTTAGATCCCAGTGGTTTTAGCAGCTAAAGTTTCATATTATCTCAAGCATTCTCAGTGATGCCTTCCAATGTGATTCAGTGCAAATCTAATTTTGAAACATGTGAACTCAGTGCAAATCATATTTTTGATGCAAGACAATGAATATTTTTAATTAAACTGGCACCAAAACTCCTAAATATTTCAGCTTACAACACGCTCACACTAACATCAGGGGAATTAAAATGTACATTCCTAATCTTTCATAATGATGAAATTCAAAATGTTATTGTGTTTTTAAAGGATTCCCATTGTTAAGCAGCATATTCATTATGCTACAATGGCTGCACATCTAATTCCACAGCAGGGAATATGTTCAAAATACAATATTGCATGCAGCAATAATAATAGATTAAAACACAAAAATCCAATAAGATGAAATACAGTGCTGAATTCTAAAAACCTGCATAGAAAGAAGAAATCATCACATAATGACATTTGTAATTATGATTGTTTTTCATTTCAGCCTACATTGTATGCTAATTGTTCTGATAATTAAGACAACCTTGGCATGTTAATTCACCATGGTGCTTCCAGCATGAAGGAGTTTTTCCAGCCAAACTTTTCTTTCCCACACCTAACCTAGTCTAGAGGGACTGGATGAAAAGAGCATTGTTCTTACCTTTTCTTCTCTGGATGTCAAAGGATAATTATCTTGACTCACAAAGAATAAGTTGCAAGGTAAAAAGGTAATGTTAAATAACTAGTGTTATACAGCAGTAGGGAGTGAACCAGAATGTACTTGGTTCAAATCTGGCAAGGAAAGCACTAGCTCCCTGTCTTCTTTTCAGTATGATAATAACCACAATGGCTCACATTTCAGGACTCTAGTTAAAAATATTCATAAGCTGTTGATGAATTTTCATGATTGAATACTGTATGTTTCTACTAAATATTCTCATTACACCTCATTTGAATTTCCACTGATCTAAAGGACCATTTCCTGAGCTATTTATTTATTTATTTTCTAGAATTTCTGCAAGAACCTATTAATGAAAACAACATTAAGAGGAATTAAACTCTAAGGAAATAGCTCTTGAATTATAAACCACCTAATGAGAAATGTCCCTGGGTCAGGTGTCATTCCCCCTGACTGCTTATATACATGGTCAAGCACTATAGATGCCGAGGGCCACCTAAAATCCTTTGGCTTTACGTCTCAGCTGATCTTAACTGGAAGGTCATCCTCAGGGTGCTCCCTCTCAATCCTCAGAGTTTTAAAAGAGCAAGAACCCTAATCCCAGGCCACATTTTACATTCCCACAATCCAGAGATACTTATAGAGATGGTTATGGAAGTCCACTTTTCACCCCCAGATGGAGGGTGCCACAATGCCTATAGGGATTATTTAATCTTTACCATGCCATGACAACCCATTTAAATGACTCCACCCTAAGCCAATTACCACAACTAACTGAAACAGTGTGAGGTAGGTGGAAAACCCACAGAGGATCTCTTTGGTGGGTGGGGGATTCCTACCCAGCCCTTACGTGACCAATTTACACTCATACTCTTCTAAGGGTGGGAGGATGGGTCAAAGGAGGAACAAAGGAGGAAGGTGAAGGGTGATTTGGCCTTTAATAGGCTCCTGTTCCACCCCTCACCATCTGACTGAAGCTGGTGAAGCCAGCTGGCCCCAGACAGCTGTGGTCTCCTCCTTAGGGGGACTCAAATCCCGCCCCCAATGCATGCTTTAGGCTTTGCCTGCTAGCTGTGGGTGGGGTACTCTTTCACAAGATTGTATTTTGTGAACAACTTTAATGTCATCATACTAAGTTATGATGTTCTAGTACCTTTCAGAATCAAATGAAACAACAAGATGCCTCCAGGAAATCCACAAACACTGTAATCATCCTGTTCCAGTATTGCACCTAAGAAGTGTGATAAAAAGCTAAACTAAATGAAGATGCATTTTCCTTTGGCATATTACACAACTAGGTGATATGATTGAGTTGACTCAAATACCCTGAAGGCACCAGATCCTGTCTGATCTTGGAAGTTAAGCAGGGTCAACCTCAGTTAATACTTGAATCATCATCAATTTAATATTTGTTAATCGCCCTCCATCCAGGATGTTCTGGGCGATTTACATAAGAGCAAAGTTAAAACAAGATAAAAATTACAAAGACCAAATATAAAAGTTAAAATCACAAATCAAACACTCTACTGAATAGCCAGGTGTTAAGTGCTTGGGGAAAAGGATGCAGGTCACGCACAGCTCTCACGTACGGTGGCAGCAAGTTTGTAGCACAGCAGTTCTCGTTTGTGCCTGGGGACCAGGGAACAGCACCGGGGGTGCCATTAGCATTAGGGCCTGCACCAGCAGAGATAGATTCTGAAGAGGATTTGGAAGGGTTGCCTGAAGGAGCGTTTCCCATCACTGGGCCCCTCTCTCCCACTGAAAGCTTGGATTGGGATGAAAGTTGGCTTGACCCCTATGCAGACATAGATGAAAGCCAGGTGCAAATGGAAAGCAGCGATAGTGGAAGTTATGAGCATCCGGGGGGGAGAGGGTCATAGGAGCTTCTAAGTGAAAACATGGAAGAAAGCGGCTGGGAAGATTCTAGGGAGGAGAGCTCTCATGGAGATAGGGACCCAGCTGCTGAGAGACAAGGTCGAACCTTTGATAGGAGAAGTAGCACTGAGTCCAGGAGAAGGGGATGGCACCGCAGCCTAGACAGGCCGAGGTCCGTCAGCAAAGATTGGAGACGACAAGGCCTAGAGCGTCGGGGACCTCGGCCGAAGGATTAAGTATAGCTATTATGAAAGAGAGGACATCAATGTTTCATCTGATTTCCAGAGCCACCGATGTTCCAGCCATTTTCGCTCTCGTTTCATAGCCCACAGTTCATCTGTGAACCACAGAGAGCGATTTCGGCAAGGGCGGAAGAGGCGCCTGGGTGCAAACTCCTCTAAGGCAACTGATAGAGTGACATTCTAATTTTTGACCTGCTCATTAAGAGAAATAGTAGTAATTACCGCATCCTTAAAGGCATTCAAAAATCTGGCAGGTTCTATGAGTCTACTAGGGCGGGCTAGAATTGGTTTAACATCTGGGCGAGGAGAAAGTGGAATTTACATCTGGACATTCAAAGCACAGTGGTCAGACCAAGGGACCTCAATGGCTGCGCATAGAGACATTTGCAGTCCAACGTTAAAGATCAGGTCCAGAGTGTAGCAGGCCCGATGAGTAGGAACAGTGATAGCCCTAGAGCTTCCATAGTTAATATTAGATCCTTAGCTACTGGTGAAGGTGGCAATGCATCATGGAATTAATCATGGAGTTTCATGGGGTTCTGGTTTTGAAGAAGATGGAAAATGTACCTACCCCCAGCAGGCAATGTCTCCTCCCATTTCAAGGATACAATTTTTAAACCAGGCATCCTTTTTGAGACACCACTTTCCCTAGAGTCATTTTTCCTCTAAACCAGGGGCGGTCTAAGGTAATTTTAAATGGTAGGCGAACATTATTTTGGTGCCCCCCCCAAAAAAACATTATTTTGCCGCCCCCCATGTAAAACAAATATACAAGTATAATATCACAATACCATTAGTAGTATTATATTGTATCAATGTATATACAATATATTATACCATACTCATACTATATTATATCATAATTATATTATACTACATTAGAATATAATTATATTATAATATATTGACATTATAATATAATGTAACATTCTATTATATTATTATTATTATAAAATAATAAAATTATTTATTTAAATAAAATTATCCTCTACTAAATATTTTCATTACTCCTATAAAACTCAAAAATAAAGTAAAATAAAATATTATATATTACTATTTTGTACAATAACACTATACTGCAATATTGTTTGTAATATTACATGTAATATAAAATATATCATTATTCTATTGTTATATTGTATTTGTATTATATTGTATGACAATATTAAGCAGAACTGTATAATAATCAACAAGAAATGCAATGTAAATGCATCAAAATCAGAATATATTACCTATCACCCGACTCATAATTCATAGGAGTCTCCCATAAGTCCAAAATTAGGATCCCAATGTAAATGTAAATAGAAAAAAAGCCAAAATGTTCAAATGAGGTCGAATACAGGCAGCGCGGCCTGGGCAAACTTGGGCCCGCCCCCCCTCCTTCTAAGTGTTTTGGCCTCCAACTCCCACAACTCCTCATAGCCTCAGGCCCCTCAGGTCTAGACAGAAATAGAGCCGAAGAAAGGAAGGAGGGAGAGAAGGGGTCACAGAGGAGGAGGAAAGCCCTTCATTCATTCCTTCACTTACACTTCCTTCACTGATTCTTTTCTCCTTCCCTGCAAACGCGCGCGCGGCGGGGGAGACAAAGGGAGAGGGGAAGCACTCCCTGCCTGCCCGATAGGGAGTGCTTTGCTTACAGGCTTCTGCGCAAGGGAGCTACGGGGCACGCGCAGAGGTTTTCGTGCATGTGCAGTTGCTCCTGCGCTCAACTTCAGCTCCGGAGCAACTGCGCCTGCGTGAAAACCTCCGTGCGTGCCCAGAAGCGGCGTTGGAGTGCACAAGGCCGGGGTCAAAAAGCAGGCAGCTGCAGCACTGTCTGAGGAACATCGGCAGGGCCAGGATGGCGCCCCATGCGGCCAGGATGGCGCCCCCTTCCCAGATGGCGCCCTAGGCGGCCGCCTACTTGGCCTATCTTGTAGGACCGCCCCTGCTCTAAACCCTTCCACTAAAGCATTGTTAAGGCATCCTTTTGAAACACTTCTTTCAATGAGACCCACACTGTCTGAGGGAGAATTAGCAGACCACCCACAAGAATGCTCACGCTTTCACATCATTTCTATGTGAATGAGAAGCTTTGGAGTCTATTGCTCCCTGACTCCAAAAACAAAGCACAAATGACTCTTGCAGTCACTTCAAAATCTTTTATAATAAATGGGCTCTTGATATTTAATCCAAGGTATTGATTTAAGGTTGGATACCATTTTCTAGTTCAAATGGCAAAGAAGGAAAATCATCCAACTTGATATTTAACCCAAGGTATTGATTTAAAGTTGGATACCATTTTCTAGTTCAAATGGCAAAGAAGGAAAGTCATCCAACTAATTAAGCAACATTTTATTTATCATTTTGACTGCATTCTGACATTTCATATCCCCAGCTTTCTTCTCTTAAAGCTAAATATTGGCTTCTGATAAAATAATTGTAGCTGTGCTATTGAAAAGATCTGAAGTAGAATTAACAGCTTTAAGAAATTAGGGCAAGTAATGTGGATGTTTCCATAATAGTTGAGAAAAGACATTCAAAAGAGTATCTATGCTATAGAGTTAATGCAGTTTAATTGTCATGTGTCAATGCTAGGAAATGTACTAAGGTACCAGCACTTTTTGACAGAGAAGATAAAAGATTGTAAAATGACAGCTCCCATAATTTCATAGCATTGAGCCATAGGAGTTAAAGTGGTGTCAAACTGTATTAACTCTACAGCAGACCTGGAGGATCACCCACTCTGTTCTAGATGTTCTCTTAACTTAAAGCCCTGAAAGTGTTGACCATTATACAAATTCTATTGTACGGAAATATACACAATTTTAATTTATGAGCAACTTTAAAGAAAATTTTAAGAAAATTCAGTACATAATTGAGGCATATTCAAAAGGTGAACTGAACTTAAATGAAAATGTTTAAGCCCCTCCCTGTTCTTTTTTTTAAAAAAAAACAACCCAAGAACATTACTTACTTATTTTAACAGGTAATTTGGAGTCTAATGCAGTATTATTTGAGCTTGGAAATAACTTGAATAATGACACAGGGTGACTTCATTCATTTTGTGGTGTAAATATACCTTCTGAGTTGCTTTTCTAATTACAAGGGTATGGTGTCATTAACATGTCGTGGAGGAATATCATTTATTTCAAATGCTGTCTTGTGCTTTGCTGCCTCATGTTTTCATTTACATATTTAGGGCTGTGATAAGGTAAAAGGAGGAGTTTAATAGCATAGAACATTGAACTGTTGAATTCAGATGTCTTCTTTCAAGAAACTAAAATAAATATTTACTGCCTGAACTCTCACTAGAAACCAAAATGACTACACTGAGACCATTATACTTTGGTCATATTATGAGTATGACTCATAAAAAGATGACAATGCTCCACAAAGTGGAAAGTAATAGGAAAGGAGTCCACATTACAGTGGGATAGAATCAATGAAGGAAGCAACTGCCTTCAATTACTACATCTGAATAAGGATGTTACCAACAAAGCATTTGAGAGGTCTCTCATATTACCATATTGTTAAAAATAATTATTTTAAAAATAATAACTTTCCTATCTCTGATTATTACAATTGTGCATATGTATGCTCATAAAACTGCTGATGATTTAATAGATAAATAATGCTAAATGCAATACCAGTCTAATCCAAAGACACAATTGAATTTAGCATGCTGCATTTTTTCATGCAGCAGAACATAGATGATGCTAAAATTAAAGAACATAAACCTCCATCCAAAAAAATTTCTCAAGACAGAGGGGATGTAATAGCAGCAGCTGTACCAAGTGGAGCTAAGCCAAGCAGACTCACAATCTCAACCCTGTTGAAGCCCAGATACAAGATACAGAATCAAACCATTAGTTAACAGGAGATGTGTCTTAATTGAACACTGGCCCTCTGCCATCGTAATTATGTCAAAAGCTAAATTAGACACTAGACTTATGAGGAATAATCATAAAGCAAATGAGGAGCTATGGCACAAGAGTGGTAATTAATTCAAGTGTTGGTGGGGGGGACGAAAAGGTAATGTATTTTTCAACTCACAAATGGATATGCAAGTATTTAGAAACTGGTGGCCGAAAGTGCTACATCTTGTTCTGAACGAAAGCTCTTTTCTGCAATCTGTGCAAATAATTCAGGCATTGTACACATTGGCAGAGTGCACCATGATTGGCAGATGCAATTCACAGAAGGTCCAGGACTGAAATGGCGAGGGTGTTGCGGGTCAGGACTGAAATGATTTGGCAGAGCTTTCTGGAAGCCTAGACTTAATTCCACACATTAAATGAGCATCAGATTCATTTAAATTATGCACTGAACTGGCACATTGGACCAGCTTGCCCTGAAGAAATCCATACCTTAAAAACAAAACATTAATGATGTGTAAAAGCAAAAAAAAGTGTAAAGGGGGTTTTGAATTTTTGCACGAGATACTAGAACACCTCCTTTTAGCTCTTATTTTAATATACTGCCTTTATTTCTACCCTTTTCTATAGAGGTAGCGTTCTTTCATCACACAGGCTTGTTGCCAGTTTCCTGTCCAACTTGAATCAATTCAAGGAAGCCATATTTTAAATGATGTCAAAGATGACTGAAGGGATAGTTGTCTGACAAAGAAGCCAATTGTCTGCTGCTGTTTCTGCTTTCTCTGCTCACTATAGTATCCTTTGAGCTTTGCTGTGAAACTGTAATGTAAAAAATATGGTATACCCAATAAAATCATAACAGAAAGGTCACATTTCTTTCCAGGAAATATCTGGTGGGTAGTTGTCTGTAACCTTTTTCTCCCATCCCTGGGTTGCATCCTTTGAAGAATTGAAGTACCTAAACAAAATAAGATGAAAATGAAGATGAAAACAAAAATAAAGGGAAGGAAGGAAGGAGGGAGAAAAGGGCCTATAGCCACCTTATTGAAATCACCTGGTGGATATTATCATGCATCTCTTTGTTCCCTGAGAGATACAGTCCTTTTTGCAGTAGAAATTATGGATTTGGCAGTAGGAACCCCCCCCCCCCCCATCATTTTGAAATATGCTGCTTAAATAATTTTAAAAGCTTCTAAACCACAGATAGGGAACCCCAATACATTTACTGAATTTCCAATCGCTGAGATCCAGGCATCAAGATCAATGATAAAGGACTGTGGGAGTTGTAGTCTAATATTGACAGGACCGTGAACACTTGCCATGAATTGTCGATTGACAGGGCTCATTGGGTTGAGTCAGCTATTGACCTAAAAAAAATCTAGAATATGTATTGATTGAATTCCTGATGTATGATGTGCCAGGAGCTAGCTTTGACTGGCATAGGATGATAAGAAAGGATATACCTACATGATATAGTTTAAAGTGTGAAGCAAACAAATTGATGAGTAGGAAGCCATCCTTAACAAATATATCTAGCATCTTGTCCCAAACTATAAATCAAACTAAAAGAACTGTACTCATAAAAATAATGAAGTGTTTGGAATATAGTTTTTAAATATCTTGTTCTTTTCAGTTTATTCAAAGCATTGTCAGTGAACACATATTGAGAGATTCAGCAGTCATGTCCCTCTCATCATGCATATATTTTTACATGCCTGGACAGAGCAGTTATTTGCACAGTTATATTTACAGGTATTCTGTATGTAGTGAGTAATTAAACATAGGTTGCATGCCAATGCTGGCACAGCTATGTGGTCCTCCCACATGTACTCATGTTCACTGAATATGCCTTGTAGTGTGATAGAATGGATAGAGATATTTGCACAAAATTGAGCTTACCATAATATGAGTAGCCTCCAATTTGAAAAGGAGGCTTCTGCTCAGCAACTGGAGGGGTACATGAGAATTCAATTTGCTTCATTAAAAATCATTTACCAGAATCTACTCTTTCCATTGTAAATGTATTATTTTGTTTTTTTAAAATAAAATAATGTGAAGTAAAGCATAAAGAGTAAATGCATCTTTATCTACAGTTTTGAACTGAGAAACGTATGGATACAATACAGCTCATAAATATCCTACAATTTCCAGTGTTTCATAAGAATACCTCAGACTTCTGCTATATGTATCCATTTATCATTCCCAGGACTCAGGGTTTTACTACAATGGTTCCCTTCAATGACTCTGTTACGATGGGGAGGGGTAAAAGGATTTGGAATGAATACCTGACTAGTTTTGTCCTATAGCCAGACACATGATGTGAGCAAAGGTGCCCATACAGCATGGAGAGAAGAGGGGGGAGTCACTCCTTCCTTTCCTTTCTCCACAGCACATTATTTTTATGAGTTATATTTCAAGGTTCAGGCATGATTACACATTGACTGATCCATTTTGACTACTCCTTTGCTAGAGTACATCCAGTACCATTTGTAGCAGGGTATTCTAGCTATTGAAATTAAATAGAGTTTATATACAGAGTAAATATGTAACTGATATTTAATTTTATCATTAGAGCAGTAAAATATGTTTAGGAAACTAATTGCCCAATAACGTATTACTGCAATGTATACTGAAATGCATATCGAATGTCAGCAGCCTGTAATCTTGCTATAAGGAAGGCTGTTGTTTTCCTAAACCTTTACTAATCCTCAAAAGTTGTGACTTCATGTATAGTACTCTTTTTACCTCACCTGATCTTCAGTCCAGCCTTAAAATATACTGAGTTTAATGAACTTGCTCAGCTGAACATAAGCTGTTCATACACTATAGCATTCAGATTTTAATGTCTGCAACCCCCAAATCCAACACCACTAAAGTATTCCATAAAGCAGTGGTTCTCAGCTTGTGGTCCTCCAGGAGTTTTGGCCTACAACTCCTAGAAATCCTAGCCAATTTACCAGCTGGATTTCTGGGAGTTGATGGCCAAAACATCTGGGGGCCCACAGGTTGAGAAGCACTGCCATAAAGTGTTTTTCCAAGCAGTCCCATCAGAGAGATAGGACAGGAAGTAAATAAAGATTATTATTATTATTATTCCATCATAAATTCTTAAGTGCAGGTGGCCATCATTATGACAAGCGCATAGCCTGCAACTGTTTTTTAAAGCTAGTAATATTAATTGCCCATTAAAAATAAAGCCACTTATAATAAGTTTTATTGCAAGAGCTCACTGAAATATACTGTTCCTTGGAAAATCCACCAATTTGACCCAAATTTCTGAAAGAATTGTAGCTAAGCTGGAAGAGTTTGGGAAGGTCTGAGCAGGTTAACAGATGCCACCACTGTTCTTACTCACAAAAACATACTCATGCTTTGAACTGATCATCCAGGGTTGCATTGTACTACTGCTGCCAATCTAGATTCATTAAGGAAATTCAGAAATAATGGGTATCAGAAATGGCAGAAGGCATCAGTATCAGCAACTGATATATGCTACTTTAAACAAAAGGAAGTAATTAAAATCCTTTTAAAAACCCAGTTTTACAAGCACACCAATGATTAATGTTCCCACTCTCACAGTATCTTTTTAAAGTAAACTTGCTAACAAATCCCATAAAAGATCTTCTGGACTTGAAGGGAAGTTGACTTATAGATCCTGAAAAAGCTTTGTGTCCTAATTTTGTCTCTCTCCTTCTCACACAACTGCACATACCAATTTATTTATCTTTTTCATATTTAAAACAACTGAGAATGTTAGAGGCAGACACCTAGAAGATGCCTATAACAGCTGAGGGCACATTCTTTGAGATAAAGAACTCGGATGAGAGGCTGTTTTCATTCTCCAGTCAGACAGCAACACTACTTTTAGAGAGCATTTATTTAGATACAAAGACATCACAAATGAAGAGGCTCTCACTAGAAGTTGAAATAGCACAGATCAATTATTTCCTTTCATCAGCCACAATTGAACCAAATACTGGGACCTGCCTTATTTTGAAGAGGTTGTTTTTTTCATAGCTCTACAGCATCATGAGACATGTTGACAAGCTTAACATCTAGCAAGAGCATTGTACGAATGTTAAACAAATAGTCAAGAGATGATGACAGTCCCCTGCCTTGAATGTAGATACAGGATCTCAGGATCAGACTGGTTGCTAGAGGGCTGAGAAGTATGTTATAATATAAATCTTCTTTTACCTGGTAGGATCAATATCATAATTCTCCAGGAAGAAACACCAGATGATTATGAAATCCCAGGAAGACCATCTGAAAGCAACTGAAATGAATGCACAGCCAGTTGTGAATTCTGAAGAGAAACTTGAAGGGAAAAGTGGAAAGAAGGTAAAATGTTTGGCTACTTGTGCAAAGTGAACACCAGTGATCAGAACAAAGTGATCAACAGTTGTGAGTTTGATAGCTGGGGCAGTTTGTGTGTCTTTTGGAAGGTTTCTAGACTTTAGTGAAATATGAGAAGGGCAGGCATTAATGAAGAATCTTTTGAGGGGTGGAAATTGAGAAAACCAAGCTGACATTAATTAGATTCTAGGAAGCCATCTATCAGCTATGAACAATATGCTAGTAAAATATGAAGGTCAATTTCATTCCCAATGCAAGCAGAATTCTATTTGCCTGCCACCATTTTGGATTACTCTTTTGTGTTTTCCCCCCACATTTGAATTAATCTAGAGATTTATGCATGCGCACACACACACACACCTCTTGAGGTTCATCTACATGACCTAATTCATTGTGCAGATGCTCCTGGCTGTTCCCATAATATTCTGAAACATCTGGTGCTTATCACGGAGTAAACTGTATTAATCCAGTTTAGCCTTACTTTTAGCAATTTCAAGGGATGCTTAGGACCATCTGGATTCTGGCCTACTGCCACAGTTTGGGGGTGGTGTATGTGTCCACCTCGAGGGCCAGTATGGACTGTTCTGGACTGGCCCCAGATTAAGAAGCCCCTGTCGATGAGACCTAAAACACATATTTCAACAAACAGGGATGATTGTATTTAAACATTCACTTCTTGCTGAGATTATTATATTTATTTATTTACTTTGTTTTATAACCCACCCTCTCTCCCTCATTGAGGGACTCAGAGCGGCTAATATATTGCACAATTTTCATGCCATTCTACAATCCACCTTAAATTCAAATACCAGTACATAAGTACATAGCTGAGTCTACAATTTCAATATAGTAATGTAAAGAGGATTTCTTGAAAATATTAACATGCTAGGTACTATCAAAAGAATGGCCACATTTATTTATCATGGTTTTAGAACTCCTCATGAAAAATATAAGGGAAAACAAAGATCTAAAGGGACTCGCGATACCGAACTGTTCCTTAAAAATAAGAGCATTCGCGGATGATATCGCATGTGTGATAGAGGACCCAATAAACAACATTGAAAAATGGCTTGAAGAGCTAGACGAATATGGGGAAATCTCAGGATTTAAAATAAATAGACAAAAAACCAAAATAATAACTAAGAATCTAGACACAAGAGAAAAAGAAATACTGAAACAAAAGACAGATATAGATATTGTAAAAAAATAAAATATTTGGGAATAATATTATCAACCAATAATATAGAATTGATAAAAGATAATTATATAAAAAAGGGATGGAGATAGAACAGACCCTGAGGAAATGGAAACAGCTTCAGCTATCATTGCTGGGGAGAATATCCCTAATAAAAATGAATATATTACCAAAGGCAATATTCCTCTTCCAGAACCTCCCAATATTGAAAAACAAAAAAATACTGCTAACATGGAAGAAAGAACTGGCCAAATTTATTTGGCAAGGGAAAAAACATAGAATAAAATGGAAAACAATGATAGATGAGAGGTCTAGAGGAGGATTCGGAGTGCCAGAACTAGACTTATATTACGAAGCCGCCTCTTTAGAATGGGTAACAGAATGGACAACTCTGACCAATGTGAAGCTGCTCACCCTGGAAGGCTTTGACCTCCGAGTGGGCTGGCATGGTTATATTTGGTATAACAAAGAAAAAATAGAGAAGAACTTTAATAACCATACCATTAGATGCCCACTTTTAAAGATATGGTTAAAGTATAGGGACAGGATCTGTGGGAAGACCCCTATGTGGTTGTCTCCTGAGGAAGCATTCTTCAGAAGACAATACGGTAAATCGACCTGGCTAAAATATCATCAGATCTTAGAAAAGGGAAAAGACAACATTAAATTGCAGGAATTTGAAAAGATAAAAGGAAAAGTAACATCTCTAAATTGGTTCCAATATACCCAGTTAAATGAGATATATAAAAAAGATAAACATAGAGGATTTGATCAGACACCAAACTTCTGGGATAAACTGATGCAGAAAAAGAAAAAAAGAATCTCTTTACTCTATAAAAAACTCTTAGAATGGCATACAGAGGCAGATTTAATAAAAAACAGTATGATCCAATGGGCTAAGAATTTCGGCCACAACATAAAATTAGAACAATGGGAGAGATCTTGGAAGTCCCATCTGAAGTATTCGTACTCTTATGACCTGAAAGAGAATCAAATGAAGATACTACACAGGTGGTATATTACACCGACCACAATAGCGAAATATAGCCAGAGAAAAGATTCTAGATGTTGGAAATGTAAAAAAGAAGAAGGGAGTTTCTATCATATGTGGTGGGGCTGCCGGAGAGTAAAGAGACTTTGGTTGAAAATACATAGAGAGATACAGATAAGTTTGGGCATAAAGTTTGAACCGAGACCAGAGTATCTACTGTTGGGATTGTTAGACTTTAAAATAGAAAGAAATCTAGAAAAACTGTTTATATATCTCATCACAGCCGCTAGATTAATCTTGGCAAGGCGATGGAAGGAGAAGGAAATACCAACTCTAGACGATTGGAGGATGAAAATCATGGAAATTATAAAAATGGATTCCCTAACAACATCGCTAAGAAGCAACGCGAATCTAGAAAAAACGGACTGGACACCAGTTATAAACTATTTGAAGAAGAATGGGGTTGAATGGATAATCAACCTATGAACATAAGAGATATATATTAAACACTTGTACTATTGTTTCCTTATAAGGCTGTCCTATTTTTATATGCCTTATATCATAACCTATAAGCCACCTATGCCTTATTTTCTTTTTGTACGAGAAAGAATGTTTCTATAAGATACTAAGTTGGGGGGAAATTACCCCGATACAATGTAATAATGTCGGAATTTCACGCCAAGACTTCTTTCTACCTCCCTACTATCCCTCCCTGCCCCCCCCCAATCCCCCCCTTCCTGCCTATCCTCACTATCCCCATCCACCCCACCTACTCTTGTGTTTTTAATGTTTATGTCTTTTGTTGGCTGTGTTTTATTTGTTGAAAACTAATAAAAACCATTTTTTTTAAAAAAAAGAATGGCCACATGACAGCCCAACTCTTCTTCTGTATCATGATATATTTTACTTTGAGCATGCTATGGAAATCATGGACAAGAGAATATGATCTGTCATATTACATGAAAATTCTATTCCAGATTTCTTCACCTTGCATGGTAAATCAAATCCAAAGTCAAATTACCAATCTATTAGTTTGTCCCAGTATTCCCATCACCTTTACCATTGATCCGATATTCAAGAATACTTCCATCAGCTATTGCCTTGAAATGTATATTGGCATATTGTTTCCATCAGTAAGGTAGGTTTTAGAAAGCTGTATCTAAAACAGATTCTTGCAGAGATTATCACACTACAGAGTTGCTATCTCGCTTTAAATCCTGTGGCTGCCTCTTGTAGAATTCTGTGGTTTGTAGTTTAAGTGAAGCATTATTTGGCTGAGAAATGTAAACCCCCCTCCCAAATGCAAATCCCAGGATTGTATAAGAGGCACCCATAGAATTTAAAATGGGATAGAAACTCTTCAACAGTGCACTGTGGTTATCTTGGTAGGTTTTTTCCCCATTCCCACTTCATGATTTTTATTCTACTTTTCATGCTTTAAAAAGTCAGTATATTCAAATAATGACTTTTGTAATTGAGGGATACTGCTAAAAAAAAGTGTTTGGAGACACAGCAAGTAATGAGAATTTAAAGAGATTTGAGCCAACAGCAATGCAGGATACCAATGTCATTCACAACAAAGTACCCTGTAATTAATCTTGCTTTTAGTTTTGTTTTAGATCACCTCTCTCCTCCAGTTCAGTGACATTACTTTGACCTGGCTAAATTTTTATTCTCTACATGCAGAATACTTCCCATTTCCCCCAATCTATATTAGAATGGATGTGTTTTCCCTTTCTGAACAGCTTCCAAAGCAACATCATTGCTACTATTAAAGGTACTTAAACCACACAGTGCAATCATATTGTGATGATACTCTTAGTAATAGTTTACTAGAATCACAAAACTTGTTCATGCCGATAATGCTGTCCTTTAAATTTAGGAATGCTTAAACTTCTTGGTGTTAGATGCTTTCAGAACTGCTCACTGTTCAAAAGCAGATTAACAAGAATGGCTATAAATGCAATCTAAATGGGAGTGGTTTCATAGATTTCTTATATATTTTAGCACTCAGACAAAATAAAAAAAACTCATTCAGCACAAGAACTGAAACCTCACAAGGCTCTTCCAAGATATAAAAACCTCTCATAGTTTAATCATTCAAGAGTCAGTGTGATGTAGTGGTTTGTGTATTAGGACCTCATCAGATGGGTGGTTTTCCCTGTCTTTGCATGCTGCAAGAACGTTGTTGAGAGTGAGTCTTCTGGAGCCCATCAAATGATGCTGGGTTACTTCCAACAGAGCTCCATGCTGGCAGAGTGCCAGCAGCATGCACATACAGAAGCCGGGGACAGCAGGGAAGTTCTGTCTAATGTTCAGGTGAGATCTCCTTTCCTGTATTTTGAACCCATTGCTCTGAGTCCTAGTTTCAAGGCAGCAGAAAACAAGCCTGTTCCCTCCTCTTTAGGGCACCCTTTCACATATTTATACATGGCTAATATTTTTCCTCCCAACCTTCTCTTCTGCAGGCTAAACATACCCACCCAGCTCTTTAAGGCACTCCTCATAGCGCAAGGTCTCCAGACCTTTGATCACTTAAGTTCCCCTTCCCTGGACACCTTCCGTTTTGGTTGTTTTACACCTCATATATATTTTTCTCTCTGCTGGTGCTGTTTGCAATTAAGCCTTCAGTATCTCACTGCAAATTTCAGGGACTCAGAGTGGCCCTGGAATAGGATTTGGATTTTGTGATTTTAGCTGATGTTTTAATGTTTGCATTTTTTAATTGGATTGATTTTAATGCATTTGCTTATTTATCAATATGTGTATGTATATACAGCATTGAATTTTGCCTTTGTGAGGCAACCCTTAGTCCCCTTCGGTGTGAGAAGGATGGGGTACAAGTGTACAAGTGTGGTAAATAAATAAATAAATTTTAAGAACCTCTCATTCATCATTAACTCCCTCCTCTTTTAGTATTTTTGCCAATGGAATCACACCCAGTATTTCCTTATATTTCCTGAAGTTAGCTCTCCTAAAGTCTAGAATGCATGTTTGACTTATCTTCGTTTGACCCTTCCTTTGTATCACAAACTCCATGAGCACATGGTCACTCCCACTTAAGGATCCCGCCACTTCCACTCAATTGACCAGATCCTCAGTGTTGGTTAGGATCAGATACAGAATAACTAACCCATTGCTGTCTGTTCTTCCTTCTTGGACAAGAAAATTGTCTGCAAGGCAAGTGAGAAATTTGCTGGACCTTGTATTCTTGGCAAAATTTGTTTTCCATTAAATATTACAGTAGTTGAAATCCCCCTTTACTACTATATCTCTTCTTTCTGCATGTTTGGTCATCTGGTCAAGGAAAGCTTCATCCAGTTCTTCAGTCTTGGAGGTCTGTAGTAGATACCCACAACTACATCTTTTTCAGTTATTATTCTCTTAATTATTATCCAGCTGCTCTCAACCTGGTTTCCAGGACTGAAGTCTTGCATCTCTTCACATGTATTAATATTTTTATATAATGCTACTCCACCCCCTCTCCTGCTTGATCTATTTTTCTGAAATAGGTTATATCCCTCCATTGCTACATTCTAGTTATATGACTCATCCCACCAGGTTTCAATTATTACTATTACTGTTTTGTTATGCTAAGAGTTGCAGCTCATCTTGTTTATTTTCCATGCTCTTGGCATTAATGTAAAGACATCTAAGCCTGTGGGACATTCCCCTTAGCTGTTTATGTGAGATTATTGTCCCCTTGCTGCTTGGTACTTGTTGTGTTTGTCCACATCTCTCTTTAGCTTTTTTCTGTTCACCCCAGGCCTTGATAAACTACTGCTCCCAAGGATAATGTCACTCTCCCCCACACAACCTAGCTTAAAGTCCTCTTGATCAGGATTGCCAGTCACTGAGCAAAAACATATCTTCCTATTTCTTTGAGGAGCAACCTATCCAATGCCAGTAGCCCATCTTCCTGGAAAAGCTTACCATGGTCCAGGGAGCCAAATTGTTCTTCCTGGCACCATTTGTGGAGTCAGTTATTCAACTCTACTATTTTCTCTCTCTCTTCCTGGTCCACGTTGTGCAATGGAGAGGAGAGATGAAAAGACTACCTGTATATTAAGATCTTTTAGATTTCTTCCAAAAGCTTCAAAATTCTGATCAGCTTAACATGGGCCAAGGCCACTTAATACAGTCTTAGCAGTGTTAACAGGAGTGATGGAGTGCTTTTGAGGATTGTGGGCACATGTAATGTGCCCTCACTACCCTGGCTCAGGCAGCCCAGGTATGGGGGATAATGCCTACCTTGTCCTCTCAATTGTGGTGTCCACCAGGTATGAAAATGATGCTGTTTGTCACTCAGCACCTGGAGGGATGATATTGAGAGTGACTAGGCAATTGGAGAAGGGAGGGAGGAAAGGAGGAGGAGTGATTGCTCTTTCTCCGCTCCCTTCTCTCCCCTTGATTTATTTATCATAAAACAGAGGATGTTCCAGAGGAGTAATACTTTTTATGGGTTTTTTTGTTTTCCAGGAAGACTCTGCATTGTGGATGAAACAGAAAGGCAGCTCTAAGTTTTTTAAATCACTCTTCTTTGTCATGAGGAACACCATCAAGTTGCTTTTGAACAGTTAAAGACTTGAATTATAATCTCATGCTGTCTTCAATGTACATGGGTATTGAAATGAGGATCAGTATTGCAAGGACAAGCATAAGAGGATATGAGCCAGTATAACAGAATAGTGAACAAAACTATTAGCCTATATATCATTTTGCATTTGATTTGATGCTTCCTACAATATTTGTGATTTTTGGGTATGGACAATAAATTAGGAATTTAAATATCACTTGCAAATTTGTTCATTCCTAATGGAAAGGGGGCATCTCAATATGTTGATTTTGTGCAGAATAAATCATGCGCTAAGAATAGTATTTTAAAATGGCAAAGTTTTCAAAGATATATTTGAGAGAGGAGAGAAAATTGCTAAAATTACCCATTGCTTTTTTCAAGAACAAAATTAGTGAGGAATTATATATCCCTACTAATAAAGTATGGAGAATCACTTCTTCCATATTCATTCCTGTGTATCACACAATGAAATGAACTCTACTAGAGAAAGAAAATTTGTGGAAACCAATTCCTCATGGCAACACTATACTATGTGCTACACTTTCCCCTTCTCCAAAGTAAAACGTTTGGGGTCTTTTCCTAAATTGGGCTTTTCAAGTGTATGTATTAAATGAACACAAATGGGTACCCATCTACACTTCCATGATAATGCAAATTGAACTGTATTATATGGCAGTGTAGATATATAATGCAGTTCAATGCAGTTCAATTTGCATTATATGAGTCTACACTGACCATTTAATCCAGTTCAAAATGCATTATATAGCAGTATAGATGGAACCTGGGGTCATACATATTTATCTAAATGCAGGAAAAACACGATATATTTGAAGAGGATCAATTGAGGCATGATAAGGACTGAAATCTTATGAAACCATAATAATTTGCATAAGATGGCAGTCTATATACTGAGAACACCAACACAAATTATCCCTTTCAAACTGGAACATCTTTTCGGCACAAGCCAGTGTTTCACCCTGATTCCATAAGCACACATTATTTTGGCCCTCTTTACTGTCTTGAATCCCGAAAGACCTTTCTACGTTCCCCAACAAAACCAGAGGTGCATGAAGCCAGACTGCTGCCTGAATGATGGATGATAGAAGAACTTACTTTTATCCAGCTGCAGCTTGGGCAAGAAGATTCAATATCTGCTCCAAGCTGTCCTTCCTTAAGTGACTGTTGGGAGGAGATTGATTAACTTTTGTGGACTGTTTCTCTCTCATTGTTTACACTTGCATATAAGAAAAAACCTATGCCCCAACTATAGCTTCTGATGCTCTTCACTAGCTTTACCCTTGCCTGTTCTACATTTAGCAGGTACATCATAAGATTTAATTTGCAACACTTGAGGAAGAGTATAAAATATTTGTGAAAAGCATTTTTCAGTATCTTAATGAAATATTTTCCTAAGATGCATGATCAATAAGGTGCACAGAATGTGCCTGTCATGATCCTTACTTTGGGCGCTTTTTCCTTTTTGAGAGTGATAATTTTAGAAAATGGCGAGAAGCTAGAAGAAAGATAAACTGGACTAGTATGAGCAAAAAATAAAGTGCTTTACTAGTACCAAAGACCTCCTAATGCAATCTTACATGAAACCACAAGGTGTCACAATTACAAAAATGTTATAGCGGTGAGAAAGACAGCAGAATCGAGCTTGGTGTTTTCACATGAGAGTTTACATTGCCTTTCTGCTTCAGTCAACAGCTTTGTTTTGTGACTTTATCACAATTAATGCAGAATAAAATAAGTGAAAGAGACATTTACACTCTGCATTATCAGCCCAGGCTTTTCATTGCTGTGTCAAAACTTAAGAACCATGCCTGAGAGCATCACAATATTTCACTTGTATGATTAGACAAAACTCTAGAAAAAAAACCACTATTTATAAGAACTCAGTCAAAGATAAATGCTTAAAGATTCAATGAAATTTTGGTTTTACTTCTTACATTTTCAGAATACCAATGATAATTTTAAAAATCTTTAGTGATGCATGAATCTTCACACATTGCAGCTAAAAGCCAAACATGTACCAATAGAGTTTTGAAATATTGCTTCAGCTACCAGCTATAATGATCATGTCATTTAGAGGATTTGGTGAACTGTAGTTCAAAAATACTGCATTTTCTAAGTTTTATATTTTACATGGATTTTTAAAAAATCAAACTGTTATTAGGCAGTGCAACAGAGCTACGAAGTAACTTATTTTCTATTAAAACACTAAACTGAAAACTAAATACAGACTCTTTAGCACACCATAGAGCTCTGAGCCTTAATCCAAACCACAATTTATTATTAAGCGGGAGCCAGGGGGGATTCAAAAAAAAGGGAGGGGGGAGAGAATCTACTGGAATTATTAATGTCCATGATAGCAAATTGTTATATAGTTTCCGTTCTCAAAATGTACATGAACAGCTTCTAGTCCTTCAGAAAATCTTCACTTGGTTTGACCTTTAATATCCACATTTGCTTGGCAATTTGAACTAACTCAGCCACTGGAATAATCCATTCTTGCATTGTTGGTGCCTCTTTATTCATAATAGCCAATAGGAGCTGTGGTGGCACAATGGGTTAAACCCTTGTGCCGGCTGAACTGCTGACCTGAAGGTCGGTGGTTCGAATCTGGGGAGAGTGAATTGAGCTCCCATCTGTCAGCTCCAGCTTCCCATGTGGAGACATGAGAGAAGCCTCCCACAGGATAGTAACACATCTGAGCATCCCCTGGGCAACATCTCTGCAGACGGCCAATTCTCTCACACCAGAAGTGACTTTCAGTTTCTCAAGTTGCTTCTGACACAATAAAAAAGTCAACAAAAATCTTTTGAGTGACATGACAGTTTAATTTTAGAATTATTTGAATTACAGAAACATCTGAACTCTTAATACAGGAAGGCAAATATGATTTAATAAGCATAACTGACTGTTGATGTAAAAAATCCCTTTATAGCAATGGAGTAATAAAGTGGTATATACTATACTAGAGAAATCAACCAATTGAAAAATGAGAGAGATTAACATTACATATCATGGATCTATACACCCATAAAAATCCATGATTTAGAGCATGGAAAACAAGTTGGAAGCATTTGAGTAAAATTCTACTACAGATTATCTAAACCAGGCTGAAATCTTGGATATGCTTTCCTAGAACAGATGACCTAACATTCAAGAATGAAATATATATGATGCTTCAAAACTTACTGTCCAGAAGGTGGAGGAAGCAACAAGGAGATCAAGCATTTTGAACCTGATTCAAACTAATAAGAAATAATTGGTCAATAAAATGTACTAGTGAGAACCTTGGATGATAGAGATAATTATCAGTAGTGTTCCTTGAACCAATCTTAAGAATTATATTTGTGTCTTTTAAAACCATCTTTTGGATGTGATTGGAGAAGAAACACTTCCATTTTAATGAATGTTACCTCTAGCTTATAGGTGCTTACTAGGGTTGGTTTAGAACCCAAAAATCGTGGTTCTTTAAACAAATGAGGGGGGGGGGGGGGGGGTTTAATGCTTAACGTAATGACTTACAAAAAAATCAAAAAATTCTTATTTGATATGTTATTACTTACACAATTTTGTAATTAGTTCTAAATTGACCAAAGCAGGGAAACAGGAGTGACACTGTTTTAAGCACAGGCAAATCAAGGGGTAACATTTCCCTTCTTCTCTGGAGTGCAATTCACTGGGACCTATTATTATTATTATTATTATTATAAAATGCCTGGGCCTGCTTGGAGGGAAATATAATGAATTAATATTATTATTTATTATTATTATTATTATAAAATGCTCCTGGGCCTCCTTGCAGGGAAATATAATGAATTAATATTATTAATTATTATTATAAAATGCCCCTGGGCCTCCTGGCAGGGAAATATAATGAATTAATTATTATTATTATTATTATTATTATTATAAAATGCCCCTGGGCCTCCTTGCAGGGAAATATAATGAATTAATATTATTAATATTATTATAAAATAGTTACCCACCTCTGGTCTAGGACTTGCTTCATTAGTGCTCTTCTCACTCCCTCACTCCAGCTTTTTCCCCTTCAGTTTTCCAAACACCTCTAGGAATCTCCGTTTGTCCTCTATGGGTTTTCTTGATTCTATTTACTTTTCCTTCTCCTCTCCATGCTCTTCTCACTTCCTGCTCCCCTTCTTTCAGCCTTACTTGTGTCCTTCTGCTCTGTCCTTCTATCTAGCCTAATTCCCTGGGGGTTTAAACGGCTTTTTTCCTCTCAGTCCTCCAAGCTGCTCTAGGAGTCGCGCTGTGGTTCTCTATGGTTCCGGTTGCTTTTTCACTTCCTAGAGGAAGGCCTTTCACTTAATTTAGGCTCCGACCATGCAAAGGCCCTGATCTGACTGTGAGTAATGTCTGGAAAGCTATTTTGGAGGGGATAATTTCCCTGTTAGAGGGACATCCGAAATAATTACAATAATAAAGAACTTTTGGGCCCACGAAGTGCGGTATACAAAGTCCACTTCCGGTTTGGCGGGAGAAGTGCGGTAAAGCTCAAAATTAGCATTTTGAACGGATCAAATACGAACTAATTTAATTTCTTCATCCGAAAGCCCAACCCTAGTGCTTACAGTAGAGTTTGCTTAATATGTTTCATTTCCCAACTATATGGTAAAGTTAATTCCTATGAACTAAATTAAATATATCAAGAATTTTGAATTAATGTACTTTATTTACTGACTTCTCTTTTTGATTGATTTTTTAATCACCACACCTCCTATATTCATGTTAACTGTCTAATGTCTATACCTTTCCACAAATTATCTGTCCATTTATACATTCCTGAAAGGTTCTAATATTTCAAACAGACAGTTGCCCAGTGAATAATAACATCACCCTTATCAAAATTTCAGGACTTGTCTTGGATGGACCAGAATGTGACTGCTACTATGCCAATTCATTTCAAGGAATGTTATATCTGTCTTTTAGCTGAAACTTTCCAATGTGGTTTACTGAATAAACCACAAATAA
Organism: Anolis apletophallus; assembly: GCA_030556195.1. NCBI lineage: Eukaryota > Metazoa > Chordata > Lepidosauria > Squamata > Anolidae > Anolis > Anolis apletophallus. The sequence goes on along the minus strand of JARBWK010000012.1, from coordinate 65,177,521 downwards.
TACAGATTTTTTTTTTGGAGGGGCCATCATTTAAAACGTGTTTGCAAATCGAAGATATGTATACAATTTGAAAAACCGCAGTCACCAAACATAAGGCAAGGCTAGAATTCAACTCATAAACCTGTTTTATATTTGTAAGAGTATTCTGACAAGTTTGCAGTGACCCACCTTGTTTCTATATTGACACAGCCTTGAGAAGAAGAGAAAATGTGGTATCTGCATGTTTTAATAATCTCTTACTATTGACTGTTAAGCTATTATATAAAAATAGATTTCATGTATAAATTGAGGCCAGATCGGTGCCCCAAATTATGTATTTGGACATAACTTGTAGATAAGTCAAGGGTCAAAACAAGACAGGAAAGAGCTGACACTAACTCAAGAGGTCAGCTGCTTCTGGCCACTGCAATTTTTTCCACCATAACAGAGAGCAGAGAGGCACTTGGTGCTACTTTTAGATTCTCCCAGGATGGACTCTGGTCTCACTTTTCACTACTTTACTCAGCTATTATGTTTTTTAAGAGCTAAAGTAAAGTACTTCTGCATGGATAAATTAATGCACTTTTGAGAAGTTGATATTTTGACTAAAAGCTCCAGATTAATACATGGATATGTGGTAATTTGAATCCTCTCCAATTAAGATTAGGGATAACCTGAAAACTCTAACAAATACTTTTATCTGTAGGTCAGGTGGAATGAGTGAAAGAAGAGAAAAGAGATAAGATGCTTATGGGTTTGTGGTCATTTGAGGGGGGTATTTCTTTTCTTCTCCTTAGCAACTGTATCTGTTGCAATAGCTACTGTTTGTTTGCTTGTTTTCTTTCTTCAAACAGGTACCCCTTTGGAAGATGGGCAGAAAGAGAGAAACTCAAAAACCTGTAGTTGTCATGGCAATGAATGGCTTACTATTATCAACTGTTCCCTCCAGTCACACATTAAACTTTGTTCTTATATCTCTATAGGTATACATGAGAATGGAGGGGATACTGCTAAAGAACAGGGGAATGGATGAAAAAAGAGGTAAATAACAAGGCGTTCGTTATCATGTTTTCTCTGCTCCTACGCATCTTTCCATCACCAGTGTTGTCCCTTTCTGAAAGGCGAAAAGGACTACAAAGCACAGTCAAGGTGATATAACGAATTCATTGGTTTAAGAAAGAAAAAGAAAACCCGATCATTCCACAGATTTGGAGTAGCCCTCTCTTACTCCATGACCAGAGGACACAGGGATCAAGAAAATATGATGAACCATTTATTTTATTTAATTAGTTCTGTAGGGACAGTGAAAAAGATATAGCAAGCGAAAACAAAAACAGCAGCAACAAATATGATGGTGCTTCAAGATAGTGTTAAATTTCTCTGTCACGAAATTCTATATGTGAACCTCATATAGAACCTCACCGGCTGGGAGTGGCGGCCAATAAATCTAACAAATAAATAATTTATTTATTTTATTTATTTATGGTATTTGTACCCCGTAGCTTCTCACCCCCGCAGGGGGACTCAGCATGGCTTACATTTGCAGCACTACAGGCCGCAACACCACAATACAATTTAAAATACACCATATAATCAATGTCATTAAAAAGCATTAAAAACATTAAAAAGCATTACATTAAAAACCACTACATACAACAATAATTAATTAAAGCCATCAAGCAGAACACATTGTCAGTCCAGTCAAGTCCAAAATGTCAATCCAGTCAAATCCAAAGGTACAATTTACATCTGCTACCCAAAGGCCTGGTCAGAGAACCACGACTTTAGCTTTTTTCTAAAAGTGAGGAGAGATGGAGTCGATCTTATTTCATTTGGGAGTGTGTTCCATAGGCGAGGGGCCACCGCCGAGAAGGCCCTGTCTCTCGTCCCCACCAGCCGCATTTGCGATGCTGGCGGAAGCGAGAGCAGGGCCTCCCGAGATGATCTTAGACTGCGAGATGGGACATAGAGGCAGATGCGTTCAGACAAGTAGGCTGGGCCAGAACCGTAGAGCTTTATAGGTCAATACCAGCACTTTGAATTGGGCTCACAGATGGACAGGCAACCAGTGGAGCTGACACAGCAGAGGGGTGGTGTATGTCGCCCCAGTTAGCATTCTGGCTGCCGCCCATTGGACCAACTGAAGTTTCCGAACCGTTTACAAAGGCAGCCCCACATAGAGTGCATTGCAGTAGTCTATTCGTTATGTAACCAGAGCGGGGACCACCGTGGCCAAGTCAGACTTCCCAAGGTACGGGCGCAGCTGGCGCACATGTTTTAATTGTGCAAAAGCTCTCCCAGACACCACTGAGACCTGGGGTTCCAGGCTCAGTAATGAGTCCAGAATCACTCCCAGACTGCGAACCTGCGTCTTCAGGGGGAGTGTAACCCCATCCAACACAGGCTGTAACCCTATGCCCTGTTTGGCCTTTTGACTGACCAGGAGGACCTCTGTCTTGTTTGGATTCAATTTGAATTTGCTAGCCCTCATCCAATCCGACACAGCAGCCAAGCACCAGTTCAAGGTCGGGACAGCCTCCTTAGTGACAGGTGGGAAGGAGTGACAGATTTGGACATCATCTGCGTACAGATAACATCTTACTCCGAAACTCCGGATGATCTCCCCCAACGGCTTCATGTAAATGTTAAATAACATTGGGGACAATATTGAACCCTGTGGGACTCCACAAGTCAATGGTTGTGGGGTCGAATAGGTGTCTCCCAATAACACTCTCTGGGACCGACCCTCCAGAAAATGATTGGAGCCACTGCAAAGTGATACCTCCAAGCCCCATTTCTGCGAGGTGTCCCAAAAGGATACCGTGGTCAATAGTATTGAAGGCCGCTGAGAGGTCCAGCAGAACCAACAGGGACACACTCCCCCTGTCAAGTTCCCGATGTAGATCATCTACTAAGGCGACCAAGGCTGTTTCAATACCATGTCCTGGCCTAAAGCCAGACTGTGCTGGATCAAGATAATCAGTGTCTACCAGAAACCCCTGGAGTTGCGAGGCCACCACACATTCTAGGACTTTGCTCAAGTAGGGGAGATTGGAAACTGGCCAATAGTTTCCAATCGGCCAGTTTCCAATCTCCCCTACTTGAGCAAAGTCCTAGAATGTGTGGTGGCCTCGCAACTCCAGGCTTTAGGCCAGGACATGGTATTGAAACTAGCTGGAATCTTGCCCTCCTGTAAGGAGGCATTAACCACCACCTTCACACACTCTGCCAAACCCCATCTGGCTTCTTTGATCAGCCAGGATGGGCAGGGGTCTAGGATGCATGTGGTAGGCCTCTCCTCTCCAAGGATCCTGTCCACATCCTCAAGCTGAACCAATTGAAATGAATCCATTAAAACCAGACAAGCAGATGCTCGTGTTACATCCTCAGAGACTGCACTTAACGTGGTGTCGAAGTCAGAACGGATCAGTGCAACTTTGTCCGCAAAGAACCGAGCAAATGCTTCACAGCGATCTGCCGAGTTGTCAGGAATCTCGCTCTGAGGTGAGATTCCTGACAAATAAATAATCATAAAGAAGTGAGTGGATTTTGCATGATGAGAATGAGACTGCGAAAGAACATTATTCTATTACAGATAGGTTACGGACAGCAAGTGTGGTACTGTAGTATGAATGTTGGGCTAGTGATGTATATACATTGTAGAGTAAATGCAGTTTGACATTATTTTAAATGCCATTTCTCAATAATATGGGATCCTGGGAGCTGTAGTTTGGCAAGGCACCACACTCTTTGGCAGAAAAGGCTAATCATCTTGTAAAGCTACTATGATTCCATTAAGTCATGACAATCTGCACTAATTCTATAGGATATATGTAGCCTTAAATATTCCTCTGAGACCAGGGACCTCATTCCACACAGTATTCTCTCTATGTTCCTGAAACAGCATCCTAAGGAGGCCATCACATAATGCAAGGCCACTTCTGGTAATTGCCCATGGGATGCCATTGCAGCAGCACAGGGAAATGGAAGGAAAATTCAATTTTCAGAAGTCAGATGCTACTGGATGGAAGCGAGGAAAGATGGGGAAAGGATGTGGGATTGCTGCCATCCCTGAAAATGGAAAGGCATGCTAGGGAACAAAAAAGACGGTTCCCAGTTTTCTCCTGCTTTCCCCCTGCTTTTCCTGTTCATGTAACCAGTAAGCCTGTATTATCGAACAGAAAAATGCATATCGGAAGTCGAATCGGATATTGGTTTTGCTCTGGTTTCGGATGTGAATTACTTCCAATTTTTAAGTGATTTTATTGAAATGGATTTGAAGGTATTCCGATAATTGGAAGTATTCAGAAATAGCATCTGCAATTGCGCAATGGGCAAAAATCAGCAGCAGGGAGAGTCAAAATCAGCAGAAGGGAGAGTCTAAACTATGAGGAATTCCATTTCCATCCGTTTTTGACCGCTAGTAATGGCAAAACTAGCCACTGGTAAAAAAATATTAAGCACTGTTAACACATTAAGAAACTTTTTTTTTAATGGGACATAAAATTAAAATGACATTTGAGCCCTTTCCGAGAATGGCAACAGATTTCTCGGAATGGCGAATCCACTTCCTGTTTGGGGGCGCTGTTCTCGATATAGCTTCAATTATTAGAAGTCCAAAAAAACCACCCGCGAATCGGAAGTATCCGATTATCGGAAACAGGCCTAGTAATCAGGTCTTAGGGTTTGAATCCCTGTTCAGCCAAAGTTACTATGGTGACCCATAGTAACTTTGGACAAGTCATATTTCTTCTGAGGACAAGTATCAGAAGAAAGTGAGGGCAAACCCCTATTAAAGTGTAAGAAGAAAAATATATCATGATCAAGTCATTGTTCAGTAATCTGTTCCTTATAGCAATCTCTGCAAGTCTTATACTTTCTGTCTGTTGCAATAATAAATCTAGTGTATAAAGTAATCCAAAATTAGTTGCATCAAAGATTTTCTCTGTTTGCTGTTCAAAACCACATCATGCTTCCTTGCTCTTCTTGCTTTAATTCTTTTATGACTAGCTAATACAAAAATGCAGGATTAGACTTAATTAAACAAAGTACAGTCAATGAAGTTCTGTTTGAGCAGAACAGGAAAACAGGCTTAGCTGAAATCCAGGTATCACTAGAACAAGAGTTATTCAACAGTCTCACACTTAAATTTTAATCCTGGATAGAAGACATGACTGTAAATACATCAAGATGTTCACGAGCAGAAATGGTAATCTTATTTGGGATTAACCATAGAGATTATAAAGCATTTGCAACAGCAGGATGATTATTCTTCAGCTAAATGCAATCTGAAGGAAATCCATGAAACCATCCTCAAGAGCTAAACCAAGAGCAGTTTTGAAGAGCTGGCACTACAGTAGAAGCCTAATTCATAATCTAACAGTGATGTGATGTAAGGGTCATCTAACCAGAGCCATTTTAAAAAATTCTTTTGACCCAATAAAGCTCATAATTAGCATTTCAAATATCATTGGCATGGTGCTATTAGGAAGTTATCTAAAGGAGCATTCATATTTTGTTAATTATCACTCATTTCTGTAAACGTTTATAGTATAGCAAGCATAGTAGGCTTGGTTGATTTTAAAAAAATGGTTCAAAATTCATTTCGAATGTAGGGGCGCTGGTGATTTGATTCTAAAGTCAATTCCGATTTTCACAGAAAAAAATGTTCAAAACTTTTCTGACCTTCCGAGACTTCCGAATCCTTTCGTTAGTGGTTTGAAAGTGTTATTTCCTATTTGATCGGATGGTCTTTACTTTGAAAGTAGTTCTTTTACTCCAGAAGCAGGGAAAAGCAAGTGAAGGAAATTCCTTCCTTCTCTGGCTTTAAACCTAGCTTCTCTGGCTTTCAAACTGGCTTCTCTGGCTTGAGCCGAGGTCAGGGACCAGAAGCGGGGGAAAAGCTGAATCATTTCCTACTCACTTAATGGGTAGTAAAAAAAATGGCAGAAAGGACGTTGGAAGGGCAAAGGGACTTCTGGTTTTCTTAAAAACTTCAAAATTGCTTCAAAAAGGTAATGTTTACAAATTTATTCCAAATTACGAAGATTCTGATGGTACCTAACCATGCCTAAAGCATGGTTGTGTTGTAAAACCTAAATTCACCTTCAGAATTCTGTCATTTTTATCTTGATGTTGAAAGTGGATACAGCAGTTTTTAATGGGGTTATAGATCTAATCTAGTAAAATACTTTGCTTTCAAGGTGGCCAGGGTCTAGGATCAGTCAGAGCAATATTGCATGTTGTAAAGATAAAATATAAATGCACAAATATATTACGTCTTGAATAGGACTGGCATGTGAATGGTTACCAGTCAATTCATGTTCTTAGTTCCTACATGAATAGTTATCATAAAATGATTGGTTAAGTCTCTGTAAGTTTTTGGATATCTGTTGATTGACTGGAAAGTTCTGGCTATGAACAGGTTTGACACTGAGAAAGAGTTACAGTCAAGTAATCCCATGCAGTTGGTACGGCTATGCATATGAGAGATATATGATATGATTCTCAAAAAAATATTCTGCCTATAAATACAATTTTATTTCAATTTTCTAATTTCTAGCATTGCACAAAATGCAAAACTGAAAACCATTCACATGTAAATCTCTAACATTAATATTTTTCTCTAGATGATTTATCTGCTCCTTTTCTTTAGATGCTTAATCTGTATATATGGCAATGTTAGACGTTTCCAGACTGAAGTCAAATTTAATTGAGGAGGTGGAATTCTTACTGGACATTAATAATAACTCCTCTTCAGTTACATCTAGGATAGCAAAGAGGAATATTGACAAAAGTTAGAAACTCAGACGTGCCTGGGATATAATTTGGTGCTTTATAACACATCTTTCATTTAAGTTATTTTGCTTTTCTTAATATATTATAGATTCATATCTCTATTTTATTCATAGATCTTTTAAAAGCAGAAAAAACTGCACTTTTGACAAGTTTCTCATGAATTCCAGAAGGATCCAGTTAATCATTTAAAATGTATTTTTGCTGGAGTGGTTAATAAACAGAACTTCTAAAATATATTAGCAAAATGTTTCAGCTTCTTCATTTTTCAGTTACTCAAAATAAAAATGAGTTGCAGCTGGAGTAGATGTTTTATACTCTGCATTACCAATATTCTTGACTACATGGTTATACTATTATCTCATACATTGAAAATGCAGTGTTTAGGTCTTTCGTTTGTGGATCCAGGTATTAGCACCTCAATTCTAAACAAATGACTGACACTGACTGTAATGTTTCATGTTAAAATGTCTAGCTACCGGTTGCTGGAGATTCCTGGTTGGGATTGCACAGTTGTATTTACTAAAATGAATACACAGATTTACGGTTGAAGATGGCATCCTATACATCTGTATCTAATCATGTAAATAAGATTTCACATCTGACTGGGTGTATTTTTTAAAATATAGTCTTTCCAGTAACTGTGCTTCTAATAGTGACTTGTATTTTCAAGACAGATGTAGGTAATGCAACATTCAGAATAACAAGGATGTGATCAATGATTCCTACCCATCTTTTAAAAGACAGCTTTTATTAGTCATCACCATAGATTAGGTAACTGATAGAAAGAAATAGCAGGAGGTTGACTAATGGCTATAGCGAGATGGCCAAATTTTGTTAACAATAGATAGCTTTTTCTTATTATGGTTCTATAGAGATGCTAGATGGAAATCGCCCACAAACATAATGTGTTATTGGCCAGTGTGAAAATTTTCTCTTGAAATGATAGCTGGCCTCTTGAAATTGTCATAAGGGGTATGAGGGGGATCCTCAAAGCAAGTTTGTTAAAGTTGGTTGATTATATGATTATTCAACCAGGCAGTAACTAATATTTGCTTCAGCATGCTAATTCCTGTTTTCCCTATTCTGCATTTGAGATAACAGATAAGTAAAACATTTCACAAAGAATAGCTGTCCATATTTCCACCTTACTTTTGAGAGGAGTATATATAATGGTTGCTAAAAATGTCCAGGATATTCTTCTTACTATTACTGTTGAATCCAAGGCAGTATATTCATTCATTTTCAAAGTTACTTTCCAAGTTCAACATTTGAAAATCCAAATCATTTGTTATGTGCTTATACTGCAGATACACATTAGCAGTCATAGTCATAGTAGTAGTATTTTATGTCTTTCCCATCTCTCCTTTTTGCTCCGGGCAGGTTGCAGCATAACTGAAACACATAAACATAAACATTGTAAAAATCCTATATATACATGTATTAAAATGTATTTCTACAAAATATGTATTAAAATACACAGAGCAGAGATGAAACACAGGGCACGGGTTTTAAATTTATGCTTAAAACTGGCTAGGTAACCCTGCCATCTTGAGATGGTTTTGAAATTCCAACAGCTCATTTAGCTTTTGGAGTTTGTCCGGCAGGTCGTTCCACAGTTCTTCAAATGTTATGGTGTGGGGAGATATGTTAAAGATATATCAAATATATTGGTAGTGCACTGTGCAGATAAATCATACAAAGTTATTGTTGTATTAAATTGGGTAAGAATGAACTTTCTTCTTTTTTTAAAAAAAATAATTTTGTGACATAGAAAAACTATCTTGCCAATTAGAGTGAACATTAATGTTATGTTTGGTAGAATTTAATGCTATTAATATTAACTCTAAAATCCATAAAAATAGGCCAATAGATGATGCATATATAAGGGCAATAACTGCTTAAAGTCTGATCAAACAAATCAGCCCCCACCCCATTTTGAGGTGGACTCGTTTTTATTTCCTTTCTCTTCTTTAATTGTTGTCCAAACTCCGAATCTTTAGTTGCTTTCCAGACCTTATTCATTGGCTGGACTTGGCAGTCTAGCAATAGAGCATTTTCTCCAGTGCAAATCCTGCTTCTCTTAATCCTTACCAGTTTGACAAAGGAAAAATCACCACTTCAATACAATTTTAACTAAAGTATGGGATTAACATCAGCATGAATTAGGAAAGCCTAATCAGATATTTCTAGAAAACTCTAATAATTTAGTAAGAAATCAACTTATTGCTTCATAATTCTGAGAAAGTTTGTGTTCAGTGCTTGGTGATTTTTCAAGAAAAGATTCTTGGAGATGAAAATATTCCAGATCTGTTATTTACAATTGCCCATCCTCCCCTGAAATGAAGAAACAAGTCACATGTAAATTGGATTAAAATTTGGGCAACGTTTAATAATTGTTACCTATTTAACTTTTCCTATCACTAAACTATATCTGTGTTGGAATTGATTGCAAAGCCGAGGTAGCATCCTTGCCCGGCCTACCCCTTGGCTTGTAAGGGTGAAACATCTGGGTCTCCTGGTGACCTAACCCCGGGCAACCTCAAAGGGAAACGTATGGAGAAGCCAAGATTGTCGAGACCAGACTCCTACCATTTCTGGGCCATTTAATTTCACCTCACCCCTTAACTATACATCAAGGTGAGTATTGGATAAAGGCCCACACCCCAAAGGGGGTGCCTTGGATGTACACCAACTCCTTTGTGTTTCCCTAGCTATTTACACTAGGCCTATTTAACCAAACCCACCATCCTTACTAGCTACTAAACGGTAGGCCTGGTTGATTTAAAAAATGGTTCAAAACTCATTCTGGATGTAGGGGCACTGGTGCTTCGAATCTGAATGACTTCTGAAATTTTCCAAAAAAATGTTAGAATTTTTCCGAATATTTCAGAAATTTTGGAATGGCTTCACTAATAGCAGACACACATGCGCAGTTAGAAAGAAACAGCATTGGCATGGGGGAACTTCAGGGGATTGGCCCTCCCTCATTTTTAGATCAATCATGATGAAACTTGCTACCGCAGTAGAACACATGAACCACTGTTAGCTCACCAAATTTCATAACTTTTGACTTATCCATGGAGTTTTTATAAGAAGTGTTATAGACCGATCCAGCTTCCCACTGGTAAGTGCAGTACAAGTTCTGAATGGAATTTTTCCATAGGCTCCTGTGGCTCAGGGAGAGTGCACCTCCCCCACAAGTAGAAGGTCATGAGTTTGACTAGTTTTCTTTTTGCAAACAAGATTTTTCTGTTTAGTTAAATGTTTAAACATTGCCAGCGTAAGACCCATCTCACCAAATAATGTGCTGGATCTTGCTAATTTTTGTAGGTCTGTGTGTACATTTTTATTCTATATGTTTTAATTTGATTTTGAGTGTTTAAAAGTCATTTTACTTTCTGTATTTTGCATATTTTCACATTTGTATATTTTTAATTTCATGTAAGCCACTTTGAGTCCCAAACTGGAAAAAGATGACATAGAAAGATGATGATCATGGTCATGATGATGATCTATTACTAGTAGAAGTTTCACCTTAATGCCTGGAATAGGAATCCGTAAGAGAAAAAGAAATGCTGTTCCACATATACAAGGCAATACAGTGGGAAAGATAGCAGAGAGCTAATCAAAGCAATAGCAATCTATGTATGGTAAACAAACAATAGAATCTTCTCTAGTAAATGCGACATATATTGTATTAATTTGTCATAGGTACAAAGAACATCATGAGTACAACATATCACACATACATAATATATCTCAGGTAAGTACCAACATCATAAATGAACGAAAATAATGGCGGTGAGCAAGCTCGCACAAGCGGCGAGCCAAGACACCCGGGCTCAAACGAGGAGAGTCAATGGTAAATAATGCAGGCACAGGTCCCGGACGCCTCTCCCAACCCAGTAAATCTTCAAAATTATATCACAATGTGTAGAAAAGTCTCACGGAAATAATATCAGGGTGGGAGAAGGTCGTCCACGGGCCGACGAAAGGGTCTCGCGCGCCTTCGTTTCTCCCCCGTAGGGGCTTCCTCAGGGCCAGGGGCGGGGCCTGGATGGCGTAATCTCGCGAGCGTCTTCACAGTGTCGTGGCACTAGAGTTACAGCAATACAGAGTGATAATACTACATATACAGTCATCAACTTCCGATAATATTAACAGTAAGCTATCTGAAAAAGGGAACAGCAGGGGTAATGGAACTAATATTACCATTTAAACTCTATAATGAGAGAAAGACAGGTAGGTAATAACATGCCAAGGCATGGGACAACAGGAGCACCGCAGATGGAAGCAGTATCCGCAGACACTGGGCTGGAAGCACAGAGGCTTCAATGTAAGGCTCTTAAATAATGTGAAACACAGGTGTGTGGTTTAAACTAGTAATTCACTGACAGATAATTTGTCGTTTAACCCATTAGGGGTCTCTGAATTTAGGGAAATTATCCATTTATTTTCAAGGCGAAGTAAAGTCCTTTTTATGTCAGAATGGGGTTGAGGGTGAATCTTTTCTAGAACAGTCACTGTGAAATTATCATATTTTGGGTTACATGTTTTGAAATGCATGTATAGTACTGAGTTGTCATATCCCGTGTGGAAGCGTGACCTATGTTCGCACACCCTTGTTTTCAGCTCTCTAGTAGATAAACCAACATAGAGACCCCCACAACAGCCACAAATCAAACAATATATTATGTTTTTAGAATTGCACGTGGCCCAAGTGTTGATTTTATGTATCCTGTTGTTGATGGGGTTTTGTATTTGAGTAAGGGGAGAAATGTGCCTGCAAATACTACATCTGCCGCATTTCTTAGCGTCATAAGGTAAGGGGATGGAGGGGGGACGGTTGTCAAATAGGTTATCTTTGGTGTGTACTAATATGTCTCTGAGATTCTGGGATCTCTTGTATGCAATTAAGGGTGGATTTTCTAGGCCTGGGATGGAGCTCACCAAGGGCCAGAAATTGGTAATGATTTTTTTGAGAATGAGGTGATAGAGTCAAAGGCCAAATAATTTTAGAGGGTGATGTTTTGTTTTTAGGAGTAAGTAAGTGGTCTCTAGGGATATTCTTTACTCGATTCAAGGCCGTGTTCAGTACCTTGTCAGGGTAACCTCTATGTTTTAAGTTATTAAGGAAATGATGGGCATCATGGTCAAAGTGGTGGGGAAAGGATGAATTACGTTTTAGTCGTAATAGAGAGGAAAAAGGTAAGTTGTTTTTTAGGTGGTGAGGATGAAAGGAGGAGTAATGAAGGAGGGAGTTTGTATTCGTGGGTTTGGAGTAATTCCTCACTTTGATCTGATTGTTGTGAGTGAAAATCGTCAAATCAAGAAAATTAACCTCCTTCTTACTGCAATCAAAAGTAAAAGTCATGTTAGGATGCCAACTGTTCATCCAGTCCTGAAAATTCTTCAAATTAGTCTGTCCATCCACAATACATAGGATGTCATCTATGTACCTAAAAAAATATTTGATATGACCCGAAAAATGGGCATGTTCCTCTGAAAAAAGAAAAGTATCTTCTAGTGCCCCCACGAAGATGTTGGCGACTGTGGGAGCTAGGGCCTGACCCATAGAAATTCCCCCCACTTGCAAATAATATTGATCTCTGAACAAAAAATAATTATAATCAAAGGTGAGATCGATGAGATCCATGAGGTAAGCTGAAAATGGTCAGTGAGGTACGGGATGTCTATCTAGGGTGCTGTGGATGATGTGCCTAGCTTCATTACATGGGATATTGGTATATAAAGAAGCAATATCCACGGATATGAGAATGTCAGAGGGCGATATAGAGATTCCATCAATTTTGTTAATCAAATCTCTAGTGTCTTTAATGTACCTGGGCAATCTTTGGGCAAAAGGTTGAAGTATGGTATCCATGAAGATTCCTAATGGTTGTAACAAACTGTTGGTGGCAGCCACGATCGGTCTTCCTACCGGGGGCCTAATGGCTTTGTGACTTTTTGGCAATAAGTATAGATGGGGGATACTAGGATGATGAAGCTCATCCTGACCTTGCTTCTTGTATTTCTTCTTCAGAACATCATTCTAATGAGAACATTTCTTATAAGACTTGGTTTCAGCTACCCTCTTTCCCTGTATCTTTTCCCTGCCAATGCTCTAACAGACTGATGAGCAAACAGTGGTTCTCCAGATGTTCACAGCCAATGACTATGCTCTAGATAACAATGGCTGTGTTATCTAGAGCTGATAACAACTGGAGGTCCATGCTTTCATCCCAGCCCTCATGCACCAGCATGTTCTTTCCTGTTGGGATTAAGGCTCCCTTTGGCAACATCTGTCTCCATCATGGACAGAGTAGTATTTTGCAAGGTAGACACATTTTGCTGGTTAAGAAGTGAAAGGAAATTTCTACTTGTGGGTGAAAGTCCAGTTTCTTTTAACTTTTGCTCTTATTTAGGACTTTATGGACTCACATTTAATATAAAGATGTAATTTTCAATCCTATGATAAGATGAAGCAGGATATCTTCAGGCATAATAATAAGAAACTATTTCCTGAGATAAGCTTTCATATGACCCACGGGAAATGCTCCTTTTCTTCAAACAAACATGCTCTAGAGACTACTGAGATCACTTTGTAAAATTTGACAAAATGTCAAACATGTAAAAGCTGTGGGGGGAAAAGACTTAATTTTAAAAAAGGGTAGCAAGTATGATTGACACATTGGAGACTTTAGTCACAGAGCCTTTATAGTACAATCAGTTTCATTTTGAGGCTCCTGACACTTTCATATGCTTTAGCTTTACCTTAGAGGGACCACCGCCAGAGACAGGAAGATAATTCACTCTCTGTTCACATCTGACAAATGATGTTGATCTCTGGAATACAGATGATGTTGCTAATTTGTGTCAAAACTGATGGGAGTTTTTAAGTAGGGTATCTTGAGGCAAAAGAATTCAGATACAAGGCTGCAAATCTCTCTCAGATTATGATTGCCAATCATCATCAGTTGTTTAAGTAAGAAACACATCATCCCAATTGTAAATACATTTTTAGAAAACAGGGTCATTAAAGGAAAATAGCACAATTCAAGGTTCTAACCAGCAGTATTGTCTGTGTTTGGCGAGGCATATACTTATTGACCAAATTATTTTCCCATGAATAGTACTTTGAATGAATAATACTTGCTCTGCCCTCATGCTATCTTAACTACTTGGAAGGTGAACTGGCTGCACAGATAACAGATCAGAGTCTATATAGTTGAATCAAACAAGAATGTATTAACTGTCAAGAATTTTAGACTTTCTCTCCTCCTGAGTCTCACTACAAAGTCTTTATGAGGTTAGATAAAGTCTTTGAGAGATAGATACAGTTCTGGCCAAACTGAGGCTCTTTAATCATTATTTGTTCTTATTGTCTCTTTCTTGAATGGTGTTCAACTGCCTCTAAGATGGTCTCAATGGGATGTGCTGTTTTGAAAACCTTCCAACCTTCCTCTCTCTTCAACTTCCAGTCACAAAAAGGCTGACTCTTCCAAGAACCAGAAGTGTCTTACCTGAGGCTATGTCCCTAAGGGGACTCTTAAAGGGGCAGGGGGATGGAGGCTTCAAATGCAAAGAGGCTGTCTAGAGCAGTGGTTCTCAACCTGGGGGTCGCGACCCCTAGGGGGGTCGCAGCGCCATTTTCGGGGGGTCGCCGAAGCCGTCTTGGCTGACTCCGCCCCCTCCAAAATGGCTGCCGACGGGTCCGATCCCGAGCCAGCCAAATGGAAGTCCGCGGCTGGCTCCTCCTCTTGCTCTTCCCACAGACATGTGCTAGCCAGGAGGAGGAGCTTGGGAGGCAAAGCCACGTGGAAGAAGACTCACCCTCTGTTATCTCCGGTGAGGTGGGTGGACTTCTTCCTAGCGGCCTCAATGCCTGGCCGCCGCCCTGGATGCCTCCGAGCTTCCCTCGCCTCCACCCGACCTCCCTGAGGAAAGGAAGGGGCGCCCAGGATCCTTGCCAGCATCCATGGGGCGCCTCCCTCCTTTCCCCAACCCACTCGAGCCCCCATTGGGTTGGGGAAGGAAGGGCGCCCAGGATCCTTGCCAGCATCCATGGGCGCCTCCTCCTTTCCCCAACCCACTCGAGCCCCTTTGGGTTGGGGAAAGGAAGGGGCGCCCAGATCCTCGCGGGCATCCATGGGCGCCTCCCCCCTCGCCCCAACCCACTCGAGCCCCCTTTGGGTTGGGGAAAGGATGGGGGCGCCCAGGATCCTTGCCGGCATCCATGGGCGCCCCCCTCCTTTCCCCAACCCACTCGAGCCCCCCATTGGGTTGGGGAAAGGAAGGGGCGCCCAGGATCCTTGCCAGCATCCATGGGCGCCTCCCTCCTTTCCCCAACCCACTCGGCCCCCTTTGGGTTGGGGAAAGGAAGGGGCGCCCAGATCCTCGCTGGCATCCATGGGCGCCTCCCTCCTATCCCCAACCCACTCGAGCCCCCTTTGGGTTGGGGAAAAGAAAGGCCCCCAGGATCCTTGCCAGCATCCATGGGCGCCTCCTCCTTTCCCCAACGAACTCGAGCCCCCGGTGGGTTGGGGAAAGGAAGGGGCGCCCAGGATCCTTGCCAGCATCCATGGGCCTCCCTCCTTTCCCCAACCCACTCGAGCCCCTTTGGGTTGGGGAAAGGAAGGGTGCCCAGATCCTCGCTGCATCCATGGGCGCCTCCCTCCTGTCCCCAACCCACTCGAGCCCCCTTTGGGTTGGGGAAAGGAAGGGGCGCCCAGATCCTGGCTGGCATCCATGGGCGCCTCCTCCCTCTCCCCAACCCACTCGAGCCCCCTTTGGGTTGGGGAAAGGAAGGGGCGCCCAGGATCCTTGCCAGCATCCATGGGCGCCTCCCTCCTTTCCCCAACCCACTCGAGCGCCCATTGGGTTGGGGAAAGGAAGGGGCGCCCAGGATCCTTGCCAGCATCCATGGGCACCTCCCTCCTTTCCCCAACCCACTCGAGCCCCCGTTGGGTTGGGGAAAGGAAGAAGCCCAGATCCTCGCTGGCATCCATGGGCGCCTCCCTCCTCTCCCCAACCCACTCAGCCCCCTTTGGGTTGGGGAAAGGAAGGGGCGCCCAGATCCTCGCTGGCATCCATGGGCGCCTCCCTCCTCTCCCCAACCCACTCGAGCCCCCGTTGGGTTGGGGAAAGGAAGGGGCGCCCAGGATACTACCCAGCATCCATGGGCGCCGCCCTCCGTTCCCCAACCCACTCGAGCCCCCATTGGGTTGGGGAAGGAAGAAGGCGCCCAGGATCCTCACTGGCATCCATGGGCGCCTCCCTCCTCTCCCCAACCCACTCGAGCCCCGTTGGGTTGGGGAAAGGAAGGGGCGCCCAGATCCTCGCTGGCATCCATGGGCGCCTCCCTCCTCTCCCCAACCCACTCGAGCCCCCTTTGGGTTGGGGAAAGGAAGGGGCGCCCAGATCCTGCTGGCATCCATGGGCGCCTCCCTCCTCTCCCCAACCCACTCGAGCCCCCTTTGGGTTGGGGAAAGGAAGGGGCGCCCAGGATCCTTGCCAGCATCCATGGGCGCCTCCCTCCTTTCCCCAACCCACTCGAGCCCCCATTGGGTTGGGGAAAGGAAGGGGCGCCAGGATCCTCACTGGCATCCATGGGCGCCTCCTCCTCTCCCCAACCCACTCGAGCCCCCTTTGGGTTGGGGAAAGGAAGGGGCGCCCAGATCCTCGCTGGCATCCATGGGCGCCTCCCTCCTCTCCCCAACCCACACGAGCCCCCTTTGGGTTGGGGCATGGAAGCGGAGCCCACATCCTCGCTGGCATCCATGGGCGCCTCCTCCTCTCCCCAACCCACTCGAGCCCCCCTTTGGGTTGGGGAAAGGAAGGGGGCGCCCAGGATCCTCACTGGCATCCATGGGCGCCTCCCTCCTCTCCCCAACCCACTCGAGCCCCCGTTGGGTTGGGGAAAGGAAGGGGCGCCCAGGATCCTTGCCAGCATCCATGGGCGCCTCCCTCCTTTCCCCAACCCACTCGAGCCCCCTTTGGGTTGGGGAAAGGAAGGGGCGCCCAGATCCTCGCTGGCATCCATGGGCGCCTCCCTCCTTTCTCCAACGCACTCGAGCCCCCTTTGGGGTGGGGGACGGAAGGGGGCGCCCCGGATCCTCACTGGCATCCATGGGCGCCTCCCTCCTCTCCCAACCCACTCGAGCCCCCGGTTGGGGAAAGGAAGGGGCGCCCAGATCCTCGCTGGCATCCATGGGCGCCTCCCTCCTCTCCCCAACCCACTCGAGCCCCCTTTGGGTTGGGGAAAGGAGGGAGGCGCCCAGGATCCTCGCTGGCATCCATGGATGCCTCTGGGCTTCTCTCATCTCCACCTTCCCTCCCTTTTCTTCTTTCCATCTCTCCTCCCTTACTTCCTTCTCTACCTCTTTCCTCCCTTCCTGCTTCAAATCTAAATTTCATTTATTTGTAAATAGAAATATATATTTCACAATATATAATTACATATTGTTTTTGTAATTAATCATTATGGTTTATTTTCACTTCAGAACAATGAAAATACATCCCACATATCAGATATATATAGTGTGATTCCTAACAGTAGCAAAATAACAGTTATGAAGTAGCAACTAATATGACTTTATGGTTGGGGGTCACCGCAACTTGAGGAACTGCATTAAGGGGTCACGGCATTAGAAAGGTTGAGAACCACTGGTCTAGAGCGACCCCCCAGAAACTGTACATAAATATTAATCCCTCTAACTTAAAAGGGCTTAACTAGGGGTAAACAATGAGGGTCTTCATGGGGCACAACAGTATTGATATTCAAGCTTGTTGTTGTATGCCTTCAAAGTGTTTCTGACTTATGGAATACTTATGGTCAACCTATCATGGGGTTTTCTAGTGCTGAGAGTGTGAGATTCCCCAAAGGTCAACTGCTTGGTTTCTGTGGACAAGTGGTTGTTCCCAGGATGTAGAACATCTCCCATGCTTTCCTTCCTGGCTTCCCCCCACTGGCAGCTAAAACTGAATGTATTTAAACAGGCATGTTGTGATTAAGTGTTTCTGACTTATGGAATACTTACGGTCAACCTATCATGGGGTTTTCTAGTGCTGAGAGTGTGAGATTCCCCAAAGGTCAACTGCTTGGTTTCTGTGGACAAGTGGTTGTTCCCAGAATGTAGAACATCTCCCATGCTTTCCTTCCTGGCTTCCCTCCACTGGCAGCTAAAACTGAATGTATTTAAACAGGCATGTTGTGATTAATTTATTTCATAGAGGATTTTTTTGTAGGAGTGCATGTGCTACAGTTTTTAATAAGGTTTTGTACTGATGTTGTGCTATTGTTATTTTAATATGACAATGATTTATTTTTACTTTATATCATCAAATTTTCACTAAGCTACATTACAACCCATATTGGGAGAAAGACAACATATAAATTCAGCAAATAAAATTAATAAATAATAAATGCAGATGTCTGGGGAGTAGCTGGCATTAGTAGTGTGTTTTAATTCACTCTGTTGTAAATTGGAATAAAGAATAAGTTGTTCTACTAAACATACCGTATTTAACATTCTTGAATATAAGGCTACACACATAATAATTTGTTATCCACAGGAAATGAATATACTTTCATGACTTTGATTTACAGATCACTCCTGTCACACTTCTTCTAACAATTCTTCATTTCATTGTTACCAGAGGACATTTCCCACTGTCTCTCCTTTCCTGTTCCAATTCTCCATGAACACTTGTCTATAGAATATTAGAATCATAGAGTTGGAAGAGACCTCATGGGCCATCCAGTCCAACCTCCTGCCAAGAAGCAGGAAAATTGAATTCAAAGCACCCCTGAAAGATGACCATGAATGTTTTATGCTATCAAACAGATGTTTGTCAAGTGTGCATGGGACTCAGAAACAGAGATGGAACAAGATGAGATCAGTCTGGCTATACAAGGCTAACACCAATCAAGAAGAATCAACATTTGGCCAGGAAACATCCAAGTGCCACCTCTGTGTTGATGGAGGCAGGCAGGATTTTCCCCGGGTACTGGTTGTGGGGGGTCGGGAGCAGGTGAGGGGTTTGCCCTCCTTTCTGCTAGAGATCCCTGTGTACAACTAGTGGGCCACTGTGTGACACAGAATGCTGGACTAGATGGGCTGAGGCCCGATTCAGCATGGCTCTTCTTATGTTCTTATGTTCTTATGAAACTGAAATGGAGCCAAGATGGAAGACAACCATCATTCATTTACAGTTATGAAGTAGCAACTTCATAACTGACTACATCACAAGAATATGTATTTTCATTGTTACTATAAAACCATAATGATTAATTACAAAAACAATATGTAATTATTCATTTACAACTTTGAGACTACATCAGCAGAATATTCCTATAAAGGGCTCAGTCTAATAATGCTCAAATTGTGATAGACCTGAGGAGTCTGGATCACCCACTACTGTGCTCCATGGGAAGGACAGAGATGGTGTATTTAGAGCAGGGGTGCTCACACTTTTTCAAAATGGGAGCTACTGATTAAAAAACCAAGTCCCAAAGATCACCTACCCAGAAATGTAAAATGTATAACTATTTTCTTATTTATTTATTTATTTATATTTACTTATATTTATTATTCATTTTTATGTACTGCTCCTTCCAGCAGGCTCGGGGCAGTTTACATAAAATGAAGTTATAAAACATCAACATTTCAATTTAATAACAATATAAAACAGAGCATAAAAATACATCCAACCACCCCATTTCTCCCACACTGCCATATTACCACACATATTATCAGCCAGAAAATAAGAAGAGAGGCTTTTGAACTGCAAGGCCATTTAATACTCAGCAAGGTAAACAAAGGGGCATGCAAAAATACATCCAATTACCCCATTTGTCCCACATTTCCATATTCCCCAACATATATTTCTCAAGGAACAAAGCAAGCAGAGAGGCTTTGGAGCTAAACGGCCATTTTTAAACATTAAAAATAAACAAAGAGACATGCCACAGAACAATCAAGCACCCACCCCAAAGTAAAAAGACCGACCTTTGAGATGTGGTAAGGAAATGACCCGAAACCGTTCTTCTTCTCCTCCTCCGTCGTTGCTCCTATTTCCACGCTGCCAGCATGCATGCCGCCTCCAAGAGCTCACGAGAAGTCCGAGAGGCAGAATGGGCGCTTCTGCGCATGCACGCGAGGCCAGTCATGCATCGCGTCATCCAGGCCCGCTCCCTTTGGTCTCCTACGACTCTGAGTGGCTGGAGAAGGTCAGAGGAAGGAGGAGGAATCCAAAAGAGGGGGCCCATTCTGCCTCTTGGACTCTGGAGCTTTTGGAGGCAGCGTGCGAGCAGGGAGTGGGGAGGAGCAACGACGGAGGACTTCTTTGCAGCGTGCAGGGCGCATGAAGAGGACCAACAGCAAAAAACCTGGTCAGGGGCCTGAAGATCACCAGGATGAGGCCCGAAGATCACCCTGGTGATCGAGATCACCATTCTGAGCACCCCTGATTTAGAGAGTATCAGATATGCTATGGGAAAGCATGATTCTGGACACTTTGAGGCTTCTTTCTCAAGGGAAGAGGAAGAAGTGCGCTTTTGGAGTCTTGGATTTTGTGCAGGGAGTCAGGTTCTGCTGTATGGAAAACAGAGATCTGGTCCTTGACATTATTTCTTGGGAAAGACATTTTGGCATTGTGGAAGTTTTGGAACTGTGCGTTGGCAGGCTGCAGGAAAGCAGGGTCTGGCCTAAGAGGTATTCTTCTCCAAGAAAGGAGAAAAGATATGGTAATGTTTGGGTGCTTGAGGATATATGCATGTACATGTATGTGAATGGTGGTTGAAAATGTACAGTAATTCTCCTTTGTTTGTTAGCCATGTAATTGTAAATCCAATATAGTTGCATAGAATCTATATGTCTGTATGTCCAATGTCATTATTTGTGTAATTTCCCTCTCACACTGGAAATTGCAATAAAAAGAACCTATGCATTAAAGCTTTTGAAAGTTATTCATGACAGGAAAACACACTCAGTTACTCCAAAGTATCCTATCTTAGGACCAGAAGATATGTTACTTACTAGCATATATGAGATGAGTCCAACATACACTTTTTGAAGCATTAACAATCCTTTCCCAAGCTGTTTTTTTCCACATATTTATAACCCAGTGGGATAAGATTAGAGATATATTTATAATAATAATAATAATAATAATAATTTCATTTTTATACCCTGCCTCCATCTCCCTGTGGGGACTCAGGGCAGCTTACAAAGGAATAAGCCCAAGAAGTATAAGTTAAAACAAACACAGTAAAATACAATCAATAACAACAAATAAAAATTTGCAGTGGAAAAGTGGGAACTGGGGAAATGGTTAGGTGCTTCCTGATCCTTGTTTTCTAGTATGGTGCAAAAGTTTCCAAAGTTTCTGAAATTGTATTAAAATTCATAAATTCTGTACTTCCTAATTGATTTCTGACACATGGGTATGGCTTGGCCTAGCTCTTGTCCTTTTTAAAAAAAGTTGTTTATAAAAAGTTTGAAAATTCCCCAAAAGTCTATGGATATGTGAAATGTTCTGAAATGGTTGAAGTGTGGTAAATGTATTCTACCATTGTACGGGTTTCACCCCAATAACTGTAAAAACGAGGGAGAAAGGAGCCCCTAAATGTTTCCCAATGCACAATTACTATAACAAAATGATAATGGCATTTCATTACTCTCATTAGAGCAACTAAATTTTTACTAACAATACTTAAGAGACACTTTAGAAATGAAACTCCAGTGCCCCCCAGTTTCATAATGATGTTAGAAATATTTTTTATGGATTACACATGCCTATTGTCTTTTGCAACATGACCTTTTCTGCAATATACTCATTTTTTCTAAGCTTAAAATGGTAGTGTATGGAATTCGCTGCACATATCTTCATGTAACATGATATGGTCCTTTGAATCGTGAGCTCAAGTGTTACTCTTTGAAGTAATGGTTTCTACAAAGATAAATAATATTTCTGAACCTAAAGGTAAAACAAACAACAAAAAGAGTCAAATGTTGGTTGTATAGAAGACATATTAGATATTGAAATTTCCAGACAAATTTTAATAGTTTGGATGTTCTGGAAGCAAAGGCAACCTCAAAGTTTCCAAGTTTCTGTCTTTCCTTGTTTTCCTTATAATTTTTCACAGAAATGTATCAAGTATTATTATGGTATCTGAAGGTGTTTCATTACTTCATCTCTCAAATTAGCCAACAAAATTGTTGTGTCTTTAAATCCTTTTCCCACCATGACTAGATAGGAATAGTAAGAAAAGAGTGCACTTGTGATCCACAACTATTAATGCTTTGTTTCCTGAGGACACTATACTTTCAGTTTTAAAGGAAGTATTTGTCCAATTATTTCTTAAGAACTTGTCACCAGGACATACATATTTAGGTAGTTAACCTGTCTTCAGTCTTCTGAAAATACAAACAAACGCTGACAGATCTATTTTACTTTGTCCTTTATCATTATCAGATTCATGTTTCAGTTAGGGTCAAACTAGGTTTTAATTGTGGGCCACTCTTTTTTATTGAATATATCGTAGAAAATTGTTTTAGGTCTTCCACAACTTTGGATATTATACATTGGTGAATCTTGCTAGATAAGGAATTGAGCCACTTTTTTTCCTTTACAAGAGGTCCACTACTATCTGATTTAACTAAGAGATTGGTCAGTCTTTGGGAGCCAGTATCTCCCAACACATATTTCTACATGTAGTGAATACATGTAGAAATATGTGTTGGGAGATACTGGCTCCCAAAGACAAAGACTATGAAGACATCTGAGTATGGTGGGGGCTCATCTCACAGGCAATCCCATAGCTCCCACCAAATGTGGGTTTTTCCAACCCTTATCGCACCAGGTGTGTGGGGTTTCCCCAACATCTCCTTACCTTATACTTTTTTGGACAATATATGAAATAATATTTATTAACACAGGATTTATATATAGAAATCACCCAACATTTCCAACTGGTCAGGAATCCCATTTAGAGAAAAAATACAATGGCATTTTGGCTTCATTTTATCTCACTGGTAGCTCCAAGATGGCAAATTAGTGCATTATTGGCAAATATAAGATATTTACAAGACACGTTGGCAGCTTTTGATATGTTAAGTGTGTTTTAGAGAATTCATTGTCCATTCATTTACATAACAATCTAATTAGCATAACTTTCCCTCATGTTTCTATTAGCAAATATTTTTGTACTGCATATATCTTCTCGATGTTGTCCCAGCCTGCTTTATATTCTTTCTGCAAGAAATATTATTTTGCTTAATGGTTTCAATAAAAGTCATGCTTTAATAAATAAGTAAAGCATTATAAACTGTAATCTAGAAAATAATTTGTTTAATTGAAATTCTGCTTGCGTCTAAATGATCTAAAAATTGAGTTTCAAAATCAGTCGAATACCTTTAGGAGGTTCCAGCAGCAATCGATCAATTTCTGCTCCATTTCTCAATAGATAGTTTAGAAGTCACTGTAGGCTTGAGATTATTCAGGCCAGCTTTCAGCCATCCTGAAACAAATCAAAGGTTAATACTGATTGTGAGAGATGCTTTCTGGGGCTCCCTTTTTTTGCCCTCCACATAACAAGTTGTTCTTTTAGGAAAATGAACAGCTATTTTTATGTGCTACAATAGCCATAAAATGCACAAAAGGATTTCAAGGATATTAGAGTGTTTCAAATGCAAGATTTATAAAGAATATTCCATTAACTATAAAGATCAAATGCTTTCTGTGGGGAAAAATGATAGAATTTAATATTGAAGGTGTCACTTAGGAAGACCACATGGTTATTGTGAGGAATAACATTTAACCTTTCTCTTTTGGCTGATGGAGGCCAATGCAGTATTTTATTATCAACATTGGCAGGTGATTTATTACCACTGTTTCTACTCCAGTAAAACCACATTAAGCTGCTCTTGATGTATCATTTGTTATCTTCAGACTCCCAACACACATTCTGCATGCATAATCCCTTTCTCTTGCGTTTTTATTGAAAATGGTAAATATTTAAGTCATGATTCAGGGTTATCAAAAAGCTAGAGAACAAAAATACAGTAGCCAAATAGATTATGCAAGACAATGCCTGACGCCAGCATAAAGTTCTGGACTTGCAAAAAAATGATGTAATGCATTTAAAACCTCAGCTCTGCACAGTGGCACATTTAGCAAAGATTGGGAGGCTGATGGAGAATAAATCATTAACCCGCTGCAAAGAAGAACAGAGCCTTAAGGAATAAATCAGATATTGGACTATCTATCTATACTGTAGTTCCTGGATTAATAGCTAATGACTATAAGAGTAGACAAATGATTTAAAATGGCCTTTCATATAACACTAATAAATGAGACCTCAATTAGTAAAGATACCAGATGACAGAAAATAAAAAATAAACCCCTCCTACAGTAAGCTTTTTTGTGTAAAATTTTAGTTATGACATATTGTGTATTTGTGTATGTGTGTAACTGTGTGTTTTGCCACCTTTACAAAGCATTGATAATTATTATATGCAAGGAAGATAAGGTCATACCATACCTCTATTCTAACATTCCATTCTGTCTTGGTCAACTTCTAAGACATAGCTAAAGTTTAGAAAAAGAAAATCTTATCCATCTACCCCCATCGCTCAAGCAAAGCACTCACCCATCATTTCTCTTTATCTTTCTATGTCTTTTGTTTCCACTTTAGTCCTGCCTATTTTTCCTTCCCCCCCCCCCCACTTCTATTGACTCCTCCCATCACCGGTCTTTCTCTTTTGGTCAGAAAACAACGGATAGCTATTTCTGCAGCAAGTAAAAAAAGAAGCTCCAATCATTGTTATAAGATCTATCCATATTTCATAATAACCAAGACATTATTGGCAGGTCTTTGGAGCACAATAAAGTCTAAAATAGTAGAAATTCCAGTCTCCCAGGAAAAAGCATTGTGGCAGCTAAGACAACGTAGCATTTTGAAACAGTGGCAACATTTTGAGCCAACCACAGCCAACCATTACTACATTACCACTGCACACATGCAATAACTATCATAATTGAAGTGCGGCAAAGCATATGTTAGGCCTGGTTGATTAAAAAAAATGATTCAAAACTCGTTGCAGATGTCGGGGGGCGCTGGTGCTTTGAATCTGAATGATTTTTGAAATCCCCCAAGAAATCGGAAATTTCAGAATTGACTCGGAAATTTCGGAATTGATTCGGAAATGGCCGACACACCATGGAACTGTAGTAAAGTGAAAAAATATTGGGCAAAAATTCATAAGGAAATACAAAGAATGCTTAACTTAAAATTTGAACTGAAGCCAGACTACTTAATACTAGGCCTTCTTGATTTCAATGTAGATAAAAATACAGAAAAAAATGTTTGTTTACTGTGTCACAGCCGCCAGAATGACGCTGGCCTGAAAATGGAAGGAGGAAGATATGCCGAAAATAGAAGATTGGATAAACAAACTTAAAAAACAGTAAGGTAAATTGGTTGATTAATGTAGAATAGTAGTCTTTAAGGGTGGAGGAAATAATGAAGTTCGGTGAAGGTCAGTGTTATAAAATGGAAAACTTTTTTGACATAGTATACAAGGGGCTGATGGCAGGGATGGAAGTACTCGTGTCTTGTTGTGAGTGTATATTTTCCATTTCCTTTTCTTCTTTTTCCTTTTCTTCTCCCCTTTCCCCCCTGTTTGGAGGGATCAAACCTATTTTATTCTTTAGTGTGTATAAGGTTAAATGTGTTTTTGTTCTGTGTTTTTTCTTTTAAATTATCTTGAAAATCTAATAAATATTATATTTATTTTTTTTAAAAAAAAAATAATAAAGGAAACAGCATTGACACAGGGGAGGACTTCAGGGGATTGTCCCTCCCTCATTTTTAGACCAATCATGATGAAACTTGCTACAGTGGTAGAACACATGGACCACTGTTAGCTCACCAAATTTCATAACTTTTGACTTAATCATAGATTTTTGGTGAATTTTCAGAGTTTTTATAAAAAGTAATTTTTAAATAATAAAGGAAATATGTTCCTGGTTTGAATTTTGATAGTGTTTTTCGTGTTCCTTTGTGTGGTCTTTACTTTGAAAGTAGTTGACTGTTCTACTCCAGAAACTTTAGTGGCACTCTGCTCATGTTCAGGAGCCCATTTTGATTTACAGTATGCCAAAGTACAACTTGGTGTTAGCTGGCCCTGATTGATTCTTCTGGGTGATTCCTTTGTTGGAATGTGTTAGCTGGCCCTGATTTAGTATTGGATTATCTGATTTACAGTATGCCAGAGTACAACGTGGTGTTAGCTGGCCCTGATTGATTCTCCTGGGGGATTCCTTTGTTGGAATGTATTAGCTGGCCCTGATTTTGTGTTGGATTATCTGATTTACAGTATGCCAAAGTACAACTTGGTGTTAGCTGGCCCTGACTCTGGAGGTGGTGCTCATCTCCATTCCTAAGACAAAGAGCCTGCATTGTCCATAGATACCTCCTAGGTCATGTCGCTGGCAGAGAATTCAAAAGCCCTGCACTAAACTACATTTCCAGAATTCTGTTCGCTTCCCATGTTAATGACTCAATGTGATGGTATCTGACTGTTTCATCCTCTCCCTGTCTTTCCCTACTAGGTAAACTTTGGAGTTACTGTCTCTCAACTTTGACAACCTTACAGGGTTATTTCGACTCCCAACAATCCCCTTTTATCTTGAAATCCCTTTATAAAATGAACACCAAAATGTTCAAGGAGGAATTCTGGAAAATGTAGTTTGGGAAGGCATGCACCCCTGTGCCAGAGAATTCAAAAGACCCCACTCTAAACTACATTTCCTAGAATTCTTCTCACTTCCCACGTTAAAGTCTCAATGTTATGGTCTCTGCCTGTCTCTCCCTTGGCCAGCCATGTGTCAGAGGGACTTCTTCCTTCCTTGCCCAGCCATCCACCCAGGCATCCCTCCCTCCTACTTGCCTATCCCAGGCCCCACTCACCACCCCCTTTCTCTGAACTCTGGCCTCACCATCCTCCTTGGAAACTTTTGTGGGAATCAAACCACAGAGAAGCGACAGAGACCTGGAGCCATTTTTGAGACTTACTCTTCCAAAAGTCAAGGATCAGTGTTTTGAATCTTCCATTTTCTCTTACAAACAATAAGAATAATAAGGCTTGAAAAATCAGCTGATGACCCAAAATGCAGGCTGTACAAGGAAACTGATGAGACCATGTACCAGATCCTCAGCTGTTGCAAGAAAATCACACAGATGGACTACAAACAAAGACACAACTCTGTGGCCCAAATGATTCACTGGAATTTATGTCACAAGTACCACCTGCTAGCAGTAAATAATTGGTGAGATCATAAACTCGCAAAGGTCGTGGAAAATGAACATGCAAAAATACTGTGGGGCTTTCGAATCCAGACATCACGGTTGTGGAAAAGAAAAAAGTTTAGATTATTGATGTCTCCATAACAGGTGACAGTCGCATTGAGGAAAAACAACAAGAAAAAACTCGGCTGTTATCAAGACCTGAAA
Source organism: Anolis apletophallus (assembly GCA_030556195.1). Lineage (NCBI taxonomy): Eukaryota > Metazoa > Chordata > Lepidosauria > Squamata > Anolidae > Anolis > Anolis apletophallus. The sequence continues at coordinate 65,150,226 of JARBWK010000012.1, read as the reverse complement.
ATTGAACTGCAAAGGCTCTGGCATAAACCAGTACAGGTGGTCCCAGTGGTCATTGGCACACTGGGTGCCGTGCCAAAAGATCTCAGGTGGCATTTGGAAAAAAATAAACATTGACAAAATCATGATCTGTCAACTGCAAAAGACCACCTTACTTGTATCTGCGCACATATTTTGGAAATACATCACACAGTCCTAGACGTTTGGGAAGTGTTCGACTTGTGATTTTTTGATATGAAATCCAGCATATAGATCTTGTTTGCTGTGACATACTGTGTTTTTGGTCAGTAAAATAATAATAATCTTTATTTATATCCCACCCTATCTCCCCAAGGTGACTCATGGCTGTTTACAACAAATATCAGCAAACATACAATGCTGTAAACACACTGAACAAGGCCAATGATGGAAGAAAGAACACTGCTGGCTTTCCCCTCTTCACTCTGAGGCCTCAAAGCAGCAGTTGGTGTTGGAGGAAGGGGCTCCCGAGTGCTATTGCAGGAGACATGCTGAAGCTGTGTCATTCCTATCATTCCTAGATAGGACAAACGAGGCACATACAAATGAAAATAAAAAAAATATTGTAAGGTTTATGTTTCTACTCTCTGATTTGTGTTAATAGATTGAAGATAATCTTTAGACAGAGGGTAAAATCCCTAAATTTCAACAGTAGGATTATTGATTGATTCATACCATAGTAATCTTGTAGTTCTTAACTCTTCGAATACATAGCACAAACATTTTTTTACCAGCTGGTTCTTAATTGATTGTGCTTAGAGTACCATGACAGCATCACTAATTAATCTATCAGGACTGTCTGGAAGTAATGAAAGTTTGTCTTGCACTGTCACATACAAACTGTCTACATATATTGAAGTTCTGTATGATGATAGAACAGATTGGCCCATTTTGCAAATATACTGAATATTAATGACAGTGTTTTGGGAAACTACATCTGTGTCAGAACTATAAATAGTCCCATTTAAACAGAAAGGAGATAAGTTTAATGAAGTTGGAATAATATTAAACACACTGTACAGTTCACAAACTCAGAAGTAGAAGATAGGTCAGGCACAATGGGTCAAACTTCCATTTCCGTCCATCGCCTATTAACAATTTACCACCATCAGAGACTGGTTGGCCTGCAGCTTCTTTGATCTTCTTCCTAGCACAGCCCAAGAGATTCCTTTTTAGTCCTTTGTGAAGGTTTTTAATATTCCTCTGAAGCCTGGTCACATTCTGAGTCTTTGCCTTCCTTACAGACACCATCCATACAGATTCATGCTGACCTGCTGTATACAACTCTCTTTTTTGACTCATAAATGTCTCTTTTGAATCTCAGTACAGTAACTCCCTCTGCTGGTGCATTGGCTTCTCTAAACATCTCGGGCTTTTTTCCTCAATAGAATTTGAAATTGGTTATACTATTTTAGTAACTGGGGCCTCATTATCTCTCTGGATTTAAATTCCATTCTAGCCCTGCACATCTAGCCCCCCCCCCCTTCTCTCTAGTGTTTATGAGGTTGACCAAGATCTATGTCCAACTAAGTATGGTTTTCATGACCACCACTATCATGAATTTCAAGACAACCTGATCATTTTTTCATGAAATTCCAGATATTAACTTCACCAAAAAAATCTGTAGTATTTCAGATTGCTGTGTATACTCTTGTACAAGTTGACCTCATATATTAGTCTTGGGAAGGTTTTGGAGCAAACGTATGGATTTCGATATCATCTGTAGATAGGTTGATGCCATTCCACAGAAAGGGAAAAGTGCCAGCACTGCTTTAGGGCCCTGGGTGCCACCATTGCCATTTTTCAATTCAAAATGACAAATCAGCACCATGGCAATTAGAGTAGTGGGAGTCAATATTTCTTTTAGATTCTGCCAGGATGAATTATTTATTACCTTTTGCCACTCTGGTGATAGGGGTTCCTCTTTTTTTCCATAAAAGAGTTATGACATAGTACATATATTGTTCCATAGATAGATCGATCAAGGTTTTTAGAATCAACTAATTTTTTAGACGTGTATAAGTACATACAATATGCCCAGGATAGTAGATTCCCACAGCAATGTTACTCTATCCCAGGGTTCTAGGCATCCAAGTAGAGATCCTGTATCTTGACAAGGAGCCATAAACTGAAAAAAATTTGAGAAAAACTGCTAGGATTTTATTTATTTTATTGTGTCAGAAGCGAATTGAGAATACTGTTATAATATATAGAGAAACCACAAACATCTTCTGGATGATCCAGAAGATGCTAGTCACTTTAAAGATGTCTGAAGGTTCTGAGCAATTTCATCCACTGCAAATACATGTACAAACAGACCCAAATAAACTAGACCTATAAAAGGATAGCCCTTGCCCACAACAAATGCCTGTTACTAAATTTGATACAAAGTAGCTAAAATGCTTACATAGATTGTGCCTTCATGGGCCATATAAAATAAACTCTCCTTGAACCCACTGTGAGCAGTTCCCATGAACCACAGTCAGAGTTCCATAGCAAAAGTGCCCCTTCCAACCATTTTATTTATTTATCTTGTCAGAAGCGAATTATGAATACAGTTATTTATTTATTTATTATTCGATTTTATATACCGCTCCTCCCTGCAGGCTCGGGGTGATTCACATATAGCATATAGAAAAATCACAAAGTTAAAAACATGATATTATACTAAATTTCCTTTGAGCAGTATCTGGCCACTTTGAGTGCCCCTGGTGTTGCTGTATGAAGGTTCTCCATTGTGCATGTGACAAGACTCAGACTGCATTGTAGTAAGTGGTCTGTGATTTACTCTTCTCCACACTTGCATGTCGTGGACTCCACTTTGTAGCCCAATTTCACAAGGTTGGCTTCATCTCGTAGTGCCAAAGCACAGTCTGTTCAGTGCCTTCCAAGTTGCCCAATCTTCAGTGTGCCTAGGGGGGAGCTTCTCATCGGGCATCAGTTCGGGTTTTAACCTGCCACATTTGGACTCTTGCTTGCTGAGGTGTTCCTATGAGTGTCTCTGTAGATCTTAGGAAGCTGTTTCTTGATTTAAAGCATTCGCTGGCTGATATCCAAACAGAGGATGGGCCAAAGATGTCAATGTCTTGGTCCTTTCATTGCTGGCTGCTACTTCCCAAAGGATGTCAGGTGGTGCAATACCAGCTAAACAGCATAATTTCTCCAGTTGTGTAGGACATAGAGATCCTGTGATAATGTGCCATGTCACAATAAGAGCCATATCCACTGTTTTAACATGGTAAGATGTATTCTACCCTGGGCATGCATATTCAGCAGCAGAGTAGCAAAGTGCAAGGGCAGAAGTGTTCACTGTGTCTGGTTGTAATCTCCAGGTTGTACCAGTTAACTTTTCTATGATATTATATCTAACACCCACTTTTTGCCTGATAGTCAAACAGTGCTTCTTATAAGTCAGAGCATGGTTCACAGTAACTCCGAGGCATTTGGGTGTGCTGCAATGCTCCAGTCGGATTCCTTCCCAACTAATCCTCAGAGCTCAGAATTCTTGTCTGTTTTCAAGTTGAAAAGCACATGCCTGTGTGTGCTTCCAACCATTAATCCAGTACATGAAGGCCTGCATGTTATTCCAGTGCATCCAAGACACTCCAGTTTGACCCCTGGTGCTTTTATTGGTGGGCAGATTGATTGGGCTGGATCAGGGATGATCCAGTGTCCACACATTAACAAGAGCCAACTGCTCACCCACAGAAAACTACATTTAATAATCTAGAGCTGATGTTGTAGTAGTAATCTTTTGGGGGTAGTCAGCCTCTTCCTTCCCGACATCCCCATTGCCTCGGCACTATAAGGTTTCACGAGATCAGTCACTCACTTTTGGTGATCACCTGGCTGAGCATCCTATTGTGAGCTCATCAGAAATAATATTTCCAGCAAGGCTCTTGTAGAAGGTTGTTTTGGGCTGGCAGCATCCCCAAGGAAGACAGAGTACTGGTGTCAATGTACTAACTGTTCAGCCATCTGGACAGCAGGATGGCTTTTGGACACTCATGTGGTATGTCCAGACAGCTCCAGAGAAACCTGTAGTATTAAAAAATCTTTAGCCTTCTCTGTCCTACTGTTCTGGGGCCACATCAAATTATAACTCCCTGAATTGCATAGCACTGAACCATGGCAGTTAAATATGTGCTGACCTGCATTAATTGTACAGTGTAAATTAGGCATGGACAAACTTCAGCCTTCCAGGTGTTTTGGACTTGAACTCCCAGAAATCCCACCCACCTAACTGGCTGTTAGGAATTGTGAGAGGTCAAGTTCAAAACACCGGGAGGGATGAAATTTGCCCATGCCTGGTATAGATGCACTCTAATTGATATGCCTGGTGCCTTCATCCTTCTCTACAAGGAGATTCCAACCATTACAAGAGGGTTGGAACCCTGTTCCTTCTGGGATTGATGGTTACATAAGAACATAAGAAGAGCCATGCTGAATCGGACCTCAGCCCATCTAGTCCAGCATTCTGTATCACACAGTGGCCCACCAGTTGTACACGGGGATCTCGAGCAGAAGGGAGGGCAAAACCCTGACCTGCTCCCGACCCCCCACAACCAGTACCCAGGGAAATCCTGCCTACCTCAGGATTAAATCCCCCCATCCATTTAGACCTGAATGCTTTCCACAGTTCAGGATATTGAGTCCCTATGGGGAGATAGGGCAGGGTATAAATAAAGTTTTATATTATTTTTATTTTATATTTTCTCATGGGAGGAGCCTGACCATATTGGGTTGTTGTAGGTTTTTCGGGCTATATGGTCATATTCTCTGAAGGCCTCTGAGGATGCCTGCTATAGATGCAGACAAAACATCAGGAGAGAATGCTTCTACAACATGGACATATAGCCCAAAAACCTACAACAACTCAATAATTCCAGCCATGAAAACATTCAACAATACGCTGAGCATATTATTTCCAGTTGCACATAATGTCTCCTCTCGTTATGTATAGGATTGCATTGTAAAGGACGGCATTGCACCACAACACAAAAGAGATATTTACTGTGAGGGTCAGTTAGAGAGAACATGCAGTAAGAAAAGAAAATGTTATTGATCAGTATGTCATAGATATGACAAGAACTATAACACTCCACTTGAAAATAGCACTACTTAAGTGATAACAATATACCATCAAATAATATCTCAGCGGGTGACCAAACTGAACACAATATTCATCTGCAAAAGAGATTCCTTACCAAGTGATTATCTGCTTTCCAAATTTTATACTGAAGATAGACCACTGTGTATCACTGCAGTAGCTGTCATTATCAGCATTTTGTGCAGACAGCAAACTTTAGATGCATGGTGAATATTTATTGTCACTTCACAAGGCCAAATAGTAGGATGCACATAGAATTAGTGGGAGGTGTTCAGTAAGGGATAATTTCCTTTAAAACACTTGCCTATAGTTCTTTTCTCCCTTAAGTCTGAATATTCTCAGTGTAACCAGGAGAAAAAATATAATCAATTTTATGTAGGTACAAATGTCCCATTCAGTAGTATTATTTCCCATTAAGTAGAAATCACACCATGCAGCAGAATATTGCAGAGCCCCAGATCCTTAGGAAACTTTTAGATGTTCTTCCTGTGAGCATGCAATTAAGAAGATTGAAGGTTTTTTTCAAAAAAAAATCTGCTGCTCAGCACCACTGTAATAATAAAAAGATAACTTAGAACACATTGAACTTGTTATCATTTGCTAAAAGTAATTTTACCACCAAATAACTCTTCTGTTCATTATTCTGTTTTCAAAAAACCAACCCCCCGAGAGATGCTGTTGCATTCATTTGTCACTGCCTTGCCGATTGTGAACTACAGATCTAGGATATATCCTGAAGAGTGAACATTTAATAACCTGTGAGGTAATGCAGAAAAGCATGGCAAGTTTTAGAAGTGGGTAAGGAGCTTGCGTTCCTCCAGATGTTGTTGGATTCCCTCAACCATTAATTCCATCTAGCACAGCAAGTGATGGAAAGATCTCTGCTTTAGAAAAAGGGTAGGTATTCTGTAGCCATCCAAATATTGCTGAGCAGAAGCTACCAGCAACTATAGCTAACATTGTGTAAAATATGAGAAAAGGTGAAAGTAGCAGTAGAAACACCTTTGAAGGGAGATACAATTCCATACGCTGCTTTAAAAAGGAAACAATAGCAAAAATTTAAAAATTGTAAAAAGTGATCTCAAGAAAGAAATCCTCACTCCTATAGCATCTGAATTCAAGATCATCTTATGAAATTTGTTGCACAGGGGCTATTTAACACTGGATTATCATCATCATAGGCTATCAGATGTAGCCAAGTGTGATTGTCCTCCAAGAGTAAAGTCTGGGTCCTGGAGGCCCAGGTATCAGCAGTGGCCAGGAGGGCCTTTGCACAATTAAAACTTGTGTGCCAACTGTGCTCATTCCTTGAGAAACCAGATGTGGCCATGATGGTACATGCCTTGGTTACATCTCATCTGAATTACTGTAATACATTCTACGTGGGGCTGCCCCTAAAGAGTGCTTGGAAACTTCAGCTGGTTCAAAGAGCTGCACTCAGGTTGCTCACTGGGGCTTGCTATAGAGAGTGGACAATATCCCTGTTGCAGTAGCTCCACTGGCTGCCAGTGTGTTTCTGGGCACAATTCAAAGTGCTGGTTATGATCTTTAAAGCCATAGATGGTCCAGGCCCAGGCTATTTGGCTGACTGCATCCCTTTGTAAGAACCTGCCTGGGCCCTGAGATCTTCAGGAGAGGCCGTCCTCTCGGTCCTATCTCCATCTCAAGCCTGGTTGGTGGGAACAAGAGAGTGGGCCTTTTCGGTGGCTGCTCCTTGACTCTGGAACTCTCTACCCAGGGAATCCAGAATGGCCCCCTCCCTACTTTCTTTCAGTGGCAAGCTAAAACATGTTTATTCAGACAGGTTTTTAAAGATCAAAGTGTTTAAGATTTAGTCGAGAGGCACTGTGATTTTTAACAATTTTGATGGATTTTAACTGTGAATTTTTAAGTGCTGTTTGTGTTTAATTCTGTTTTAATTTGTGCATGTTTGTCTATTTTAAATTGTATACTAATGCTTTTATGTCATGCCGCTTTGAGTCCCTTTTGGGAAGATAAAGCGTGGTATAAATAAATATAATAATAATGAATCAAACTGCATTAATTATATAGCGTAGATGCACTCTCAGTTTCTGTATCCACTTTCTTATTTATTTATTTAAAACTTTTGTACCCCGACCTTCTCACCTCTATCGAGGGACTCAGACCGGCATAACAGCAAAGATTCAATGCTATACAATTTAAAAACAACTAGAACAACATATTAAAATACATAAAAACTCAGCATAAAACCACATCGCCATAAAAACAATTCCACTTATGGGAAAACTTCTATGTTTAAGCATAATGTTTCCCGCAGAATATGAAAGTTGGGGATTCTACTGTTATTGCATTAATAGGAAACAGTTACTATTTGCTTATCTAGTCCAATAATGTTGATTCTACCTAGCAATTGCACTCTGGTATTTCAGCCAGTATTATTTTACACCAATTGCTACCTGATACAATGTGCCTAGAAATGGCAAAGATTGGATTTGAGACCTGCATGATCTAGCAGCATATTATGACTGCACCTAGAGAAAGTTTAAAACTACAGCTCCCATGATTCCATAGCATTGAGTCACAGTAGTTAAAATAGTGACAAGCTGCACTAATTCTGCAGTGTAGATACACCCTATGTATTATTTAGGTATGCAAGAACATAAAGGCACATCCTTAGCAGAAAAAGGCACTGAATTATTTCTAATATTTATGGAAGTAAGGTTTACATATTTACATGGCCTGGAAACACAATAGGGAGAACTTCCACACAGACAACCTGCCTCCAGATTAAACTTTTTATTATTATTTCAGTGGAGCATGTTATATATAATAAATGCAATATAGTCAGCAAGAAGTTTACAGAATGCTGTTTTAAAAATCTTGTTTTTATAGTACTTCATATTATCAGCATGGTATTTTATTTTAGTTCATTTTACCTTCATGTAGTGAAGTCTCTTGCAGTTTAGTCCCCGAGGCTATTTCACATTTTCTACAACTGGATTATGAAATACCCTTCTTCAAAAACTGAATTATTCCCTATGTGAGAAACAACTGGGCCAAATGAACAACACCAGTTGATATACTTCAAAAAGTCTACACATCCAGATCACTCTTTGATCATTTTGAATCATTATGTGGTACCATGCTCTGTGAACAAAATTCAAGTTGCAAAAAAAAGTGGATAAACTAGAATGGTCTCTCAATCCTGTTGTATGTTTTCATCAGTCTTCGTCAGGGATCATTCTCTGTTTTCTATGCATATTGTATTTACACTTTTGAAAAGGTCTGTGCAATTGAGTGATAAAAAGAAATCCTCAAGATTATAATTATAATAATGGAGTAATTTACCTATTATAAGTGGCAATTCAAAATGCATATTTATCTGTAATATTATTTTTTCCAGTATTTAGATGTAGGCAGTTCTGTTTATTTAGAAGACTGATATTTTAAACTTGCTGCTTCGAAAGAAATATTGGAGGGAAAAATCTACATTATTTAAATAGCACTGTTCATTCAATAACTGCACAATAAAACTATTGATGTGAATAGATGGCAATGAGAAACACCACTAAAAATTTATAGTCTATGCCCCTTACATAACACCAAAAGGCTGGACATTTTTCTATTTAATAAGGTAAGTATGATGGCATAGGCTACATTCTGTTGTTATGGGCATATTCCGGATACAGAACAGATCTGACACAAATTTGTCAACTAGAGAGAATGGCTTAGAGAGAAATGGAAATGTCCCTCTAAAAACAAGGAAAGGCTCAACTGGAATGGGGCTTTCTTTATATCATCAGCCAAGTTCTATAGCAGGGGTCGGGAACCTTTTTGACTCAAAGAACCATGAAAGCAAAATATTTGGAAATTTATTTCAGTGAGAGCCATATAATATATATAAAATATATTTTAAGACTGAATTCAACTAAATGTGAGTATATGTGTACATACTATGAGAAAAGGATTCCCCCGGCAGAATGACGGGACACTTCAGACCTGGCTCTGCAAAAGGCATGCTCAGGACTCTGGGAAGGAAGAGAAGATGGAAGGAAGAGGGAAAGAAAGAAAGAAAGAAAGAAAGAAGAAAGGAGGGAGGGGGAGAGGAAGAAAGAAAAGAAGAACGAACTGTGGAAAAGGAAGAAAATAAAAGCAGGAGAGAGACAAGGAGGGGAAAAGAAGGAAGGAAATGGGAAGGGAGGAAAGGAAAGGGTGGGGAAAAGAATGAATGGGAGTGAGGAAAAGTAAAATAATGAAGGGAAAAGAAGAAAAGAAAGAAAGGGAGAGAGGGGGGAAGTGAAAAGAAAGAAAGAAAGAAAGAAAGGAGAAGGAAAGGAAGACTTGGGGAAAAGAGTAGAAGAGGAAAGAAAGAATGAAGAGAGGGAGGGAGAATGGAGGAAAGAAGAAAGAGGAGAGAGGGAGGGAAAAGGAATGAGAGAAGGAAAGAATGGAAGAAGGAATTAAGGAAGAGGGAGAATGGAGGAAAGAAGGAAGGGGGAAAGGAAAGAATGGAAGAGGAGGGAAGGAACGAAGAGGGACGGAGGGAGGGAGGGAGGAAAGAAGGGAGGGAGGGCAGAAAAAGAATGAAAGAAAAAGAGAGGGGAAAAGAAAGGAAGAGAAAGGAAGGAAGGAAGGAAGGGGGGAGGGCCAAGGCGGGCCAAGGCGGGCCTTGGTGTTGATGTTGGCAAGACAGTCCCCCCGGAAGGCATCGAAGAGTCAATGGCTCTTGAGCTGCCTAACGATGAGGGTGATGAGCTGGGTGTCCCCCAGGGGCAGCGAGGCTGGGTCCGTGGCGCCAGGGCCAGGCCCACCTTTGTCGCCTCTCCTGAGGCCCGTGGCCGAGGACAAAGAGGAAGACGAGGATGAGGTGCCGCCGCCAGGCTCTGCTATCCCCGGCGAAGAGGCCGAAGAGCCCCAAGAGCAGCGGGGGATAAGGAAGAGGTGGCAATGGCGGTGCAGAAGCAGCAGTCGCAGCGCATTTGCATCACTCCTCCCCGCTGCATGCTGGGAAACCGAGGCCCGGACTGCTCTGGAGAGCCAGATGCAATCATGAAAAGAGCCACATCTGGCTCCCAAGACATAGGTTCCCTGCCCCTATTCTATAGGATTGTGCTGCCAATTAACTTCCTGGCTGTATAAAACATTTTGAGACTCTCCTCTCCCTAAGTGGCAACATATGTTCTTATTCTACTATGCTTCTGCAGTGTTGAGTCTTATAATTTCATCCACTTCTGGAAATGCCTATGAGATCTGTAACAAAGGAAAAACCCATAATATAATTTTTGTCAGTCAATAAATGTAAGTTTTTGAAATGTTGAAGTGGCTGTCTGGCATTTAGTATTGCAATTACAATTTTGCAACCTAGAGTTTCAGAACCATCCTTGCTCTAGATTCTATAAGGACTTCATGAGATGGAGCTTGGGAAGCATCTTAGAATGCTTCACCACTGGTTCAGTGATCGATAGGCATGCTGCCCATACCACAACATTGCTGGATTTCCAGCGGAGGCCTCGCCCACAAATGGAGTGGAAGCATCGTACTAGCTCCAGTGTTGTGCTGGCTGCAATGGAGCCAGCATAGATCCTTGCTGCTCAGGTGACACTTCCCATGAATGATGGGGGAAGTGCTGCCATCATGGAACAACAGATTCACCCTGCCGCCCTACTATTTCTTCAGTGAAGCCAGGTGAAGCGGGACTCTTCGTCTGGCTCATGTCATAAGCTGGGCCGTAGCCGGGGAGTGGGAGGTGGGTTAAAAGTTCAAGCCTGCCCTGAAATGTGTCAGGTTAAAAAAGAAACCTGGTTTACTCATAAATTGGTTAACCAGTTACATTTCATTTTGCCATAACATGTTTCCTATGTTCTATAAGGACTTCATGAGATGGAGCTTGGAAAACATCATAGAATGCTTCCCCACTGGTTCAGTGATTGATAGGCATGCTCCCCATACCATGACATTGCAAGGGGGGGGGGATTAGAACTCTTTCAGCAGGGTTAGAACCCTTAACCCCTCACCCCGGCTACAGCCCTGGACATAAGGCCATAAGAATAATAAGTAGGCTTGCTGCAAGATAGCAGATTCCTCTACAGCCAATCTTAAGAACTAGCAGATGGATTGGTGAAGGAGGTCTGTTCAGGTACAAGAAGGACATTTCCACCCCCCACCCCCTATTCATCAAGCAGGGTTGTGACAATCAGAAGCAAAATCTTTACCACAGGTTTTTCTTGTGGTCTAACTTGTTGGTAGGAGCAAGTGGAAACATCTTCCTTATTGTGCACTGATTGGAAGTTGAAGCAACCTCCTTCATCCAATCCATTCTGGCTTTTAAAGTGAGTGATAGGCCAAGATCTTATTTAGTTACTCAGATATAGAATATTGGTGATAATTTTTAACTAAAAGTACATGATTTTGGCTTTCTCACCCACTATATTTTAAATGCCGACTCAAACTACAAAAACATTTATTGTGTGCATATTGGATATTTCAAAGTTTATTTATTAAAGGTGCTATATTTCAGATGGTAGTATTCTCATTCTTCTCTGAAACATAATTTAGAGATGCACAGTGGTAACTTACTTTGAGAGAAAAGGTCATTAGTAGAAATTATTTTGTGTCAAAGCTATTTTGAATTGATCAGAATAGCATAGTTCTTAAGCTATTTGTCCACATCTTGAAAATACAGGTCAGTGGAAAGAGATTTTTCATGCTCTTTCAGTGACTAAAAACTTACTCATGTATTAGAATACACATCCTTAATTTTTTTCAACACACCAAGCACTTCACAAACATTTTGAATGCATTCCATTGAAGAACAGGACTTACTTTTTAGTATAGACAAATAGGCATTGAATGCATTAAATTAATTTTATTTTCATATATAATATTGCCGTTTCTCAAGCTGGAAATTTAAAAAGAAATGAGAAACCTTATTTCGACATTAAATAGAAAACCTGGTTTTTATTGCCCAACTTAGTATTGAGACAGGGTATTTCTGAGGCTAACAGCTTAGCAGGTTATTATAGGGATTTGGTTTTAATATGGGTAACACTATCTTGACTTGCTAATGCTTAGAATTTGGAAAGAGATGTTGTGCATCATGCTTTAGGGCTTAACACAATTTCTACTATGCGGATTTAGGTTATGACTTAATATGGGAAAGAGAGTCAGACTATCTCATACCTCTGAAAGCAGTATTAGAACATTAAACCCTCTGAAGAATCCCTCAGATATAAGTAAATTGGTTGGATCACTTGCCCTATTTGTCATGACAATGACCTGAAATGTAGATTTGCCAGTTTGAAGTGCCAGAACCAATCTATGCATTGTAGTGGATGATATTTATTCAAATTGAAATGTGCAGGTTTCATAAAAATAGCTGGTAATTCATTCATGAATATGGGATTCATGATATAATTAGTATGTTTTTTAAACATTCAGATTCCAAAGTATTCAATTAAACACTTCTAAAAAAATAGATATAACATTAATGGATCATTCAGATTTGGATCACAAATCTGAAACTTGTAAAACCATAACCTGGTAGGTAAGTAGTCTTCATAATGCAAAACTGTTCAGCTCAAAAATATTGTGTTACATACAATAATTGTCTCCTGAAGGTCTGTTATTAAGGTCATAGTCTTCATGGAGTGATATATGTCATATCTACCAAACCACATGATCTTTCAGTTAAACTGAGGGTCCTTTCAGACAGGTCTTATATCCCAGGATCTGATCCCAGGCTTTCTGCTTTAAACTGGATTATATGAGTCCGTACTGCCAAATAATCTGAGATAAACATAAAACCTGGTATCAGATCCTGCAATATAAGGCCTGTCTAGAAGGGCCCTTAGTAACATGTAGAAAAATAGCTTTTTGTTTTCCTTTGATGTACACTGGTCATCAGTTTGCTAATCTGGGAAGCAGGATGACCTCCCACTGATAGCTCCAGCTTCTGCCAACCTAGCAGTTCGAAAACATGCACATGTGAGTAAATCAATAGGTACCACTCCGATGGGAAAGTAACGGTGCTCCATGCAGTCATGATGGCCACATGACCTTGGAGGTGTCTACGAACAATGCTGGCTCTTTGGCTTAGAAATGGAAATGAACACCAACCCACACACAACTGGACTTAATGTCAGGGGAAAAGCTTTACCTTTACTATTGCTTTCCCTAACACTGAGACTCAATTGCAAGAGCCCCTGACAGATTTGGAAAATGTATATTGAATCTTGAAGAAAAAATATTTGACCTTGAAGCTATTCTATTTTATTTTACAATTCATTTGAAACTTTCATCAAGGTTAAAAAAGTTTTTTAAAGATTTAGAAATAAATATAGAAAACAGTGTTTCTGTTTCCAAATGGACTGAAACAAAATTTAGATCTTTACTTTTTTCAATTAATAATGTTTAAAAACCATTCACAGTTGGTATCTAATCCCTATATGGTTAAGGTTAATTTGAAGGGCACCTGTTGGTGAAGGTTTAGAGAGTTGGTAAACATATTCAACTTGGGTGCAAAAGCTGACAGATAGTGAAATTTTGGTCAGATGAAATCAGCTAAATCATGGGCCAGATAGTTCTCATCTCACTAGAAATTGCTTTTATATCTAGTCCAAAGTTCATAAACAGCTGTTATACCAATATCTTATCATATCCTATATCTGTCAGCAGTTGACTCAGTATGGAATTTTTTAAAAGCACTATAATTAAATCGGTATGCATATGTGTGTGTGTGTGTTTGTGTATCTGGAATATTAAATTTATGGAAACAGCAACACCCCCCCATGGGAACCCCCAACAAGTCCCCCCAAGGGAATCCTCTACAAAAAAATGTGGTAGACACCCAATCCTGGATCCATGATCCCTTCTGACTGCCTCCACAAAGTTGTGGAAAATTACAAAACGTATCCATCATAACAAAGCAAAGATACAAAGAGGAAGGAAAGGTAGGGCAATAAAATAATTGACTGGCATATACAGCTTGATAACCTTTTTACTTATGCTGCAAGAGACACATGGAATAAGAAGTACCATTTATGGAGGCTTGGTGGTAGCCATGGCTCCACTCCTGCCCTGACTGGCAACCTTTTAATTATTTATTTATTTTATTTTATTTATTTGGTTTTATATTCCGCTCCTCCCTGCAGGCTTGGGGCGGATCACATAGCATACATAAAACACACATAAAACACCAAAAATACAGCAAGATTTAAAAGTTTAGGAATTACATATTCCTTAAAACTCATAAAACGGTGGTCGGACAGAGTACAATTCTAGCTTAACTGAATGCCAATCTAAAGAGGGCGGTCTTACATGCCCTCCGGAAGGGAACAAGCTCCGAGAGAGCAGGGGTGTCCGGTGAAAGTGCATTCCATAATACAGGGGCCACAGCAGAAAAGGCTCGCTGCCTAGTTGTGGACAAATGACAGGAGCGGATCGTTAAAATAGCTAGCAGATTCTGCTCCTCTGAGCGTAGCGATCTCGGGGGAACGTATGGGGTAAGGCGGTCCCTCAGGTACACAGGCCCTAGACCGTGCAAGGCCTTAAAGGTTAGAACCAGCACCTTGAAGACATTTCGGTACTCGATTGGAAGCCAGTGCAGCTGCCGTAGGATGGGAATAATGTGCTCCCTTACTGGTGCTCCCACCAGCAAGCGAGCAGCGGCATTCTGCACTAGCTTGAGTTTCCGGATTGTCGACAAGGGAAGGCCGATGTAGAGGGCGTTACAGTAGTCCAGCCTCGAGATGACCGTCGCTTGGATCACCGCGGTCAGGTCATCCCTGGACAGGTAGGGCGCCAGTCGCCTAGCCTGTCAGAGATGGAAAAATGAAGTTTTGCTGACCATGGAGATCTGAGTCTCCATGGACAGCAATGGGTCCAATTGGACTCCTAAGCTCTTTACCAGAGGTGCCATCCAGGGTAGGCAACTGGCACTCATCCAGTCCAGGGCGACCAGGCCCCAGAATCTCCGTATGGTAGTTGTATTGCAAAATATTAAAGCTTTTGAAGTTTTCATTGACATACATTCAAGAATATGTATTAACCACAGAACCAGTTCTCAGACCATCAATTATCAATGAAATTTAGTCATGAAGTCTTTTCAAGGTCTGCTTCTCATTCTTCCCTAATTCAGAGACTAATGGCATTTACAGTCTCTTTTCACAATCCTGTTAGCTGCTGCTAAAGTCTTGGCATATTATAGGCTTTTATGAGCAATGTTGGTCACATAAGTAGTGGTGACACATCCAGAACCACACAAAAAGGAGTTCAATTGTGGTTAATTAGCTGTTCCAAAGGGAATTTAAATGGCAGTTTATGGGAACGACACTGTGGCAAATAAGCCTTCCCTGCTTTTTCAGCATCCCTCCCATGCCTTCTGTATTACTTCTGCTAATAGCATGCATGAGCTTGGAATTACTCCATTCATTGTGTTATACATCTCCTCTATATATGGTGCCTAGATCTAATAGTGTTGAAGACCACTATCACAAAGTATGATTTTTTAATTAGAAGTTTTTTATTAAGTAAATTAGTGGCATACAGTGTATGTTAATGATGAAATTAAGATTACTTTAAGTTTCATTATAGCTAAGATGAAAAACCTTCTTTTTTCTCATTAGATAATCTGCAACTGGTAACTAGGTAAGAAAATAAATAATGCTCTGAACAATGTTATCACAATGAACTATCCAGTGAATATGTCATGCAAGTTTTTTTTAACATGTTGTACTTCTCTCTGAATTAGGCAATTCATTGTGCTATTACTCATGCTGTTAAAGTATTTCTGGGAACACCAGAACACCTAGGCTTCATTTGAAAGAAAATTCAAGCATGTTATAAAAACATAAACACTCCAGTGAATGCAGAAATTAGCTGCATTTATTAAAGAATTGTGATCAAAGCACCTCGATCATTATCACACTTTCCCTGCTAAACTGCCATTAGTTTGTACAAGGCATTTTATCAGAGCGATGTGTGTGTTGGCATGTGTTGTATAATTATTTTCTTTCTTCCTTGTAAATATAACCTGCATTTTGGCTTTTATTAACTACAATTGGAGGGGAAAGCCTACGAGAAGTAGACATTAAAGACCATTATTTTAACCTCATAGATTTAAAAGCCTGAACGTTACCTTGCTCTCTTTATTGTTTGTTTCAACAGCTCCAGAATAATTGTATTATTATGCTTCATCGACTCCTATCTGCGTATTGTAGGCTGCAGTTCAATTTTTCAGTCCCTAGAGGTCTCTAGATATCACATTTTGGATTACTGGCATTTTCACAAGAGACTAAAAAAGAAAGAGGCAATTGGAACATATTCATTCATTCTGAATGACCACAGGAAGTTGCACAGGCTTGCAAAATTGAGAGACATAATCTCTTTGCAAAATGTATGCTGATTTTATAGGAATGTGATGTTCTAACACCCACCCACCCACCCATCAAAAGACCTCAGATTCGGTCCATCATGTACCATTTCCCCCCCACAACTTAGTCTTTGTATTTTGTATCTATTTATATCTCTTATGTAATACCTGTGTAAAATTTCTTTGGGGAATAAAGAGCAAATAAACAGTAAGAAAAAGGATAAAGACTTCTAAGAGACCTTCAATGCATTTGTATTTGCTAATATGTAACACAAACATCTGTCCAAAAACATTAAAAGAAATTGCAGTAAATCAAAATTGAGGAACAATTGAATTAATAACCATTCTAAATTTTTGAAACAACTCTGGTATCAAATTTGTACTATATTTTTCCAAGATTTTAAGGGCCATTTCAAAATCTAAGTACTTGTTATACAAAATATCATTTTGGATTACTGGCATTTGCACAAAGGACTACAATTGTTTCTCAGTTAACCTTAGGTATAATCTCTAAATGAAAATATTAGAGTCATAGAATCATTGAGTTAGAGGAGACCTTGTGGGCCATCCAGTCCAAACCCCTCCCCTGCCAAGAAGCAGGAAAATTGCTTTCAAAGCACCCCCAACAGTTGGCCCTCCAGCCTCTGTTTAAAAGCCTTCAATGAAGGAGCCTCCACCACACTCCAGGGCAGAGACTTCCACTGCTGAACAGCTCTCCTTACAGTTAGGAAGTTCTTCCTAATGTTCAAGTGGAATCTCCTTTCCTATAGTTTAAGGCCATTGTTTACACATTGATCTTTAGAGAACATATCTAATGATTAGTGGTGTGCCGCTGTATTTGATACCCAGAGCACCTAATTTGTTACCATTTCCCTTCTTTGTATGACCCAATTCTATTCAGTAAGATTCATCATAAATACAAAATAATCATTAAACACATGTTGGGGAATGCTGAATATTATAGTTCAACTACTTTTCTTGAAACAGCTTGGCTGTGGTGGTATAAATTCGTTTTACTCTAAATCTTATACAAGGGTTTTGACTAGTAAATAGAAGCTCCTTTCAGTTAGTTTAATACATGTAGAATGAGTAACATGAGTCAAAGTGATGTTATACTAGAGTGTCTTTCTAATATAAAGATAAGAAATAATGATGTTTCAAATTTTGTTAGTTTATAAACAGGGCTGGCCTGACCTTTCCAGGGGGATAGGCAAAGAAAATTTTGGCGCCCCAGCCGCCGTGTCACTCAGTCCCGCCTCCGCCACCGCCTCCGCCGCCTCCGCCGCCGCGCCGCTGCTGCACAGCCGGCCCCATGGCGCCGCGCCTGCGGCTTTGGAGCCAGCGCGCAGACGCGCTCGGGACCCAGCGGACATTCGCGCATGCGCAGAAATGCCTGTGCTTTAGGAGGCGCGCTGCAGCCGGCGCGTGGGGCCAGCTGTGCAGCGGCGGCAGAGGCAGAGGCGAGGTGGCGGCGGAGGCAGGGTAGCGTGGCGGCGCCCCTCCCAGCCCGTGACGCCCCGCCCAGTCGGTCGCACCCTACGCAGCCGCAGTAATTGTGGAATTGCAAAGGCCGGCTCTGATTATAAATCCCAGCATCCTTAGCCAACATAGCCAGTGTTCAGTAATGCTGATATTCACAGTCCAACAACATTTGGAGAACTCTGTTTTGTTTCCAACATATATGTGTTTATTAAAGACATTGTGAATCTAAATTTACCAAATCTACTTGAGTCTACTGTTCACCTTTCTTGGAAAAATTACACTGCCAAAATTTAGATGTGCATTAGATTCAATGGTGCATTAGAATCACACACATAAATACAGCTGTGAAAAGGCCCAGAGGAACCGAGAACCTGGGTAGTTAGACAAGGAGGTGGTGGTGGGTTATGAAAAGGCTGTTCCTGATGGTGGTAGCAGCCTTGGGGCTCCATGGCACCCAAAGAAGGAGGATGAGCCCCCAGCTGGTGACCCAATCACTCCTGCCACTTAGCCTCAGATCTTGCCTTATGGGTGGTCTTCTATATCTATTTCCCCCACCCCAACTCAGTTCCATGTGGCTTTCAACTTGACTCATTCACAAGGCCTTCAAACTTACCCCAATCAGTTCTGAAAATCTTGTGAAAGCGGCCATTTGGGAATTGTGTGCAGTCTCAGTCTGATGGAAGTTTATGGCTTCACAAATGGTCTAATTCATGTTGCCTACCTCCCTGATGTCTTATTCATGTATTGTTGGGTGCATCACACTTGAGAGAAAATCCGTGGGTTTTTTTGTAATATGAACCTTCAAAATTGAGGTGTGCATTACATTTAATGGCACATTATATTTGAGTAAAAACGGGTATGTGTTAAAGCTCTCCTTCATATGTTCAGGCACTGTTTTTCTAGGCTTCATTAATTTTCAGACATTAAGAACTATTCATATGAAACCTCTTTCTACCATACATTGAAGCCAAGTATTTGCATGGAATCAGTTATCCCCCCACTATTTGAGTATTCACTGTACATTAAAAAGTGTGAAAAGCTGATATAGTGCTAGCTTTCCCACAGTGTGTCTGCTTGAGCTTCATCTCCTTAGGGATGCAAGAAGTGAATTCCTCAACATTTATAAAATTCCTCAACCTCATTTATAAAATAAATGCACATGAAACACCTCATTGTAAGTTTTGTTACATATTCAATGTCACACTAAATTGGCCCTTCCATGTTGATTTGGAACAGAACTGGATCCATCTAAAATTACTTTGGAATGTGCCTTGAAATTCAGATGGAACAAAACACTCAATATCAATTTGGACATTTCTCTCCTGTAGACTTATAGGCCACAATATAATTAAAAGCAACCCATAAAGGAACACATTCCATTTAAAATATAGCAATTAATCACCACCACCAAACACATTTTACAAATATTTATAGTGTCTGTATGTGAAAAATGGAATTTACCAACTGTATCCAATTATACAAGTTGTTCAAGAAATGGAGTGTACACCAGGGTTAATGTGAAACATTTGGCACTAAAAGTGCAGAATCTGAGCTATGGCAGCATATTAATATTTTATATGACTATAAACTGTGTGGTTAATATTGGCCTGTATTTCATAGGCTTCTAATTACATAGGATGAAATTCAGCCAACATTCAATAGAAATGTTTAAGTTGAGCTAAGTAATAAGAAATACAATTTATTTCTTCTAGCTTTTTGGAAATAAAGGAAAATAAAGTTGTACTAGGCTAAATCATACTTCATCATACTTAGAGTAGATCCATTCAAATCAGTGGAACTGAAACTGGAATGATTGAATGGATCATAGGGTCTAATCAGAGGCGTGTCTTTTTATAGTTGCTTTCCAAATTGTTCAGATAGAAAGATAAGCTCATTCCATTTTATTACATGTTTCCTTTCAAGACTACTGTGGGACCTTTTTATTAGCATGCCCCCTTTGTTTCTGTGATGTTCAGATATCAATTGTGATTGTGTCTTTTCTGAGCAGGTTACTCCTAGCTTGGAGCAGCCCCTGATCCAACATGTACATCCTGAATCTGGGCTGATGACCAGATGAGTAGGGATTGCATCTGCGGAACCATCACCTTTTGTGTGTCACTGCCACTGCTCCCTGCTGACAACAGAGCTTTGTCCAAGTACCTGGCTCTCACCTGATGCCAAAATGGGACTATGGTGTGATCAGCAAAAAAAAGAGGAAAAAATTAACCCCATCTTCTTACTGGTTTTGCTGGTCCCCCCTTCTTAGTAGATGTGACTGCAATGGCTAAGTTCAGTGAAGGAGATTTATGATTGATAGGGAGAAGTGACAACCATATAGAGGAGGGGCCATTCCCTTCTGCATTGATAAATGCAGGAAAAGGGTGATGGCTGCATTGTCCATTTTGATAGGGGACCAGTCTGAAACGGAGCCAACCTAGGTGTCCAAACTACCATGAGGTCCAGGGATACTCCAGAATTTCTTATAAGCTCATGGGTATCCTCCAACTTTGCCTAAAGTGGGACAAAGTTGTCTTAAATAAAGAAAAACCAGGATACTCACCAGAAGTCACTATGTATCATGGAGACAGCCAGTGGTAGTCTTCCAGTATATCCAGGTATTCCTGTTATTGTAAATAAGCCTTGGCATTGTTTGTGTTTCATGTTTCTTTTTAATGTGATAGGGACATACCCAGATTTGCCCCACCCTACCTTTTTCTATTCACTGTGTCCTAAGATTTATATTTCTACATCTTTCCTAATATTTATTATGAGGCACTAAGTAATTAATAGATGCCTTTATTCTGGAAAAAGTAAAATGTGAACAAAGCTGCTGGGAGTGTGACTTTTATCAAATAGATGCTATATCCAAATGTTGAAATGCGTCTTTGCATATCTTGTTATTACACATGGATAGAGTTGTAGGCTGTCATGCAACCTTGTAAAAACTATAGAATTAAAATACTGTTTATCCCTTCAAACAAAAACCCCATAATTGCACAAATGAATAATGTAGACTTATATATTCAGACATGGTAAAAGTGCAAGCAATAAACAGATAGGATAACAAGATGGCAGCACATAGTCAAAGAAAATAACATGCTGATGGCAGATGAAAGCAGAGTCTGGCATTGTCACCTGACAACTGAAACAATTTTATTTTTGAATACTATTTAATTCTTTGCCACAGTGATCTGTAGGAGAGATTCCTTTATTCGTTTTTCCTCAAAAATAATGGCAATATTTAGGAGCAGGTGGAGTAAGAGCATAGGCACATGCATACACATTACTGCTAAATTTTATCACATATTTGGCAGCTTCACAAAAGCTTACACATTGAGCATGAAGGTCTGTATAGATATCTCTAACCACACATCACTTAATAATCAAAGGCCTGAGAATCTGTCCACCACTTTACAACATTTAAGGTCAGGAAACATGTGCATGTCCATAATCTCTTAGCTTCATGTGTGATCATGAAGATGTGTAAAAACAATCTGATTTGACAACACAGTGATTTGCTGACTCACAATGGAAATAATGAGGTTGAAAGAGCCACCTTGCTTAACCGTTAAGGTTAACCTGTCTAATCTTTAACCCCTGGGAGAAGAGAAACAACCTAGCATGGAGGTATCTGTGGCTTATGGTCTAATTCAGGGCTGTCCAACTTCTACCGGACCTGTGGCCGGAATTCTGGTCACTGATCACCTGGGGGATCAAGCCCCCGGCTCCGCCCCTCCCCGCCCCCGCCCACACCCCTCCCCTGGCTCCACCCCCTCCCCGCCCCCGGCTCTGCCCACAAATTACTAGTCGCATTATTAATTATAAAATAAATAAATAAAACAATGGAACAGAATGATTATAAAAGAATAAGGGGCAAAATATACAATTAAATATATTACTAATAAAAAGGGAGATGGATGGATGGAATACATAAGGGGCAAAATATATAATTAAATATATTACTAATAACAAAATATGCAATTAAATATATTACTAATAACAAATAGGGATGGATGGATGCATGGAACACATAATATTGCCAAAATATACCATTAAATATATTAATATTAACAAAGGGTGCCCCCTGCTTCAGTCTACCTTCCCAAATGCGCAAGATCCAGGAGTAGCCGGACCACGAAAGAGGTGATGAGCGACCGAGCCAGGAGCCGAAGAAGGATGGAGAGATCGCGTCCAAATCGCGTCTATGTGGGCCGCAGGGCTTCAGTAGCCGAGATTTCGGCAACAGGAGGAGTCTCGCAAGACTACGCCAGCCACGCGGGATTTCTATATCAATGCAGGCGTGATCTCGCGTAGAGATCGACATCCCGCGTGGCTGGCGTAGTCTTGCGAGACTTCCTCCGGAACCCAGAAGTGGGTAATTTTTTTATTTTTTAATTTAATTTAATTTAATTTTTAATTTTTATTAAAAAGATGAGGGGGCCGTAGGAAAGGGGCTGGGGGGGCCATGTACGGCCCGGGGGCCGCCAGTTGGACAGCCCCGGTCTAATCAACAACTCATGCCCAGGCGTGAAAACCTCGGCCCCAAAGAACCCTAAAGCTGTATTGCTCCATGGCCAGCCCACAATTAGAAGCCTAACTCGATGCCTTCTCCACCAAGTCATATGACTTAAAGAGTACTGTCCTCAGGCCAGGTCCAAGGGAAGTTCCTGTTGCCACCCTAAGTCATATGACATAAAGGGGCAGTTCCAGAACCTACCCCTACACAGAAAAGAGTGCCATTTGGTGTTCAGCGATTTCCTAACACTACCTGACAAGTGAACGCTTGCTTAAGACACCACCACAGGCCAATTGTCAAAGGCCCCTGTCAACTGTGTAGCATAGTCAAGTAAACACTTGGAAAGATGGAGGGCTTGCCACCCAGTCTTAAAGAAACTCAAAAGCAGGTGGTTAGATCAACATCAAATATCCAGGAAGGTGAGCAGGTGGATACTATCTTCAAAATCTTCAAAGCTCTGTCCCTCATGCTAATTCCCCTTCTCTCATTTGCTTCCTGGTCTCTCTCAATAGATAAACAACATTTACTAGATATATTTGGAATACCAGCATGTGAGCTGCATAATCTCAGTTAAGACTTCTCTCCCTCCCTCTCTCTCCTGTATATATATATATATATATATATATATATATATACACATATATACACACACACATACATACATACACACACACACACACACACATACATACATACATACTAGGCATGAGAAAAGTGAAACGGAAATTAAAAGGATTCGTAAGAGATTCGTATGTAATGGGACTTTTGAGGTTTTACGTATCGCTGCCGCGAACCAGGAAGTAGACTTCCTTTTACGGTCCTTGAGGCCAACAATTTGCGTTATGATCGTTAGAAATTCTTAAGTATTAATTAATTAATTATTGTACTACTCACTTCTCCCTGTCTTCTCCCCTCATTTCCTTCCCCTTCATTCAGCTTCTTTTCCCCCGCATTTCTATGGGGAACTGGAAGTGACGCTGCTGCTAGGTAGGCAATGCATTCTGGAAAGTGTAGTCCTCCAGGCTTCCCCCCTCCTTCTCTTCCCCGTTGCTCTGCCATGCCCCATCGCAGGGGCCAGCTTCAGCCCTCCAGGTACGTGTTTTGGACTTCAACTCCCACCATTTTCCTCTCAGCCTGGGCAAACTTGGGCCCTCGCTCCCTCAGGATCGGGGCTAGAGATAGGCGAGGGGGGTGAGCGAGGGCCTCCTCCTCCTCTCTCGCCAATGGCAGGCTGGCGAGAGAGGAGGAGAAAGGCCCCCGCGCCCCTCTCTGCCTCTCTCTAGCCTTGATCCATGCATCGGGGCTAGAGAGAGGCGAGGGGGGTGAGCGAGCCTCCTCCTCCTCTCGCCAATGACAGGCCAGCGAGAGGGAGGAGAAAGGCCCCCGGCCTCTCTGCCTCTCTCCAGCCCCGATCCATGCATCGGGGCTAGAGAGAGGCAGAGAGGGGCGCGGGGCCTTTCTCCTCTCTCTCGCCGGCCTGTCATTGGCGAGAGGAGGAGAAAAACCCTCGCGCCTCTCTGCCTCTCTCAGCCCCGATCCATGCATCGGGGCTAGAGCCAGAGAGGGGCGCCAGGGCCTTTCTCCTCCTCTCTCGCCGGCCTGTCATTGGCGAGAGAGTGTAGCACAGCAGTTCTCGTTTGTGCCTGGAGGGCAGGGGTCAGGACCAGGGGTCCCATTAGCATTAGGGCCAGCAGTACCAGAACTAGATTCAGAGGACGAGCTAGATGACTGGGGCGAAGGGCAGCTTTCCCCTGATGGGCCTCCTTCACCCACAGAGAGCTTGGCATGGGAAGAAATGTTGTTTGGCCCTAGCGAAGACATAGATAACCAGGTGCAGATGGAAGACAGCGATTCTGGCAGCTACGAGCATCCGGGTGGGAGAGATTCTCAGGAGCTAGTAAGTGAAAACATGGAAGAAAGCGGTTGGGAAACTTCTAGGGAGGAGAGCTCTCAGGGAGATAGAAACACAGCTGCGGAGAGACAAGGTCAAACCTTTGATAGGAGACGGAACATCGAGTCTAGCAGAAGGGAATGGTCCAAGAGCATAGACCGGCCGAGGTCCGTGGACAGCGATTGGAGACGAAGAAGCCTAGAGCGTCGGGGACCTCAGCCGAGAGATTAAGTATAGGATCCGTGGGAACGAATCCTCAGTGCTCCGGCCACGTCTCATCTGAATAGGCGTGAAGCGGAGTGGGACCACGAAGCTAAGCTAGCCAGTGGTCATCAAGCCTTGCCTTGCCTTGCCTTGCCTTGCCTTGTTCCTGATCCGCCTGGTTGTGCGGAGCCTTGCCCTGTTTCCTGATCCGCATAGTCGTGCGGAGCCTTGCTAAGCTTTTGGCCTATTTGCCACGCTATTTTGGACATTGTTACTTCAAGCCTTTTTGGATTGTTTCACTATTCTCTCGCCGGCCTGTCATTGGCGAGAGAGGAGGAGGAGAACGGCCCCGCGCCCCTCTCTGCCTCTCTCTAGCCCCGATGCATGGATCGGGGTTGGAGAAGAGGGGGCCTTTCCCTCCTCTCCTCACCAATGACAGGCCGGCGAGAGGAGGAAAGAGAAAGCCCCCCTCTCTGCCTCTCTCTGGCCGATGCATGGATCGGGGCTGGAGAGAGGCAGAGAGGCGAATCTCCTCCTCCTCTCTCGCCAATGACAGGCTGGCGAGAGAGGAGGAGAAAGGCCCGCGCCCCTCTCTGCCTCTCTCTAGCCTCGATCCATGCATCGGGGCTAGAGAGAGGCGAGGGGGTGAGCGAGGCGCCGGGCGGCGCTGGGAAAGAGGGCGAAGGAGGAGGCAATCAGCTGATTGCCTCCTCCTTCGCCCCTCCTCTTCCCCCGCCCTCCCCCCCGGATCCCAGTTTGGCCCAATTCTGTCATTGGTGGAGTTCAGAATGCTCTTTGATTGAAGGTGAACTATAAATCCCAGCAACTACAACTCCCAAATGTCAAGGTCTATTTTCCCCAAACTCCATCTGCGTTCACATTTGGGCATATTGAGTATTCATGCCAAGTTTGGTCCTGATCCAGGATTGTTTGGGTTCAGAGTTATCTCCCTAAATCACTGTCAATTCCTCCCAAACCCCTCCAGTATTTTCTGTGGGTCATGGGGGTTCTGTGTGCCAAGTTTGGTCCAGGTCTGTCATTCATGGGGTCTCAGCTGTGGAAGTCAGAGCTGAATTGGTCGAAGGTACTGCAAATCCTCCTAAGTTTTCAACTGACTCCATTCCATTAGTACATTCTTTTCGTTATATAAGTCTTTTATTTTACAATATCCCCACTGTTCCAGTTTCTTGATGACGCTCTTATCCTCTTTGTTTCTCAGACTCCCTATCGGGCTTCCTTTGAGAAAAATGGCATCCATTTCTTTTTCCATTTCTCCCATATTTTTAAAGCTATTTTCCTCGGGCCTATTGTTTTCCCTATCACCTCTTTCAATTTTTGTGTGAAAATTCCATATTCACCTTGACCTTTGTTTACTTCATTTTCTATTCTTATCCATTTTGCTTGATTTTCTTCTTCTAGTTCTAAAATTGTCTTCAGTTGAAAAGCTTCATAATATTCTTGTAATTTTGGTATCCCCCATCCTATTTCTTTGTTTGGCATATATAATTCCTTATTACTTATTCTTGGTCTCTTCCCCCCCAAATATCCACTTTCTAATATCTCGATCCCATTTTTGAAATGTTTGTTGTGAAATATCTAATGGCAGTGTTTGAAACAAATACAGTATTTTAGGAAGTATGCACATTTTAATTGCCCTAATTCTCTTTGATATATTTAAATTTTTTTCCTTCCAGTTTTTCATTTGCTCTTGTATTTTTCCCCATATTTTCTTATAATTGAAGTCCCACAGCCTCTCTGACCTATTAGTTAGAAAAATACCCAAGTATTTTATTTTCTTTTTTGCTATTTTAATGTCTTCCCTTCTCTGAATATCTTCTAATAATCCTTTCTCCAAATTAAATCCCAACAATTCTGATTTTGTGATATTGATCTTTAGTCCTGAGAACTTATGAAAGTCTTCTAATATTATTTCCAATTCTTTTAGTGATTCTATTGGGTTTTCTGTTATTATCAGTAAATCATCAGCAAACAAATTTACTTTTACAACTTCCTTTCCTATTCTGTATCCCGTTATTCTACCATTATTTCTTATTCTATCCGCTAAATACTCTATAGCTAGTGTAAATAGCATTGGGGATAATGGGCAACCCTGCTTAACCCCTCTTTCTATAACTATTTCTCTAGTGTATCCCCATTTACTTTCACTTTTGCCTTCCCCTTTTGTATATTTCCTTTATGACCTCAATAAATTCTTTGCCTATTCCAAAATTCTTCATTCTGTTGAATAAAAAAATGTGGTTAACTGTATCGAATGCTTTATATACATCTAATTTGATAAATGCAAACCTTTTTTTTTTACTTTTCTGGGCAATAATATTAATCAAATTTCTCAGTGGATGGCTTATATTTCTTCCCTTTGTAAAACCATATTGATCTTCCCCTATCACTTTTGGTAATATATCCTTTAATCTATTTGCTAAAATTTTCGCAAATATTTTGTAATCTTGATTTAATAAACTAATTGGTCTATATGAATTCACTTCTCTTGGGTTCTTCCCTGGTTTGAGGATTGTTATTATTTCTGCTTCTCTCCAGGACTCCGGTGCTTCTCCCCCTTTTATTATATTATTGAAAATTATTGCTAATTCTGGGATTAAGACTTCTTTCATTTGTTTATAGAATTCTGTAGTGTATCCGTCGTTTCCTGGCGATTTCCCTTTTTTAAGATTGTCTATTACTTCCTCAATCTCTTGATATGATACTTCATTCTTTAGTTGTTTTTTCCTCCTCTCCTATTTTTTTTTCTCACCCAATCTTCACATGGTATATTTTTTTTCCTTTATATAGTTTCTGATAAAAATCAGCAAATATATCCCTTATGCTTTTATTATCCTTTATCAATTTATTATTTTTATCATATATTTCTTTCACTCTTTGTTTTTCCTTTCTTTTTTAAGATAGTTTGCTAGTCGTCTAACTGAATTAATATTTGACCTTTGGAAATCATTTTTAACCATTAATTCTTTTTCCATATATCAAACTTATCTATTTCCTCTAATTCTTCTTTGAGCTTATCTATTTCTTTTTTAATTTTTTTATCATATCTATTCTGTAGCTCCTTATACTTATCCTCCATTTGTTTACAAATTGCATTCCGCTCTAAGTTTCTTATTTTCTTTTGAATACTTCTTTTTTTTATTAGTAGGCCTCTTACAAATGCTTTCATTGTATCCCATATAATTCCTTCTTTTGCCGACTTTCGATTCACTTGAAAGTAATCTTTAATTTCTTTTACCATCTCTTCCCTGTCTTTTTCCTGATTCAATGTTGTATCCCTGTATCTCCATTTATATTGAGATTTTTCCTCTATTAACTGTATTGTTATTTGTACTGGAGCGTGATCTGATATTTCTATCTGTCCGGTATCAGCTTTTATTATCTTGGACTGATTGGAGTCTCTGGTTAATATATAGTCTATACGGGTAAACTTTTTGTGCCTTCCTGAAAAATATGTTGGTTTTGGTTGTATGTTTACCTCTTTGAAACAGTCCTTCAATTTCCATCTATTTAAAATGCTACTCTTATTCTGTATCAAGTCCATATTGAAATCACCTGCTACAATTACTTCTCCTTCATATATTCCCTCCAGCTTTCTAAATATCTTTTCTACATATCTTTTCTGACCTTTATTGGGCACATATAAGATTTTGGCTAACATTGAGAGGCATTTGGGAACAAATAAAAAAGGAAGATAGCACTTCGGGTGAAAATATAATAGATAGGATATTAAAAGAAAGATCAGTGGAAGGCAAAAGGGTTAGGCAAAATATATGGAAGAATGCTGGAAGATAAGGAATTTATGTATAAAAGGATGGAAAATAGGTGGGAAAAGGAAGGAGGCCTAGGGAAAGAAAGAATAGATAGGATAAGGATTGGACTAAATAAAATAAAAATAGAAAAATATAGGGAACTAGAGCAGAAAGTAATAACAAAATGGTACAGGACACCAATCCAACTGGCAAATATGATCCAGGGTCTAAATCCGAAATGTTGGCACTGTGGGAGTAGAGAAGCCTGGTACGCACATCTCTGGTGGGAGTGTAAGGAGATACAAAGGTTCTGGAATCAAATTTTTAGGAAGATCGAACTATATACAAAAATAAAAAATGATTTAAATATGGATATTCTCTTAAAAGGGATATGCGGGGATAGTAAAATCAAAGCGCAAGAACAAAAATTAGTTATGATGATGTTTAGAGCGGCACATGCCGTGATTGCCTGGGGTGGAAAGAAAAAGAAATGGACCCTTGAAAAATGGTATGAATATGTGTGGGAACAAGTTCAGCTGGAAATTATGGATATTATAAGAAATGAAAAAATATGGACAGAAAAGCAGAAGAAAATCAAAGAAATATGGTTACCCTTCAAAAAACTGGATACAGGAAGCTAAACCAGAAGATGAACATTGGGGAAAAAACTGGACAGAATGCAACGATGGCTCAAATAAATGAAGGACTAACTTGTCAACGGGGGGGGGAGGGTCAGGGGGAAGAAAAATGTATTGTAACTAAAGCAATGTAAAGTAAGAGTAAATTTAGTATAACAATAAAATAAAAAATCTTTAAAAAAAAAAAAAAAAAAAAAAAGAAGGTACTGCAAATCCCATCATCCGTTGTCCATCCTCCCCCAAACATATTGTTTTTGTGATTAATCCCTATGCTTTAACTTTTGTCAATTTGTAACAATGAAAATACATCCTGCATATTAGATATTTGCATTAGAATTCATAAGAGTAACAAAATTATGAAGTAGCAACGAAAATATGGATGGGGGTCACCACAACATGAGGAACCACTGCATTAATACATATCTCTCTCTCGGCATTACTTCACGAACGAAGATTCAGGAAGGACTCATCCCACGCTTTTACAAGCGCTGATGACTAAAGAGGCCAATCTGAGATAGGCAAGTTCGGTTTGCAGAAAGCACAGCAGAAAGTCTATATATTATAAATATATCTTTCTGTTTAATTGCTATTAGGGAAATAAAACGTGAACAAAGGAAGGAAGGAGACAAAGGAAGAAGTAGAAAAGGGGGGAGGGAAGGAAGGAAAGAGAAAAGAAGGATGGGGAACCAAAGAGCAGAGGAAGGAATGAAAGAAGAGGGTAGAGAAGGAAGAAAGGAGGGAAAGGGGAAATAATAAGGGGGAGAATCGTACTTCACTTTCACAATTGTCCTGAGAGCAAGTAGCTACTACCTCTTATATTTATGTTATACATGTACAGCTCCATTTAATTGCACTGCAGAGGTGAAGGGAATGTTCCCCCTTGATTTTTCACTGTTTCCCTGCTTTTCAGACTTTAGAACCAATTTAGAATTTCGTTAATACTTACGTTACAATTTAGAACATTTTGCAAAATTTTTGTAAGTCTTTAATATACTAATCACAAAAAATCCCCCCCCCCCCATTTGATTTTAGAATCGCGATTTTAGGATTCTAAACCATGCCTGGTACATACATACATACAGTGTTCCCTCAGTTATTGCTGCGGTTTGGTTCCAGGACCTCCTGCAATAAGTGAAAAACCGTGATGTATGGATGCTCTATTTATTTTAATATTTATATATTATTTTAGTAGTTATACACTATTTTAAGTCTTTATAAACTTAAAATAAAGTGAAGGAAAGAAAGGCCGTTCAAGGCTGGAGGGAGGACTGAAGAGGGAAAGCGCCTTGGAGAGCAGTGGCAGCAAAACCCCACAAAACAGCAAAAATACCATGATATATATTTTAAATTAATTTTTTAAATCCGTGAAACAGTGAGTCCGCAATAAGCAAACCCGAAGTAGCGAGGGAATACTGTACACACACACACACACACACACACACACACACACACTAGAGTCGAACTTATCCAACATAAACGGTCAGGCAGAACATTGGATAAGTGAAAATGTTGGATAATAAGGAGGGGTTAAGGAAAAGCCTATTAAACATCAAATTATGTTACGATTTTACAAATTTAGCACCAAAACATCATGTTTTACAACAAATCAATAAAAAAGCAGTTCAATACATGGTAATGTTATGCAGTAATTACTGTATTTACGAATTTAGCACCAAAATTGCAATGTATTGAAACAGCTGTGGATACAGGCAGGACCCAGACTGCATTGGATAATACAGAACATTGGATGAGTGATGGTTGGATAAGCCAGACTCTACTATACCCAATACTACTAGCAGCATAGTAGACCACTGGATCCATGACCTAACTTTTAAAAAGCCAAAAATCCTTGGTGAGGAAGTAAACGATACTTGTCAATGTTCTAGTCATTTCACTGACTTGACACTTTTATAAATTAACAAGTTTTTAGTTTTAATTTATATCCTGCCTTTTTCCCAATATAGGGGCCATTATCAATCCAATATGGAGCCTTTATCTAACCTCTAACAGACCACATTTCTGTGTATAATAGCAGAATATGATTCATCTGACCCATGTTAACAGGACCATAACTAACAGATTGACAAGAGCAATAGAATAAAATGCTAAATCTTCCACTATGTAAGAAAATACAAAACCATTGTTTTAGAAAACCATCCATCTTTTTATTCATTGTTTTACACCTGACTTATGAGTACTGAGTTAGGAAGCAACAGATATTAAACAAACATTACATGAAATATTAAAATATGGTAAATATCAAACTTACAGAGAAAAGAGAAAGTTGAAAATGTAAAACAGTAAGGAAAGCATACACTATAACAAATTGCACTCAATATGACACTAGTAAACATGAGCAGAATCAGCAAAAGCACACATATTTTCAAACTATCATCAGTAAAATGAGGAGAAAAATCTTTTCAGAAGTATATCTGGAAAAGAAAAGCATATACTAGCCACAATATTATCATATAGAAACAGCCTTATTTTCATTTGTCAATTGTTAAATATGTTTTTAGCATGTTTAATTTTTTCCCCTGTGTTATTTTAAATGGGTCAAGTTGATGTTATTATATGCTGCCTTAATGCATTGCTATAATGAAATTAAGATCATCATGTCCCACCTCCTTTGCAGGTACAACTGGTGGGGAGGAGAAACAGGGCTATTTCAGTGGTGCTGTGGAACTCCCTCAGCAGTGATATTCAATCAGCCCCCTCTCTCCTGGTCTTCAGAAAGAAAGTAAAAACATGGATTTGGGATCAAGCCTTTAGAGAAATGCAACAGAACAGGGGTGCTCACACTTTTCCAGCATGCGAGCTACTTATAAAACAACCAAGTCCCAAAGATCTACCTAGCCACTACTCAGAGAGCCATAAAAGCAAAATATTAGGAAATTTATTTCAGTGAGAGCCATATAATACATTTTAAGACTGAATTCAACTAAATGTGAGTATAATAAGCCCCTGAGCATTCCTCACAAATGGCATGGGAGCCATACACACTGTGCCTGCAATCTGCCTGGGATCTACCAGGATGCCCATCGAGATCTACCAGGACGCCCATCGAGATCTACCAGTAGATCACCATCTAACTAATGAGCACCCCTGCAATAGAAGGATAAAGAATACTGTATGTAGAATCACTATAGGGATGGCCCCAGATTATGATTGTGGATGGCATGGTTTTAATAATGGTTATAATGTTTCAAAATGTTTTAATGTGTATTAATTTTAATCTTAATTAAAATGTTTATTTTAATTCTATGTTCTTTTTAAGGCATTGCATAGATGCCTATGTGTAAAGTTGCCTTGAGGTATAAATATGGTACAGGCATTACTTCGCGAACGAAGATTCTTAGGAAGGACTCATCTCACACTTTTTACAAGTGTGTTGATGGCTAAAAAGGGCAATCCGAGATAGGCAAGTCTGGTTGCAGAAAGCGCAGCTGAAGGTCTTCTTGGGTGATGTTGTTTCCAAGTTGTGGTTCTTTCTGCATTGTCGTTTCTCTTCGAGACTCGTTCGGCGTGTCTTCTCGAAAGAGGCCGCAGCATTGTAGATAGTGCATCTCTATGTCTCCCGATGGGAGGCCAGGGTGGACCATTTTTGGTGATCAATCTGGCTGAACCTGAGATGTTGTTTCAGGGAGTCCTTATAACTCTTTTTTGGGGCGCCTCTCTTGTGCCGACCCATGGCAAGTTCACCGTAGAGTAGTATCTTAGAGAGGCAGTGGTTAGGATTACCACATTTTGATATAAGAATAAGGGACAGGTACCTAAAAACTTGAAAATTGATGATTTTCAAGTTTTTATGAAGTGTTCCTTATTTTTGTGAAAAAATTCCCTATTTTTAGGTACCTGTCCCTTATTCATGGGGCAACCCTAGCAGTGGTCCTCCATCCTAGAGATGTGCCCTGCCCAGTGCAGCTGAGTTTTCAATAGTATGGCCTCAATGCTGGTGATCCCTGCTTGCTCAAGGATAGCAACAATGGTCACATAGTCAGTCCAGTGTACATTTAGGATTGTCCGAAGACAGCGCTGATGAAACTGTTCGAGGAGTCATAGGTGTTGGCAATAGGTGACCCATGTTTCAGATCCATATAAGAGAATAGACAGTACGATAGCTCTGTACACATTGATTTTGGTGCTTTGTCTCAGGTGTTTGTTACTCCAGACTCTTTTGTGAAGCCTTCTGAATGCACTTTATGCATTTACTAATATGTGATCTATCTCTTTATCAATCTTGGCATCTGAAGAGATGATGCTTCCCAGGTAGGTGAACTGCTGGACAGACTTAAGCAAGATTTGCCTATGCTGACATGGGGATGATGGTGTTCTTCCTGTGGTGCAGGCTGGTAGATAACTTCTTTTTTCTTCAGACTGACTTCCAGCCCAAACAGCTCTGTAGCTGTTGCAAAGCAGGATGTTAGGTGCTGCAGAGCTGCTTCTTTATGGACGACAAGGGCAGAATCAGCAGCAAAAAGCAGCTGAAGAAGATTGTAAATAGGGTTGGTTATTAGTTATTAGAAAGGGCTCTGTTGGGCCTCTGTTCTCAGCAGGGATTCTGGGATCTCCTGTGCAAGGCAGCCACAGTTCATGATGGAGAGGATACTTTTGCAAATGTTTTGCAGAGACAGCATTTGGGAAAAGCTGTTAGGGAGGTCAGTTTCACTGAGAGTCATCAGTGCACAGATAAGGCACCTGGCTGTGGAGCTTAGGATAGAAAGAAGTAATGTCAAGATCTTTCCTTCTAGCAGTGGTTTTTGGTTTGCAAGTAAGGGAGGGAAATCTAGTTTCTTGATATAAACCAGGGCTGTCCAACTGGTGGCCCCCATGCCGTATACGGCCCCCAGCCCCTTCCCCACGGCCCCCTACCCTCCTGCAAGATATCTGCTTTTTAAGATTTTTTTAAAAAAATTAAATATTTTTTGGAATATTTTTTGGAATATTTTTTTGAATATTTGTTATTTATTTTTTCGTGGCAGGGGGGGTGAGGGGCGGGGCAGGGAGGAGGAGCAGGCTCTCTTCCTCCTCCTCCTACTTCCCTCCCTCCCCCCTCTTTCTCTCCCTCCCTCCTTCTTTCTCTCTTTCCCCCTTTCATTCCTTCCCCCTTCCACCACCTGAAGGAAAGAGGGAAGGAGAGAGAGAGTGCACGAGTGAGAGGGGCGTGGCCAGAGCAAAAAGGGGCGGGCCCGATTTCGAGCACGGGGGTGCTCATCCATTCCCTTTCCGGCTTCCTCCTCTTCTGAGGCTTCGTGCCAAGTTTGGTCCTGATCCATCATTATTTGAGTCCACAGTGCTCTCTGGATGAAGGAGAACTACAACTCCCAAACTCAAGGTTCAGTACTTTCTGTTGCTCTCATGAGAGTTTAGGTTTGATTCAACATGGCTGAGGAATGCTTTGATTGTGTTTTCCCCTTATGGCAGAAGGAGATTGGACTGGATGGCATTTGGAGGTCTCCTATTCTAGGAACCCATTGTAATTATTATTATTATTATTATTATTATTGTGTTTTCCCTATGGCAGAGGCTGAATGGCCATCTGTGAACCCATTGAATGCTTTGATTGTGTTTTCCCTTATGGCAGAAGGAGGTAGGACTGGATGGCCCTTGGAGGTCTCCTATTCTAGGAATTGTAGGAATTGTATTATTATTATCATTATTATTATCATCAGAGGCTGAATAGCCATCTGTGAGGAATGCTTTGATTGTGTTTTCCCCTTATGGCAGAAGGAGATTGGACTGGATGGCCCTTGGAGGTCTCCTATTCTAGGAACCCATTGTAATTATTATTATTATTAATTATTATTATTATTATCAGAGGCTGAATGGCCATCTGTGAGGAATGCTTTGATTGTGTTTTCCCCTTATGGCAGAAGGAGGTAGGACTGGATGGCCCTTGGAGGTCTCCTATTCTAGGAACCCATTGTAATTATTATTATTATTATTATTATTATCATCATCAGAGGCTGAATGGCCATCTGTGAGGAATGCTTTGATTGTGTTTTCCCCTTATGGCAGAAGGAGATTGGACTGGATGGCCCTTGGAGGTCTCCTATTCTAGGAACCCATTGTAATTATTATTATTATTATTATTATTATTATTATTATCATCATCATCAGAGGCTGAATGGCCATCTGTGAGGAATGCTTTGATTGTGTTTTCCCCTTATGGCAGAAGGAGGTAGGACTGGATGGCCCTTGGAGGTCTCCTATTCTAGGAACCCATTGTAATTATTATTATTATTATTATTATTATTATTATTATTATCATCAGAGGCTGAATGGCCATCTGTGAGGAATGCTTTGATTGTGTTTTCCCCTTATGGCAGAAGGAGATTGGACTGGATGGCCCTTGGAGGTCTCCTATTCTAGGAACCCATTGTAATTATTATTATTATTATTATTATTATTATATTATTATCAGAGGCTGAATGGCCATCTGTGAGGAATGCTTTGATTGTGTTTTCCCCTTATGGCAGAAGGAGGTAGGACTGGATGGCCCTTGGAGGTCTCCTATTCTAGGAACCCATTGTAATTAATATTATTATTATTATCATCATCAGAGGCTGAATGGTCATCTGTGGGGAATGCTTTGATTGTATTTTCCCCTTAGGGCAGAAGGAGATTGGACTGGATGGCCCTGGATGGCCCTCGGAGGTCTCCTACTCCAGGAACCTGTTGTTGTTGTTATTATTATTATTATTATTAGCAGAGGCAGAATGAATATTATGCCTTATCATTCAGGGTTATAGGCCTGTGTGTAAGGGCCCTGGCTTCTTATTTGACTTCCTTTCCACACATCTGAATAAAATCCCATGTTATTTGCTTTAAACCAGATTATATGAGTGTGGACCCCGATAATCCAGTTCAAAACAGGTATTCTGGGTTATATGGCTGTGTGGAAGGGCCCTGAATCCACACTGCAATATAATCCAGTTCAAAGCAGGTTTTGTGGGGTTTCCTGCCTGGATATTCTGAGTTATATGGCTGTGTGAAGGGCCCTGAGTCCACACTGCAATATAATCCAGTTCAAAGCAGGGACTGGGACTTGAGACTGGGATTTTGGTGTTCATCTCTATCTCCAAGTCAAAGCCCCGGTGTCCTCCACAGACACCTCCAAGGCGGGGAGAGGGTAGAGCCGGGGAGGGGGTGGGGCAGGGGTGGAGCCAGGGAGGGGGTGGAGCCTGGGTGGTGCTGGGGAGGGGGCGGAGCTGGGGTGGAGCCAGGGAGGGGGCGGAGCCGGGGGCGGAGGCAGATCCTTCAGCCCCCCAGGTCATCAGTAACTGGAATTCCGGCCACAGGTCCGGTAGAAGTTGGACAGCCCTGATATAAACTATGCTTTGCAGTTTGAATTTCAGATCAGATCAACTTTTGCAATAAGCTGCATGTGTTTCCAAGCCTTCTGTATTTTAGCCCATGCATTTAGCCTCATGTATTCTCAAGTCTCCTGAATTTTAGCGGAAGTACTCAAGTCTGGAATTTGATTCTTCCTGGAAACCCTTTGGACTTTATCAGCTATTGAACTTTGCCTGCAATGGATTTATGGAAATCCTTTGGACTATATCTGCTCCTGAAATTTGCCTGCTTTGGATTTACTAAATGACTCTGCAGCATACCTACTGCCTTTGGGCCTTTGGAACTATTCCTTGGACTATTGATTGGATATATCTTTTCTTATATATTTATACTGCTCATATTGTTTGCTGTTTGTTTCAATGAAAGTCTAATCTTTCAGCTGGAGTTGTGTGTTTGGATTCTAAGGGCCCAGATCTACGCTGGGGTGTGATAGGCTCTGAGAAAGCATTACTATATCTAACTTGACCGTGCTGACCCTCATGTAGCAGGATAATCATTTTGAGGAATTGGGGGGGACATCCTAATCGTTCCAGGATCTGCCACAGACCTTTTCTGCTCACAGTGTCGAAGGCTTCGGTGAGATCGACAAATGTTACATTGAGTCCTTTGTTCTGCTCTCTACATTTCTCTTGCAGTTGTCTAAGGGCAAATACCCTATCTATGGTGCTCCTATTAGCTCTAAAGCCTCATTGGCTTTCATTGCAGTAGCAGGAACTAATCTGTTCAGGAGTATCCTTGCAAAGATTTTTCTAGCAATGGAGAGGAGTGTTATACTTCGATAGTGTGAGCAGTCAGATTTTGTTCCTTTTTTCTTATACAGGGTGATAAGGGGGGAGGGGTAAATGGGACGGTAGACGTAGGCCTAATGAGAGAAGGAGGCCGAGTCGAGGGAAGACTCGCCCTCCTTCTGACCTACGAGCTATCCCTAGGCACACAGATGGTGAGTCTCCAATTATCTCCTCTCCGACTCTGGTGCTAGCGAACGCCAGGTCCGTGCGGAACAAGACAGGGACCATCAGAGACTTCCTCCTCGAGAAGAACGTAGATCTTGCCTGTATTACAGAGACATGGTTACAGGAGGGAGACGATGTCCTTCTGCACGAGCTGACATCTCCAGGTTTCGTGGCTAGCTACCAAACTAGGACAGAGAGACGGGGGTAGCCATTCTTAGCCGAGACAAATTCAATTCCAGAACGATCCCGACCACGAACATCCTAGGAATTGAGTGTGCGGGCCTTGTGTGGGACTCCAGTGAAAGTGTAGCCTTTCTGTTGGTGTACCATGCACCCAACGCACCAGCAGAGAGTCTGCCTAAGCTGCTGGAGGTGGTTTCGGAGTGGGCATTGAGGTTCCCTAAACTTATTGTGTTGGGGGACTTCAATGTCCACGCCGATGCCGCCTCCCCCTCAATAGCAGCCATGGACCTAGTATCCACCATGGAGATGCTAGGACTCTCACTTTGTAAGACCGGTCCCACACATCAGGCCGGACACACCCTGGATTTGATCTTCGCGGCTGGAATTAAAGTGATCCCAACCTCTATTATAGAGGTTCCATGGTCGGATCACAGTGTCCTGGAAGTCCGTCTGGGAGTGGCCCCTCCACCCGGTAAGGGTGCCGAACCCATTATGGTTCGACATAAGATTCTCATGGAACCCACTATGTTCATGAATGCTCTTAGGATTTGGAACTCACCAGCGACTCAGTCGACGGGCAAGTGGAGTGCTGGAACACCTGTCTTTCCACTGCCCTAGATGAGATCGCCCCTAGACGCTCTCTCATCCCCCGCAGAAATCGCTCACCTTGGTTTACCGAGGAGTTGCGAGCGATAAAACGGAGGAAGAGACAGTTAGAGGACGTGTGGCGAGACCTCCGTGACGGAGCATCGAGATCGGCTTATAAACAATTCAAGCATGTTTATGAGCATGCTATCAAGGAGGCCAAAAAGATTTACTATTCCTCCTTGATAGAGTCGGCTAATTCACGCCCAGCTCAACTCTTTAGAATAATTCGGTCATTGACAACAATTTCGACTGTCCCAAATGATAGGGGTTTGGCGCCCACAGCTGAGGCATTTCAGAATTACTTTGCCGACAAGATCTCGACTCTCCGCCGGGATATCCCAGCCACTCTTGATACAGTATGTGAGCTCGAGACCCCGCTGCCACTCGGCGGGCCCACCTTCACCCGATTCCAACTGCTGGACACAGAAGCTGTCAATAAGTTACTGACTGCAGCTAGACCAACTACCTGCTCCCTTGATCCGTGCCCCTCCTGGCTCGTTAGATCTTGTCGGGAGGGGCTCACGAGACCCCCTGGGAAAGATTATCAACAGCTCCCTTGAGCAAGGAGTGTTCCCAGGGGGTTTGAAAGAGGCAATGGTAAGACCGCTGCTGAAGAAGCCGAATTTAGACCTTTTGGCTCCCTCCAATTACCGACCTGTGTCTAATTTGCCTTTTTTAGGCAAGGTAATTGAGAGGGCAGCAGCGGATCAGCTGCAGCGGTTCTTAGAAGACACAGCTGGACTCGATCCCTTCCAGTCCGGCTTCCGTATTGGGCATGGGACGGAGACTGTGCTTGTCGCCATTACAGACCAACTTCGCCGCCAGCTGGACCAGGGCGGATCAGCCCTGCTTGTCTTGTTAGATCTGACAGCAGCGTTTGATACCGTAGATCATGCATTGTTAGCCCACCGCCTAGCCGTGACTGGAGTCAGGGGGACTGCCCTTAAATGGGTGGCCTCCTTTCTTCAGGATCGGGGACAGCGTATGGAGAGGGGAGAGGAGGTCTCTGGGAGGCTCTCATTAAGTTGTGGGGTCCCCCAGGGGGCCATCCTCTCACCCTTATTATTCAACATCTACATGCGCCCCCTGGCCCAGCTGGCCCGCGACTTTGGTCTGGAGTGTTATCAGTACGCGGATGACACCCAGCTTCTGCTGAGAATGGACGGCAGGCCGGATACCATACCCGATTGTTTCCATCAATGCCTTGAAGCCGTGACTGGATGGCTGCGTGCCAGCTGGCTGAAGGTGAATCCGTCGAAGACGGAGATCTTGTGGCCTGGTCGCCCTGGGCTGGATGAGTGCCAGTTTCCTACCCTGGATGGCGAGCAACTTAGCTCGTCACCCTTGGTTAAGAGCTTAGGTGTTAAGCTGGACTCCCTGCTGACCATGGAGGCCCAGGTCTCCATGGTCAGCAGGACGTCGTTTTTCCAGCTACGACAGGCTAGGCGACTGGCCCCCTACCTGTCCAGGGATGACCTGGCCACGGTGATCCAAGCGACGGTC
Source organism: Anolis apletophallus (assembly GCA_030556195.1). Taxonomy (NCBI): domain Eukaryota; kingdom Metazoa; phylum Chordata; class Lepidosauria; order Squamata; family Anolidae; genus Anolis; species Anolis apletophallus. The sequence continues at coordinate 65,110,607 of JARBWK010000012.1, read as the reverse complement.
ATCTCGAGACTGGACTACTGTAACGCCCTCTACATCGGCCTTCCCTTGTCGACAATCCGGAAACTCAAGCTGGTGCAGAATGCCGCGGCTCGCTTGCTGGTGGGAGCACCAGTGAGGGAGCACATCACTCCCATCCTCCGGCAACTGCACTGGCTTCCCATCGAGTACCGGATTGCCTTCAAGGTGCTGATTTTAACCTTTAAGGCCTTGTACGGTTTGGGGCCTGTGTACCTGAGGGACCGCCTTACCCCGTATGTTCCCCCGAGATCACTGCGCTCGGAAGAGCAAAATTTGTTGGTTGTGCCACCGTCCCGCTCCTGCCATCTGTCCAGCACTAGACAGAGAGCTTTCTCTGCTGCGGCCCCAGTACTCTGGAATTCGCTCCCGGAGCACATTCGAGCGATCCCTGAACTCCTTCCCTTTCGAAGGGAATGTAAGACGGCTTTTTTCAGGCTAGCGTTTGGCTAAACCCAAATGTGATTGGCTTGTCCTGCCTCAGTTAAAGAATTGTAGACCCGTTCCACCTGGTCACGTACCGTGTTTTTACTATGTGTTTTTAATGTATGTTTTATTATATGCTTGCAATTGTGACCCCCCCGAGCCTGCAGGGAGGAGCGGAATATGAAATTGAAGAAATAAATAAATAAATAAATAACTGCATCTCAGAGATCTAATGGCAGTTCACCTTTTCCCCAGCAGCTCACAAGGAGCTCGTGGAATTTAGCATGAAGTACATGACCTGGTATAAATATGGTATAAATATGGTAAATAAATTTAATGAGTGTAACAAAATTTCATTAATATTTCATTATAGTAATTGGACATAATTACTATAATTGGAGAAACTTCAGGTGCTCCTTTTCCCCTCAGTTTACAGCTGTTGGGGTGAGACTGACTACAATGGTAGAACATATTTATTACTCTTAGCTCACCAAAGTTCAGAACGTTTCCCTTATCCACTGATTATTGGGAATTTTCAAAGTTTTTATAAACATTTTTTTAATAACAAAGAAAATATGTTCCTATTTTGACAGTATTATTTCCTGTATAACTGTGAAGTCCTTACTTTGAAAGTAGTGGTTCTATATTGGGAACTTTGTTTTGCACCAAAAACTTTGTTAAATCAGTTCATAATGGTGTTAAATTGGTGGATTGGATAGCAAACTGTGCTATAATACAATGCCCCTTATGCAAAGACAAAGTTTTTGTAGTTTAATAAACTTTTGTAATGTTTTTATGATAGAACCAATTAGGAAATGACATTTATAACCCAGGAACAATAATAATAATTTATTGGAACTTTGGCTGACTACAGAGGGGAAAATCTCTATGATCCTGAGCAGTGCACTGCATTCTGGGAAATGTAGTTTAGGGCAGGGCCCTTTGAATTCTGTGGCATAGGGCTCCTCCCTTCCCAAACTATATTTCCCAGAGTTCTGTGTTCTTCTGAGAAAACACTGCTCCCTCTTTTCCCCACTCCTAACTGCCAGAGGCCATTCATTTACAGAAGAAAGGCAAGCCTCATTGACTTTGCTTTTTCAGCTTTTCTTCCTTACAGTGAATATGAAACAGACTTTTGGAGCATTCTTAGATTTCCAAAATTAAAATGCAAACATATGGAGTAAGTTTTGATTTAATAGGTGCTTTGTTTTATTTGTTAAAACAATTATGTCTTACCTTAGATCTAAAAACATTTTTCATTAACTATACTTTAGAAACACTTTAGAAACAAAATGCCAGCACCCCTAATTTTGTAATGACTTTTGAAGCATTACACACATCTCCACATCCATGAACCCACCAACTATTACTTCCATCACTACTCCTTGTGGATCTTATATCTGTTAAAACTTACCCTTACACCAGCTTTAATACATTCCCATTTCAGTATGTGCGGTCCATTAAAATAATGGTTCTAAACTCCATCCAAAAATAGAGGGCACTGGCACTTCATTTCTAAAGTCTTTCTGAATTTTTGTTAGTGAAACTCTAATGAAATTCACAAATTTTCATAAGTACTTCATTAATGGCAGCCATGCATGTACAATAGGGAAAACATCACTGTCCGTGGGGAAATTTCAGGGGCTTCTATCTCCCTCAGTTTTTGCGCTATCCTGATGAAACTTGGTACAGTGGTAGAATACATTTACCATTCTTTGCCCAACAAGTTTAATAACATTCAAAATGTTTTACTTATTCACGAAAATTTGGGGGAATTTTCAAAATCTTTAAAATCAACAAACTACAATAGCTAGCTCCTTGAATTTTCTATTTAATGACACAAGACACCAGGGGATCATTCCACCCAACTTTCAGAAATAGTAATGCATCTACTGATTTTAGGATTTAAAAAGAGTTTTGAGAAAAATGATCTGTTTAGGGGCAGGACTATTCCTCTCTCATCTCCTGATTGATGCATTCTAATTCTGATGCATACTAGGAAATGCAGTTTAAAACAGAGCATTTTGAATTCTTTGGAATAAGGCTGTACCCTTCCCAAACTACATTTCCCAAGTTCTGTGTGTTTCAAAAATGCAATTCTCCCTGTCTTCATGCAAGAAGGAAGCCATCATAACGTATTCAAGTGGAAAAGCCATTAAGAAGAGGAATGGCAAAGGAGGCAGCAGGGTATGGTAGCTTTAGCTTTTTTTATGCTTCCTTTTACTAGTAGCAGTTTGCTTTCTTGCCTTGCACTAAATGAACCTGACTGGGAGCCTTCTCGGCTTTACAAAACACTAACAAATTTTTGGGGGTCAGCTTCCATTCTTCAGTTTTTGGAATAGGCCACACTGATGCTTTGGAAAGACTTGCAAATTACAACACTTCTGATTTCTTCCGATTTTTGTTTTTTTTAAAGAGTCATTTGCACATCTCTGGCAGCTACATTAAAATCTACGTTTGTCTATCCAAATATCCAAATTGAAGTCTCAGTTATTTGGCAAACTCTTCATTATTGCCTCTCTGAATACCATTGGATAGCTTATCCATTTGAATATAGTCTAATAGCTTTTTCTCTCCAGTCCGTTATAAGTAGTTATCCCCCCCCCCTCAAGATTTTGCTATTGTGTAATCTACCTGTAAAAAACTACAGTGACATATTTCTTCATCTCCTTTGCTACTTTTCTCTCTAAATAATCCTATAGACACTTTTTTCTTGGCTGTATTAGTAATAATTTTGTTTGTCTCTTTAATCACATTTTCCCCAAAAATCTTGTACCATACTACAGGTCCACCCAACATGGGAAAATGTGCCTTTCTTCATCTTGCATCTCCAGCATTCCCTTCAGTGAGATTTATCTATTTTAGCTAAAATCTCCAGGGTAATATAACTTCTATTAAGCATTTAATATATATTTTCTCTAATAGAAGATTCAGCTATTGAAAATTTAACTCCTCTTTTGCATAGATGTTCCCAATTCTCCAAGTCAATATTTTCTCTAGATCTTTAACCCATGAAATCATGGTTGTTTTGATTTAGTTATCCTCTAGATTGTACTCTAGAATATATTTATATAGTCTGAAAATTAAACCCTTGTTCCCCTTCTCAAAGATGCTCTCCAACACCAATTTTCATTTGGAGAACCTGTACTAGCATCTTTCATAAATCTGTAATGTAATTGATCATAATGAAACCAGTCATTTATCCCTATCTCTTCTCTGCTTTTTAATTTCCATTGATCTTTTTCTTTACTTAGGTTCTCCCTATAAGTCCTTATTTCCTCATTGAATGTTGGTCTAGTACTGCTTCCAAAGGACACAGCCATAGAGGGGTTTTGAGTTCCATCCCCTATTTGTATCTCTTCCAAATTGCTAGGAGATTGGCTCTATTAAATTCTTTATTTATCTTGTCTTTTTCATACCATAAAAAGACATGCCATCTAAATCTTAAAACCCTCCAAATTAAGGAATGCACAATTCTCTAATCTGATCCAATCTTTTAGCTAGCTAAAATCTGTGGCTTCATACTAGTTTCTAAATTCTGGAAGGGCTAAGCCTCCTCTATCTTTAGCATCTGTTAAATTTCAATATGCAATTTTAGCTTTCCCCCCCCCACCCCCCAGTCTATAAATTTTTAAAAAATCCTTCCTCCACTGTTTAAAAACATCTACTTCTTTAACGATTGGTAAATTTTGAAACAGAAACAACATTTTCGGAAGAACCATAATTTTTATCACAGCTATTCTCCCTATCCAAGTCAATTGAAGTCTTTGCCATCTTTACAACTCTTCGTTCACCTCCTTCCAGGCTTTTAAAATAATTATTTTGGTATATATATATTTACTTTTGTTGGTTAGCCATAGTCCTAAACATTTAACTTTTGTTACTAACTTGCAAAATGATAATTTCTCTAGTTTGTTAATATTACTTGTTAATAAAGTCTTAGTTAGAAACATTGAATTATTTTTGTTAATTTAAAATTCTGAAATATTACTCCACTGTTGTGATTCCTAGCTTTGAAATAGCATGACCTCAGCCAAGGCATTAGAATAGGCATAGGCAAACTTTGGGCCTAAACTCCCACAATTCTTAACAGCTGGGATTTCTGGGAGGTGAATTTCAAAATAATTGGTGGGCTGAAGTTTATCCATGATTGCACAGGAGCAACAGGGGAAAATGGGGTGGGGGTGGGGATGATCCCTCTTTCCTCCTCCTTTCTCTGCATCAATTTGTCACCTCAGTTGACATCACACCTGCCACCAAGGGAGGGCCACAAGCAATTTCAAGCCTTGGTGCAGCAATTGGACCTATAGATGGAGGAAGGTAAGTTCAGCCATCCAGCAACACCAAACTGGGTTTAGTGATGCTGGCAGATTGAGACTCCAGCTTACCTCTGCAGTAGCATGGGGCATGGCAGTAAGAACAATCCCAGGACTAATCTAGAGTTTGACCCTGTGGATCAGCCATAGGATATTGTCTTTGGCGTCGAGTATTTATGTCACAGCGGATAGGCAACAGAAATATAGAAGTTTAATTCCCCATCGGCCCAAAAACTCCAGTCTCTGTTCGTGTGAATAATGAAACTCTCATTCAATTCACAAGGTAAATATATAACTTTGTATTGAATTGTATTTAACAATAACTGGCAAAACATCGAAAAACAACAGCCATCACAGCTACCTTTCTAAACATCCTTTCCTCACAGATATTAAATCCCAACTGACAAATCCCAACTGTCACTTTGTAACTGACATTCCTCAAGGTTCCATTTAGCAGTCTTGAGACAGCGCCATCTGGTGTCAAACATGTCACACTGCAGGTCATCTCAAACTGCGAAAATATATCTTGTGCTGACTCATGAATTGCTATTCAAAATGCAATAATCTGACATATTGTGTCCATATAACACCATCCTTGTTTTGCAGAAATCCCCTAAAGCCTGAGTTGTTATGAAATGGGTAGTTCCAAACTGGATCCTACCTCCTCCTCCTGTCAGATCTAAACACCTTTTCTTCCTCTTGTTATCAATGAGTTCTTTTCTATACAGCTACTTCTTCCCCAATACCTGCCAATGAGGACCTATTTAGGGCATTATCCTTAGTCAATTATCAAGTTCCCCATGAAATGTATGGTAGAGGGTAAAAATCCGTGAAGAAAGGGAAAATAATCCAACCCAACCCTGAAGTGACCACAGTACTTGCACTGTGAAAAGAAGATGGGACTGTGGGCCAACGAAGATCAAAGAGGTAGAGAGAGGAACACATCAGTTCTTAAATAGGCTTGCTCCTTACCTGACTCCTTGTCCACATCAAGCATGGCTCACCTGACATGATTTTAATTGGCCTCTACCATCAGAGGCCAGCAAATTGATCTCCCCAGGCAAAGGTTATGGGGGGCCCTCATTTTCTTCAGACATTAAGGATCAAAATACATTATTAGAGGATATGAAAATGCCCTGCATTTATCAAAGCAAACTTTCTGATATTTGAGAATATTTATGTAAGTTTGGATTCATTATTTTAAAATTTTATTAATCCCCTGCCTTTGAGTTTATCCACAGTTTAGTTTCTCTTTTTTGGTACTTTATAAAAAAATAATATTCCCTGACAAAGAAATTGCAGCTATAAGATGCAGTTTCAGGATTTCTTTAATAACTTTAGATTCCTCAGATGGCTATATTCATGTGATCATTGCAAAATCTACAAGAGATTAAGCTTAAAGTTATGCTGTTAATCTAGTGGAGTTAATATATTCTTACATTCATTCAAAGCAAGTTATAAAAATAATATTTCTCAATTGGAACCGTTTTATTTTAATTATGGAATAATGCTATTAATGAGGCTCCAGCTGTAATGAAAATTCTGTTAGAAGAATGGCTTTCAGGGAAATCTTAATACTTCTAGAGAAATATAGATATTGTACATCTTGTTATTACTGAACTGTTGGGAATAATACAATAACATTGCAATGCACAAATCTCTTCTAAAATGACTGACTTTTTAGTAATAGAAATACATTAGATAGAAACAGAAATTAATTTAAAAATATACATTTTTCTATCACAGTCTGTTTCATTTTGTGTTGTGTTTTTGTGTGTTTACAGGGTTTTTTTTCTTACACTGTTGTAAAACTGGCTGAATTCCTCTTTTGATGTTTTAGCTAGAATTGAGCTAGAGTTTTTTGGAAGGGGTTTTCTTCTCTCCTCATATCGGCCTAGTTAAAAAAAAACACTGTGGAATTTTCTTTAAATATTACTCCAACTCCTCCTCCTGCCTCTGCATGCCCCCAAATGACATTGGATCTAGGGTATTGTGACAATACATATAGTGACTGCACCACTAATACAATTGCTGTTCCTGCCAGCCACCAGCAGCAGGAACATCAATGCTACAACAATAACATTGTATTGTTCTTGAAACTAACACTATTAATTGTTAATCCTATCTTGAGGATTACTTTGATTCTTCTTTGTGGTTTCTGTGAAATTATACATATGATACGAGTAGTTTGTGTGCCTGCACAGCAAGTTCGGAACCTTCTGGAAAGCTTTTCAAGTTATTGGCTATAAACAACAACAACAACAACAATAACAACAACAACATTTATTTATATTTTTCTCTATTTCCTTGAGGGGACTTAGGGCGAGTTACAGTACACATATATGGCAAACATTCAATGCTGTTATACAATTAACAAAGGCAGACAGTATATAAACAGAAGTAAATGCTTCCCATCTCTTTCCATCTCTGGCATCTGGAGGCTGTGCTCAACTCTGGCCATGGTGGGGACTATCACTCCATCCTCCTTGCTGAGGAGCTTTGTTGTCTTTAAAAGCTCTCTCAGTCGAATCGCCAGCATGTCCGCATAGACGCCTTTTATTACCTCTCCACCAAAGCAGTACCTATCTACTCACATTACTCTTTTCGAAATGTTAGGTGAGTAGAAGCTGGACTGATGGTTGGGAGCTCACTCGAACTTGGACTTGAATGGTCGACCTTTCAAACTGCAAGATTTTCTGCAGCAGGCAGTTTAACACAATGTGCTAAAGCCGTGTCCACCTTCCCCAGAAGGCATATAGCCAGTGGGAGGGGCTGTAACCTCAGTTCTTTTCTTCCACTGCCATCACAGCAGCATTAGGATCCTCTAGGACAATGGAGCTACATAGCTCAGTACGTACCTTGACTAGTACTGTTTGAAAACACTTTTGCTAAACCCTTTAACATTTGACTTCTTGTGCTAACGACTGGACTCCTTTTGACTACTCTATTGCTACTTTCCTACCTTGACCCGGACTTACTTCCTGCAGATAGGATTAATTGTTAATCCTATCTTGAGGATTACTTTGATTCTTCTTTGTGGTTTCTGTGAAATTATACATATGACAACATGCCTTAAAGCTTTTCAAGTTAAATGTGTGCTTTAAGAAATGTGGGGGAAAATTGCCTGACGGATGGGTACACTATGTGCCTCCTCTGCTTGGGGGGGCAGGCTTCCTCAGTTTGCCTTGCTTTCATGCCACAAGCCCAGAAGAACTGAGAGGTGTGGCTGAAGGTGCTCCTCTATCAGAAAACCCTCCTTCTCCCCATGCCTGCTAAGAGAACAGATCACTGCAGTTGCATCTTTGTAGCTAATGGGGGCTAATAATGGGAACCATTGGGGTTGAGTGGCACTCTACCTGAGGTCGATGTTTTGGTGTGTAATCAGGAAATCTGCTGCTGGTCCTTTACTTTCTTCTAACACAAAGAGCTAGGATAGTAGTGAACAAGAAAAACACACTCACAAAAGTATCTATATCAAATATATATGTGCATATACTCTATAAACATATGAAACAGTAGTTGCCCTTAAATAGATCATAAACATAGGAGAAACATCAAACCGAGTGCAATATACTGTACCCTGCTAGGGTAGATGTAAAGGTCCCATTAGTCCATATGGGGTGTGACAGTCCACAAAGTTGATTAGCAGGGCGAGTATAAAAGAGTTTCTAAGTTCTAATCGGTGTGCAAAAGCCGAAATAAATCCGAGGTGCTGGGGAGTGTTAGTCCAAATAGTTCTGTGATATCAAAAAGGCAATGAAAGTAAATGTAGATCCACACTGAAGATAGGACAAACCAAGGCAAAACATCAAGCTTGGAGATAAACCGGGATAACTGGAAGCCGACGGTGCATTTTATACACATATATACTGGCCACCAAAAATCCGTTTCACTCCCAACGGAACTTTATCAAGGCTTCAATTTCCATATTTTAGTGTCCTCTCATCACTGGATACAACAATAGCATAACCTTGCTGAATCAGCAAGGTGACCCACTTTCTCAGAAGCACTGTGTGCAGTACAAGCATTGAAAAAGCCTCGTGTCCCCTCCAGGGCATGATGGGAGTTGAGATTTTTCTTCCCATGTGGTCCTCACTTTCTTTCTCAGCCAATCAGAGACCTGATTGACTGTTTCCATTCTCCTCTTCTCTTCTGGCGTGTATTTGGGACCTCAATTTCCAGAACCTCTCTTGTGGTTTTTTAAAAATGTTATGATAAAAACTGTAAAAAATTCCAAAAACTTAGTGGATTGGCAAAACATTCAGAAACTCGACAGGCTTGCAGAAGTAAATGTGGCCTACAAGTGAGGCTATTTCCGTGCCAATAGATGTAAAAATTACAGAGAAATAAGCCTCTAAAGTTTCCCCAAATAGACAGAAACTTTTTGGCTTGAAAACAGAAACCTCTTCCAAATTCAGGAAGTTTCCTAAAAATGAAATGGGCGGGGGCAGAAGGAGCCAAAAACTGGTCACTGAAAAGGGCATGAGTTTCTGCCCAATTGCACATTTTTAATTGTAACTGTGGCCAGTGGTCTCAATATGGTTAATGTCCATTGTTCATTACCAAAAATGACACCAGCCTGGATGACTGGGAAAAGAATGGGGCTAAGAAAAGGGTGATTCCTCCTCTCTCTGTCCCTCTCCCCCCCGGCCTTCCACATTGCTCTGGCACCCCAGCCAACATCACTCCAGGCAATGAATTTATAGACACTAGACCTGTCATGCCTAGTGGCTGCTGTTACAACGAGAATGAGAGGGGGTGGTATATTTTACCTTCCAGAGGATCAGAACTCCTTGCCACCTCCAGAGCGACAAGGGCCTAGCAGCCAAAATCGTTCAGTGATCCATTCAAAATTTGATATAACCAGATTGACCTCAGCATAAAGGCCCAGTGTTGATATTTTCCAAATAAACCTGAATAACATGTTTACAAGTATCCCTGGATTAACATGTTTTTCAATAATTTTTCAGATGTTTTCAGAAATATTTTCTGTATATTGTATATAATTACTTCAGTACATTAAAGTATAATTATAACAAGGTTATTTTTTTCCCCTGAGAGCTTTTCTAATCCCAATTGACTTTGTATAGAAACATAAAGCCAACAAATAACTATATTTATCATCTCTAAGATTAAATTGCTTAAGAGGCTACTTTGGAAAGAAACCAAACTTCTTATAGCTAACAAACAACCATCTCTACAACCTTTAAGACCACGCTTTTTAATCAGTCTGCAAGATGTGCTTGCTTCTTTACATTCGCTGAAGAAAAATGGCCCTGTTGGGTTCAACTGGAGGTTTATTTAGCAATCTCTCACACAAATGACAGTTAAACAGATGGCTCTCTGAACACAGTAGTTAGATTTTGGGCCACCTTAACGAGTTAGGAATACAATTATATTATCTATGTGTTATTGCTATTATTAATAGAAAGAGGAGGGGGAGGAAATGATTTATTTTAATACCTTCAAACGCTAACAATTGCATGCAAATATAATTCTAATGTAACACTATAGTTCACTGCATAAATCAGGTAAACTAAAATTGAAGTTAAGACAAGAGGTCAACTCTTGTTTAAACAGATTAGGAAACTATAAATAACTCTACATGAAATTTTTGATGAAGCCCTAATGAAAATCAATACTTTCTGCAAACCTAAGCAGGGTCGATCCCAAAAGGTGTTGCTAGGGGACTCCTGCTCGGCCCCACGGCCATTGTACTGTGGGGTCCCGCAGGGCTCAGTACTGTCCCCTATGTTGTTCAACATATACATGAAGCTGTTGGGAGAGATCATCCAGAGTTTCGGGGTATGGTGTCATCTGTACGCAGATGATGTCCAACTCTGTCACTCCTTCCCACCTGCTACTAAGGAGGCTGCTCAAGTCCTGAACTGGTACTTGACTGCTGTAACAGACTGGATGAGGGCAAAAAAGACTGAAACTAAATCCAGACAAGACAGAGGTACTCCTGGTCAGTCGTAAAGCCGAACAGGGCATAGGGTTACAGCCTGTGCTTGATGGGGTTACACTTCCCCTGAAGGCACAGGTTCGCAGCCTGGGAGTGATCCTGGACTCATTGCCAGGGGAGCTTTTGCACAGCTAAGGCTTGTGCGCCAGCTGTGCCCTTACCTTGGGAAGTCTGACTTGGCCATGGTGGTCCATGCTTCGGTTACATCCCGTATAGACTACTGCAACGCTCTCAATGTGGGGTTGCCTATGAACACTGCCCGGAACCTGCAATTAGTTCAATGCTCAGCAGCCAGATTACTAAGGGGAGCGGGGTACAGAGAGCATACAACTCCCTTGTTGTGCTAGCTCCATTGGCTGCCAATTAGCTTCTGAGCACAATTCAAAGTGCTGGTTTTAACCTACAAAACCCTATACGGTTCTGGCCCAATTTACCTGTCCGATCATATTCTCCCCTATTAACCATCAAGAGTGTTAAGATCATCTGGAGAGGCCCTGCTCTCCATCCCACCACCTTCGCAGGCACATCTCGTGGGGACGAGAGACAGGGCATTTTCTGTGGTGGCCCCCCGGCAGTGGAACTCTCTCCCAAATGAAATTAGATCTCCCCTCCCTCCCTCCTGACCTTTAGGAAGCTAGTGAAAACGTGGCTGTGGAATAAGGCCTTTGCAGAATGAGGGCGGATATTGCTAATCAACTAAGTTATTGACCACAATATATGGACAGAATACATGGACTGAGTTGGACATGATTTTATCTTGGCGAATGGCTTTTTATGCAATTTATTTTATATGTATTGGTAATTTTATTGTTATTTATGATGTTTTAGATTTTAATGTTCACATTGAATTCTTGCTGTCTGCTGGTCTGAGTCCCTCTACGGAGGTGAGAAGATACAAATGTTTTAAATAATAAATAAATAAATAAAACTAAATGTAAAGAGATAGAGGAGATAGCATAGACCAGGGGTGCTCATTAGGTAGCTCGGGAGCTACTAGTAGATTTTCGGCCCTCTTCCAGGTGATCTTTGGGCCTCACCAGCCGGATGGGACGCTCCTGCCATGCGCGCACATACCCTGCGCACACGCGCGCTCCTGCTGCTGGCTTCCACTCTCGCGGTGCTTTTTTCGTCTGCGGGGCATTGCAGGAAGAAGGAAGCACGAGGCGGGGTCTCTGGAGGGAGCGCCTTGCCTCTCTCTCGTCCAGAAGCAGCTGTGCAGCCTCTGTTGCCGGTGAGACAGGCAGGGCAGAGCGCTCCCTCTGGATGCCCCACCTCTTGCTTTCTCCTTCCTGCAATGCCCGGCAGGCAGAAAAAGTGCTGCATGGGCGGAAAACAGCAGCAGGAGCACGCATGGTGGCAAGAGCGTGCGGCGGGAGCAGCGCGCAGGAGCGCATGGCGGCGGGGGCAGGTGGATCTTTTGGACTTGGTTGCTTTAAGAGTAGCTCACATGCTGAAAAAGTGTGAGCACCCCTGGCATAGACCATATAAATAAATAAAACTAAATGTAAAGAGATAGAGAAGATAGCATAGACCATCCCTAGCTACTAGGGTTGGTTTAGAACCCAAAAATCGCGGTCCTAAAAACCAATGGGGGCGGGATTTTTTTATGCTTAACGTAATGACTTACAAAAAAAATTCAAAAAATTCTTATTTGATATGTTATTACTTACAAAATTTTGTAATTAGTTCTAAATTGCCCAAAGCAGGGAAACAGGACAGACACTGTGTAGCAACTCAGTTCTCATTCGTGCCGGGGGGGCAGGGGGCCGCCCCGGGGGTCCCACTTGCATTAGGGCCAATTGAGGCTCACGTAGATGCAGATGACGGGGATGATGAGGCAGCTGGGCCTTCATCTCCCACGGGGAGTTTGGAATGGGATCACGGCTGGCCTGATGTGTATGAAGGTTGGGAAAGTCAGGCCGACACTGATGGTACTGATTCAGATAATCAGTATGAGAGACCAGGTGGTTTCGGTTCGCAAGAAAGGGTCAGGGAGATAGCAGGGGATGAGCCCATGGAAGCTGAAGGGGAGTCAGGCTCTCACGAAGATAGCGACCCAGGTGCTGGGAGTCAAGGATGGAGCTTTGATAGGAGACGGAGCATTGAGTCCAGTAGAAGGGAATGGCACTGAAGCCTAGAGCGCCGAAGGAGTGTGGAGGCCCGTAGCACAGATTGGCGCAGAAGCCTAGAGCGCCGTAGGTCTCACCAAGGGAATTAAGTATAGGATCCTCAGTTGCTTGGCCACTTCTGATCTGAAGGGAGTGAAGCAAGTGGAGATCCACGGAGCCAGGACTGGGCTCGTGAGACCAAGAAGCTTTCTTGGGCCTTGATTCCATGAACTTTGCTTTGTTCGAATTGTCACGGACTAAGTCTGTTTGATCCGCTTTGCTTTTGCGGAAACCTTGCCAGGTGTTTTGCCTTTGTTTTTGCTTCGGAACTCTTTGCTATTTTTATTGAACTCTTTGATGCTCTTATGGACAATTTACCTTTTCACCTGTTTTCTATTATTCAATAAATAGTTAGCTGATTATCGTCTCTGTGTGTGTGATTAAGGGGCCGGGCCAAGACCCTGCATTGTGACACACTGTTTTAAGCACAGGCAAATCAAGGGGTAACATTTCCCTTCTTCTCTGGAGAGCATTTCACTGGGAGCTATTATTATTAATATTATTATTATTATAAAAGGCCTGGGTGTCCTTGCAGGGAAATATAATGAATTAATATATTATTATTAATATTATTATTATTATAAAAGGCCTGGGTGTTCTTGCAGGGAAATATAATTAATTAATATATTATTATAATTATTATAATTATAAAAGGCCTGGGTGTCCTTGCAGGGAAATATAATGAATTAATATACTATTATTAATATTATTATTATTATAAAAGGCCTGGGTGTCCTTGCAGGGAAATATAATGAATTAATATATTATTATTAATATTATTATTATTATAAAAGGCCTGGGTGTCCTTGGAGGGAAATATAATGAATTAGTATCTTATTATTAATATTATTAATATTATAAAAGGCCTGGGTGTCCTTGGAGGGAAATATAATGAATTAATATATTATTATTAATATTATTATTATTGTTATAAAAGGCCTGGGTGTCCTTGGAGGGAAATATTATGAATTAATATATTATTATTAATATTATTATAAAATAGTTGCCCACCTCTGGTCAAGGCCTGCTTCTCTAGTGCTCTTCTCACTCCAGCTTTTCCCCCTTCAGTTTTGCAAACACCTCTAGGAATCTCCGTTTGTCCTCTATGATTTTTCTTGATTCTGAACTTTTCCTTCTCCTCTCCGTGCTCTTTTCATTCCCTGCTCCCCTTCTCTCAGCCTTTCTTATGTCCTTCTCCTCTGTCCTTCTATCTAGCCTAATTTCCTGGGGGTTTAAACGACTTTTTTCCTCTCAGTTCTCCAAACCACTCTAGGAGTCGCACTCTGGTTCTCTATGGTTCCGGATCCTTTTTCACTTCCTGGAGGAAGGCCTTTCAGTTAAATTAGGCTCTGACCATGCAAAGGCCCTGATCTGACTGTGAGTAATGTCTGGAAAGCTATTTTGGAGGGGATAATTTTCCTGTTAGAGGGGCATTCCGAAATAATTACAATAATAAAGAACTTTTGGGCCCACAAAGTGCGGAAATCAAAGTCCACTTCCGGTTTGGCAGGAAAAGTGTGGTAAATCTTAAAATTAGCATTTTGAACGGATCTTTTCATTGTGAATGGAGTTGGTGAAGAAGAAATTGCATTTCCCTTCACTATGTACTACACATAACAGGAATTGTACCCTTTTTTGCTTGCATTTCAATGAACTGTTGTGCCACTAGAGTCACATGATTTTCAAAAATTATAATGTTTAGATTGCAACCACAAACAGAAGATCATGCTTGCAGTTTCATGATACAATATCCCTTAACCACTAATGGCTGAGGCAGGCATGGGCAAACTTTGGCCCTCCAGGTGTTTTGGATTTCCCACAATTCCTAACAGCCATTAAACTAGCTGGGATTTCTGGAAATTGAAGTCCAAACCACCTGGAAGGCCGAAGTTTGCCCGTGTCTGTGCTAAGGGATTTGAAAATAGCTTTTTGAAGCTCTGAGTTTGCCCCAATACAGGAGACACCAGTGGAGTCTGCACGGGGTCTCTCCATGAGACCAACACTTTCCCCATGTGAAGGGGAAAGTGTCACAGAGAGGGAGCTGCATGCGGAATGACAGATTTGCCCTGCTACTCCCTCCTTGCTCACGGAAGCCAGGCAAAATGGGACACTTCACCTAGGCTTTCCGATAACATTGTAAGATTCTATGATAAAATTTCAAATCTGTTCTGAGCTCAGGCTGAAGAACAACTCCAAATGAAATAAAATGCATAGCATTTGCACCTAAGTTTTTTTTTAAAAAAAAACAAAAACCCTCAATGCTATTTATATCTTCCCAGGAGAATTTTTGAATATTTTATAATAAAGCATACATGAATTGTATTTAATACCTCTGGTGCTTCATCTTACTCAATTCCTCAGGATATATTTTAAGGAAGCATTTTCTGCCACCTGATTTTGATTGCTCCAGTCTCTCAGGAAACAAAAATAATGACTAAGAAGGATGTATACAACATGTGAATCTCACATATATATCAGGAAGTTAAGCTCAGTAAAATCTAAATCAGAACAACAGACAGTAATTTGGGGTTGATATTTACCCCTGCAGGGCTTTGTATCCCCACCTTGGATTTTCTTTTGGGGGGTACCTCCTAAAGTAATTGTACAAAAAAAAAGAGAGACTAACTTCAAAAGCAGTGAAGTTGACTACCATGAGTTCCAGTTGAATAAAGACCTACCTTGGGCTTACAATATCTGAGGGAGGTGCTTGTGTGTGTTTAAATTCCTGCCATGCCATGTAGACTTTTCTAAATTTAAAAATAAAACACCTAATACTGGAAGCTGGCTACTTCTCAGTACTCAAAAGCAGCCCAGAGGGTTTTAATTGACCCAGCACTGACATAGAGTTTCACGATGGAAGTTTCAATTTGACATGGAGATGTAAGGTATTACATCAGGAACCTTTAAATGGAAAGTATGCATCCTAAGATATGGTTGAATTAGAAACTTTATGAAACATGAAGTAAAATCTTATGAAATCCACTACTCTTCCAACTGTGATTAATCTCTTACACTGATAGTCTAGCCCTCCTGCCACTGGGAAGAAATACTTTCCAGAACATATGTAGATTTTACGAAACCTTAGAAAAACACAATATACCAATAACAGGAAATAGTGATGCAGTGTTCTTCTCAGAGCTTGAACTATTTAATTTTGTGAAATTTGGGGATTTTGTGGAATTTCCAGAATTCCATATCTGGGGATGCCACGATTTCCTGAGAGATTCTGGGAAATGTGGCCCACAAAAATAACTTTCCCAAACTCTTGGAAGACTATTTCAGTTCTTCAGAATATTGAAGCCCTGTTCCTCATTGCTTGCATTTTGCATAAGAGATAGGACCCATCCCAAAGACATGAGAAAAGCAGTCATTTATTTATGTGAATTGCAGTTAATGGAAACATCTGTATCTCTCTGTGTGTGTTTGTACCACAGTTCAACACCGCCCAGTACGGAATCAATGGATACTTCTAAATGCTGGAAATATTTTAATAAAAAGTAAATAAGTTGAATGTAGCACTGATCAGAGAGCAGAAGACTACAGTTCAGAAAAAATACTGTTTTATCTGCAAAGTTCTATGTAAATATAATTCAGGAGACACACAAGTATGGAAGGAAGTCACCTCTGAGATGTTAGTGAATTAAAATGCAATCAGGAAATGATAAGACCTATGGGAAAACAGATGCTAAAAGTTGAAACAGTTGCAAGGAGAAGACAGAAAGATATGAGACTCAAAGAAAGATACAGAAGATTAATTAGACAGCTCAGAGGCACTGGTGACACATGCATCATAGTGAAAGCTGAGTTTTCAGTATGGAGTGTGCTATCAATAGAACAACGTACAAATGTTGCTTTTAAAGAATCAGATGTTCCTTTATAATGGATTGGGCATTTTTATTGCACTGTGTAGCTGATGCCATAAAGAGACATGGCAAAGAACAATGATAAGGCAGAGAAAGAAAGCCCTTTGTCACGGCAAGTGACAGTAAACAACTTCAGCATTGTACTGCAAAGTTGTTTTGCTTGGTTTTGAACAATAGATTTAGCAGGTGCCATGTGGCTCAGACTCTGGGTCTATCGCCATCTCCAGGGTGCCAAGGCATTCCTCAAAGTTTCTGTGGAAGGAATTTGTTAGTAGGATTTGGATTGTAAAGACACGTGAGCATCTGCTGCCTGCTCAGCCTCATTATCATTCAGACAATTAAGTCCTGTAGTTTTTTAGCCCACCAGCTAAGGCCTCTTTGCTTCTCTCTCCCATGATAAGAGAATCTGGCTCCAATTTACACAAATCTGGTTTCATTGTCAAGCAAATGCTAGTATTTGAATAGTGCATTAGCAAAGTCGCCAAAGAAAACATGTGTTTGTGGGCAATATTAATGGATTCATTTTACCAACATGCTTAGCTGACAGGATGTTTTTCCTTCTATGTTGTACTCTGATTAGAATGGAAAGCCAACTCCAAAATTGTGAACCATCACAAACAAAGATTTGTATATCTTATTTGGTTAAAATCAATCCAGCTGGCTAGGATGGCAGTACTAATTTGATTTAGATTTACAAAATAGGAACTCCAATAAAGTCCACTTCCTACTTAGAAAGTGCATTTATGGTGGCACTCAATTTTCCGCACCAAGGGCTACATTGAGTTTATCACTAAAATTAGAAATGTGAAAAATTTTAAACCCTTAAAGTTAAACCCTTGTGCCAGCAGAGCTTCTGACTGATAGGTCAGCGGTTTGAATCTGGTTAGAGCGAGTTGAGCTGCCTCTGTCAGCAACAACTCCTCATGTAAGGACACAAGAAAAGCCTTCCACAAGAACGGTAAAACATCAAACATCCAGGTGTCCCCTGGGCAACATCCTTGCACATGGCCAATTCTCACGACAGAAGCAAAGTTTCTCAAGTCGCCCATGACATTTTAAAAAACTCAATATCTGAACTCACTGTCTTGATGCAAATCTCACCTCCACCACTTTGCAGGGGAGGCTGCATGGAGCCAGTACCATTGCTCCCAGGCCTTGCAGTGCAGCAGCTTGGCAGAGTCCTGTGGTAAAGTCTCACAATGGTTATAAACCTACAAGACTGGAGGATGGGAACTATCTTGACTCACTCAAATCACCTCACTATATCAGATATTGTCCTCTCATGCCTTCTACATACCCTTCCAGTGATTGTTCATGACCTGATGAGGTCATACTAATTAACATACATGTACAATCCATTAAAAAGTTTTTAAAGTCTGTACAAAACTAGGGGGTGCTGGCGTTTTGTTTCTAAAGTGTTTCTAAAGAATTGTTAGTGCAAATTTCATTATTATAATTAGAGTAACAGTTAACTAATTGAGCAATTGAGAAAACTTCAGGGAAAAGCTGGCCAAAAATGTGCATGTTCATGTCCAAAACAGAAAATAGCATTGGGTAACACAAAAGGATATTTTACTTTGAGCAGAAGATGCGGGATGATCAGACAAGAAAGAATTGAGCAGTTTCATTTAATGTGTTCTCCTTCCAATCACTTTTGCCGCCTGCCTAGAGTTAATTTAAAAACAAGCAACAACACTATGAAACCAATGGAAGAAGAAAAAAATCCACTTAATGTGTAATTTATTTTTAAACACATATTAGGACAACTAAATAGAGCATTTCTATGCCTAACACACTAGCCAACAAACTCCATTAAGTTTATGTGACTTTCTTTTGCCCCTTAATGTAATGGACACCAAAATTGTGTATACAAAATATCCTGTGTCTCAAAAAAAAAGAAAGAAAGATGAAATCCACACACTGGCGCCACTCAAGACACAAATGCATCTTTTTGCTGTTGTCAGCTGAGTGATGTAACATTTCTCTCTCATTATCTGTTATTTGAAAAGAACATTTGGTTCAGCATATTGTATTCCAAAATAAATGATAGGATGTAAAACTGTAGATATAGATTTGTAACAAATGTATCCTTATCTATATTTCAAGGCAAAGTGTATGAGGAAAATAAGATGAGGTAGGAATTGCTCAACCAGAAGAGAGGAGAATGTGTTTCCTGATAGAAGAGGAAGAGAAAGAATGATTACAGGAGAGTCATTCCCAAATGTGAATTTCCCCCCTAAGCCTTTTAAATGGTTATGAAATCCTTTGAGTGAAGATAACACTAGCAGAAGTCCACATGTGTTACATTTAATACATATGCACACAAAACCTTCAATATTATGAGAGACAGGGCCTTCTCAGTGGTGGTTCCTTGGCTCTGGAACTCACTCCCCAGCAAGATTACAACAGTGCCCTTTAGAAAGAGAACAAAGACGTGGTTGTGGATCAATTCTTTGGCTAATAATGCAGTACAAAGAATAATTTAGGAATATGTGCAATGACAATTCAGAATGGCTATGGTATAAGATTACTGGATCATGGGATTTTAATGTTTATACTAGGATGATTTTATGCTTTGTCTGAATGTTTAATTTTTATGTATGCCTTATTTGTAATGGTTTTAATTGATTTTAAGTTCATAGTTATGATTTCTTTGTGTACTGTATGTTGGCATTGAATATTGCCATTAGTATGTTGTAAACCGTCTTGAGTTCCCCCAGGGGTGAGAAAGACAGTATATAAATACAGTAAATAAATAATAGTATAGCTTCACATAAAATATAGAAATAGGAATCTGAGTAGCTGATCACATAATGGCTGATTCTTCATTTTAGCAAGCCCCTGCCAAGATGAATCCCAGTCAGGGCAGGTTGACAGCAGCTGGGCACACTTCTGTGGATTCCCAATGAAGTATATATATGATAGAATTAATGCAGTGTTACACCGCTTTATCTGTCATATCTCAATACTGTAGAATCCTGGGATTCGTAGCTTGGCAAAGCACTAGCACTTTGGCAGAGAAAGCTAAAGACCCTGTAAAGCCGCAGTGGCCATGATTTCATAGAATTGAGTCATGGAGTAAGAGTGGCTTCAAATAACCTTTAAGTCTACAGCATAGATGCACTCTAAGTTATATCTACCACTATTCTGTGGAGATTTTCCTGTGTCCAGCACAATGTTGCCAGTAGATTATACTGATATTGTCAGATTATTGCATTTTGAATGGCAATTCATGAGTCAGCACAAGATGTATTTTCTGCAGTGTGACATGTTTGACACCAGATGGCGCTGTCTCAAGACTGATAAATAGAATCTTGAGAAATGACAGTTGGGATCTGACAGTTGGGAATTGTCCGTTGAAGAGGACAGTTTGGATTAAATATTTGTGAGGAAAGGATGTTTAGAAAGGTAGCTGTTATTGCTGTTGTTTTTCCATGCTTAGCTTGTTATTGTTAAATACAATTCAATACAAAGTTATATTTTTACCTTGTGAATTGAATGAGAGTGTCATTATTCACACGAACAGAGACTGGAGTTTATTGGGCCGATGGAGAATTAAACTTCTATATTTCTGTTGCCTATTCTGCTGTGGCATAAATACTCGACGCCGAAGAGGTTATGGGCCCAGATCCCAGAACCCAGAACACAGAATCCAGAATTGCAGAGGCACAGAGATACTAAATAACCCATAATTCATAGAAAAAGTTTTTGAATAACACTGCAAATTGCAGCAGAAGTCGCTGTTTACCTCAGTGTTAGAGAAAAAAAGCTGAAGTGAATTTTTGCCAGGAGCATCTGTAGTGTGAAGAAAAATGGCATTATTTGGAGCACAGCATCATTTGGAGAAACTCAGAGGCAGCTCAAATTATTTAATATGGGCTACCAAAGTGCGAGCAGTTTTGGCAAAGGAGGAGCTGTTATCTTGCTTAACACATCGACCGATTTCTGATGCAGAAAGGTTGAAAGATGGCAAGGCAAGGGCTACCATCATCCTGTCAGTTGACGATAGGCACCTCACATATTTAGCTCTGGAAGAAACAGCCGCTGACTGTTGGAAAAGGCTTGAAAAGCTGTATCAGCAAGCTACTGGAGGCTCAAAAGTTTTATTGAGCAGAGAACTGTTTTCACTGAAGCTTCTGTCAATGGAAGATTGTGCCAGAGAGACTCATTTGAGTAAAATGCTGAGCCTATTTAATGATTTAGCAGCAAGGGGCACCAATTTTACAGAAGATCAGAGAGGCTTAATTCTACTAAGCAGTTTGGGGCAGAGCTACAACTCATTCATTGACTCCATGCAATCTGTGAAAGAAGAGGACATCAACTTCGACTTAGTTTCGACTAGATTGGAGAACTGGGCTTGTTACAGAAGAAATGCCCAGCAACTTTCAACGGAGAAGACGGTCAACAAAGGCTTCAATAAGAAGAGGAAAGAGACAATCCAGTGTGACATCATCTGTTACATTTGTAATAAAAGAGGACACAAAGCTAGACAATGTCATCAGAACAAGTTTAAGAAGAGTGAATCAGCACAGAGCAAGAAAGAACAGATCAACAATTCAAGAAAAGACTCTGATTCAGGCTGTCTGTTGATGAGTTTATAATGTAACAATGATTTTATTCCTCAGGTACCCTGGATTATTGACTCTGGGAGTGCAAAGAGTTTTGTTAAGGATAGTAAATTGTTAGCAGAGAAGGAACCTTTATCTGGTTCTATGCAAAGTTGTGTGAGTCTAGCCAATGGTCAAAGGTGCAAGGTTTTAACAAAGGGAGAAGTTGAAATTGGTCAACTTAGTCTAAAGTTAGACAATGTTTATTTAGTTCCTGAGCTAGAACACAATGTTCTAGGGGTGAAACAACTTGCAGACCATGGTTTATCCATTGTGTTTGAAGGGGAGTTATGTAAAATGAGTAATAAAAATACAGGTATGTATAAGGAAGTAAAATTTCAAAATGGTTTCTATAGAATGAATGCTAGTAATAAAATGTCTACAAATAGTATTCAGAGTTTGGAAGGGAAACCTCTGCATGGTGACAGATGTCTGCACATGCTACACAGGAAGTTTGGCCACATGAACTATAATATGATTAGAAAGACTGCACAGCTAGTAGGCATTCAAATACCAGAATGCAGAAATTATTTAGAGTGTGCTGTCTGTAACAAAACAAAGTTAAAGGCTTATCCTGTTGCCAAAAGGAGTGATAGAGTAACAACTAAGTTACAGTTAGTGCACATGGATCTAGCTGGACCTTTTCCAAAGAGTATTGGAGGGAATGTATTTCTACTAGTAATAGTAGATGATAGGTCTCGATTTGGCTTCGTTTACCCTCTGAAAGGTAAATTTCAGGTGTATGAAAAATTTATTGAATGGTACAATTTTGTGAAGAACCAATTTCCTGATTTGACTGTTAAACAAGTTCAATCTGATAGAGGAGGTGAATTTGTGAATGAAAGACTTAAGAATTTTTGATTTGGCATAGGAAAACAAATCCGTGTGTATCAAAAGAAAATGGAATTGCAGAGCGTCGCTTAGGTGTAATTCAAACCATGGTAAAATCAATGCTTGAGGATGCACAAATGTCCAAAGGTTTTTGGGCAGAAGCAGCTAACACTGCCAATTACGTGCTGAATAGGTTATGGACCTCAAGTGTAAATGAAATCCCATTCTATTTGTTTTATGGAAGACATCCAAAGGTGGATCATTTTCAAGTATTTGGTGCGCATGCAAATGTCTTAATTCCTATACAGCAAAGAGACAAAAGAGATCAGCATTGGGTAAAGATGCAATTTATTGGATATGAAGGTGGAACGAAAGGCTATAGATTCTGGAATGGCTCTTCTCCAGGGAGAAGATCACAGTCTCCAGATCTGTAAAGTTCGAAAATAATACTCATTGGGATAGAATTCATGCGAACACTGAAGTGTTCATAACCCCAAGTGTTTCTAGAGTAAAGAATGAATCTGAAGTTGTAGAGGTATTAGATGAGGCAAATGTGGAAGAAAGCAAGGAACAATCTGAAGAAAGTAATTTTCATGATTTTTGCGCCACAAACTCTGACTTAGTGTCCAAATCTGTAACAGAGGTTGATGGACATTGTCAAGAGGAGATTAGGGATGTGGAGGAGACTAAGGATGAGATTCCTAGGAGATCCACACGTATCACTAAAGGAATTCCACCAGCCAAGTACCAAGTCACGCAAATAGGAAGTATAGAGTGGAAAGATCCTAATTCTTACGCTGAAGCATTGCGTAGACCGAAAAATGAACGTGATTGTTGGGTAAAAGCAATGAAGAAGGAATTTGATTCACTTCATTCTTTAAATGTTTTAGAACAAGCAGATGTAACCAAAGATGTAAAGGTAATTGGTTGCAAGTGGGTATTTAAAAGGAAAACACAAGTTGATGGTTCATTATTGTACAAAGCAAGATTGGTTGCACAAGGTTTTGGTCAAATTTACAATCAAAATTATGATGAGGTATATGCTCCAACGATTAGACCTGAAACAATTAGGACTGCTTTAGGCATCGGTGTGCAAAGAAAGTATGTTATAAGGCACTTTGACATTGCCACAGCTTATTTAAATGCAGAGCTGACTGACAATGTATATATGAGAGCAATACCTGGTTTTGAAAAAGATACTCCAACTGGTGTGTATCGACTACGGAAAGCATTATACGGGCTAAAGCAAGCAGCGAGATGCTGGAACCAGTGTATAGACGAAAAGTTAAAGGGTCTTGGCTTCGAAAGAAGCAGTGTAGATACATGTCTATATAAGAAAGGAAAAGAGTCTAAAAAGCAAACATTTGTTTTGGTGTTTGTCGATGATCTCTTAGTACTAGCACCATCCGAAAGGGATGTGGAACAAGTTTTTAAGGGACTAAACTCAAGTATGACTGTAAAAGATCTTGGAGAAGTCCGGAAATACTTAGGCGTAAATGTAACTAGAACTGAAAAAGATATTTGTCTAGATCAAAAGACAAAATTTTTGAGTTACTTGAGAGAACAAGATTGACTCTGTGTAAAACAGTAGCAACTCCAATGGTACCAGATTTTTTAAAGCTTGATAGAGGTGAAATGTTTGACAATCAAACATTGTATAGATCAGTGGTTGGGAGCCTCTTGTATTTGGCAAATTGGACAAGGCCTGACATCGCCTATGCCACTAATGTACTAAGCAGGAGAGTGAATGAACCAACGTTGACTGATTGGCAAGCTGTAAAACGAGTGTTAAGATATTTGAAAGGAACATGTAACAAAAAGCTAAAAATTTGTCCAAAAGAAAGCGGTATGAAGAGGTTTTGCAGACGCAAGTTTTGGTGACAACGAACAAAACTTGTCATGTTCCGGTATCTAATTAGTTTTAATGGGATACAAGTGACATGGAAATCTCGTAAACAGTCACACGTTTGTTTATCCACGGCAGAAGCCGAATTTTCTGCTTTGTCTGACTGTTGTACAGAACTAGAGTGGATAAAGGCTCTAGTAAACGAGTTCCAAAGTTTTGAAGATAAGATATCTTTATTTACTGATTCTCAATCTTGTATAGCAATATCAAATGCTGAAGGATTAAAGCAGAGAACAAAATATATTGGGGTAAGGTACCAAAATGTTAGAAAGTTAGTACAGGATGGTTTTATTAATCCTGTGTATGTCCAGTCAGATGAGAATATGGCTGATATGTTTACAAAAGCATTGACTAATTGTAAATTAAATGTATTTTGTAAGAAGATATTGTTATTATAAGTAATGTGTGTACTTGTGTTGCTCATGAAGGAGGAGTGTCAGATTATTGCATTTTGAATGGCAATTCATGAGTCAGCACAAGATGTATTTTCTGCAGTGTGACATGTTTGACACCAGATGGCGCTGTCTCAAGACTGATAAATAGAATCTTGAGAAATGACAGTTGGGATCTGACAGTTGGGAATTGTCCGTTGAAGAGGACAGTTTGGATTAAATATTTGTGAGGAAAGGATGTTTAGAAAGGTAGCTGTTATTGCTGTTGTTTTTCCATGCTTAGCTTGTTATTGTTAAATACAATTCAATACAAAGTTATATTTTTACCTTGTGAATTGAATGAGAGTGTCATTATTTACACGAACAGAGACTGGAGTTTATTGGGCCGATGGGGAATTAAACTTCTATATTTCTGTTGCCTATTCCGCTGTGGCATAAATACTCGACGCCGAAGAGATATCAATTATCCCACTGTTATTTTTGTATTCATAAGAAACAGTTGAGACTATTTGCTCATCTAGTTCAATATTGTCTATTCTGTCTTGTGGGTTTCTACCTATGTAGTTTCAGATCGCTTGCTACCTGATATTTTGTACTTCGAAATTCCAGAGATTAGGCTTGAGACCTGCACGCAGAGCAGTATATTATGGCTGCATTCAGATATGGCAGCCAATATTTACTGGAGATGAATCTACAAGATTATGTAAAATCTATGGTGGGAAGAATGCAAATACTCAGATGTTTTCTAACTGGAGCATCCCGCATCCCCAAGGAGCATATCAATAATGAAAAATATGGGCATTGTAGTCCAGCAACATCTGGAGGGCCAAATGATTTCCAACTCCATTAGTATGCCTCTAAGGAACTGTGTCAATTCATGCCAGAAGGGAAATAGTTCTGCTGGAGTTTTCACATTCAGTAATTAGGTAGAAATTCACATTTGAATTCAAAGTGTTTATTTTCCCTCTTACAGCTGTATTGATTGGTAGCTCAAATGCATTCAATATGTTAACGCAAAAAACACTTTTAATTCTGAGCAGATCTTTACAGTACTAGAGCATGTGCTAAAATCTGAAGCATCTGCTTTCAAATAAAATAGTGGGTGCTCGTATTGTAATTTACAAGTAGCCTCTGTTATAATTTATGAAACCAAGTATACACCCCTCTATACAAGGTAAAATTTTATGTCTCTTCCACAGCAAGTATAACTTCTTCATATGTAATAAAAATGACTGATGAAAAGGTTTAAGTTAACTTTATAGCACCATTTGGAGTATAATAGCAACCTTCTTTCAAACATAAATTATAGGTAATCCCTGGTTAAATCCATTTGGTATAAGGTCAACAAGTCTGGCTGGGTGGAAGAGGATTCTTTCAGGTCCAAAGCAAATATGTGCTTACTTTGTGTGGCATTTCATAAAGGTAAAGATTAAAATAAAGCTGTCTCTATAGCAACCAGAGTTAATTTATTACTATTATGGCTATTACCAACTTCTCACTACACCAATTGTTATCCTCAATCGGCTGTGGGACCAATTTTGCAACCACTCAAATAGAGTAGAAAATCTTTTTGGAATGCATGCCGTCTTAGTATTCTTCATTAAAACCAAATGTACACAGCAGGGTGGTACTTTAAGTGAAGGTTGAATGCACACCCCAATTAATTGCCACAAACACTGCATTATGGAAATAATTATTGTGACTTGTTTACCATGAGAACCCCTCCCCCATTTTCAGCAAGCAATGGCCACACACAAATTAAAATTAAATGTCCTGGAAAAACAAGATTTTGTTTCTAGTAGTCCCACTACACCATTCCTACGCATTTGCCTATCAGACTGAAATTCTGGTCACGTTTATTCCCCCTTCTATCCAGACTCAATTTTCTTATGTCAGAACCATAGCACGACATGGACAAGAGTACTAGATGCATATTTACTGAGGAACTCCATCTAATTTGAAGGCAATAGCAATATCTGGTAATGCTGTTGAAACAAATATTTCCTACTTCTTTAGAAAAAAGAAATCTTAGCATTCTGTCATCATAATCAGTTATTACTCGTGTCCAAGTATAGGGTCTTGGTGGTGGGTCCATAAGTGCCTATGGATACCTATTCTTGACCAGCATGTTCTTCCACAGTGAGGACACCAGTTTCTAATCGGAAGACGGTCCCAGTCTGGGTTGGCTTGATGCACCATCCTTTTGACACATTTCTCACTTTCACCCTCCATTTGTGCCTCTCAGATGGTGTTGTATTTCAATGCCAATGTCGATTTTTGTGGAGAGGTGGCTGCCAAAGTAGCAGAAATGGTCAACATTAAGCTTTATTTCTGGCATTGCAGAGGAATTGACTGGTATCTGTTGAAATAACACTTTGGTTTCCCTTATGTTCAGTGAGAGGCCAAGCAATTTGTATGCTTCTGCAAATGCGTTGAGAGTGGCTTATAGGTCTTCTTCTGAATGAGCACAGACCACATTATCATCAGCATATTGGAATTCCATAACAGATGTTGTTGTGACCTTGGTTTTGGCTTTCAATCTGCTGAGGTTAAATAGCTTGCCATTTGTGTGATAGATTCTATCTATGCTGGAGGGAAGTTTCCCATCAACAAGCTGCAGTATCATAGCAATGAAGATAGAGAATAAAGTTGGAGCAATAACATATCCCTGTTTGACACCTGATTCCACCTTAAATGGGTCACTTTGGGAGCCATTGCAGTCCAAGACTGTTACCATTCTGTCATCATGGAGTAGCCACGGGATGTTCACAAATGTCAGGGCATCCAATTTTTTCGAGGATGGTCCAGAGAGCACTGCAATTCCCTGTGTCAAATTCCTTTGCAAGGTCAATTAATGTCATGTATAGAGATTGGTTTTGTTCCCTGCATTTTTCTTGGAGCTGTTGTGCAATGAAAATATATCCATTGTTCCTCTGGAGGAGCAGGAGTAATTCTGGGATTCTGTGAGGGGTCTTCTGAATTAGGTAGAAGGATTCTTGTGAGGATTTTCCTAGTGATGGTTAGAAGAGATATCTTGATAGATTTTACATTCTGTTCTCTCCCCCCCCCTTTTTTTAAGGGTGATGATGGTGGCATTGTTGAAGTCTGCTGGAATTTTCTTTGTCACCCACACTTTTTCAATGAGCTAGTGGAGTTGTGTCAGCTCAGGTCCACCGTCTTTAAAGATTTCAGCTTGATATCTTCATCCGCATCTAGTGTTGGTGCATAGACACTTATGATGGTTATCTGTTGGTTTTTGGCAAGGTTAATTTGCAGGATTGAGAGTTGTTTGTTAATGCCAATGGGAGCTTCAGACAGATGATTCACTAGGTCATTTCTGATAGCTAAGTTGACTCCGTGTATTCTCCGTTTTTCTTCAGGCAGTCCTTTCCAGAAGGTGTAGCCTCCTTTTTCATCCTTCCACTGTCCCTCTCCTGCTCTCCAGGTCTATTGAAGTGCTGCTATGTCAATGTTAAAGAGCCTCAGCTCCCTTGCAATTATTGCAGTTCTGCGTTCAAAGCGTTCACTATCTGTGTTGTCCAACCGTGTCTGTACAGTTCATTTTCCAAAGTTCATCTTTATTTTTTGGCTGCAAGATGGTGACCCTCTGGAAGTGGCAGTCCAGTCAGGGATGAGAGAGACGGAATATGTTTAGGCCACCTTTTCTAGCACCTTCCCTGCACCGCCCCCTCCGTCCCTCTCTCCGCGCCGAAAAGGAGGAGTAGGCGGCGCCAAGGGCAGCGCGTCACGCTAGGC
The DNA here is from genome assembly GCA_030556195.1 of Anolis apletophallus. Classification (NCBI taxonomy): domain Eukaryota; kingdom Metazoa; phylum Chordata; class Lepidosauria; order Squamata; family Anolidae; genus Anolis; species Anolis apletophallus. The sequence goes on along the minus strand of JARBWK010000012.1, from coordinate 65,082,362 downwards.
CTGTGACGCGCTGCCCTTGGCACCGCCTTCTCTGCCCTTTTTGGCGGCTCCCCCCCCTAGGAAGGGTGGGGGCCGCCAAAAGGAGGAGTAAGCGGCGCCAAGGGCAGCGCATCACGCCAGGCCTGTGACGCGCTGCCCTTGGTGCCGCCTTCTGCCCTTTTTTTGGCTCTCCCGCCCTAGGAAGGGCGGGGACGCCAAAGAAGGAGTAGGGCGGCGCCAAGGGCAGCGCGTCACGCCAGGCCTGTGACGCGCTGCCCTTGGTGCCGCCTTCTGCCCCCCACGCGGCTCCCCCGTCCTAGGAAGGGCGGGGGGCCGGTGAAAAGGAGGAGTAGGCGGTGCCAAGGGCAGCGCGTCACGCCAGGCCTGTGACGCGCTGCCCATGGCGCCGCCTTCTGCCCTTTTTCGGCGGCTCCCCCGCCCTAGGAAGGGTGGGGGCGCCAAAAGGAGAGAAGTAGGCGGCGCCAAGGGTAGCGCGTCACGCCAGGCTTGTGACGCACTGCCCTTGGCACCGCCTTCTGCCCTTTTTCGTGGCTCCCCCGCCCTAGGAAGGGTGGAGGGGGGCCAAAAAGGAGGAGTAGGTGGCGCCAAGGGCAGCACATCACGCCAGGCCTGTGACGCGCTGCCCTTGGTGCCGCCTTCTGCCCTTTTTCGGCGGCTCTCCCGCCCTAGGAAGGGCGGGGGCGCCAAAAAGGAGGAGTAGGTGGTGCCAAGGGCAGCGCGTCACGCCAGGCCTGTGACGTGCTGCCCTTGGCACTGCCTTCTGCTCTCCCTCCCTCCTCTTTCCCGGGCACCGTGACTGTCCCGAGCGCCGTGGCGCTCGGGACAGCCACGGGGCCCGGGAACGAGGAGGCGGAGGAGGGAGAATGACAGCTGTGGGAGAGGGCGGGGCCTGGGCTGGGGGTGGGGCCTGGGCGGGGCCGGCCCCGAGGTCATCAGTGACCTCTATTCCGGCCCTGGACCTGGTAGAAGTTGGACAGCCCTGCTATAAAGGGCTGCTCAGTCTTCAATACAGCTGCCAGACTACTCAACTGTCTTGGACCTTGAGGTAGAATGATTGAATCCATATCCACCACCCATGTGCCAGTCTGTAACTAGGGGCTTCCAGATTTCACAGTCCTGGGAAAAGTGAAAAAGAAAAGAGTTAAAAAAATGAGGGAATAGAAATTACGGGGAAGGGAAGGGTGTTTGGTTGGCTTACAATCCTCTTCATCATGTTTTTAAGTCTACAACTCTCCTTACTTAATTCATCCTTTTCCTTTTTAGACTCCAAAAGGTAGGTATTACTTCTGAGTTCTAATTTATAATTATATCTTCATTCTTTTTCTTGTTTCATAAAACGTGTTCCCTTGACTCTTATGTAGATGCTTTCAAGCTGGTTTCCTGGATTGCAGTATAGCATCTGTTCTGCGGCATAGCTCAGGTTCAAGTTCTCTTTATTACAGTCAATGACCAGCTCAAGAGAAGACACAGTCCTGCACAAGCACATCAGGGTTGAGAGATTTAAAACGTAACTGTTTCTGGCATATAAGGCTATTTCCCCTCCTCTCTCCTTTGTTCTGTTTCTGTGAAAGAGGTTATAGCCCTCAATGTCTACATTCCAGTGATAGGAGTCATCCCACCAGGTTTCAGTGATGCCTATGACATCATAAATATCATGTTGTGCTAAAAGTTGGAGTTTGTCTTATTTCCCATGCTCTGTGCATTAGTGAAAAGACATGCAAGCCCCTGCAACCTTCCCCTGAGCTTATGTCATGGATGATCCCGACCTTGCTCAATAATGATAGAGCAATGTAATATTATTCCACATAATAGTATAGAATCCATTTTTGATCACCAAATTAATTGTCTTATGAGGTAATTGAATGGGATGAACCAGTAGTCATACCTTATGACTCTTATCATAGTCTTGGCACAGAACTGGTTGTCTATTTTAGAGATAGGCTCATCCTCCTCTCTTTTTTGCACAATATGAACTATATAGGCAACAGGAGTAGGAGAAATTGATTAAGGGAAGCATTCAAGTTTCTGAAATGGGTTACAATTCTATAGTTTTAAGTTTGAGTATCTGTGTTTACTCTCAATTATCCTTCTCTTATATTGGGATTATGACTACCTTTCAATTCAGCCATGTGACCCAGACTAGTTTTAGTTGACCTGGTCAGTCTGAGTCAAAGTAAATGAGCTGTGAAGTGCATGCAAAGATTATGACATGCGTGGATTGGTTCACTTTGGGTTTTTAAGAATGCATTTCCCAAAAGAAAGTATCAGTATTGTACTCTATTATATCCATCTCCTCAGCCCTTCTTGGTTCATCATGACATCTTGTCACATCCAGGATTTGACATTTCAGGGTCAAAGGTAATCTAAGATTTACTTAATGATACCCTTTTTGTCTAATCTCTGCAGCAGGGTAGTGTGTTTTGTTATTATGTCAACTCCAGTAGCTTCACTTGCTTTTTATTATCTTCTCTCAAGGCTTGATTTTGAAACTTTGTATATGTCACACAGCAGGGAGGCCACTGCTGAGGCAATACTTTTCAAGTGCAAACTGAGGTCACCCAAGAAAGGTTAAGCAGTAGGCAATGAGATCCTCGTGGCTTGAAAATAGCTTGAGAGTATTAGAAGGTTTGTGCTTTGTAGGTTGGTCACACCCTAAAGAGCATAAAGATGGACTGGAGGCAGAAAATGGACATAAGGCAGGTTATGTGTAATCCTCAGCATGCCTTTGAGCAACAATACCCAACTTTATTTGGTCAGTTGTCTTCTAATGGCAATTGTCAGCCATGTAGCCATTCCCTTTTTAATCCTCAGCCAAATGTTCCTGTGGAGCTTGTTATTTCAATGTGCTTTTGCTTTTCTTGCAGAGAATCAAATAGTGAGATATATTTTGAGAGTAGAAAATGATAGTTTGAGCTTAAATTTAGAATACTAATAAGCATTTCTTAACCGTATTTTGTGACAGCTGCATTGAAGATAGTAACTTGGTTGTATGCAAATGGCAATTCTTGCAACAGCATCTTAAATTCTGCTTTATCAACATAGAAATAGAAACCAATATGTGAATATGTTAGTGATAGATTTCATTCCAATTCATTTTTCATAAAAGTTAATTGACATTTACATTTACAGAATGGAACAATACATTCATGTTTGCATCCTTGTTAATTCAACCACATTAGTCCTGGATTAAGGTTACTGCCACCTTTTCTGACAGTCTTCTTATATTTAATAGCAGTCTGACTGACAGATACCACATGACTATCTGCATGCTGAAAACAGCTCCATGATGGAAATAGTTAGCCTATGTTTTCTTCTTGTTTACTTAAATTACTGTTACTGTGGCAGGATATACACTGGCCAAGAAATCCACTTACTCTCCCAATCACCTTAAAAATAATTCCCCTTGGGCATAGAACAGAAAAGGTGATGAAGGGCCAAGAAGAGGCTGAGTGGTATTGGTGAGAGTTTGGAGACAAAACACAATACTAACAAAGGAAGAGTGGATAGAAAAGACATTAGACATCATGAATATGGATCATTTGACTTTTTTATTAGCAAGAACACAGAATAAATACATTAATACATTTTACCCAAAGAATGGATAAAAGAAAACAATCTAAAGATGCTACTATGAACAGAATTTGAGAATTGAGAAACACCGATGATGAACAACTAAGAGAAGAAGAAAAGGAAGCTTAAATTTTTCTACACAATGTATATATTTTGAAATTCAAACACCACCATACAACCTCATTTTATTTTATTTCTTTTTTCGTCTTCCCCCTTCTTTCCTTTCCTCCTGTCCCTCCCTTTATGTCCTCCCTACCATCCCACCCACCCTAACCCTCATCCAAGCCCAAACCCAAATCCCCCCTTCCTCTGGATTTTAGACCCACCCTTGTAAATAATCAATAAAAATACATTTAAAAAGAACAGGCTGAGTGGTGTGTTAGTCATGCAGTTTTTCTTAGAATATTAAAGTTTGAACAGATTGTGGTCTTCCCTCTTCACCAAAAGTTAAATAAAATAAAGTGTTGCTACAGAATCTGAACCAGATTTTGAAAGAGCAGAAATGACTAAAAATGGCACTTTCCTTGAGATATATTGGTCATCAACTAATGACCTTGTGCTACTAATGAAACTGTTCTAGTCAGGAGAACAGAGAGGGAGTAACAATCCCTGTCTTGATCCATTCACTCTTAATTCTCTCAAAATGTTCCCGGGAAGAATGGAAATCCCTCTGGATCATGGTTTTGGTTTCGGAGGAGAAAAGTATTGGATTCTGGATAGTGGTGTTGAAAAAACTCAAGGTTTAATGTAAGTTATTTTCCTTTGTAGTGATGATGACAGAATTGGTAGGTTTAAGAGTTCCGAAGTCCAAACTTCCTCCTCAGGTGAATCTATTTTATATAAAATACAAATTTATCTAAACTTTGAATCTATGTGATGGCTTATCCCTTCTCTTTCCTAGCCAGATTTATCTGGAAACAGTAATGGAAAAGGCTTAGTGTGAAGGCCATGTACTTCCACAATGTCTAGAAACAGGATAATTATATTTATTGTGGCCCCTGGCATTCATGCACTGTTCAGAATTGGATTACTGAGATCTTTCTTGGCACAAAAATCATCATTTTTTTCTTATTAATGTATCTTCCAAGCTGTCCTTTCTCAACAAGGAGCATAAGAGGATAGTGGTGTCACTTAGAAAAGGCACCCATCAAAGAAGTCTTGTTCAGTACTCATTCAAAAATCAGCACTACTTTTAGTTTTGTCAAGCTCCTGATGACATAAATGAAACTTCATAATTGTTTAGGGAACATATTTTTGTTCAGTAAAAGGATCCTCTGCAGTTAGAAGCCTCCTTTGTCACATCAACTCTTTTTCATTCTCCCTTTCCTCCATGGTGGTTATACAGTCATGCCATCTCCTAACATCACCTCCAAGCATAAGAAGTCTCTCTCTCTCTCTCTCTCTCTCTCTCTCTCTCTCTCTCTCTCTCTCTCTCTCTAAATTGCCATTCTCTAAATTACCATATTCTAGTTTATCTAATGGCCAAATTCAAATCCAGACAGGCACTGTTGCCTATTATGGAAATTGTTGACTTTATGCAAGTCACATGATGGCTCATGACCACCACTTTCCTCTACCAATTTCCCACTTAGGAGCATTTTATAAGGACATTTTATCAACAGACAACAGGTTATTTGAGTTTCTTAGTCTTATCTAAGTTTTTGAAAAGTATGCTCTAGACTTAATAGGGTTCTGCGTAATAAAATAGTTTGATAATCACTGCTTTAGAGCACTGCTTCTTAAACTGTGGGTAAAAGTTTTCTGAACATCACCTAGTGGCTTTTTTAAACATTTACATTAATCTGTTAGCCATAACGTGCAGTATTTGCAATGGACTCTAAAGAAAATGCTTCAGCTGTACGTCATAACAAGTGAAATCAGCCTGTTTATCAAGCCTTATTATCAGTAAATGTTTGATTCTATAGCTATACCTATACCTGGTGCCATGTAAAAAAAATATTGGGTGGAAAGGGGTTGCAAGTGGAAACGTTTAAGAAACCCTACCCTAGAGTAATTCACATGTTCATAACCTGCATCCCAAGTTGTTTCATACACAACCTCTTTTCTTTATCTTGTTGTTACTGCAGTCTTCCCTCACATGACTCCTATAATTTAATAGATTATCATTTCAAAGGAAAACAGTCTAGAAGAGATGAAATTTAACTGTCATGGCTCAATGCCATGGAATCCTGGGAGCTGTAGTTGCACCCGGCACCAGCAGACAAGGCTATAGAACTTGTAAAATTACAACTCCCAAAACACTTTGTAGGAACATATTATGAGCAGTAAATAAAACATTTTATTCAAATTTGTCACTATTATTGTTGTTGTTATGACTATGTTTTTCAACTAAATGTAAAAATAGCGTAACAAGAAATCTGCTTTTCGATTAGAGTCCTTCACATATAAGCAAATATAAAAACCATTGTCCTTCCAGCTTATAACAATGTTTTATAAGTTCAATCAACAGTTATGAGACAAAGCTTGATCCCTCTCCCCCCCTTCTCTCTCAAAGCAAACCTCTCTGAAGCAAATTCTTTTAGTTAAGTGTGGAACTAATATAATCTTCCCCTCTGTGTTTGCTTGTAGTTCTTTCATTTCCTCAGAGGTCTGGATGCTACATTAAGGACCTTTCCTTTTATAGATTTGTTGGAAAGCAGCCGATTTCCAAAATATACATGCTTTTCATAGAACACCACTCCAAAACTAAAGCATGCTGGCTACAGTATGATTCTTTCTAACCAACGGTCAACATTTTAAAACAACACATCTATATTTAAGTGTATGAATTTATGGATAGATTCCCGAGGAAACATATGTTTTAGTTTGACTTTTTCCAGTTAAAAAATGAACAGTACTTTTGAAAGTCCATCCAAACAGTCTAAAGAGCCTGGATTTACAAATGAACAGAATGAATAAGCATAGTTTTAGTCTGGAACTTTTGTTATGAAAACCTACAGTTTTGTTTTCTTTTGCATTTGAATTGTTTAAACCTCAGTTTCTTTTCAAAAAAGGAATTTAAAAAATCTTAAAAGATTACTTTTTAACTTTCTGGTTCTATATAGGTTTTGTTTCAATTTATTGCCAGTCTACTGTGGGCATGCTATCTTCCCCTAGTCCAAACACATCTTTAATAAGAAAATTGGAATTTTAATTTAAAGTTTCTTCCTTTTACCATGCATTTTGTTTGCATCTTTTGCATAGCATATGCAAAGTTTATTTTATTTCTTATACTCTCATTAATTTTTAGTATCTAACTGACGTCTACAGAGCTTGTCACTAAAGGATAAAGTAACAGCCAAACAGTGTTGAAAAGCAGTCAAAATAGAAACTATCACACATATTCCACAAAGCCATATGTGCAATTTGATCTGTCATTGCTAACAGTTTTGCAGAGTGATGATCTTAAAGAGACTCAGCGGTATAGAAGAAAGAAGAAAACTTTTCTTTCCAAGTCTCTCATTTGTGCTTTAATGAAAGTGGGTCACCCGAGAGTCCACTATAATGTCGGTTTTCCCTTGTCTACCAGTGAAGAAAGCTCCTTGCCAGAAGGCCATGAATATTTTTTGTTTCAACAATAAGCAAGTAATTGTACAATTTGGCCAGTAGGTGTCTCCCTTGTTCTCATCCACTGATTAATTCAGTGTGGCATGCACCAACATGAATAAATTCAGATGAAAATTCATTGTCCAATAAATACCTCACAATAGAAAGATAAAGTTATTGAAAAGCTCTGCTACACACACACACACAGAGAGAGAGAGAGAGAGAGAGAGAGAGAGAGAGAGAGAGAGAGAGAGAGAGAGAGAGAGAGAGAATGAGTTTCAGCAAAGATCCAAATGTACAAAAATGTATCCCACGTCAAAGAATAGGCAGGATAGGAACATATGTTTCTGTGTAAGTTCAACACAGAACAGAAAGAGTCCTTCCTGCTCAAAGTTCCTGGCAGCCATTTCCTGCCATGTTCTCTCCTAATAGTGTTTCCTTTCCGACACTTAACTGTGCCTGCTCAGTCTTCATTGGACACATGGAGCAAGTTAGGAATTAAAAAAACTATGGGTTTATTCCATGAGATGAAAAATGAGAATATTGATGTATTTACGTTTCTATTTATGCCCAGCTATACAACCAGAATTCTCTGGGATTCCTGCTAATCTCATTGGGTTCAGATGGCTAGGGGTGGCATCATGAAGAAAGTAGATGTGTGGGTCATTCACACACCCACTTCTACTGCAACATCTGAAAAGAAGATTCACATATTTTCTATGAAGTGAGATGTCTGAGCTGTTCCCACAGCTGAACTTTCTTCACTAGGAAGATGTTATGTACCTTTTAGTCACCTCAGATTTATGGGGAATGCTTTCCTAATGATTTCTTGGCCTGGTTTAGTCAGAGAAGATTTGCGATGACCTAACTCAAAGTCTGATATAATGTTTTTTGCCCAAGATCACCCAAGACCTCTTCACACTGGCTGCCATAATTACTACGTATCATGGCGAATCTGGCAACTGCCACTGAGGGCGTAGAAAACCCATCACCCCAGGCCCTGCATTGCCCAGTTTACTGGGGAAAGTATCGACCGCCCGGCTTCCCCCCATTAATACAAGGTAACATGGGAAACCTCCTATGTTACTGCTGTGGTGGCATGTTCCACTTTGCTACCCCCTTTAATCACAGAGCCTGACTCCAACCCTGTGGAACTCCTTGCCCCCATATGTTAGAGCCATGCCCGATTTGCGGTCATTCACCCAAGCCCTTAAAACCTGGCTCTTTATTAAAGCTTTTAACTTGTAATCATGTGATGATATATATGTATGTTTTATTGTTGTTGTAAGTCGCTTGGAGCACTCTGGTGGAAAGAGACTCATGAAATAATAAATTGAATTGAATTGAATAGTAAGGTGTCATGTAATGGGAGACAGTGGGTTCCATGCTCAAAGGGCAGGAAAAGGGGAGCATTCTGCTGATTCTTCCCCCATCTGAGGTCACCAGTGGGCTTTCCATAATCCTTGTCCAACATGTAAACTATTACACCACTCTGCTTCTCTATTCCAAAATTAGAAGCATGGATACAGAAAAATACACACATGTTAATGTGTCAACCCTGGCTTAAACTTATTAATGAGGTCTGAAAGCCTTCCTGTAGCACAGCAGTTCTCGTTTGTGCCTGGAGGGCAGGGGTCAGGACCTGGGGTCCCATTAGCATTAGAACCAGCAGTGCCAGAACATGATTCAGAGGATGAGCTAGATGACTGGGGCGAAGGGCAGCTTTCCCCTGATGGGCCTCCTTCGCCCACAGAGAGCTTGGCATGGGAGGAAATGTTGTTTGGCCCTAGCGAAGACATAGATAACCAGGTGCAGATGGACAGCGATTCTGGCAGCTATGAACACCTGGGAGGAAGAAATTCTCAGGAGCCTCCAGGGGAAAACATGGAAGAAAGCGCATGGAATTGGCTAGGGAGGAGAGCTCTCAGGGAGATAGAAACACAGCTGCGGAGAGACAAGGTCGAACCTTTGATAGGAGACGGAACATCGAATCTAGCAGAAGGGAATGGTCTAAGAGCATAGACCGGCCGAGGTCCGTGAGCAGCGATTGGAGACGAAGAAGCCTAGAGCGTCGGGGACCTCGGCCGAAGGATTAAGTATAGGATCCGTGGGAACGAATCCTCAGTGCTCCGGCCACGTCTCATCTGAATAGGCGTGAAGCGGAGTGGGACCACGAAGCTAAGCTAGCCAGTGGTCATCAAGCCTTGCCTTGCCTTGTTCCTGATCCGCCTGGTTGTGCGGAGCCTTGCCCTGTTTCCTGATCTGCATAGTTTTGCGGAGCCTTGCTAAGCTTGTAGCCTAGTTGCTACGTTACCTTGGACATTGTTACTTCAAGCTTTTTGGATTGCTTTTATATTCTATTGGACATTATCTTTTGAACTGTTTTTATATTCAATAAAGTAGTTAGCCTTCAGTCCGTCTGTGTGTGTGTGATTAAGGGGCCGGTCAAGTCCGTGCATCGTGACACTTCCTTTCCTTTGAAATCCTAACATGGGAATTGACAAAACATTTGCCAGGAAAATTCATCAGATTGCAAGGGATGTTTAACCCCATCCTCAGACACTGGATCTCTTCTCTGCAAATGGCCTTTCTCAGTGAACTCTCTCATATCCTATTTGCTGGATTCTAAATGTGGAACAAAATGAGGAAAACTGTCCCAACAGTATTTGAAGAGTCAAAGAGATGTGAGAAAGGGAGGAGAAGGGCACTGACCATTTGGACCTTTCAGGGCTGAGATGTAGGCCCAACAGATCCAGCAACTAGTGAAAATATTAGCTAGAATTTTGTTTATGGTCTATGACAGGCATGGGCAAACAGCTCTCTGGATGTTTTGGACTTCAATTCCCACAATTCCCAACAGTCGAGTCCAACACACTTGGAGGACCAAAGTATGCCCATGCCTGGTATATGGTATTGGTTACACCTTTTCCATAGTTGCACAGTAATTGTGTGACAGTTCAGTTGAAAGTTGCCAGCTTTGTCCAGCCTTTTCCTTCATAATTTCATTGCCTTCATGGACTTTTATTTTCCTCTGCCATCGGTTAGAATTGCATATTGAATGAATAGTATTCGGACCTATGTCAGAACTACATGGAAAGTGGGAAGCAGGAATTTGGATCCAAATCAATGGACAAAACTACTGGAAAAATCAGGAAGGGTGTCTGATGACCAAAATAGAAGAAAGCACCAAAGAAAACAGAAGCACACTGTATTATGGACACTGGTTTTCCCCAAGACAATATAAGATTTCTCTTATTATATTTTTGTTTCTAAGAACATTTAGTGAGGATTTAGATTTTAGAATTAATGCAATTTGGCACTATTTTAATGGCCATGGCTCAATGCTATGAATTCATGGGAGTTGTAGTTTTAAAAGGGAACTCATTCCATGAGATGGGGAGGGAGTCCTATGAAGATGGAGTCCTATGAAGACCATTAAATGATACAGAACTGCTTCTGGTATATTTTGTCTTTAAAGTGAAAAGAAACAGAGCCTTTTGAAGCCAGGGAACAATCAAATTTCATTGATTTCACTTTGCATAGAAAAAGATGAAAATGGCTGAAACATGGCATCTTAAGGTGGGATGGCCACTGCTGTATTTTAAGGTGTGATGAAATGGAAGGAAACTGCATTCCTCCCCTCATGGGATGGGGTACAAGGTTTTTAGTCTTCTTTGTCAAAAGTGCTGATGCCTCGACAAACAACAACACCCAGAATGTTACAGCATTGAGTCATGACAGTTAAAGTGGTGTCAAAATCCATTAATTTTATAGTATAGATGCACCTTCAATGTCCATTTAGAGAGAGTGAAGTGGGAAAGTAAGAAAACTGCACATGACATTTCAGGTTACAATGCCATTCTCTCCATTTGTCTATCCATTTTAAACCAAACATAGAAGAGCGAATAGGGGCTGAAACCAAAGTATGAGTAAAGTGAACTTTGCACAGCAGGAAAATTATATTTGCTTCAAAGGAAGCTTCTTTTGTTAAGTAAATTACAGGCAAAAGTTTCCCAGTCTGAATTGATGCCATAGCATGCTCGCAGCCCAATCTGATTTAGATCCCTAAAATGATTTTTGAAGGAAACTGATTTTGCTGCATAAGTTATAATTAATGTGTTACACCCAGAAACTGCAACTACAAGTTTACCACATGAGTGAGCTGTACAGAACCCTCATTTCCTCACAGGATACTGGAAAGAATAGGCACATGTTCAAATCCTTGCTTAGTCATGGATTTAAGGGTGCTATTGTAATTGTTTTCTGTATTTCAACTTACTTCCTTATTTGAACCTCCCGGCATTGCTTTGCCACTACATTGAAATATTAGTTGAAAATATATTCATATTCTTTTCTGATTTTGCAGATGATTTGCAAGAGCAGGATGGGGATGATTTTTCACAGCTGAATTCCAAATGACCTTGGAGCAGGGCTGCTAAACTTTATGGGAATGGTAGAGCTACCATAGAAAGCAGTTTCAAGAAATTTGGAGAAAACTGCAAAACAATGAAACTCTGATGGAAGGGAAGAAGGTAAGGGGAATGACTAGTGAACTGGAGGCAGAAAGATCCATAGTAAGCAACAAGGGATGTTCAATGTGGAAAAAAAGAAAAACCCGAAGAACCAGCTTTTCTGGAAGTATTGAAAGAAGAATTGTCAGCATGGGCCATTGCTGACTTCAGATGGGAGCAATGTAAAATGGCAGCAGCAATGGCCAGTAGACAGCAGCAGTGGAAGCAATGGCAAGGTGGAGTGGCAGAGGAAGAAGAAAATGGACTACCCAGCCAGTTTAAATCACGAATTTGAAACTTGGGTCGTATGTTTAATCTTTGTTCTGTGTATGTTAATATGTATTTTATATAAATATGTTTTACTATGTGTTCTTTGCAGAATGTTTTTAGGTGATTGTGTGTTTCTAGCGATGTTGTAACTCTCCTCGAGCCATAAGGAAAGGAGCAACTAGGATTGAGCATATTACATCTCCACTGATTGCCAATTAGTTTCCGGGCAAAGTACTTAAAGCCTTACATGACTTGGGTCCACATTACCTACCGGATCAGCATCTCCCGTACAATCCTTCCCAGACACTTAGGTCCTCTAAAGGATGGCTGGCTACACCATCCCAAAGACTGAAATGACCTGCCAAAAGAGATTCAACAGTGAAATCAGCAGTTGGAATTTAAGGGCCCTTCCACACAGCTCTATATTTCAGAATATCAAGGCAGAAAATTCTACAATATCTGCTTTGAACTGGGTTATTTGAGTCCACACTGCCACACCGAGTCCCCCCTCGGGGGTTGAGAAGAGCAGGGTAAAATGCTGGAAATAAATAAATAAATAAATATATTCCAGTTCAAAGCAGATAATGTGGAATTTTATTCAGCTATGTGGAAGGAGCCTAAGACATAATGAAAGTGTTATCTCTTCAGCCAGGTCTACCCAGTCAATTTTAACTTGTGAATCTTCACCTGCATTTTATCAGTGAACTTTAACCTACATGTTTACTCTGTGTATCTTGTTATGTGCTTGTTAATAGTGTTTTATTGCTTTGTTTTAGTAATATTGTACCCTGCCTCAAGCCACAAGGAGAGTAATTTATTATTATTATTGTTATTGTTATTATTAGAAGTAGTAGTAGTCAAAATAGATATCCAGATACCCATCACCATGATCCCCGATACCATGCAGGAAAGAGGGAAAGAACCTGCCTAGTCAGAGGCAATGATGGGACAACCCTGGAACAATTGGGTTAATAGTACTGAATTTCACAGGAATAACAGAGCTACATCAGAAGAAAGTTTTAAGGACTATGGGAAAACAGAAACAGCACAACTCCATATTAATAGAGCAAGGGGAGAGAAAAAAACTTCAAAGATGGAGACAGAAGGATCCCTGAAATCTTCAGGAGAGTCCCTTCTCTTGAAAGTATCAGGAGCTCCACTCCAAGCTCAGTTGATGAGAACAAGAGAGCGGGCCTTCTTAGTGGCTGCCTCTCAACTCTGGAACTCCCTGCCCAAGGAAGTCAGAATGGCCCCCTTTCTGCTGTCCTTCTGGCTCCATTTAAGGTGGTATCAGGTGTCAAACAGGGATGTGTTATTACCCCAACTTTATTTTCCATTTTTATTGCTTTGATACTTCACTTTGTTGATGGGAAGCTTCCCACCAGAGTGGAAATCATCTATCGGACAGATGGCAAGCTATTTAACCTCAGCAGACTGAAAGCCAAAACCAAGATTACAACACCTATTATAGAATTCCAGTATGCTGATGACAATGTTGTCAGTGCACATTCAGAAGAAGACCTACAAGCCACTCTAAATACTAGGCATGAGAAAAAAGTTATGAAAATGAAATGATTCGTAAGAAATTCGTAAGAAATGCTACTTTTGAGTATTTCCGCACCTGGAACGCCAACCAGGAAGTGGACTTTCTTTATAGAACTTCGGGGGCACTTCTTAAGTGTCGTTATTAGGTCATAAGGGGGGGCACCCTCCTTCTCTCTCACCACCCTCCCGCCTCCCTTGCCAATAAGTATTATGGCAAGGCAAGCCCTAAACTCGCTCCTTCTTTCGGCTGGAAGCCCGGAAAAAATGTAAACAGAGAGGATTACTCAGAAGTAAATCTGCAAAGGAGGGCACTTTGGATGAAGTGCCCTCCTTTGTGGATTTACTTCTGAGTAAACCTCTCTGTTTACATTTTTCCAGGCTTCCCTGCCTCTCCTGCCTGCCAGGATCTAAAGCATCAAAGAGTATTGGGGTGAGAAACCAACCTAATGTATAATAGAATGAATGCTACTGTAAGTGCCTAATATTATAAGTAATCCAACTGGTCATACCTACATTCCATGCACATGCAATAATACAGCAGTAATAACAATAACAAGAGGTAAAATTCAAACCGAGTATTCTGACTGGTCCCTGCCTCATGCGGTGCAAACGGGCTCTTCTCTATTAGCCCGGGAAAAGCCAGCGTTTTCTGCTTGGGTGCACACACATACATATTCTTGGGGGGGATTTGCTGCAGAATCCGGGCTCATAGAGAAGATTCTGCAGCAAATCCCCCAAAGAATATGTATGTGTGTGCACCAAGCAGAAAACGCTGGCTTTTCCCGGGCTCACAGAGAAGAGCCCGTTTGCACCGCATGAGGAGGGACCAGTCAGAATACTTCGGTTTGAATTTTACCTCTTCTTATACCCATTGTTATTACTGCTGTATTATTGCATGTGCATGGAATGTAGGTATATGACCAGCCTGGGCAAACTTGGGCCCTCGCTCCCTCGGGATCGGGGTGAGAGAGAGGCAGCGAGGAGCAAGGGGGGCTCCTCCTCCTTTTCTTTTGCTGCTTCCAAGAATAGAATACCCCCCTCCCTCCTTCCCTCCCTCCTTCCTATTTGGAGAGTCCCATCTAGAATTCAGTGTGATTTATTCAAGTTTTGGCCTACAACTCCCAGAAATCCCAGCCAATTTACCAGCTGTTAGGATTTCTGGGAGTTGTAGGCCAAAACTATCTGAATGCGCATGCGCTGGCATACGAACTACTAACGAATTTCATTAGTAATTAAGTTACATTTTAGAAATTTTTGTAAATTTTTTGTAAGTCTTCCTATTACTAATCAAAAAAAAATCCCCCCTTAGATTTTCGATTTCCTATTTTTGGGTTCGAAACCATGCCTACTAAATACCTTTGCAGAATCATATGAGAAGCTCAGTCCTTGAACATTGAGAAAACCAAAGTGCTCTTCCAGCAGACACCAGCCAATCCCTCTCCAATGCCAGAAATAAAGCTTAATGGTGTAACATTAGAAAATGTTGATCATTTCCACTACCTTGGCAGCCACCTCTCCACAAAAGTTAACATTGACAATGAAATTTAACACCACCTGAGCTCTGCAAGTGCAGCATTTTTCTGAATGAAGCAGAGTGTTTCAGGACTGGGACATCCGTAGGGATACCAAGGTGCTTGTTTATAAAGCTATTGTCCTCCCAACCCTGCTATATGCCTGTGAGACATGGACATTCTACAGACATCACGTGCAACACCTGTAACGATTCCATCAGTGCTGCTTCCGAAAAATCCTGCAAATCTCTTGGGAAGACAAGCGGACAAATGTCAGAATACTGGAAAAAGCAAAGAACACCAGCATTGAAGTGATGGTCCTCCATCATGAACTCCGGATGCCCGACCACCGTCTCCCAAAGAAGCTCTATTCCGAACTCAAGAATGGAAAACAGAATGTTAAAGGACAGGAAAAAAAGATTTAAAGATGGGCTCAAAGCCAACCTTAAAAACTCTGGCATAGACACTGAGAACTGGGAAGCCCTGGCCCTTGAGCGCTCCAGCTGGAGGTCAGATGTGACCATTCTGTAGAATTTGAAGAGGCACGAATGGAGGGTGAAAGAGAGAAATGTGCCAAGAGGAAGGCGCACCAAGCCAACCCCGACCAGGACCACCTTCCACTTGGAAACCAATGCCCTCACTGTGGGAGAACAAGAATAGGGCTCCACAGTCACCTATGGACCCATCGTCAGTACACCGAACTTGGAGGACCATCATCCTCGGACTATGAGGGATCACCTAAGTAAGTAAGTCTGGAGGCTTGCTAAAACCTTTTTATTCAGGCAGACTTTTAAAGAAAGTGTTTAAGATCTAGTCAGAGGGTGTATAGTTTTAACTTTGAATATGTTTTGATGGATATTTTACTGAATTTTTAGTGCTGTTTGTGTTTAATTTTGGGTTTTTTTTTGTATATTTGTATAATATATTATAAATTATGTGCTAATGCTTTTATGACAAGCTGCTTTGGGTCCCCTTTGGGGAGATAAAGTGGAGTATAAATAAATATAACAACAAGAAGAAGAACAACAACTATTGCAATGTATATGGAGTGTTTGTTTTCTTGGTCGAAGACATCAGCAAATGTGCAGGAAGTGCAAAATTGTAATACTCCTGGCAGAAAAGGTCAATGCACTCAGCTGCATGTTGAGTCTCTTCAAAGTATCAAATGAAGATTTTTTGCATAGAATGCAGGGAAACCTGTTCATTCAAACCAACAAGAACAAAGTACCAAGGAAAATTATGAGGCTTGTTAATAGTAAAGAAAAAAAATAGAGGGAAATCATTGTCAGGAGCAGATTGTACAGAAGGGATTCAGAATCTTTTCAAGTAAGCAATCACTTCCTACATATTTAAAAGTATAACAGAAGTAAAGATGTTTAAACAGGAAACTAATAAGGGATACTGCATGCCAAGGAAGGAATCGAGATAATAACCATCTGCAACTTCAAAAAGAGGCTGGCTACCTGACTGTTGGGGATTCTTTAGCTGGAGATCCTACCTTGAGCATGTTGAGTGTTTCACTAAATTTATTTATTTGCGACATTTCTACCCCGCCTTTCTCCACCCCTGAGGGGACTCAAGGCAGCTTACACTTAGGCAGCTATTTGATACCTTCAAAAACAATGTACAGTTGAAATAAACATTTTAGCTATAATTATAAAATACATAAAACATAAGATATAAAACATTACCTTCACTGCTAACCATGTTATCAAAAGTCATGAGGACTTTTCCAGCTCTATGATTCTATAACTCTATTGAATATTTCCCCAGTCATTTAGATCCTTCTTACAACTTCTTAGTATTATACCAAAGATTTTGAAACATTCATGTGACATTATAATATCGGGAAGTAGAAACATGCCAACTATTCTTGAAAGAGAATTGGGACAGAATTAAGCTGGCTGCAAAACTCTTATCTTCCACTTGCCCCATTTAGTAAGCACAGTCCTGATGATTTCCTTCTATTTCCCTACTTTTCCACCTATTTTTAAAATGTCCTGCTTTCCCTTTCCTCTTTCCATTCTCCTCCTTTGTCTTTTGCTTACTTCAACTGTTACAAATTGAGTTCAAATTGCAGAAGTAGTTTCTAGTTAATTAACTCAACTTGACCATACATTTCCCAGTTTTCATATGTAAAATGTTGGAGGAGATATAAATAGACCTGATAGCCTCTGCAAGTTTATTTTTTTGTAGAATAGTGAAAATCTTTTTCAGGACTATGCTCTCTTTTTTTGCATTGCTAAGCTTTCTTCATGCTTTATAATTTCTTTCTCTCCAAATTGTGATTAGTCCTTGAAGTTTATTTAGAAGAAGAGTGATTTTTCATTCTTTTGAATTCTATCAATTGAAATCTTCTGCTATATATGGTTCTGAATTAATCACGCTCCCTTAAGAATTACAATTCACTTAATCAGCTTCTCTACAATGAAATGCAGTTACACCTACAATAACTCAAGTTCAAAATATCTGATAACGTATTTATCTCAGTCACATTGGGTGTTTTATCTACTCAAGCAAGGGGATGCATACATTTTGCCCTTTTAATCTGACTTTTCTTCTGCCTCATTGTGTACATACGTCTCAACTTTTCTGTCAGTTTCTTTTCTGTTGCAAGCCTCCTGGCTTAAGTATGTGAGCCCAACAACAGGTGATTTATTATCATGTTTGGTGATGGATGTTGTAATGATTTATTTCTATTCTTTCCTGACTGTAAAACTGAATTAGAAGCTACACCGTGGAAATGGGCACAATGCACATTGAAATGGCAGCTGGTGGACTGCTGCTGGAGCCAATTCTGAGTCTTTTTCTGCTCACAACTTGTTTTCTTGTCTTTCTTCCCCCAACAACACACTTGCCAGAGAAAAAGTAGAAAGTACTAAGCATTAGCACCAGCTGGTACTGTTTTCCTTTAAACAGATAGTCATTTTTGCTCCTGCAAGTGTGTATTGCTTAAATTTTCTCTATGCTGAAAGAATGCAATTTCCCCAAATTTTACATAAAAATGGTTAAAGGAAGAAATACTAGACTTTTAGAATGTTACGTTCAATACATGAACAATATCATCTGCTGAATTTATATGTACTATCTCTCTAACCTTGCCACTCAAACTTAGACACACAGACAGAAATCAGTAAATAAAATCCAGGGTGAAGCCTCTCTGTCTTTCTTGCAAAGTGACTAGTCTGCTCCTGGGGAGGAATAAATCAATACCTGTTTACAACTCAAAGAGGTTTAAAAATAAGAAATCCTTTTCCTATTATGTATATTTCCTGACACCACAGATGCTGTTTATTGTTATGCACATTGCAGTCAGAGAAAGGAAATCACAAGGGGAGCAAAGCTGTGAAACATATATAAGAAACATTGTGTGTGCACAAAAACAGCAGGGGAAAAATCTCCTCCCCCTCCTCTTTCCCTTCTTTGTATAGATTTTGTTTGTGTTGAGTTTGTCATTTGTGGTGCGTGTGTGTCCTATGCAGTGTTGAATATTTTCAAAGCTAAGGACTCAAATACTTTATGAGAAGGAAGCACTGACAACCATTCATTTAAATATATCTTAGTTTTCAAAATCTAGGTTTTTCTTTTCAACAGTGGTGTGCTTGATATTGGAACACACTCAACTGTTCAGTTTTGAGCCCCCAACACAGCAATTGAGATGCCTTACCAAAAATAGAGTGTCTAAAATCCTATTTAACGCGATGGAACATAAAACCTACTACTATCCTTTGGTGAACATGCAAAAAAGTAGGGTATTTGGGAACAGCTTGCAGTTGACAGTCTTCATGGCGCATATCTGCAACCAATGGCCATTTAAGGGGAAAGAAGTAGAACTGTATCTGGTAACTGTTGCTCAGCCTGAAAAAAAGATATTGCAAAAAGAGATACTAGATACTATATTATGCACCATTAGAAAAAAATAGTTACAATGGATTCTCAGTTAGCCAACATTTCTGGGGATCAGTAGATGCCACATAAGCATAGTTTCTGGTTGATCTGTCAATCATCTTTACAGTCTGGCCTCAAGTCTCTAGTGTGTTGGGATTAGCTTCAAACAAAAAAAAAGAATTGTGCACAGATTTCTAGCACAGTTTGCAACGTTGAATTGATTTGTTGTTGTAACTTGCAAAAAACCTTCCTGTGCAGTGCATATCCATAGGTCCCATCTCCACTGACCACTTAAGGAGGTGTAGATTTGGATGAGCCTTGCAGCAATTATACACTTACATGATCCTGATTTGGAGTAGCATGGGGCAAAACTACTTTAACACAGCCTTGCCTTGCATTACTGAAAGTTTGGGGAAAGCCTGGATTCTAGCACAGAATCAGAGATTTTTCATGACTTAGGGCTAGTGAGGACAGTTGCCCTGACTGCCATCCCATTGACATGAGATGGTGGTCTCCTTTCCCCCTCAACTCCTATGTTGTGGCAGTCTCCTGACATGATGCAGCACCTACGTTTTCCTGTCACTTGCCCTGACATCATCCAGAGATATAGAAAGCACTGAGAAGTGAGGGAGGGGGAGAGTAAGGGGGTTCCTCCTTTCCCCCTTCCCCAGTATGCCGTTGCTCTGGCTGATATCAGAGCAAGTGACATGGAAAAGTTATGCGCATGTTGTGGCCAAAGACCACCACAATGTGGGAGTGGGTATTTATGGTGGACACTCAATGGCACCAAACCCTCTTCAGTGTCATTGGTGAGTGGAAACTCCTCCCACTTCCATGGCAGCTGAAGAGTTCTTGTGCAGGTTCTTTGCGGGCCTGATCTGGCATATACACTAGAATGGGCACGATTTAGGGGTCAGTTTAGATGTGACCTACATTGGCTTCCTCTTTCTGACCTATTCACTGTTCTACATCAATCTGATGTAGAACAAATTAAATGCTTGTTATCCCATTTTCATAAGTGACAACGAATAATCCAAGCATTTAATCTTAATGTGGGAAGAGCTCTTTTAGGTAACATTTCTGTCTTATTTGTTGATGAAAGCTTTCATGGCCAGAATTACTGGGTTGCTGTGAGTTTTTCAGGTCATAGGCCCATGTTCCAGTAGCATTCTCTTCTGAGGTTTCTCTTTATTCTAAGGCAGGCATCTTCAGGCATTGTAAGATCTATTGGAAAAAACAGACCTCACAACCTCTGATGCAGATGCAGGTGAAACGTCAGGAGAGAATGCTACTGGAACATGGCCATATTGCCCGAAAAACTCAAAGCAACCCATTTCTGTCTTAATTTATGAAGTGGAATTTATGTTTTCTGTCCCCTTCTGTGTTTTGTGTTTAAATAACAAGTTGTCAGCAACTATGGTTGGAAGTTAATGCATAACACAGAATGATATCGTCTAGGGTCACCCTCACTTTAGGGCCTGAGATGATCTTGAACTGGCCATTTCCCAATAAGATTCCAACCAGTGACATATATACAAATGTATTATTTAAAACCAGGCATTTGTCAGTGGTGAATTTATTAATACACTCTTGTCTCCAGAGCTGGTATTCTTCTTTTTTACTTTGATTGTAACCACAGCAAAACACATTATTTGTGGAACAGGAATTAAATAACAGATTATGGTGTTTTTCCAAGTGCCCTCTGAAACATTAGTGCTTTGATTTACTGCCCAAACTATCAATTGTATGGTCTGAGGCCTGTGTATTTGAGGGCCGTCTTCTTCCATATGCTCCCCAGAGATCACTTTGGTTGGCGGACCAAAACCTGCTAGAAATCCCCTCTCTTTGGCACTACAATCTGTCATCAACCAGGCAAAGAGCCTTCTCGGTTTGGCGCCAAGTATGTGGAATTCACTGTCGGCCGAAGTCCATTGAATTAGAGAGTTACCTGCCTTTCGGAAGGCCTGTAAAACAACTCTCTTCCGGCAAGCTTTCAACCCTAAGCCACAAATACCAGCTGTTGCTACATGCTTTACTGTTCTTGTTATCTTATTGTATGGTTTTATTGTTATATTATATAATGTACTGTTTTTACGTGCTGTAAACCACCCTGAGCCTATTGGGAAGGGTGGTATACAAATTGAAATAATAAATAAATAGATAATTACTCTCTAATTAAATATATTTAAAAAGTGTTAACCACTAGGGGTGGATATCTCTGGTCGTTATCCTTTGAAAACTGTTATTATTTTGTATTAAAATCAATTTAGACCCTAATTCGACCAGCAACCCGGAAGTGACGTTTCTAAATCGAAACCCGGGTCCGCCATTTCCGTAAAGGCTGCATTAATATGTCATTATTTCCGCCCTTTCTTATCTTTAACCCGGGTTACTTCTGAGCTAGGAGGGAAGAGTGGAGGGCTTGCCCTCCACTCTGCCCTGCTAGCAGAAAGGAAACGTGGATTAGCGTTGCTTCTGAGCTGGGGGGGGAAGAGTGGAGGGCAAGCCCTCCACTCTTCCCCCCCAGCTCAGAAGCAACGCGGGTTAAATATAACCCGTGTTTCCTCTCAGCTGGCAGGGAAGAGTGGAGGGCAAGCCCTCCACTCTTCCCTCCCTGCCCTGCCAGCCGAGAGGAAATGCGGGTTAGCGTTGCTTCTGAGCTGGGGGGAAGAGTGAAGGCCTTTCCCTCCACTCTCCACTCTCCTCTGCCAGCTGAGAGGCAACGTGGGTTATCTTTAACCCACATTGCTTCTCAGGTGGTGAGAGAGTGTGGAGGGCATGCACTCCATCCCTCCTTGCCAGCTGAGAATCAACCGGCGTTAGAGATATCGCGGGTTGATTCTGAGCTGGCGAGGGGGCGTGGAGCCAGGCATCTCCTGTGCACTGCGCATGCATGGCGCCACTAACATAATAATATTAAATTTCATTATTAAATATATATCAATTTCAAAATTTTCAAACAAAATGTGGAACATTTTCTATTTTGAAACAACAGTGGCTCATCCCCCCCCCCACAAGTTTAGAAACAAAGTTTTTATGGATCAAACAGCCCTATTAACCACTAATAAGGCTGTTTGTACATAGGTGTCCACAACTTCAGAAGGTAATGAAAGAGAGCAATAGAAAACAGTGTAGCTATTTGTTTAGCTATTGTGGGCTATCTTGAATAATTGTTGTGTTTTCCTTAAATTGTGCAACATAATACTAATACAAAATAATCTCTCCCTGTCAATCTCAATCCTAATCTCAATCTCCTTCCCTGCCTGCCTGCCTGCCTTGATAGGATATTTTTAATCTCTGAAGACAACCTTTCTTGATAAAGATGAGTTTATTTGTAAATATTCTTTGCAAGTATTTCTCAATTCTTTCTGGTTTTATCTGAAAACCATATTTATGGCTTCAGTCATGGCATTTGATTAGAATTGCAAGGCATCTGTGGAATGTATTGAATCATTTCACATCCTTTTAAGAAAAGACAAAACAGAACAAAACAAACCTAGCTAGTTATTGACTTGAAAAAAATCCAGCTTGTATCTCATTGGAATTCTGATCCAGATTTACAGACAAAGTCCCCTATGTATTGAATTGCCTTGCCTATTGGCAAATTATGCTGAAGTTGCCCAATATCTTCCCTTCATGCTTTCAACATTTTGCTGAGTTTAGAAATAACCACCAGGACAAAGCTGGTGGTTTTAATTTTGGGTTCTTTATCACTGCCAGAATATTCTCCTCTTCCAATTGGCATCTGGAGTCTGATTTATTAGCTGATTTGAAAAGAGCACAGGTTGTTGCATTATTATTAATTCAATATTGGCTTGGCTCTTTCTTTCTTGAGATCAGAAAATGGTTGAAAAGCAGCAATAACTGTGGCTCTTGTACACAGATATTCAGTCCTTAAAAAGAATAAAATATGAAAAAATGGTCAGATTATGCAAAAGAAAGCATTTTTCCCTGTCCACCAGTGAAACATACAATCAGATGTAAGGGCTGGGAAAGATAGGAGAATAAATATGTCACTTTACAAGATTCATGCTGTAAGCTGTCTATATATGTTTAAAATTTAAAGCAAGACAACAGAACAACAGGAACACACACACACACACACACAAAACAGTGGAAAGCAAAATATGCTGTGAAGACAAGACAGATGGAGACAGCAGTTCCAAAACTATAATCTTTCCTGAGTCTTTCTAGGACAGTTTACTCATTTTGCGGTTTTGACATTAACATGGAGTAACAGCGATTCACTAAAAATTGAGGCCTTGTTCTCAAATTCATTGAATGGATTTTGTTCTTAAGTCATAATACAACAAAGCACTGTGTGTATTGTACCCAACAGATAGTGACTTTGCATTTCTCATTAGATTTGTGGGAATAAAATCCAAAATTATAGGCATTTTATAAAGCACAATATAATCAGATTAAACATGTTTGTTTAATTCCACCTTGAGCATTTCTTTTTTGCCATGAGACCATTTACTTATCATATATTTGATTACAATAGACAACTAATCTCATCACAGCTTTAGTTTAGTTTTTCATATTAACTTCCCTTAACTTAATATCTTAAATACCATATTCCAACTATATTTTTCAAAGTAATTAAAGTAGCTTAAAGACCATTAAAATGAGAGAGAAAGAACATAAATGCTTATCAAGTTTGCAGATGACACCCAATTTGGAAGGATAGCAAATACACCAGAAAACAGGATCAGAATTCAAAATGGCCTTAACAGATTAGAGAGCTGTACCAAAACTAATAAAATGTACTTCAAAAAGGACAAATGTAAGATACTACACTTAGGCAGAAAAAAATGAACTGCACCGATACAGAATGGGTGACACCTAGCTCAAGAACATTACACATGGAAAATATATTGGAGTCTTCGTAGACAAGGTTGAATATGAACCAACAATGTGATGCTGCAGCTAAAAAGCCAATGGGATTTTGGGCTGAATCATAAAAGTATAATGTCTACTAGATCAAGGGAAATCATGGTGCCTCTCTATTCTGCTTTGGTTAGACCTCACCTGGAATACTATGTCTAGTTCTTGGCACCACAATTTAAAAGAGATATTGAGAAACTGAAAGGTGTCCAGAGGAGAGCAACTAAAATGATAAAAGTTCTGGAGAACATACCCTATGAGGAGTGTCTTAAAGAGCTGGGTATGTTTAGTTTGCAGAAGATAAGATTGAGATGATATGTGAAAGACTGTCATAAGGAGGAGGGAACAGGCTTGTTTTCTGCTGCTCTAGAAACTAGGACTAGAAGCAATAGATTCAATTTGCAGTAAAGACGGTAAAAGCTATTCTGCAGTAGAACTCTCTGCCTAAAGGCCCTTCCAGACAGCCCTATAACAATATTTGCTTTGAACTGGGTTATCTGAGTCCACACTCAGAAAATGTGGGATTTCCTGCCTTGATATTCTGGGATATAGGACTGTGTGGAAGGGCCCTCAGTGTAGTTGAGGTTCATTCCTTGGGGGCTTTAAAAAAGAGGCTGGATGGCTATCCTGTCAGGGGTACTTTGAATGCCATTTTCCTGCATGGCAAGGGGTTGGACTAGATGTCCCATGTAGTTTCTTCCAACTCAATGATTCTAGGCATAGAAACAATTGAAGAAAATTAGAGAAGAAGACAAAGAAATGTAAACATAAATATACAAGAACAAAAAGGAATATTATATTATTCAGCCAATACTTTCCATCTAGCCTTAAGGAGGCAGTAGTAAGCTCTATTGAAAAAGAACCAGCACTGGACGCTACTCAATTAAATAACTATCAGCCAGTGTCAAATTTCACCTTTTTGGGCAAGGTCATAGAGAAAGTGGTGGCTTCTCAGCTCCAAAGTTTCTTGGAAGCAACTGATTATCTGGATTCTTTCCAGTCTGGTCTCAGGCCTGGTTATGGAACTGAAACAGCATTGGTCACCTTGGTTGATGATCTACAAAGAGAACTAGACAGGGAAAGTGTGTCCCTGTTGGTTCTCCTGGACCTTTCAGTGGCTTTCGATACCATTGGCCATGGTAACCTTCTGGGCTGGCTCTCAAGGGTGGATTTGGGAGATACTGTTTTGCAGTGGCTCCATCCCTTCCTGGAGGACCAAACTCAGATGTTGGTGCTGGGTGACTCCTGCTTGATCCCCTGATCTTTGGCCTGTGAGGTCCCTCAGAGATCCATTCTGTCACCCATGCTATTTAATATCTACATGAAACCAATGGGAGAGATCATTTGGAGTTTGGTGTCATATTTATGCAGATGACACCCAACTCCATTACTCCTTTCCATCAAAAGCCAACAATCCCATTCTGGTCCTAAACCAGTGCCTATCACCTGTAATGAAATGAATAGATTGAAATTAAATCCTGACAAGACAGAGATGCGCCTGGTCAGTTGCAAGGAAGATAATGGTACAGCAATAAAATCTGTGTTGTATGGGCTTATACTCCCCCTGAAGATTCAAGTACACAGCTTGTGGGTGATCATGGGCTCATTGGTGACCCTGGAGCCACAGGTGTTTGTGGTAACCAGGAGTGCCTTTGCACAATTAAAACCTGTGTGCCTTTAGTGTGTTTAGACTCCATTACAAAGAAGTACCATGGTTATTATTTTTAAAAGTTGTAGGGAATTGCAGGGAACATATGCAGTCTGGCTCCAACTGCTATCTCTCCTTATTGAGGAGAAAGATGGCATATAAATTAAATCACAGAAACCTTCTTTCAAATATCATTCAATTGTTCTGTTGGCACAATGGGTTAAACCCTTGTGCCAGCAGGACTGCTGACCGACAGATTGGTGGTTCGAATCCAGGGAGTCTGTCTCTGTCACACAACACTAGGACTAGGGGGCACTCCCTAAAGCTCCAAGGTAGGAAAGTTAGGACTAATAAAGGGAAATATTTCTTCACCCAGAGGGTCATTGGGTTATGGAACTCACTTCCAGAGGAGGTTGTGACAGCGGTTAGCCTGGACAGCTTCAAGGCAGGACTAGACAGATTCATGGATACCAAGGGAATCAGTAGCTACTGAAATGGACATCCAAGTGCCACCTCTGTGTTGATGGAGGCAGGCAGGATTTCCCCGGGTACTGGTTGTGGGGGGTCGGGAGCAGGTGAGGGTTTTGCCCTCCTTTCTGCTTGAGATCCCTGTGTACAACTAGTGGGCCACTGTGTGACACAGAATGCTGGACTAGATGGGCTGAGGCCCGATTCAGCATGGCTCTTCTTATGTTCTTATGTTCTTATGAGTGAGGTGAGCTCCCATCTCAGTTCTAGCTTCCCATGCGAGGACATGAGAGAATCCTTTCGCAGGTTCGTAAAACATCAAATATCCAGGCATCCCCTGTGCAACATCTTTGCAGATGGCCAATTCTCTCACACCAGAAGTGACTTGAAGTTTCTCAAGTCACTCCTGACACAAAAAAGAGTAAACAACCATACTTTTTTGCAGCTATAAGAGCATATTATTAGCAGTCTTCCTGAATGTGAAAATGCAGCATTATTTGGTAAGAAGGTGATGGTATTTAGAACTGCACAAAGTTCTAAATTCAAATGAACTGTGCTGAGATGAGCCTCCAGACTGTTAGCATCCTGACCATGGTTAAGCATCATTAAAATAAATTCATGCTTATGTGAAAGGCAGGAGCAGCAGTGGGAGGGAAGCTGGCTGAATACTCAGTAATAGATTTCATTCCCATAGATATGGAAATAGAAAAAAAACATGAGACAGGATGCTGCGGGCTACTCAGATGATTTAAGGCCATTCAGTTCACAGGACTGTGGATTCTGATATTCTAATAATATGCCATTAGAATATATTTTTCAGGAAATGCATTTTGCCAAAAAGTATGACCTGCCAAATGTCTGCTTGCCACATTGTAATATTATGACAGTTTGACTGCATTTTCTGCACATAGTAAAACAGATGCATACCTTCAACAAGCACACACAAACACACACTGTCATTGTGTTCTTCAGGAACAAAGTTTCATAAACGGCCATTTCTAAGTTATCGACAAATAGACCGTCCTAAGAAAACCCATCAAATCTGTGGAAAGAATTTTGAAACTGTTAAGAGCAGTACTACTTGCTTCAGCGGCTCACATCCATAAAGCTGACAGTGTGAAATCTTCTGCCTAAATGTCAAAACTGTAAGGTCAGGACTTAGACTCCATGTGACAGAACTATTTTTTCTTATCTATTCTCTTCGATACCAGGAGCTTTTCACTCTTTTCATGTGACCTGTCCAGTATTAAGCTCTATGTAATGTATGCTGAAGAGATAAAATCCTAAGAGAAAGCTGGATTTTTCTTAAGTACCAGTTACTTTTCTAGGTAGAGGAAAAGAAGCCTACCTGTTGATAGAAGGTAATCTGAAATTCATAAACGGCAAGTGGAAAAATCAAGAAAGAAACAGAGCAACTTGAAGAACTCAGGTGCGTACAAAAACCTGATTTGTGCTCGGTTTTTTGCCATCCACTGTGCAATAAGAAAAACTGAAGATTTTTTTTCTTACCAAGATGTAATGGACACCTCACTTTATAGTGGGTGGTTTTAAACTGGTTAGCATAAATATTACACTAGGAAATGTCAGATTGAAAGACAATTCACAATTTTTCTGCTGTGTGGCATATTAGAAACGTTCTACCTTGCATTGTTTAATCTTTCATGTTCGTGGTGATAAAAAGTAGATGGGTAGGGTGGCACCCAGAAGCTGATGCTAGGAGTACACACAGGCAGGCCACATCTACACTGCCATATAATGCAGTTTGAAACTGTATTTTATGGCAGTGTAGATGGGGCTGCAGTAGCCTAATACTTTCCCACCTAGATAATGTGAGATCTCCAATCACTCTGGTAAAAACCTGCCAGGCAATGGACTGAAAGCAAGTTCAAAGTCGTTGACTGATAGTTTCCAACTCCCCCCCCCCCCATCCCAGAGTACAAATGCCCTTGGAAGAAAGATGCTGCCACCATGGAAAATTATATTTGCCTGCCAACTTTGGACAATTTTGGACAACATTGGAGACTCAAAATTAGTGAAAAATGTCAAGCATTTTCAATCAATCTTCAATTTTTCAATTTTATACTCCTTGTGCACCTTTTGTCTAATGAAGTCTTATGAAATTTGTGGACAAACAAGTCAAAGGGCATGCATAATCCATTAAAATGTCAAAAGTCGTTACAAAACTAGGGGGCACTGGCATTTCATTTTTAAAGTGTTTCCAAAGTATTGTTTGTGAAAATTTCATTACTGTAACAAGAATAATGAAGTTTTGTTACTTTTCATTATAGTAATTGCTCATAATTACTATAATTGGGGAAACTTCATGGGCTCCTTTCTTCCTCATTTTACAGCTATTAGGGTGAAACTTGCTACAGTGCTAGAACACATTTACTACTGTTACCCCACCAAATTTCAGAATGTTTCACTTATCCACAGATTAGTGGGGAATTTTCAATTTTTATAAACAACTTTTAAAAAAAACTACAATAGCTATCTTCTTGAATTTTCTTTCCAATGACAAAAGATTTTTTATGGAAACAACTTTGGGAAGGAGAGATTGTGGTCCAAGAGTGGCTTGAATTTATGGGAGATCTAGTGACTTTTGTGGCAATGCACAGCAAACTAAGAAACAAACAAACTGTCAGGCCCCAGGCCTTTGTCTCCATAGAACCAGACCATCGCTATGTTAGCATCAAGATACCAGCCAGGCCTGGCTGTCTTTCTCCTGCAAACCAACAGCATGGCAGGCAGGGTAAACATTCAAGCCGGTGCTGATAAGTAAAGGCGCTGGGAAGCTCAGAGATGGGGTGACTCCTGCTTGCCCAGATGTCCAGAGTTAATTGGATTTACATACGTTACTGCTGAGGGGATCTAAACAGCAGCTGGGATTCATCTTGTGTGAACTGACACTCAACGTAAAATACGTCAGAGCTTCAAAGCCTTGAAGAACTATAAAAACCTTGGGCCTTGTATCCATTCCATCTCGAGCCAACTTTGCATACTAAGACCATGGATTCCTGAATAGGCCTTTCGGCCTTCCTTGCTTAAGAACTTTACCTGCCAAGCTTGCTTTTGCCTCTTTGGATCTGGCCCATTTGGGGCACAAAGACTTTGTTTTGCTTTGAATCCTGATTGCTACGGGACTATAATCAATTGCTGCTTTCATTGAACACTGATGCTATTTTGCAGGTGCTACTTAAGGCATTTAGATTGACTTCTTGCCCGCTTTGTGCTGGTCAGTGACTGTAATAAAGTTTTGTTGTTGTTGTTGATTGACTTCTAGTCTCTTTCCTTTAACCAGTTATTCTAAATAAACCTTTTGTATCTCAGCTGGACTCTGTGGTTTATCAAAGGAGGTTCCAAGTGTCTAGGGCGTGACACAAACAGAGCCCAGAGACCTGTTGACCTTGGATCCTGATTTCACAACTTTGGGAAGGAGAGATTGTGGTCCAAGAGTGGCTTAAATTCTGAATCAGAAGTAAAGTGCTTTGAAAATAAAAGGGACTTTCGAAACAAAAAGGTATTTTTAATGAATTTCTAACAAGTTACGAGTTATCTGATGCAAAGCTATCAATGCCTATTACAAACACTAACACTTAGATCCTTCATTCTATCACGATATTTCAAGTTGGTGTACAAATAATATCAGTTTAATTAGGTTAAATTAATGTAGAGCCATAACAATAATAATAGTTAACAAACATATTAAACACACCAAACCAGTTTACAAGTTTAGAACAATTTAAAGCCATGCTCAGACATTGTTGGGATAAATCTATTTAATAAACAGCTACATTTGTACTTGGCACTGAGGTGAACCTAGTAATGGTTCAGGTGACCCTCCAGAGGGAAACTAATCCATAATTGGTCTGTCACAAGTGAGAAGCATCTGTCAAGTTACTTGAATAGTCAGGACACGCTACATACTGTCCAGAATGAAAATGTGAGAGTAGAGTGAAGGCAGCTGTCACAAAGCAGTTTTTATTGGCTAAGTTACACAGTGCCACTATATTCACTGCATGATCTTCAAGTATCTGAGAATACATAGAAAAGAGTTCCTCACAGAGGTGGATTAAAACCGATGCTCCTAGTTCACTGTCACATTTTCAGGTGCTATATTGGCAACAGATAAGACCATTTTGTATGGCAAAAATATTTTAGGGAGACATGGGGATAAATGCTTACCATCATTTAAAGAATTGAAAACTTCAGGTTTTACCCTTCAATTGTTGTCCTTCCTGATAACATTCTGGTAAC
Source organism: Anolis apletophallus (assembly GCA_030556195.1). NCBI lineage: Eukaryota > Metazoa > Chordata > Lepidosauria > Squamata > Anolidae > Anolis > Anolis apletophallus. The sequence continues at coordinate 65,052,261 of JARBWK010000012.1, read as the reverse complement.
AATGCTTCTTGCAATTTTTCTTTTGCACTGTTTATGAATGTATGGAGCAAAACAACATGAACTCTGCAATCCAAAATTGTTACAAAAGGTTGAAAATGTGTGAAAGAATAATATTCCAACAATGTCATGCCTTCCAAACTGTTTTTTTCTTTTTCAAGGAATTTAGTGCAGTAGTAATAAAAAAATAAGAAAAAATAAAGCTGATTTGCATTTTATTATGTCTGTACTTTTATATATCTTAAAATTGCATTTAATTCCCTGCAAAGTTCTGAAAGTAGCTATTCTCAATCATAACTGAAGATTTTTATATGCACTGCTGGATTATCTACATATTAGGTATGTACGATCCATTAAAAATCACCTCAATAGCTTTAAAAATGAGGGAGATAAGAGCCCCTAAAGCAGTCGTTCTTAACTTGTGGGTGCCCAGGTGTTTTTGGCAGACAATTTCCAGAAATCCTGGCCAGTTTACCAGCTGCGCAATTACTGTAACAAAATAGTAAGGACATTTTCTTAGTCTCGTTATAATAACAAAAAAATCACTAATGAAACTTTAGAAATACTTTAGAAATGAAGCCCCCCCCGGGTTTTGTAAGTATTTTAATGGATCACACATGCCTAGTATCCTCTCTTGACTTTCAATGTAATGTGACATGTATCTTGCTTATAATAGAAAAGAAATAAGCAAGAGTAACTATTTGTAACTATTTGTAACTCGTTTCTAACAAAGTGGTTGTGTAAGGCATAAGGGAGAAGATATGTGGTAATACCTTTAAGAGTATTTTTTTAAGCATACGGTTTTGTGGATGCAGTACAGATGCAGTACAGAGTACAAAGTGATGAATTTTAAGATAGTAAGGTTAGCTGTTAACTTGTCTATTTCAATTTTAGAACCTGATGACAATCTAGCAACACAATTGAAGTAATGAGCTGCCTCTGAAGAAATGGGTTCATATCTACAAAAGTGTATCCTGAAATGAGTTAGTTAAAGGTGCTGCCATATTCCTATTCTCTCATCTCCCTCCTTCATATTTGTAGCTAGTCCCTTCTATGCTTTGGCTTAGACAGACTTACCTCAGTGCTGTAAAATTTCACTAAAGAGGTTTAAAACAAAGAAACTAAATGTCTATTAAACCAAGCAGAATTTATACCTCAGAATATTATGGGGAGGAATTTTCCCATAAAGTATAAAACATTGTTTTCAACTAAACTGGAGTTAGATGAATTAGCCTGACATTGTTTTAAAGCTAGAATTTGACTCTACTCTGTTTTATAAATAATATATAGACCATTTTGGGACATGTCTAGCACTTTACTAAGACAGTCAACAAGCATCAACATTCTGCTGACATAATTGCTGTAATTTTTGTTTTACTTCTCATCATTTGACAAACAGGACACTGGCTTCACATCTGTAAAGACACATTGCCATGTTGCATTCCACCTAAATAACTGGAATAAATACCACTTCAATGCATTGCTCAGGAGAAATTATCACAGCGCAGCCGCCAAGTTGGTTTTACTTTTTCTCCTACAGCATGATTCTTAGAAAGCAAGTATGGGTCTAATTTTACTATCAAATTTCTATCCAAAATAGTTAGCACAACAGTGTCCCAGCGAATACACAGGAATGGCTCAACATGTGAAAGAGATCTTGGTGTATTAGTAGGTCACAATTTGAATATGAGTCAACAATGTGATGCAATAGCTAAAGTGGCCAATGGGTTTTTGGGCTGCATCAAAAGGGGTATAGTGTCTAGATCAGTGGTTCTTAATATGTGGGTCCCCAGATACTTTGGCTTTCAACTCCCAAAAACCCTAACAGCTGGTAAACTGGCTTGGATTTCTGGGAGTTGTAGGCCAAAACACCTGGGGACTCAAAGGTTGAGAACCACTGGTCCAGGTCAAGAGAAATAAAGGTGAACCTCTATTCTGCTTTGATCAGACCTCATCTGGAATACTGTGTCCAATTCTGGGCACCATAATTCAAAGGGATTTTGACATGTTGGAAGATGTCCAGAGGACATCTAAAAATGATCAAAGTTCTAGAAACCATGCCCTATGAGAAAAAACTTAAAGAGCTGGGTATGTTTAGCCTGAAGAAGAGAAGGTTAAGAGAAGACATGATGGCCATCTTTAAACATTTGAAATCTCTTCTCTATATATTAATAAAGCGGAATGTTTGTATGTATGTATGTGGGTTTGTTTGTGGGTTTGTGGATATGTGCCAGCGTTCTGATTGGCTCCCGGCCGCTACATTCTGACAACACGATTGGTTCCAGTGAGGGAGTATTTGCATAACGGCTATCATTGGCCAGCCAACACGAACATTCCGTCACTCTAAACTGCCAGAGGGGGGTGAGGTAAAGGCCCGAGGCAGTCAGCCATGGTGGGAGTTTAAGGCCAAAACACTTTGTGCGCCCCAACAATAAGAGAACAACACCAAACTTGCCACACAGAACCCCCAAGACCCACTCTACATCCTGCTGCAGTTTGCAGGGATGACGGGACTTGAAGTACTTCAAGTCACTTCCTTAGAGCATTGTGGCCCACACCAATCAGGGCCATACTTGGCACACAGAGGCCCAATGGCCCACTTTACAGCCTGGAGCACTTTAGGGCAGGATGGGCCACAAATAATGAGATTTGCAGTACCTTCACCCAATTCACTTCCCACACAAAATTGGAACCCCTACAAATCACAGACCATGCCCAAAATTGACAGTAAGGCTTCATTAACTTGATTTTCCTGACTAGGCCTCACTTAATGGGATGCTGTTCAAGGTCTGAATTGACAGTAAGGCTTCATTAACTTGATTTTCCCGACTAGGCCTCAGCTCATGGGAAATTGTGTATGGCCTGAATTGACAGTAAGGCTTCATTAACTTGATTTTCCTGACTAGGCCTCAGCTCATGGGACATTGTGTATGGCCTTAATTGACAGTAACCTACCTTGGCACACAGAGCTCCTATGACCCATGCTACATGGAGGGTGGACCATGGATGATGGGACTTGAAGTACTTCCACTCACTTCACAAGACCGCTGCCAATCTCATCCAATGACTGATCAAGACCAAATTTGGCACACAGAACCCCCATGGACCTACATCAGGTCCAATTTGGAGGAGTATGGACCATGGATTCTGGGACTTGAAGTACCTTCACTCACTTTTTGAGACCACTGCAAGCCACATAAGCAACTGATAAGGACCAACCTTGCCACACAATGCCTTTCTCAAATAACCTGGGCAGGGCCTGGTCCCCAAGCTAGTGATGTAATAAAGTAAAGGGAACAGGCTTGTTTTTTGTAGCCCTGGAGACCAGGACTCAGAGCAATGGGTTCAAATTACAGGAAATGAGATTCCACCAGAACATTAAAAAGAACTTCCTGGCTGTAGGAGTTGTTCAAGAGTAGAACTTATTGCCTTGAAGTGTGGTGGAAGCTCCCTCTTTGGAGACGTTTAAACAGAGGCTGGCTGGCCATCTGTCATGGGTGTTTTGATTGTTTTTCCTGCAAGGCAGGGGGTTGGACTGGATTATTCATGTTGTCCCTTCCAACTCTATGATTCTATGATTTTAGGAGTGTATTTTTCCCCATTGACTACAATCACTCTTGTTGATTCCGATACTTCTTCAGGTTTATTCCAAGGTCCGAGAGCAACTTGTCAAATTATGCAAGAAAATTCAAAATACACACTCTCACACACAACACAAAAAACATATTGACCAATCAAAAAGCACAAAATATAGCATGCCAGCTATTGCAGCTCTACTGGCATCTTAATCTGGCAAAAATGTTCTAAAATCATACAAAAGAAGAACAAAAAGATGATGTTACAGTCACAAACATACATGTTATATCAAGTAAATGGTGCAGGATGACAGGGCAGGAGCCCCAGAAATGTGACATAAAGGGAAAGTGTGGTATGGATTCAGCAGGCAGCTACCCAAGCCCATGGCAACTGAATGCATTTAGCTTTACCATCCTTATGCTTTTACAGAGGTTTTATTTATGTCTTTCTGCAAGACCTAGAATTATTCCCTGTTTCCCCTTTCTCCAAATTTCTGACAAAGGAAAAACTCTGCAGGCACTAGATGTGTAGTTAGTTAGCTCCCTTTCCGTCCTATTACTCTTTCACTATGTATAGGTAAATACAGGCATTCCAACACATTTCTTACAATTTTTACATGAAATGTTAGAATCCATTTCACATTGCTGTTGTTGTTGCTGTTGTAATTAAGATAGAATACAGGCATCCACATTTAGGAATGTACACCATGATTCTGCTAAAGGTATCCCTATCTCAAAGCTAGTATTATCATGGGAGAAAAGCTACCATTGTTCATGGAATAGGTTTATGGGACCTTCACAAAAGAGCAGATCATGTGCAGATCATCTCTGGATGCACAACTCAACTTTTATTTATTTATTTATTTATTTGAAGCATTTATATTCCACCCTTCTCAACTCCAAAGGGGACTCAGGACGGAGCACAACATATATACGGCTAACATTCAATGTCAAACATAATACAAATTATAGATATATACAAATATCGAAATCAGTTATATCCACTTTAAAATCAATTGTTTAAACCATCTTAAAACAGCCATACTGGATCTGATCATCTATGAATCATACCATTATGACACCCCTACGCAGGTAGGTGATATTAGTAAAGTGGCAGAAGAATGTGCTGTCCCCTATGCCTCCAAGCTCCCTTGGTAAGGTATAAAGAAATGGGTCAAGGGGAGATTCATTTTTTATACTTAACTTTCACACAAGTAAGAAGCTTGGACATGCATGGATCCACAATATGGGCAGAATAAAAGAAGGAGAACGGGTTTTTTTTGTTATAGTAATATTTTGCCCCAACATGCAAGGATGAAATAGTTGAATCATTATCTCTTTAAAACAAACTATTGGTAGAAAGGAAAAGAAACTAACGTACTCCTTTCTTCACACATTTACTTAATCTTAGGACAAACTGCCTGAATAGGATTTATGTTTTATCAAGTCTTCTCTTTCTATATAATCATATATTCAAATTGAAGAGTACCTGTATTAGAAAACAAATGTGGAGCTCATTTGAATTCCACTAGGCTACAGACTGGTGCCACATGCACATCGGGTTCTGATTTTTTAAATTAAAAAAAACACAACATAATATTAACAAAATATTTAAGTACTTTTAATTGAAGCATGATTTTTAGATATACTTGGCAACTGAAGGAGATATTAAGGGAAAAAGGATAAATAAGGATCAGGCACTTCAGTTTCACTTTGTACCAATGTCGCTGTGCTGATGAAGTGACAACAAAATCAAACCCAGCTCTTCAGGTGGGGATGAGGTAGCATGCTGGTTCATTTTGACTAGAAACAGCACTTCTCTATTTTTAGTGGCAAGTGTCTTTAAATGAATCATTAACACTGGAAAGCTGATGTGAACTGAACTGAAAAGCATACTAAAGTATGCCTAAGGCATGTTTTTTAAAATTAAACAGATTATTTTCTCATCCTCATTTTCTTTAGTGTTTGCCAGTTATGGATGAAGTGATAAAGGAATTGTTACTAAATTCTTCTTTTAAAAAAACCCTCTACAAAACCTGTCTGCTAAAGCAACTCTTTAGCCGAGTGTTCTGGAATTTTTGTTTCCTGTTTAATGCTTTGTCTATGGTGCTGTTTCACAGCAAAGGGTGATGAAGATGAGATAATAGAGTCTCGGAAGAATGGGACACCCTAATAATGCCTTTTCTATAGTAGTCTTTTTTAATTTCATGCCTGTTATATTATTGCATGTGAATTCACAGCAGCCATTGAGTTAGGCTCTCTGAAGTACCACTATAGCTACTGGACAGAACTGTATGCAAAATTCTGTTATATATAAAGCCAAGGACTTTCTAAAGCTCATTTGAGAGTTAGCATTTTCTGATGACCTCAATTCATAATGATGTTACTCATGTACTATAATTTATCTAATGCTGGTTCAATACTTTCTTGTTTGTGATAGGAAGCATATCGGGCATAGTAACTCAACTCAATTTGGGAAAATGAACCTCAGGGACACAATACATTCCTATGATGGCATTCAACATTGACATCACCACTTTAATGTGAGTTTCATTTTGAATAAATAAATTAAACCTATTATGTCAAGATCGGTCCTGTCATTCAGCAGGGTGAAGCATCTACCTCAGGCAGCAGGTTTAGAGTGAAAAGAGGAAATATTAGTTATTTAATTTATGTGTTCTCACTCCCAAGGAGACACACATGTAATTTTTTCTGTTTAGGGTGCAAAAAGGCATCTGGGGAGCCCAGCTGAGGAATTCACCGCCCATCTGCTCAGCTGATGCTCCTGTTTGCCTTCTTGTCTATAGACAGTAGTAGCCATTTGATACTAATTTTATTGTCAAAGTTTTCTCCTGAGATTCATAGTTTGGTGAAGTACACAAGATTCTATGATGCAGTTCAGAGGACTAGACTAGATCTCCCCTGTAGAGCTTTCGAAGTATCTCAATAAACTACAGACACTTAAAGCACTATCACAGGGCCCTTCCACGCAACTATATAACCCAGAATATCAAGGCAGAAAATCCCACAATATCTGCTTTGAACTGGGTTACTGTAGGATCTGTCCAGACATTACCTTTTTCCTAGGAGTTTCCACAACAAACAGGAGGGTGGCTACTGGCTAGACACGTGGAAGCAATCACTTCAAACAGCAAAAAACATGAGATCTTCAGGTGCTGGAATATCCCGGTTCTGAGCAGAAAATCTGCATCTTCAAATGTCTGTATTTTCCTGCACTCAGAAATCGTAGGCTTTTTTATCTAGGCTTGTTCCCAGGTTTTAGATGTTTGTTCCTGATTTATCGGTTCCTTAAAAAAAGGTGACAGTTGAGTAGAACATAAAAACTTTGTTTATGTGCCCGAAACTATACAATGTGTGTGGAGGGCACATTTTTTCTGTCCAGGACAAGGTTGTGGTCCCTTAGTCAATATTGTACATCTTAGAATCATAGAATCATAAAGTTGGAAGAGACCTCATGGGCCATCCAGTCCAACCCCCTGCCAAGAAGCAGGAAAATCACATTCAAAGCTTCCCAAACAGATGGCCATCCAGCCTCTGTTTAAAAGCCTCCAAAGAAGGAACCTCCACAACACTTCAGGGGAAAGAGTTCCACTGCTGAACAGCTCTCACAGTCAGGAAGTTCTTCCTAATGTTCAGATGGAATCTCCTTTCTTGTATTTTGAAGCCAATGTTATGTGTCCTAGAGGTTTGACCATAGGCAATGGCCTCTTTGAACTGACTTTCTAGAAGTTGGTAGAGATCCAGAAGTGCTAGATGTGGAACAGGCACTGTCTGAGTTAACCAATGGACGTTCTTCCTAATGTTCAGGTGGAATTTCCTTTCCTGTAGTTTGAAGCCATTGCTTCGCGTCTCCAGGGCAGCAGGAAAAAAAACTTGCTCTCCCCTCCCTATGACTTCCTCTCACATATTTATACATGGCTATCAAGTCTCCTTTCAGCCTTCTCTTCTGCAGGCTAAACATGCCCAGTTCTTTAAGTCACTCCTCATAGGGCTTGTTCACCAGACCCTAGATTATTTTAGTCATCCTCCTCTGGACACATTCCAGCTTGTCAATATCTCTCTTAAGTTGTGGTGCCCAAAATTGGACACAATATTCCAGGTGTGGTCTAACCAAGGCAGAATAGAGGGGTAGCATGACTTCCCTGGATCTAGACCAGGGGTGGGCAATTACTGGCCCTCCAGGTGTTTTGAACTTCAACTTCCAGAAATCCTAACAGCTGGTAAACTGGCTAGGATTTTTGGGAGTTGAAGTCCAAAACACCTGGAGGGCCGGTAATTGCCCACCCTTGATCTAGACATTATACTCCTATTGATGCAGGCTAAAATCCCATTGGCTTTTTTTGCTGCTGCATCACATTGTTGGCTCATGTTTAACTTGTTGTCCACGAGGACTCCAAGATCTTTTCAACACATACCGCTCTCGAGCCATGCGCCCCCCATTCTGTATCTTTGCATTTCATTTTTTTCCTGCCTAAGTGGAGTATCTTGCATTTGTCATTGTTGAACTTCATTTTGTTAGTTTTGGCCCATCTCTCTAATCTGTTAAGATAGTTTTGAATTCTGCTCCTGTCTTCTGGAGTATTGGCTATCCCTCCCAACTTGGTGCCATCTGAAAACTTGATGATCAAGCCTTCTAACCCTTCATCTAAGTCATTAATAAAGATGTTGAACAGGACCGGGCCCAGAACGGAACCCCGCTTATGGCACTTTGCTCGTCACTTCTTTCCAGGATGAAGAGGAAGCATTGGTGAGCATCCTCTGGGTTCATCTGCTTAACCAATTACAGATCCACCTAACCATAGTTTTGCCTAGCTCACATTCCCCTGTATCTACCCAGCTTGTAACTCTATTGAAAAAAGAGATCTGATTAGTCTGGCATGAATTGTTTTTGATAAATCCATGTTGACTATTAGCGATGACCGCATTCCTTTCTAAGTGTTTTTAGACCACTTCTTTAACAGTTTTTCCCCCCAGAATCTTGCCTGGTATTGACGTGAGGCTGACTGAATGGTAATTGTTTGGGTCATCCTTTCTCCCTTCACAATATGAGCAATCAAGAATAGACAGGAAAAACACCCGGCCTGCACAGATGGCCTTGCAGCATATATAATCCAGGAATGGAACATATATAATGATTCACATCTTCGCATCTTGAGTTTCTTAAAAAAAGAGGATGTCCCGCAGCAGCCAACTTGGGAAGCAGCAAGTGTGGATGACAGAGGCAGAAATCCCGGGACCAACAGGTCTGTATGTGGACCTCTTCTCGTGTCCCGGGATGTTTTGTCCCTGATCAAAACCCACAATTTGCTGCTATCTGGAAGTGCCCTGAGTCCACACTGCCATATATTCCAGTTAAAAGCAGAAAATGTAGGATTTTATTCAGCTGTGTGGAGGAGCCACATTGGTATAACTATAATGTAGTATTTCTCAAGCTCTGTTCCTCCGGGTGTTTTGGACTACAGTTCAATTCCTAACAGCTAGAAAGCTAGCTGGGATTTCTGGAAGCTGAAGTCCAAAACACCTGGAGAAGCAGAGTTTGAGAAACACTGGTGTAGATACTAGGCATGGTTTAGAATCCTAAAATGGCGATTCTTATATCAAATGGGGGGGGGGGGGATTTTTTTTGATTAGTAAAAGAAAGACTTACAAAAAATTTCCCAAAAATTTCGGAAATGTAACTTAAGTACTAACGAAATTCGTTAGTAATTGTATGCCAGAGCATGCGCATTCAGATGGTTTGGCCTACAACTCCCAGAAATCCTAACAGCTGGTAAATTGGCTGGGATTTCTGGGAGTTGTAGGCCAAAACTTGAATAAACCACACTGAATTCTAGATGGGACTCTCCAAATAGGAAGGAGGGAGGGAAGGAGGAAGGGAGGGAGGGAGGGGGTATTCTATTCTTGGAAGCAGCAAAAGAAAAGGAGGAGGAGCCCCCCTCGCTCCTCGCTGCCTCTCTCACACCCGATCCTGAGGGAGCGAGGGGCCCAAGTTTGCCCAGGTTGAGAGGAAAAGGAAGAGGCCTGAGGCTGTGAGGAATGGTGGGAGTTGAAGTCCAAAAACACGTACCTGGAGGGCTGAAGCTGGCCCCTGCGATGGGGCATGGCAGAGCAATGGGGAAGAGAAGCATCTGAGAGAGCGCAAGGAGAGAGAGGAGGAGAAGTGCGCGCGCGCGCGCGTGTGTGTGTGTGTGAAGCAGGCCCCTGCGATGGGGCGTGGCAGCAGAGCAACGGGGAAGAGAAGGAGGGGGGGGGAAGCCTGGAGGACTACACTTTCCAGAATGCATTGCCTAGCCTACCTAGCAGCAGCGTCACTTCCAGTTCCTCATAGAAATGCGGGAAAAAGAAGAAGCTGAATGAAGGCGGGAAGGAAATGAGGGGGAGAAGACAGGGAGAAGTGAGTAGTACAATAATTAATTAATTAATACTTAAGAATTTCTCATGATCATAACGCACATTGTTGGCCTCAAGGACCGTAAAAGGAAGTCTACTTCCGGGATCGCGGCAGCGATACGTAAAACCTCAAAAGTCCCATGACATACGAATCTCTTACGAATCCTTTTAATTTCCGTTTCATTTTTCTCATGCCTAGTAGATACATTCTTGCTCACTCTGGAGCATTATTGAACTTGTTTTCTAAGTGGGATTTCTGGGAATTGAAATCCAAAACAACTGAAGGGCCAGAGTTTGCCAGTGCCCGATCTAGATGCTGTTGGGCTGACACTCCTGTACTCGTCAACCATTGGTTACCATTGGTTACACTAGACTATAGGGTTGATGGGAATTGCAGCAATAACGCCTGGAGGTAGATGGTTACCCTCCTCCATATTTAGTTCTCACAGAGATCAGAAAACAAGCTCCATATAAGTCAAGGGATCCAGAAAGAAGCTTTTTTATTTTTTGATATGCAGTGTTCATGTATTATGCACATTAATATTCTTAAATAACAATAAACTAAAGATATTATAAAAGAAAATTCATTATCTTTCATCATTCTCATTAGAACTTATCAAAGTCATCGCTCTATATTTGTCTTTCATATATAGTACTTTAAATGCACAGATTACAAAGACTAGGCACCCATATGGAATACAATTCACCCTCCAACAAGTTGGGATCTGGATCACTTTGTCTCCTCCCCTCGGAGAAGAGATTGGTTGATTGCACGGAAAGTGCTGGAAGGGAGGTGGGGCTGGCACATCGTGGTGCCAGCCCTCATTTCTCCCTCATTCGGCTGGAAGCCATCGCCCACCACTCCCGCCCATGGATAGTATAATAATGATCGCTCAAATGGTTTCACATAGGATAGGAATTCGCCCACAGGGTTTTGCCTATCCTATACTGTCTATTAGGGGCTTAGATGGAATGGTCGGTTAATAAATTAGCAAAGCGTAAATAGTTTAGTTTCCAAAGGTTGGTATACATTTAAGGTACCCCTTAAGGGTGTGGGGCATTCGAAAAACACTCACCTAGAGGTTAAGTTTAGGGGTGAGGTGATGGTGATTGTCCCAGGAACGGGGAGAGTCTAGTCTCAAAAGGTGAGAGAGATTTTTCCTGATGTTCCCCTTGCGGGTTGCCCGGGTTGAAAGCTACAGGGGACCCAGTTAGTGCGCCTAAAGAGCTGAGGGGTAGACTTTAGAAGACGCTACCTTGGCTTACACACACCAAGTTGAACTGACACCAAAAGTTTAGTTAGTTACAAGTTAAATAGGTAACTATTTTAATAAAAGTTGCCCAGAATTTGAAACCAAAATATACTGTGTCTGTCTCTTTATTTCGGGGGGTTGGAAGACAAAGATACATGTAACTGTAGGGTGTAATCTTGTACACAATTATTTGGAGGGAAGTTTCAGTAAGACTTGAGTAAATAATAGTATTTCTCAGACTCTGCACTTCCAGATATTTTGAACTTCAGTTCCTACAATTCCTAACAGTTGGTTAGATGCCTAGGATTTCTGGGAGCTAAAGTTCAAAACACATGGAAGAGCCAAGTTTGAGAAACACTGATGTATAGAATTCCAAAGTCATGGGAGTTAATGTTTTTCCGCTCTTTCTTTCTGATATTTTAAATATATCAATAGAGGAAGATCAGAAATGAGGGTCAGAAAGAAAGAGTAGTAATATTAAAGCTTCCTTATACTCCTCAGAAATTTAATCTAATTTTGGGTCTACTATCCTCTTCTATTCTGTAAGTCTCTGCCAGTTCACTTATAAAGTCTAGGGCTCTGAAAAGATTAAAAGCAGGTAGTCTTAAAGTTGGTGTCAGTTGTCAGCACATAGACTACTGTCAAGAAAGTTAAAAGAGGAGCGATAAATTCATGGTCAATAATAATTATAAAAATTCCAGAGTGACTGGGCCATTTATGGTTAATCTTTTCATTTGACAGGTGCATTGGACAGGAAAAATGAATCATACTTTCTCTTCTTCATTCTAACAGAAAGTGTTCAGTTGCCTATATGTATTAACTGAACAAGCTGTGGCCTCAGAGAAACTGAATAAAATATTGAAGGGGAGATTTTTCTAACCTTTTTTTTAATTTGCAAAGATGGAAGCCTAGTCACATACAATATTCAAAAGATCCTCAAGTCCTTATTCATGAAATTAACTGCTAAGCTATTATAATGCAAGAAAATAATAATCCAATATTGTACAGTTGACACTGAAAATTTTGCCTCTGGTTAGAATGAAAGAAGCATTTGACTGGAAGAGTATATACATTCCTGAAAACTTGTTTCATACAAGGTCTCTTGCACAATGACTAAAACTTTTTTTCTGAAACATTTTCCGGAATTTTCCAGTTGTTCTAGAACATGAGCAAACATGTTGATGATGTAAGCTTAGGTGGAAATATTGAATTTGTATATGTGCATTTTAAAACAAAACATTGTACGACCCCTGTATCTTCCCCCAAACCTCATGGATATGGGGAACCATGGATAACAATGAACACTGCTTGGGCCTGAAGCATACTATAGAATCACACTGGAGGGCCTAGAACAGGGGTGGGCAACTATTTTTTCCAAGGGGCCACATGAGAGCCAAAAAATATTATGCAGGGCCGCACCTAAAGGCGGAACTACATGCTAATCTACATTATTTATTTATTTATTCACTTACTATATTTACCATATATTACATATCATTAATATTAACATATTAATATATCAAGAAATATTAATATATTATTAGTATTAATATAATTATTATATTATAGTACAGGGGTGGGGAATAGTATACATGAAGCAATTAAATTTATATTTTACTAGCTGTACCTGGCACGCGTTGCTGTGCCCTTTTTAGGAGATGCGAGAAAGTCCAATCATCCACGGTGTGCCCTCCTCTAAACTGCAGTTGGATGGAGTGTGGGTCATGGGGGGCATGGTGTGCCAAGTTGGGTCTTTATGGGTCTTGGTTCTGGGCCGCAGTGGTCTGTGGGGAATGATGGGTTTTGAAGTACTACAAATCCCATTTTCCATGGTGGTACTTCAAGTCCCATCATGCATGGTCGGGGCTCTGTGTGCCAAGGTAGGTTACTGTAAATTCAGGCCATACACAATGTCCCATGAGCTGAGGCCTAGTCGGGAGAATCAAGTTAATGAAGTCTTACTGTCAATTCAGAGCGTAAACAGCTTCCCAGTAAGTGAGGGCTAGTTAGGGAAATCAAGTTAATGAAGTCTTACTGTCAATTTAGAGCGTAAACAGCTTCCCAGTAAGTGAGGGCTAGTTAGGGAAATCAAGTTAATGAAGCCTTACTGTCAATTTTGGGCATAGTCTGTGATTTTTTGGGGTGTAAATTTTCGGTTGGAAGTGATTTGGGTGTTTGTGTTGGGGATTGGCTCAGGCCTTTTCCTTATTCTGTTTTGGCAGTTTATTATGGATTGAATTTTCATGTTGGCTGGCCAGTGCAGCAGTTATGCAAATCCGCCCTTATTGGCAGCCAATCATGTTGTTCAGAATGTAGAGGCTGGGTGAGTCTTTGGCTGCCCCCGGAGGATACTGGTAAATGTAGTTTTATTTTTACTCGTTGTTTTGGGGGCCTTTTAGGTTTGGGGGGGGAGGTGGAAAGTTTCTTTGCTACAAACGTACCTTGCTTGAGGCCTATGTCTGTTGGCAAGTATTGTGTTTCTGCGTTGTATGGTTTCTTTGTTTGAGGTATACATCACATGACGTGAACCCATTTATATAATAGATCTCCCACAACAAAATAATATCAATGAAGCAATTAATTTAATATTTTATCTCCCACAACAAAATAATATCTATGAAGCAATTAATTTAATATTATATTTCCCACAACAAAATAATATCTATGAAGCAATTAAATTTATATTTTATCTCCCACAACACAATGACATACCTCTTCTTTCCTCCTTTGGGTAGAGAAGGAGGCCTGGGGAGCACTGCTTTTCGGGCGAAAAAGGGAGGCCCGGGCAGGGACAAAGCCACGCATAGCTTTGTTTATGGCAAAAACCAAGGAAGGCAGGCAAATGCGCAGCCCCCTTCCTCGCTCACGTTGCAAAACAAACTCCGGCGGAAGCCTCGCTCCCTGAGCGTGTTCAGCGATGAGGTCACAGCCGGCATCGCCGAACACGCTCAGGGGGCTGAGCTTCCTCCGGAGTTTGTTTTGCAATATGAGCGAGGAAGGGGACCGCGCGTTCACCTCCCTAGCTTGCAATTTTGCCAGATACAAAGCAAAAGCAAGCAAGGGAGGCGAACGTGCGGTCCCCTTCCTCGCTCACACTTGAAAACAAACTTCGGAGGAAGCCCCGCCCCCTGAGCATGTGGGTTCCGCTGCTGACTCCTCCCCCCCCTTTTCCCCCATCCTTGTGTTTTACCCATGTCTATTGTATATTGTGTTGTTTGTTGGGGCCGCTGGGCCACTCAAACTTTTGTAAACCGCTCCGAGCCTTCGGGGAGTGGCGGTATACAAGTTTGATGTATAAATAAATAAATAAATAAATAAATAAAACAATCTCCAGAGGAAGCCCTGCCCCCTGAGCGTGTTCGGCGATGCCAGCTGTGACCTCATCACCGAACACGCTCAGGGGGCGGGGCTTCCGCCGAAGTTTGTTTTCAAGTGTGAGTGAGGAAGGGGACCATGCATTCGCCTGCCTTCCTTGCTTTTTGCCATAAACAAAGCTACGTGTGGCTTTGTACCTGCCTGGGCCTCCCTTTTTCGCCCAAAAAGCAGCACTGCCACCGGCTCCTTCTCTCCCCCGGTAAGCAGCACTGCCCAAGGCTCCGCGGGCTGGATGGAAGCACCCAAGGGGCCACATCCAGCCCGCAGGCTGCCAGATGCCCACCCCTGGCCTAGAAAGACCAACAATCACTTCTAAGAGGGAATATATTTGGAGCATAGTAATTGATACTGAATCTGTGGATAAGGGGCTTGTACTGTATAGAGAAATCTCAAAAATACCTGAAGTATTTGGCAGAATGTGTGTCAAACCTTTCTATGGGCAGTCTTTTGGTCTCATTAGATAGGACACAAAGCTTGCTTCCTTTGTGAATAAGCATTTAGATGCATATAACACAATAGACGTTCCTGTCACCTGAGTATAAGCATTTAGATGGTCCCTGAACTCCTCCCTTTCCGATAACAGACATTTGGGTAACCTAGACAGTTAAATTGGATACTATGTACATACTGTATATGATGTGTTTATTACTGTATCGTTGTTTTTAATATAACCGCCCGAATTTTAAAACTGAATAATAAATAAATAAATAGACAGTTAAATTATAGTACATATGTATATATTATCCAATATAACTTAATTTTCTTTGTATCTACATTTTTTCGAGTCTTTGAATCAGGAACTCATTCAAGTATAGAGTTCTAGCTCTGAATGGCCAGGTGTGCTCCATTTCTGGTGAAGACTGCCTTAAATAAGACCCAGAACCCACAAAAACGACTGGCACCACCTTAGGGCCCTTCCACACAGCTATATGACACAGAATATCAAGGCAGATAATCCATAATATCAGCTTTGAACTGGGTTATGTGAGTCCACACTGCCATATAATCCAGTTCAATGTGGATTTTATACAACTGTGTTGAAGGGGTCTTATGCTCTCAGGAAATATGGCTGTCTATGCCCAAAAAAGCAGGCTAGAATATTCATTGTTATTTGAGAAAAACTGTCTACAAACTGAGCAAGGATTACACTAGTAACAAACTTCTAATATGTTCAGTAGGGTTGGTTTCTGCGGTTTAAAAATTATTTGAAATCGGATTAAATTCGTATAAAAAGCTAATTTTGTTGTTTTTTGAACCATGTGCTCCAACCCGGAAGTGTAATTGCTTTACCGGACTTGGAGGCTGCCAATTTTCTTAATTTTTGTAATTAGATCATATCTTTCCTCTCAGTTATTCTAACAGGAATATTTATCTCCTCCAAAGTAGCTTTTCAGAATACTCACAGACATATCAGGGCCCTTTGTCTGGTCGGAGGATAATTACAGTAAAAGGCCTTCCTGGAGGAAGTGAAGAAGCAAGGGGAACCATAGAGAAGGACTGGGAGTCCTAGAACGCCGCCTTGGAAGACTGAAGGAAAAATAGCACTTTAAACATCCAGAAAATCTGGGGGAGAGAGAGGAAAAAGGAGAAGCAGAGAATTAAAGGCTGAAAGAAGAGGAGGGAGTGAGAAGACCACAGAGTGAAGAAGGGAAAACTACAGAAGAAAGGGGAAACCATAGAGAAAAAACAGAGGTTCCTAGAGCGCCTGGAGGACTGAAGGGAAAATAGCACTTTAAACATCCAGAAAATCGGGGGAGCAGGAAAAGAGGAGAAGCAGAGATAAAGGCTGAAAGAAGAGGAGGAGGGAGTGAGAAGACCACATAGTGAAGAAGGGGAAACTACAGAAGAAAGGGGAAACCATAGAGAAAAAACAGAGGTTCCTAGAGCGCCTGGAGAACTGAAGGAAAAAACAGGCTTCACACGGTTTTTCTCCGACCAAGTCCAAGCCCCTTCTGCCAGGAAGGAAAGGCACAGCTCGATCCCTCCTCACAGATGGCCATCCAGCCCCTGCCCAATAATAATAATAGACTCCTAGAGTTGGAAGGGAGCCCCCAAAGGGCACCCAGCCCAACCCCCTTCTGCTTTGATGTTGAAGGCACAAGCAAAGCCCTCCCCACAGGTGGCCACCCAGCCCAATTCATCATCATCATCACCATGCCACAGAATCCAAGGCATAGGAGGGACCCCCAAAGGGCATCCAGTCCAAGCCCCTTCTCCAAGGAAGGAAAGGCACAGCTCTGTGATACTCTGTAAGTCACCCTAAAAATTAATTTTGGAGAAGGTTGATATATTCCTGTTACAAGAACCTCATACTGTATATGTTGGTGGTATCATTTCTATATGCTATAAATCTTCAGCTCCAGTCAATTGCACTCCAGAAGTGAAGGGAAATGTTTCCCCCTTGATTTGCCTGTGATGTCAGCCCTGTATTGTTTTCCTGCTGTGCGCATGCGCAGGAATAAGAACTAATAACGAATTTCGTTATTAATTATGTTACGTTTCAGAAATTTTTGGAATTTTTTTGGTAAGTCTTTCTATTACTAATATTAAAAAAAATCCCCCCCCCCAATTGAATTTTAGAACCATGATTTTTTTTTATCAACGAAGCCTAATGTTCAGTTAGTGGTCGCTGTCAGCTTTCATGTCAGCAGAACATTGAATTTACTCTGGATTTAAGTTCAGATTTAAAGTAACTAGCTAATAATTTCAACTTATTTTATAGTAAAACTCAGGGTGAAATCACTGTTCCAAGACATGGAAACAACTACTATGTTCAGTGAATATGAAGAGAGCAAATCAGGGTCTACTGTTCTAGGTTGTTGGGTTTGTTTTGTTTTTTGCCTCCTTGATTATGGGAGTAATAAAGAACATATGTTCCAGCTTATATATAAATAGTTCCATGTACTTTTTGAAGGAAAGGCAGGCATTCGAGCTTACAAGAATATAAGTGGTGGTATACACTGTCCAGACCTCTGACTGAACACATGGATGATTGTGTGCAGGGATTGATCACAGTCTTGCTTTCTCCCCACGTGTTTAGTGCAAAATCAGTTATCATGGGGATTTATCTTATATGACAGTAGCAGGTTTAACTACATGCCTCAACATAAACTGAATATTCCTCAGCAGAAACATTGAAGATTTTACATTGACAATCTTGGAGATCATTTTAACTTCTTCTTTTTTAAAAAAAAAAAGTCAGAATAAGCCAAAATGAGAGACTTTGCTTAGTACTTGAACAAATAGTTTCACATTTATTTATTTACTACATTTATATCCCACCTTTTTCACCCCAAAGGTGACTCAGGGCAGCTCACAGCAGAGGCACGATTTCATGCCTTGAATACATATAAAAATAAAACAACATAAACTTTAAAATCACTTTGAAATCTTCTCTTCTGCAGGCTAAAATTGTGCGTCAACTATGACCATACCTCATGAAGTCTGACTTGACCATGGTGGTCCATGCCTTAGTTACCTCTAGACTGGATTACTGCAATGCGCTCAACGTGGGGCTACCATTGAACATGGTCCCGAAATTACAACTCGTCCAACGTGCAGCAGCCAGATTAATAACCATGGTGAATTACAGGGAACGGTCGACTCCCCTGTTTAAGGAGCTTCACTGGCTGCCATTTGTTTTCCGGTCCCAATTCAAGTTGCAAGTTATCACCTACAAAGCCCTAAATGATTTGGGACCCACCTACCTTCGTGACCGGATCTCTCTCCATGAACCAGATCCTCGGGAGGCCCTCCTTTCGCCCTTACCATTATCACAGGCTCGTCTTGTGGGCACTAGGGAGAAAGCCTTTTCCTTTGTGGCCCCTCTACTTTGGAACTCATTGCCTGAGATTAGGAAGGCCCCCACCTTAGAAACCTTTAAGAGGGATCTTAAAATCTGGCTTTTCTATTGCACTTTTGGAGAGTAGCCATACTACCATACATAGTTGCACTCCCTCAACATGTTGTCCCCAGAGTATATTTCTCCCTCTGTACGAAGGTCTATTTCCATGACCCTGCTTCTTTATAAGTTTCTCCCTCACAAACTAGATGCTCCATTCCTATCTAACCCTGAATGATTTTTTTTAGTATTTTAGTATTTTATCTCACACTTGTGGCCCGCTTATTGTTATTTTACTGTGGATGATTTTGTTTTGTATTTTATATTGTTTTTGTATTCATATGTTGTATGTATTTTATTGTGTTGCTATTGTGTTTTAGTTTTTATTCTGTTATAATATGTAAGCCACCCTGAGTCCCTGTCGGGAAGATGGTAGCGGGGTATTAAATAAAGTGTATTATTATTATTTATTATTAAACATACTCAGTTCTTTCCCCATGGGTCCTGACCTTTAATCATGTTAGTCACTCTCCTTCCAGCTTGTTTTAACTGTTGTGTCCAGAATTGGACACATGAGATCTAACCAAAGCAGAACAAAGAAGCACCATGACTTCCCTCGATCTAGACACTTTACTCCTTTCGATGCAGCCCAAAACACTATTTGGCTTTTTAGCTGCTGCAGCACACTATTGGCTCATGTTCAACTTGTTGTCCACAAAGACTCCAATATCTTTTTCAAATGTACTGTTGTTGAGCTCCTCCTCTTAGGCACATAGCAAAAGCTCCACCCCACTTAAGTGCATGATCAGGCACACAGCCTTGAACAGAAGGCCTCAAGCAGAGGGATCATGTCATGTGATGGAACCCATAGGAAATCGTCCACAATCAGTCCCAGATAATGGAGTATTTCCTAATGTGATGAGGTCCTTAGACAAGTTTGTTGTGTCCGTGGTTTGATCACCTCAGATTTAGGGGATAAAATTACTTAAATATTTAAATTATCATCAATTCTCCAGGTTCCAAACAATGTAGACATTTAAGTAGATAATCACCCTGTGTTGAAAAGAAATCAAATATTGGCATTTCATTTGCATGCCTTCCAACATTTCACAGAAGAAACCAGAGAGCAGCAGGAATTATTATTATGTGAGGAAGAAGTTACAGCATTTTGGTTTTGTCTCTCTACACAGGGAAGTAACAGCAACGTAAGCAGAATCTTATGGTTGATTTTGCAGATTTGGGAGATGTAATTGGACACTTCCAATTATCCCTCAATAGAACATTCTCAAATGACAGAAAGCACTAGGAAATATTTTTCAGATGAGGTCAAAATGACCCCAGAAGCCAGTCTAGTCAGGGGTGTTTAAAAACAAAAAACAAAATCATAGCTATGATATGTAGAGAAAAATGTTCTAGAAGAACAAGAAAAGTTACAACTCATTTTTAAAAAATGGTTTGTAAATTCAACTTTGAAATGCTGTTTTCTAAAGCCTTAGAATACTATTGATCTCTGATATTATTTATGATTAAGGGAAGGAAAGTGGACAATCTATCTATTATGAAAACAGAGAGAACACATTGTTTTTCACCCTCTGTGCTCTTTTCTTACAGGAAATAAGAACAGGTTATGGGTCAAGCATCTGTAAACATGACAAATAACTCCGAACTATAGGAAGCATTATATGGTATTATTATTACTTTATACCCCAAATGTTTTCCCAAGAATGGGATTTAAAAGATTAAAATGAAAAGTCTATACAAATTCAACTTTAAACCAAATTAAACTATTAACCATATCAAAATTATTATTATGATTTCTCTGGCATTACTTTGCGAATGAAGATTCTTAGGAAGGACTCATCCCACACTTTTTACAAGCACGTTGATGACTAAAAAGGCCAATCCCAGATATGCTAGTCCGGTTGCAGAAAACACAGCAGAAAGTCTCCTTGGGTGATGTGGTTTCCAAGTTGCGGTTCTTTCTGCGTTGTCATTTCTCTTCGAGACCAGTTTGGCGTGTCTTTGCGAAAGAGGTCACAGCATTGTGGATAGTGCATCTCCATGCCTCCCAATGTGAGGCCAGGGTGGACCATTGTTGGTGATCAATATGGCCAAGCCTGAGGTGTTGTTTCAGGGAGTCCTTATATCTCTTTTTTGAGGCTCCTCTCTTGCGCTGACCCATGGTGATATCACCATAGAGGCGGTGGTCCTCCATCCTAGAGATGTGCCCTGCCCAGCGCAGCTGAGTTTTCAATAGCATGGCCTCAATGCTGGTGATCCCTGCTTGATCAAGGACAGCAACATTGGTCACATAGTCAGTCCAGTGTACATTTAGGATTGTGCGAAGACAGCGCTGATGAAAGCGTTCGAGGAGTCGTAGGTGTTGGCGATAAGTGACCCATGTTTCAGACCCATAAAGGAGAATAGACAGTACGATAGCTCTGTACACACTGATTTTGGTACTTTGCCTCAGGTGTTTGTTACTCCAGACTCTTTTGTGAAGCCTTCCAAATGCACTATATGCCTTTGCTAACCTGTGATCTATCTCTTTATCAATCTTGGTGTCTGAAGAGATGATGCTTCCCAGATAGGTGAACTGCTGAACGGATTTAAGCACGGATTTGCCTATGCTGACGTGGGGATGATGGTGTTCTTCCGGTGGTGTGGGCTGGTAGAGAACTTCCGTTTTCTTCAGGCTGACTTCCAGCCCAAACAGCTGTGCAGCTGTTGCAAAGCAGGAGGTTAGGCGCTGTAGGGCTGCTTCTGAATGGGCAACAAAGGCAGCATCGTCTGCAAAATGATGATTACGATGGTTATTATGATTATTTTACCTGCCTCTCCTCACAGCTAGAGGTGGGTTACAACTTTGTCAAAACACACAATCAAAACACATAAGGTAAAGTAAAGGTTTCCCCTGACATTAAGTCCAGTCGTGTGTGACTCTAGGGTTGGTGCTCATCTTCATTTCTAAGCCAAAGAGATGGCATTGTCCATAGACACCTTCAAGGTCATGTGGCAGGCATGGCTGCATGGAGTGCCATTACGTTCCCGCCAGATCAGTACCTATTGATCTACTCACATTTGCATGTTTTCAAACTGCTAGGTTGGCAGAAGCTGGGGCTAATAGCAGGAGCTCACACCATTCCCAGTATTCGAAACTGTGACCTTTCAATCAGCAAGTTCAGCAGCTCAGCGGTTTAACCCACTGCACCACCGGGGTCTCCTTAACACATAATCATTTAAAAACACTGTAAAATACACGATAAAACATATTTCCATACAATACTTATTAAAACCAACCTCTTCAGGCAGGCCTTTGAAAATTGTTGAGTTTTAAACCCATTGTTTTATTCTGTATTGTTCATTCTTCTTTGTAAACTGCCCAGAGCCTTTGGGTGTGGCGGTATAAAATCGAAGAAATAAATAAATAAATAAAATTCACAAATAAAAATTAGATGTAAAACTGTTGTTTAAAATTTGTCATTAGAACTGTCTGGGTAGGTCTGCTTCAAGAGACAGGTCTTCACTTGTGTCTTTAATTCCAACAGTTGATTTAGCTGTTGGAGCTCTACTGGCAGGTCGTTCCACAGCCTTGGGGAGACTGATGAAAAGGTCCTCTGGGGGATGGTTGCTAGTCAGGTTCTGGCAGGCTAGATCAGACATTCCCCCAGAGCAGTGTTTCCCAACCAGCGTGCCGGGGCACACTAGTGTGCCGTGAGCGATCATCAGGTGTGCCGAGGGAAATTGGAACCTCCAGGAGGGGAGGGGGAGAGTCTAGTGTGTTGAAGTATAAAAACCCTAAGAAACCTACCTCGATAACGGCACAAAATTACAAACACCCCCCTCCCCACCCATTGTCTACTTGGTCTCTCCCTCTCCATGCATTGGGAAGGCCTGCCTCCCTTTCCCCAAGTAGAGACCTCCTCTTGCCTCCTGGGGGTTCTGTGTGGGAAGTTTGGCCCGGTTCTATCATTGGTGGGGTTCAGAATGCTCTTTGATTGCAGGGGAACTATAAATCCCAGCAACTACAACTCCCAAATGTCAAGGTCTATTTCCCCTGAACTCCATCTGCGTTCATATTTGGGCATATTGAGTATTCATGCCAAGTTTGGTCCTGATCCAACATTGTTTGAGTCCACAGTGCTCTCTGGATATAGGTGAACTACAACTCCAAAACTCAATGTCAATGCCCACCAAACTCTTATAGCATTTTCTCTTGGTTATGGGAGTTCTGTGTGGGAAGTTTGTGTCTTTCTGCCATTCCTGCCAGGATATCTATGTTGAGTTCATCGAAACAGGCCCAGGTTTCACACTGAGTGTATAAATACATTTTAAAAACATATTAACTATATGTATTACTGTGTTAGAGTGTCATTTTGTGTCATTTTGGTTGGTGGTGTGCCCCAGGATTTTGCAAATGTAAAAAGTGTGCCGCAGCTCAAAAAAGGTTGGGAAACACTGCCCCAGAGGACCTCAGTGTTCGCAGTGGATTACACAGGAGAAGGAAATCCTGTAGGTAACCTGAATCCAAACCATGTAGAGCTTTAAAGGTCAAAATCATCATCTTGTACTTTGCCTGGAAACTAATTGGCAGCCAGTGGAGTGACTTTAGGAAAAGTGTGATATGTTTACTCCTGGATGTTCCCATATCTTATCTGGCTGCCATATTTTGAACCAGCTGAAGTTTCAAAACTTGGTACAAATGAAGCCCAATATAAAGGGCATTGCAGAAGTCTAGTCTTGAGGTTACCAGTGCATGAACTACCATCTTCAGGTCCTCCAAATCTAGCAATGGGTGTAGCTAATAGTACACACCTGACCATTGCATCTTCCTGGGCTGACATTTGGAGAGATGAATCCAAGACACTACCAAACTGCAAACACAGTCTTTCAGGGGGAGTGCAACCCCATCCAGACCTGGTTGACACACCTCCATCCCCTATTAGGACTCATCCAGCCCATTACCTCCTCCGGACATTCATACTCTCTCTCTCTCTCTCTCTTTCTCTCTCTCTCTGGCATTACTTCGCGAACAAAGATTCTTAGGAAGGACTCATCCCATGCTTTCTACAAGTCCGTTGATGACGGAGGTTGGATGTGTCCTTTCAGTCTGTGCAATTGATTTTTCTGGTGAAGCGCAGCATGCACAGAACTGGCCTCACCCTTTAAACCAAAGGTTCGTCTGCTGGGGCCTAGCAAGCTTGGACAGTGGCAGCGAGGTCCTCAGGTTGTAGGCTTGATTTGAGTTTCCTTCTCTAGATGGTTGACCTTGCAGGGTTAGATGAGCACCATCTGCCCGGGTTTGAATTTAGAGTTTTCATTCTCTTAGGATGGTTGCCAAAAGGCTAGAGAGCCCATCCTGCCCATTGACGCTCTTGGTCAGACCCTTTGGTTGTGACCTGTCTGGCATGGGAGGCCCCACCGCCAGCATAGCTCACAACTTCATTAGGGTACGCAAGCCTCTCCCCCACGAAAAGGGGGTGCCAATGGAGAGGCATTCATTCTTACAATAGATATTAAAATATACCAAAAAAAATAGACATAAAATTGAAGTTTAAATTTTGTCATTAAAACTGTCTGGGTAGGTAGTTTTAATGACACTTTAAAATATTTTTGATGCTAAACAATGCTATTTAAAATAATATAGCTCTTTAAGTAAAAACTTTCAGCTAAACCCTGTCCAAATTTTAAAAAAGCCAACTGAAGGAGAACAAGGAGGTGAGGTATTCTAGCCTCCTTAGGGAGGAAGTTCCAAAGTCTGGGGTCAGCCAATGAGAATGCCCTCTCTCTTGTTCCCACCAAATGTGTCTGGAAAGTTGTGGGACTAAGAGAAAGGATCCTCCCATGGAAGTAAAGGTCTGGGAAGGCTCAAATGGGAAGTTATGATCTGTTAGATAGTCAGGACTTAACCCATATAAGGTTTTATAACTTAACTTTGATTTATGTACAGAAAATACTAGTAGAATGTAGGGGTATGCAACTTGGTTATGTCCCATTCTGGTTTTGGTATCCAGATTTCGGTGGACCCCCAGATCCGTTTTTTGGGAGCCTCCCAAATTTGGTCAGAAAAAAAATCCTACTTTTTTGATCTGGCAACCAAAAGAGCTAGGAAGATCTGGCCTATTGGCAGCAATGGGTAATTTATGAGGCTTCCCTTTCCATCAGTTTAAAGGCATCCTTCTAAAGAAACCACCCTTTCTGGGATTCTTTCTCCTTCTATCTTTTAATAAGACCTGCATTTAAGACATCAGACTTAAGAAACCACCCTTTCTAGAATCCTCTCTTCTTATATTATTCAATAAAACCTGGATTAAAAACACCAGACTTAAGCAATCAGGCTTAGGAAACCACCCTTTCTGGGAATGTTTGCTTTCAAGAACCTTTCAATGAAATTGAGTTAAGGGATGCATCCTTTTTAAACTCTTATTTCAGTGGGAGCCACATCGCCTGAAGGAGCATTAGCCATTCATTAAAAAAGATATACATCACCTCGCCATCTTATGGCAACTTTAGAAATGGTAAAATACCTCTACTCCACATTTGAAGTGTGCTTAGACAGTAAACTGCTCATTCATTGTTTTTCGAGTTAAAAAGCAAACCAAGCCATGCAGAGTTGCAAGTGAGAATTTAGATCTCCGATCCATCTCTCTCAGAAGCCTGCTCGCAACAGAAAAATGGAAGCCCAGCTTGTCTAAAAGACACATCATGACTTTCTTCTGTTCTGTTTGGCTCAACAGGCAGGGCTCGCAGGGCTCACAGGGACCCCCCTCCCCCCGCACACACACATGGGAGACTGCCTCTCTGAACTCCATGTGTAGCTGGAAGAAACAGAAAGCAGTCATTTTTGGCAGCCACATGGTCTGTTGCAGTTAGAATAAAATGGGGATGGAGTCCAATGCAGTTGTGTGAAAGGGCTGCTCGGGTCATCCCAACACGAAGAGAGGCCAAGCTGGAGAGAAGGCGAAGGAAAGAAAGGAACTGAGGAATGTTACATAGATAACAACATCTGGCAGTGTTTTGGGAATTGAAAGTGTAGACTGTGAGAATGCAAACTGGCAGTGGGATGGGGATTAGTTTCTAGGTATCTAGCAGGGACAATAGAGAGGGGCTCTCTCTCCTTTAGAGGTAGTTAAGATCCATGCTGTTGGGGCAAACATGAGGCTTCTACAAGGGACCCTAGAGACCAATGGTATTGAATATGAATCCTCAAACATCACCCTCTGGGTTCAATTTTCTATGATGAAACAGAGCTACCATAAAACAATACCCCTTGACCTCATCCCAGACATGTGGCCCAGAAAGATATCAAGGTATTGAAAGTCACTGGAAACAAGAGAAACAACAGGGGTACACTTTCCCAGCATATATTATTCAACAAGACCACCCAATCTGTCTCTGTCCCATAATCCATATGAAAATGGATCTAGATAATCTGCTTTATCCAGGAAGCTGGGTGACAACACACATTCTATTACCTTGTTCAGAATTGGATCAATAAGTATCCATAACAGAGGGATCCAGGAATGGCTTTTTCAACAATGGACTTTGTAAACAATAGTGTCACAATTGCCTTCTTTAGACATTTTGAAACCTTGTCATATTGAATGGAGGCATTGAGTACTTCCTTCACTTACTCAACCAGTCTCCCTCTGACCTTGTTTGTTGAGACTCCCACAGATGGCTCACAGACACGCCAAGCTAGTAAAAGTATTTACAGTTTATTCAAACAAAAACATAGCCACAGTCCGGCATAAAAAAACCCACACCCAAAAAAGCCTATAAACAAAACAGAGAAGACGTCCGTCTTTCGTAGACTTTGGCCTTTATCCCGGCTCGAAGTCTGTGTAATGCGAAGATCCGTCCGAGAAGGAAAGGAGGAGTGCCTCTCAAATTCCAGGAGAGCAACACAGGAAATGATCAAACGAAACGCGGTAGTCAAGCTCGCTGGGAAACAGAAACTAAGACACGAAGAATCAAGAGCACCAGATACAGGAACTAGCAACCCACCAGCAACACCTTGGCCGACCGCAGAGTCCCAAATCCCAAGACCTTACTTTTATACCCTTACAACTCAGAGTCATCAGACTCCCCACCCAAATCTGCCTCAGTCCCCACAGCTGCAGCCCTGGGTGTGTTCCTCCAATCCTCCCACCTTTGCTGAACAGTTAAAGGACCCCAATCCGACTCAACATTCCCACTAGGCCAATCAGGATCACTTGAAAAGCCAAAAAATGAGCTTTCACTGGACTCAGCATTTAACACATTCCTGACATCCTGCACCAACGCTGAGTCCAGCTCTGTATCACTCTCTTCTGAGGTTAACTCTGCTTCAAACCCCTCAAAAGTGTCATCACTAGTAGGCTCCCTAAGTATTTGTCGGACCTTTCTCCTTTGTTCTGCACCTTCCAAACTCACAACACTTGCAGCTCTCTTCCTCCCAGCTGCAGTAATTCTGCCCAAACCTCCCTCTTCAAGTGACATGTCCGACAAAGTATCCTCCTCCCTGTTACTACCTGTAGCAACTACAGGCTCAGCTTGCTCAACTACAACATTGTTCATGGCCCAATAAGAGCAAGGATCTTGCAGACATGTCATGGCTCTCTCCTCTCCAAGGGCTCTGTCGAAATACTCAGATTGTATTGGGAAAGCAGGATACAGGTTATGTTCTCTCTGATCAGTTATATCAACTGTGGCATCCAAATAAAAAGGGATCTCAACTACTTTATCTGAAAAGTGTCGTACAAATTCTTCATAATGAACTATTGAGCTTTTTTGCCACCTTTCTCTACTCGGAAATACATTCTTCCTTACTGAGAAAACCAAAGATTTACTGTTGAAATCATGGCACTATAATTTTGTTATGTGAGAGGGCCCATGATTTTGAATGAGCTTCAGTTGTAATATGAAATAATTACATCTTTATTTTAGAAAAGTTACTTCCCTTGTTCCCTACCATTGCAATTCCATGTCACCATGCTTGAAAGGAAACCACACTGAAATAAGTGGGACTTAGTCCAAGGTAAATGCAAAGAAAAGCAACATGATATTCTTAAGTAATATGACAAATGCCTTGTAAATTTATATAAATAATTTTGCTTTCTCATTTTTTTCTATTTTATCATTTTCTCTTTTTGGCATATGAAAATAAACAAAACTTGAAGTCATTGGACATTTCTCCTGTGTGTGTGTGTGTGTGTGTGTGTGTGTGTGTGTGTTTAATAATTTAGTGAAGTGACATACCTCTAACTAATGCAACCAACATTTATCTTAAGTTTGAGAAATAAATAAGTAATCAAGGAGTCTCTAAAAAGAATATATACTAAAATGTCAAATCCAAAAAAATAGCTAGTACTAGGATATTTGAGGATCTTTCTTTAAAACTCTTACCTTTTGAAAATCCTTTCTATTTACTTCTGGTAACATTAAAACAACTTTTAAAAGCTCAGCATTTGCTCCACGTATGGAACATTCCATTTCACATACATTTGCTTCAGATGTTAGGCTGAACAATAGAGCTTCTATTTTCTGCCATGTTATTTTTTTAAGTCTACCAGAGCTGTCATCTGGAACAGGTTTATATTCCAAAAAAGACTCTCATCGCCCTCCTTTTTTCCAATGGTGAAAATAAATCAATTTCATCTGCTAGGACTTTGGTTTCTGGTGAGTTTTTTTCCCTGTTCCTCTTTCCCTCCCGCCTTTTTTCCTTCCTTTGTGGGCCTCTTTCCACAATGCCATATGGCAGCTGAGAGAAAGCTAGGGCAATGATCTGCATTTTCATTGCTTAACAAAGGATGCCGTAGTGTCAAAGAACCTCATGAATGCATGAGACACAGTCATGTATAGAATAGTGCCTCTAGCCCTGTCAAGGAGTACTAAAAAGAAGCCCGATAGACCTGACATTGCTTCAGAGTAGAGAAAGGCAGCCATTCTCTCTTGCTGGTGCATCACGCTTCCATTCGTCTTCCCCCCTCCCTTCTTCCCCTTTGGTTCCATGCCAAAATCCCATTAGCTCTATTAATGACATGTGGTCCGAAGTAAAAGCGTGTGGCAGAACAAGAAAGGCACAAGATCAACCATCTAATCTATTCGTTTCTGATATGTGTATCACGAGATAGAAGCATTTCAAGCAGATCTGTGTCGCAACCTTGCTTTGGGAGCTCAGCTACACAACACTCAGAGAGAGAGAGAGAGAGAGAGAGAGAGAGAGAGAGAGAGCATAAAGAAGGCAGTAAAAGGCTTTTCAGCTGTCTCTCACCCATCTCCCCCTTCTTCATCCATAAAACAAGATGAAACACAATCATTATGAAAACTGGCAATGTTGTCCATGCTTGAGTTTGAGCAGCAGCCTGAGACTTCGCCTTTCCCCTCCTCTATTCCTGACAGATTTTATACGTATTAAATAGTACCATGGAAACCACAATTTGGCATAGAGAATGTGCTAAGCTCTATTCATACAGTTGTGTTAGAACTTTTCTTATGTTTAAAGAAATATATCCCTCTTTGGGCATATGTCTTCTGAAGGTGCAAATGCTACGTTTTACAGTAAGAGCATTTTGTTATTTTTTTCTCACTTAAAGAGAAGCTGCTTAATATCTAACAAGACTGGCAAAGAAACAAATGCTGTGTGCCTTAACTCTTATTCACAATTTCCACAGTAAAATATACTGAATACAAAACAGAAAACAAAATGATGTTCTGGTGGAAAAGGTGTAGGATAGATTTAAAACAATTACTTCATTGTGGAACTGAACCAAAATGCTGACGTGATAAGCCTAATGCTATTTCCATTAGTCTAGTATGCATTTTGGGGTTTTAAAGACATGTTTCAAATTACCATTTTAAGGAGTTTATGCTTGTAAAAAGAAAGCTGAACAATCTAAATGTCATTTGCAAATGTGAGTATCAGAAGCTGGCTCTTCTTCAGAAAGTTCCTGGTTTATCATATGTTTTGGAGTATTCTTCCAACATCTGGACATGTGCTTATGTCTAACCCAAA
Source organism: Anolis apletophallus (assembly GCA_030556195.1). Classification (NCBI taxonomy): domain Eukaryota; kingdom Metazoa; phylum Chordata; class Lepidosauria; order Squamata; family Anolidae; genus Anolis; species Anolis apletophallus. The sequence goes on along the minus strand of JARBWK010000012.1, from coordinate 65,022,813 downwards.
AATAACTGAGGGGAAAAGGCTTGTGAATTCAAAGAGTCTCAAGGGCAAAAGCACAAAGCTGAATCATTCTGTTGGAGTCTGTGCTCAAAGGACTGGCTGTGTCTGCTGGTCATGGCAACCATTTCTACAGACTTTCAAACTGTCAGTTTGAGATGAGCCACAACAGGGCGATTCATCTATTCAGCAATTCTCTTTCTCTTTGTGAACATCTGTTTACATGGCCTCTGTCCACTCTACAGGGTGTGGACATTTTATCAGCTACACAGCAGTTGAGGTTTAGGACCCAACATCTTTTGTCCTCTATGATCTTTAGAATTCATGTGACACACAACTTTGGGGATTATTTAACCATGGCATTAGGTCTTACACACTTTGCCTTTTGAACTATTTTTGAAGGTCAAACTATAGTCAGAGCAAGCATGAACTGCCAAGAGAGTCTATAACAAAACAAAATGTGTCATAGCGCCTGTCTTTTACTATCTAGTGTCCCTCTCAGACAGATCTAGTACTTAATGTGTTTTTGACATTTCCGGCTGACTTTAAATTTTAAAGAGTTTAGCACCTTTGAGGTTCAAGAACAAATTTGGTTAGACAGCACACTTTTTTTGCATCACAGCTGGTATTCCTAAAATTAACAACTCCTTTCCTTTTCTTTTTACTTAGTGCCTTTTTCTGGGGGAAAAAGTTTCCAATTACAAAACAACTGTTTGTTATGAGTCTGATAGTGATATATGTTCCATCAAAATGAAATAAATAAATTTTCTAGAGCATCTCTGGATGTTCTAAAAATAAACTTTTTTTGCTCCAAAACCAGAAGTTTGGAGGTATTTCCTGGAAAACTGCAATGCTAATGTGTCATAGCTACTTGGTCCCTCAGGATTACTCTGCTCCAATACTGTTCACTATAACATAAATTTCTGTTAATCCCAACTAAAGTGGAGTGACCATGAGATAGATACTCTGAGTCCCAATTAGCTCCCTTGAGTCTCATTTTTTAAAAGGGTGAAGTACAATCAGGCATGTAGGTGGGGGCGGAGGCTTGGGGGGCTTCAGCCCCCCCCCCAATTCTGGGTGGTCCGCCAGAAGTCATTACTTGTACGTGGCACAGTAGCGTCTTTGTCCACTCCTGGGCTCTCAGTGCACTCTCCTTATCGGTGTCCCTGGTTTCAGCCTTTTATGCTGGGAGACGTAGTTGAGTGCACCAACACCCCAGGTGCCAAAGAGGATGCCGCTGCACCACAGACCATTCGGAGGCCACAATAGGCCTTCGTGCCCATGCACTCGGCAGGCCTTTGCACCTGTGCATTGAAGTCTCACCACACTCCTGGCTGAGAGTTGAGTGCATTGAGCCCATCGGCTGCCTTCTGGGACTCTCTGGATCCAGGTAAACAACTCCCATTTGAAAAAAAGGCAATCATTCCTCAATCCCTGCCTTTATGTACAGTTGGGCACATTGGCTTTATGTGCCAAGTTTAGTCCAGATCCAGCGTTGGCTTGGTTTGATGTCCTCTGGATAAGGATGCACTGCAACTCCCAGATCCAGGCATGTAGCCAGGGGGGGGGGGGCTAAGGGGGCTTCAGCCCCCCCCCCCCCCCCGAAATTCTCAGCGTGGTCCGCGAAAAGGCCTTACTGGTACATTATTTAAACTGTTATGCTTATTCATATCATGATCTGATCACCATGCTCATTATATCCCACATTAATGGGGTTATTGGGCTAACAATACAACAGGTTTGCCCGGGTAGACCCCCTTCCCCCCCGGCCCACCCCCCCCCCCCCCGAAACAAAATCCTGGCTACGGCCCTGCCCAGATCCAAGGTCAATCACCCCCAATCCCCGCCTGTCCTGTACGCACAGTTGGCCATATTTGCTCCAGATATGATGTTGGCTGCCTTCAGTACTTTCTGGATCCAGGTAAACAACAACTACCATTTGAAAAGGGCAATCATTCCCCAATCCCTGCATGTATGCACTGTTGGGCACATTGGCTTTATGTGCCAAGTTTGGTCCGGATCCAGCATTGGCTTAGTTCAATGCCCTGTTTATTATTATTATTATTATTATTGAGTTCTTCTACATTAAAATTAAGTTAGTTATGCTGCAAATATGCTGCCTCCAAAGGCAGAATATGTAATTTAGTGCCTGCATCTTTAAGAGTAGGGGAGGGGTAAGGAGCCCTAGCTTTAGAACTCTGGGAACAACAACTGGAAGAGAGTGAAAAGTGTATCTAGAAGTTTAATGACAGACCAGGGACTTAGTGGACTAGCAATGATTTCTACCCATCGGGACATCACTATCAAACCAGAAAAAATAATTGACAAAATGGCCGGGGAGAAGAAAAGAAGACTGTTGCTGTAAAGTAAAAAATAGGTCAAAAAGTATTCTAAACATTTTGTTAATGAAAGTAAATAAATGACATTTATTATTTAAACTGTTATGTTTATTCATATCATGATCTGATCACCATGCTCAATATATCCCATATACATGGGGGTGTTGGGATAATGATACAAAAGGTTTGCCTCGCAACCCCCGAAATGACAAGACCAGACAACAGTAAGTTTGGGTTCAAATTTCTGGGCAACTTTATTAAATGTTACCTATTTAACTTCTAACTGAACTAAACGTATGTGTCACTACAACTTGGTGTGGCAAAACTGAGGTAGCGTTTTAATGCGGGCTACCCCTCAGCTGTTCAGGGTGCAACTCTTGGGTCCCCTGGTACCTTAACCTGGGCAACCTCTAAGGGAAACGTCTGGATAAACGTCTGGTCCTTTTCTCTCAGGAGGAGGACTAAAACATCAGGAGGGGGCCCGCTCCTGCTCTGAATTAACAAGGTGATCAAACCATCCCAACGAAGGCCTCTAATGCCTTTCCACTCCACCGAAGCAATGGAGGCAAAACCGAGGTGTTGGCATGTCTCTCGGCCCAGTGGACATCACTATGTCCACGTATAAGGATTCTCCATCTATGCACCGACATAGCCATGTCTGAAATGATAAATAACATGGTTATTATTATTATTATTAAATTCACATTTGTATACCGCTTCATCCCGAAGGCTCTAAGTGGTTTACATAGGATTGTGTGCCCATTGGCAGCACAAACAGGACAGTACAAAAGACATGGGGAAAAACACAAGGATAGGGAAAGGGAGGGGGGAGGGGAAGAGATCAGCAGCGATGCCTACTGGAACACCACCCCGCCATCAAAAGAAGGGAGGCTGGGAGGGGGCAGCAGATGATATGAACATATCACCTGTAGGCGTTAGACTTCCATCTACCAATAGCTTTTATGGTTTCTGTCTCATAACCCAATTGGGCAGCCGAGGATGCAGCCCCAATGCGGAAGGAAAGGGTTCCAAATTTTCAATGACCTAAACCGAGCATCTTAAGTGCTCTGTCTGTGATCACCCAACATTGGTATTTGGTCAGAGGGGAGCCATCCTGATGGCAAAATAAATATCCTGGTGTATTGCCCCTTATCATTTTGAATTGAGCCAAAGCTAAAACAGGGCGTAGGTCAGTGTTGCTGCACTTTGTTAACTTAATGATTGTGCCCTGGGCTTGTTGGTCTGTCTTGGATGATCTAATGAAAATTGTGAGCCTGTCTTGTATCATTTGTATGTCTAAAACTAACAGTGCACATTGAGACGTGTTGTTTTTTGAAGCAGCAACCAGCTCGCTAATTCTTTGGGTGGCAAAAAAGGCAGTCAATGCCACGGCATGGAACAAAGCCTGTTCGTATTCTGACTGACAAACCCTGGGCCAAGTTAGTTTTAGACCTTTTAAAATAACTGGAGACAGAAGTTCATCCTGGGATGGACCGTGTTGACGGGACCATCCTGCCATTATTTTATGCAGACGAAAATCATTGGTGGGATCAGGGAGGCCCTGTGCCTTTGACCAGTATGCCAGTGCAGCTAATTTTGACATAATGGAATGTGATGTTAGACCTCTTCTCTGTGAGTAAACACAAAACTGTGCTAAGTTTTCATAGGGGACCAGGTGACAAAAGATATTTTCATATTAACTCCTTGCTAGCCCGCTGGACTGGCTGTGAGCCATCACCGGGAATAGCCACATCCCTTTATTTTTCCAATGTATTAATCCATGCTATAAGAGCATTGAGGTCCTTCGAGGAAACACCCTCATTCTCTGATGAAGAAACAGCAGGAAGGGGAGGGCGTTTTGCAGCAGTCCTCTTGGCTGGGCCCTTTCCCTTTGGGCTGCCCACATTCTTTCTAGGAGGCATCCTGTGGAAAAAGAAGACCACATATGCATGACTAGGAGCCCTTAGGCAGAGTTAGGCATCGTATTGCTAATAAATTCACATTTCTGCAGTGTTTGCTTTAGACTAAACAAGGGGCAAGAGCAAAAGTGTTGGGTTTCCCTAACCAACTCAAGCTGTCAGCTAATTAATTATCAACCTTATTTATAAAATATAAAACTTTGCAATATAACATTGTTATAATATGGCCATTTGAGGTTACAATTGTATTTATGTATGTGGACACACACATACTTATATACATATATACACACACATACACAGATATATAGACATATATATGTATAGGTGTCTCTATGTTATTTATCATGGTTATCAAGTAACTTAGTGTAAATTGTAAAGCTCTGGCCAATGTGAATCAAAAACCCTTAAAGTGGCCGGGGCCCCAGTCAAAATGGCCCCCGGAGAGCTACCCACAAGATGGCTGCCGCCCCGTGCATGGCTCCAGGCAGCCACTATAAAATGGCTGCCGCCATGTGGCCAATATGGCCCCCGGCTGCCGCCCACAAGGTGGCCATCACTGCATGGCAAACATTTAAAAATAAAAGCGTTCAGGGGAGGAGGGGGGGCAGGGTGTCACAGGTTATCATACCAGCAGGCCCGCAAGGCAAGGTGGGCTGCTTCACCAGGAAAACAACTGTACATGGATCAAGAAAAAAGAAAAAAAGGGGGAGGGCAAACTGTCCACCCAGCTCCCCCCACCCAACCAAAAACAAGGATGGGGGGGGGGAGAAAGAAACACAACCAGCTTTCAAGTGGCAGTACCAAGGCGCCATTATGCCACAGCCGCAAGCGCGTCAGATAGCGACGCATTAAATGGCCAAGGCAAATGGCCGGAGCTTCAGACCAGCAGGGCTGTGGAGTCAAGAGGGCCAGACCCATGCCTGCACCAGCAGAGCCGACACATATTCCTGATGATCAGGATAATAAGAGCCAAAAAAGCCCAGGTCATTGCCTCCAAATAAATAAGCAAAAATATGAGGAGGCAGGTTACGATGCTCCACAATCACAGGCAGCAAGCTATACCAGCACAAAAGCCTCTGAGCAAACCATTCCACAGTAGCGACACCATCAAACCCCAGGTGGCCACCAAGATGGCTTCAGCAAGCCTGATGCTCAGCCCAAAAGCTGTGGGCATAAAATCAGGACTCACTGGAGCATCCACACAGGCAACAACCTGGGACCTAAAAAAGAAACAAATATAAATGAGGGAGAAAAGTTTGAACATATCTGTGAAATGCCAAGGACATCCAGTGCCATAAAGCACAGATACCTTGTGGGCTGATCCCCACAGAAACTACAGTGGAGATTACACAAATCTGAATGAATGTGTGCCAAATATAACCTCCTACAACTCAATTTAGAAAGGGCCCTGGAGGTCACCAACCAAGGCTACGAGGCCCCCTGGGAATGATCATAAATAGCTCCCTTGAGCAAGGAGTCTTCCCAGGGGGATTGAAAGAGGCTATGGTGAGACCGTTGCTGAAGAAGCCAAACCTAGACCCTTTGGCTCCCTCCAATTACAGGCCTGTTTCCAACTTGCCTTTCTTAGGCAAAGTAATTGAGAGGGCAGCAGCGGATCAGCTGCAGCAGTTCTTGGAAGACACAGCTGGACTTGATCCTTTCCAGTCCGGCTTCCGTATTGGGCATGGGACGGAGACCGTGCTTGTCGCCATTACAGACCAACTTCGCCGCCAGCTGGACCAGGGCGGATCAGCCCTGCTTGTCCTGTTAGACCTGACAACAGCGTTTGACACCGTAGATCACGCTTTGTTGACCCATCGTGTAGCCGTGTCCGGAGTTGGGGGGACCGCCCTTAAATGGGTGGCCTCCTTCCTCCGTGACCGGGGACAACGTGTGGAGGGGGGAGGGGAGGTCTCCAGGAGACTCCCACTTAATTGTGGGGTCCCCCAGGGGGCCATCCTCTCTCCCTTATTATTCAACATTTATATGCGCCCCCTGGCCCAGCTGGCCCGCGACTTTGGTCTGGAGTGTTATCAGTACGCTGATGACACCCAGCTTCTGCTGAGAATGGACGGCAGGCCGGACACCGTACCCGATTGTTTCCATCTCTGCCTTGAGGCCGTGACTGGTTGGCTGCGTGCCAGCCGGCTGAAGGTGAATCCGTCGAAGACTGAGATCTTGTGGCCTGGTCGCCCTGGGCTGGATGAGTGCCGGTTGCCTACCCTGGATGGCGAGCGTCTTAGCCCGTCATCCCTTGTTAAGAGCTTAGGTGTCCAACTGAATCCCTTGCTGACCATGGAGACTCAGGTCTCCGCGGTCAGCAAGACGGCGTTCTTCCACCTATGGCAGGCTAGGCGACTGGCGCCCTACCTGTCCAGGGACGACCTGGCCACGGTGATCCAAGTGACGGTCATCTCGAGGCTGGACTACTGTAACGCCCTCTACGTTGGCCTTCCCTTGTCGACAATTCGGAAGCTCAAGCTAGTGCAGAACGCCGCTGCTCGCTTGCTAGCGGGAACGCCGGTAAGGGAGCACATCACGCCAATCCTTCGGCAACTGCACTGGCTTCCTATGGAGCACCGAATTGCCTTCAAGGTGTTGGTGTTAACCTTTAAAGCCTTGCACGGCCTAGGGCCTGCGTACCTGAGGGACCGCCTTGCCCCATACATTCCCCCGAGATCACTACGTTCAGAGGAACAAAATCTGTTACTAGTACCATCAATCCACTCCTGCCATCTGTCTACTACCAGGCAGAGAGCCTTCTCCGTGGCAGCCCCGGTGCTATGGAACTCCCTCCCGGATGACGTCCGGGCTGCCACGGAGCTCATTCCCTTTCGGAGGGCTGTTAAGACTACACTGTTCAGATTGGCCTTTGATCAGGCACACTAGCTGGGGTGACTGCTTATTACAGCCCCTTAATATATTTGTGCCTCGGGTCCGAGGAAATGCTTTATGTTCCTTCCAAATACCTTGTGATGTGACTTGCAATTGTTTTAAATGTTTTATTGTTTTATTGTACAGCTGCATGGCCGTTGCATGCAGCTTGTTTTTATATGTTGTGACCCGCCCCGAGCCTGCAGGGAGGAGCGGAATACAAGATCAAATAATAAATAAATAAATAAAACCAGTATGTTGGCAATAGAGATAGGCCATGAAAGATTGTAAGCCACCTTGAGTCACCTTTGGGTTTGAGGAAGGCGGGATAGAAATAACGTAAATAAATAAATAAAAGCGGCCTAGAATGATTGTCAACTAAAACTGACCTTGGGGTACTCTATCACTGTTGGGCCATGAACTGTGGCTAAGGATAGTTTCCATGAGACAGCATGGTGGGCGAGATGTTACAATATTGTATATGTACCACAGCCAAATAGAAAAAAAAGCTCTACAAGTCAGTAACCCAATTTCATCTTGGCTTTAAGGGTGGTAAAATTTTCCCAGAAGTTAAATGTATTAATAACTGGCTCATAATATAGGAGAATTGATATGGTGCATAATCATATCAACATTCCGATCTATGTGATGTTTTATGACATATGTGATTGTTTTTAGGAATGTTTTTATGATGTTTTTAAGCTGTTTGTGTAATTTTATTGTGTTGGAAACCGCCCTGAGCCTTGAGGAGGGGCAGTCTAGTAAATCCGAATAATAAATAAATAAATGAATGAATAAATATTTGTAACATCTATTTAATACATGACTGTTTTATGTTAGGTATTATTCATACATAGGAGAACCATCACTAAAGGCCGACCTGTGGCCACTTGTATAAGGGAGTGTATAAAATTTTATTGCTTTTGACCAAAGGCTGTTGCAAGTCCAAAATAAAAAAGAGCGCACACACAAAACAATACATATGGAATTTGCATAGTAGACAATAAAAGGTTACCAGTTACTTATACACCATGAGTCACATTTAAACCTTCTTAAACCAGATTATCTCCTTTACATAGGACAGCCATCTCCGCTATGTGCCTCCTCCTAATCTTCTTAGCCGCAAGGGCAAACATTCCATAAAGAGGTAATTACTGAGGGTTCTCTTCCAACTGGGGCAGAAAATAAAACTGTAATACCTCACTTTAGTGGTGATCACAACTCAACATTCACAAAGGAAGACCATGTTTAGCTTTGGAATTCATACTGGCCCCCAGACAGGAGAGAAAGCACCCCAGCTTAAGCAAGCAAAACTCAACCACTCTCACCACACAATACACAATGGCATTCCTAACTGGCCTATCCTGGCTCGGCCAAATGTCAGGCAAGGTGTGAAGGGAATCATAACCTTTCATGCTATTTAAGGAACCTCAATTTGGCATCATAACACCAACAATTTATTTGGCATAATTAAACGTTGTTATCTCCAAAGCTGAGAAAGTATGTCCTCAGTATTAAGAAAAAAAATCTATTTGTGCTTTAAATTGTTTCTTACCATCCTGTTTTTTCTTGTTCTGTAAAGCCTTTTCTGAACCAACTATGTAGCTCATATTTTGTGTACTATTTAACTTTTATGTTCTCTGATAATGCTCCTTTCTCATCTGGATGCAAATTATTTAGTCAAAATTAATTTTATGATTCTACTTACTGTTTTCATCATTTGGACTGGCATTGCATTTGGATTGGTTCCATTTTCTGTAATGTAACAATGTTCATGTCCTTTATCATGATGTTAATTGGAATTACATAGTTCGAATTATCCTTATGCTCCATGCCCTTGCTTTCACCATGGACAAGGATAGTTATAAATGCATATTCATCATTTATTATTGTTGACACAACTTCAAATCTGCATGGTCTCTACATAGAAAATATCCAAGGCACCAAACGTGACCATATATGCTCCTGGGGGACATGGTCAAAATTGAGTATTGGGTGATGATTGGGTGATGTTTGGTGATTCAACAATGGTCCATAGGCCACACTTTACCTATCCCTAGAATGCAACTACACTGTAGAATTAATGTAGATTGTCACTACTTTAACTGCAATGGCTCAGTGTTATGAAATCATGGAAATTGTAATTAGATTAGGCAACACCACAGCAGAGGAGGCAACCCCCCCCCCCTTGAAAGCTATAACACCCATGATTGCATAGCACTGAACAATGGCAGTTAAAGTGGTGTCAAACTGCATTAATTTTACGATGTCTATGCACCCTTACACTAAGGTTCAATCTTCACTGACCATGTAATGAAACTCCAAGCCAACTCAAAACTGCTGTGGGCACAAAATGCACATCACTACTGATGCACTACAACACAGATTAAGGGTATGCAGTGCATCAAAAAGATTAAGGGAAATCGGAAATTAAGTCCTTTAATGTGCTATAGCAAATCCCAATATATTTCAGATCCCAGGGTAAAATTGGTTCCGAAGAATGTGCATTGTAGACACCTGCCATTGTTGATGCGCTTTGGAGAATTCAGGACATGGGGTGAGGAGGCTGCTGAAAAATACCCTAATGAAATTTCTGGCTAGCAAGGGGTTAATTGACCCCTGTCCCTGAGAGAGGTAATTTATTACCTACTATCCTAACTATAACATTTGCTTTTTTAAAAAAAAAAACCTCATATTGCGGGAACATTGATGTACATTTCTCCCAGAAATATGGTTAAAAGTTCCCACAGAGCAGTTCAAGGCCACATTGTTGCTTTCAAATGAGTTCAAGATCTATCAACCCAATCAGCAGCAAAGATGTATCTTCCCAAACCAGTTTCAAGCTGCATTATAATGTGCCCTAAGTTCTGCATTCTCTTACATATTGATCACTTGTGCATCACTAACTTGCAACTTGCATGCCTTAATGTCTACAGAATCCACAACATATGGGCACACTAGCATTTATTTCTAGATTACAATATATTTGTTTTTATTTGCTCTTTCCCTTTTTTTGGTCAAACTCAAAAAAGTGACTCTTAAGCTGTTGATTTTGTTTCTCTGTAATTAGTGTTGGGAACTCAGCAGTGGTTAGAGTTGTGGCTATACTCTTCTGTCCTTCCCTCTCCACTTATTCTATTTTACAGCAGATGGTGGTGAATGTCACTGTTTTTTAAAATGTGTGTTGCTTGTTTTCTCTGTTTGGATTTCAGGGGTATGAATATTTTATTTACAATATTTTTCAGTAGAATTGTTCACAAAGATTTCTAGCTTATGCTTTGAATATGTTTATTCATTTTTAAATGTATACAAGACTACACCTAAAATGTAAAACCCGTATGGGAAATGAAAACAAACCATACATAAATATAAATTTCCAGAAATATGTATAAATATAGCCTTCCCAATGACTGTGGCTTGCTGGAGTGGCCCTCCTCTGTGTTCCATCAGTGGTATAAATATATTATGTGAAGTGCACCATGGCACAAAGTTAAAAGGAAGAGTAATAGATATATAACCTCAGTCTGCCCCCATGTCCTCCCTCTTTCACTGGAGGCATTCTGCTCATCTGTATGTCCTATAATGTCATGCAGACAATTGCTGATCTCAAATTGACTAGGTAGATTCCCCCCCTCTCCTTTACCAGGTTTCTAGCCATTACATACTGTGTCTTGTGGCACATGGGACAAGTATGGGGATGTTAAATGGGTAATCACTTGGCAGATAGTAAGAGGGCAGGGAAGATTTGCAAGACAAGTATGCACCATTTGGTGAAGGATAGACCTGTTGAATTCCTATTTTGGTTATATGACCCGAGGTGAACAGAAGAAAACTAACCTTCTTACTTTACGTCATAGGGCTTGGAGGGATGGGATGCAGATGGGGAAAAACACAGAACAACCATCACATTTAAAATGTGGTGCTATGCATGCATGATTAGGGGGGAAAGGATGGTTGGAGACAGCATCTCTCTCAACTCAAAACACTATACTTTGCAGACTGTTTCCCTATGGCTTCAGACAAAATGCATATGAAATGGAGCATGGGATAAGAACCGACAGAGGAAACAGTTACACATCCCATGGTGAACACAAGCATGTGATGATGTCCCTAGACTTGTCTATTAGGAATGCCCCCTCACTGGAATCCTTTTAAAAACAAATGAAAACCTGGTTTTTCCACCGTGCCTTTGGAGATTAGACTCCTCAAATGCCCCCGTTTTTGGCGAGACCTCTTCCCCCTATGTGACCCTTTATGTTTTGACACTACTCCAGTTATCTCCCCCGAATTTTAAAACATTTTATATGTACATGTGGCTTGCCCTGTCGTTTCTGTTTTAGATTCACCTATGTTGTTATGTTTTCAAAGATGTATTTAGTTTATTGTGTTTATTGCTTTTATTGTGTTTATTGTTTTCTGATGTTTTTGATATTTTTTCTGATTTGTTGTTCGGGCACGGCCCCATGTAAGCTGCTCCGAGTCCCCTTTGGGGAGATGGATGCGGGTTATAAATAAAGTTTTATTATTATTATTAGTTTATAAATATCAGAATTTTGTAATAAACAAGGTTTTCAAACTTTATATCCAGTCTTAATAAATCACTCATCATTTTCTGTATACCATTTTCTGCTGCCATTCTTCAGGTATATACTAAAGAGCTGAGTGACAGAATGCCATAAAATTGCAAACTTCCTTCTCATTGTTTGGATGAGACAACTGAGACCCAAATCTCAGTGTGAAGTGACTTGAACATGGTCCTTTGCCTCCACACCTTAATAACTCATGGAGAAGCATCTGAAGAAGACTGAGATGGGGCAAATTGTAGGAGTTTTAAATCTTGGATTATAGAAACTTTCTTTCAATATGTCCCTGTCACCACTCCTTTCCATTTTTCATCATAATTTCATACCGCATGGTCAAAATTGAAAGTATGGCACCTCAGGTCTGTCTGGCTATAGTAATTTTCCCCTTGCTGGTAACAGATTCATTTCTGTTAAAATTCTATTACTTGGAGCTATTTCTCTCAAGGATTGTACAATTCTTCTGAAAACAGATCAGCAGCTTTCAATATAATCTCACTTCGTGAGGTCCACTTCGAGTAAATCCTGCAACTAGATGTGACAAGAATAGAAATTCTCATTCCATTTCCTTCAACCCACCCAGTTAGGTTGTAATGAAAGACATTTTAAAGTTTTCTGACTCCAGGCCTAGCATTAATCACCAGCTCTCAGAGAAAGAATGCAGTTAACATTATAAACATCTTTCCCCATGTCAGCCTGCGATATAAACAGAAACAGCAGGGGAAGGGTTATTTTTCAGATTACTAGCGAAGAAATAAACCTAGAAGGGAAGGACTCAAGCACAACCATGAGAATCTTAGCAGTTTAATTAAAAAAGCCCTTTTCATAAGCTTTCATGTTAGTGGGGAGAGTGAAGCCAACAATGTCTCCTGAAAAACAGATCAAAGCGAGAGAAAAGTATACATTTTAGTTGGCAAATTTGGAAAATGCATTTAAGCTGCATGATTGAAGCTAAGAAAGTAATTGCTCTGTTTTTCTTTTCTGATTTTGTACTCTGAGGTAGTCACCAAGACGACTTAAGGGCATATGTCTGAGTATAATAGCCTAAAAGAAGAGTTCTGTGAGCTGCTTCACTAAACAAATAAACAAAATCTATTGCAGTAATGGCCAGTTTCTTTGGACTTGTACCATGAGACAAGAGTACGGGACCATTCCAGTGATTCTTCAAGCAGTGCACCATAGATAACCATCTGGTCTCAACAATCCGGAACCAAGAAGCTGGTGAGAATGGGAGATGGCCTTTTCCAAAAGATCTTGGTGTACTTTTTTTATGTCAGAAGCGACTTGAGAAACAGCAAGTCGCTTCTGGTGTGAGAGAATTGGCCATCTGGAAGGATGTTGCCCAGGGGATGCCCAGATGTTTGATGTTTTATCATCTTTGTGGGAGGCTTCTCTCATGTCCCCGCCTAAGGAGCTGGAGCTGGCAGAGGGAGCTCATCTGTGCTCTCCCTGGATTCGAATGTCCAGGAATTCCTGGAGAATCTCCAGGAATCAGCACTGCTGGTACATTAATTTGTGCAATTTGTGCAAAAAAAGTTGCTAATGCAAAATCTCTTCATCAGAACACAAGGAAATATATTGGCTTCACACATAAGAGGAAAAATAAAATAGGTTGTCATTTTATTCACATAAGAAGAAAACAGGCAAGAAATTACATCTCCAGGGCTTATACCAATGCAAAGTGATTATATACTGTAGATGCACTGTGGGTGCAATTCGGGAACCCTATTTTTTTGCTTCTTTCCAAACTGAATTTAGCAACCTTTTTCCGATGCTATAGTAAAGGAAACAATCTGACAGGACTAGTCAACGGATCCCACTTCTTCTCCCATGTTTCTAATGAACACATCAGTCTTGCTGTTGGAATCACCAAGCATCATAGCAAATCCAGCGGTTCCCAGCAGGTGGAACCTGTCATCCCATGCCCTGTAACACCTGGCTTTCCCCCTACTTCATCCCATGTGGGAAAGCATCCTCCACCTGGCTTCCCCTCATTGTCTCTTATTGCACATGGGAGGACTCCCATGTTGCTGTCGTGGCGGCATACACCAGTTCTTTGATAGTTTTACTATGGTGCCCCTTTGTAGCTTTACATCATGGGATGTGAGCCAGCAGGCTCCACTGTAAAACTATTGAGGATCTGGCATATTCCACCAAAAACTACCCCATGTGATGAGGTCATGAGACTCATAATATCTACATAGACCAGCCAAGAGCTTATCCACTCCATTACAGCAGTTTAAGATGACTTTAATCATAGCTTTATCCTAGGGAATTGTGGGATTTGTAGTTTAGTGAGAAATTTAAAACCATCCCTTTGAAGACTCTCGTCCACTTCACCGAATATGACAACTCCCTAACCTAAGCAGAGAATTAGAAGCTCACCAAACTACAATTCCCAAGATTCCTTTGGAATGAGCCATGGCAGATCTCTTCTACACATCCCAGAAAACATACTGTAAATGCCTTAGATTATTAATATTAACATTATGTTATGTGCCACTGTTTTGCAAAGGCACATGCATGGTAGCTGAAAAGAGTATAGGACATCACATTGATAAATATGAAAACTAGGTAACGTGAAAACTCCTTTTAATTTGTTTATGCTTGGCTGAGTTGCTGTATGTCCAAAATAAAGAGCATTCTTTCTGGATGAGCATGTGTGTGTGAAGACTAGCAAATTATGTTGTGTGGGAGAAAGCGGGACCAATTAAATACAATTACTGATGAAACTCTTTGTAAGCACTCAATTTGGCTTTATGGGTAGATGTGTAACATTGCTACTATAGCTGATACAGTCAGCACTAATGGCACTACCATAGTAACAGTATGATCATGTTCAATCTGGCTAATGACTATCATAGTTTAACTGCATGTGTACTGATAGAACTAGAATTATTAGGTATCTGCCTTACATAGGATTGGAACTATACTAAAAAATTATAGAGGAAGGCATATTTTTCATCATAAAATACCCATAGTAGTTTGACCAATTGGACATACTGTTTCTTATAGTACACAAATTGTGCTAGATTAATGTCAATTAAGTTCATCTTATTTAAGCAGAAGCCTTCCAGATTATTTAGACTACATCAGTACAGGCAATTATCAGAAGACATCATACAAAAATCTAGCAGACAACCAGATTTTTAAAAATGCATTAAGGGATATGGCATCTTGCATGACTTTTAATGGCTTTGAAAGGGGATCAAAATGCAATTTAGACTCATTTAATTCAGTTCAAAACAGATAATCTGGGATTAGACACTGGGTTATATAACAGTGCAGCTCCAGCCCAGAAATCTCAAGAAATATCTTTCTATTTAGTCTTTGAATGAACATCCACACTGTAGAATTAATGCAGTTTGACACCACTTGATCTACCAAGGCTCAATGCTATAGAATCATGGAAGTTGTAGCCCTTAACCTTCTCTGCCAAAGAGTGCTGGTGTCTCACCAAACTACAAATCCCAGGATTCCATAGCATTGAATCCTAGCAGAAAAAGTGGTGTGAAACTACATTAATTTTACAGTGTAGATTGCTCTCAGTCACAAAATACTTCTGATAATAAAAATGTCATTACAGTCTTCCCTCACTTATTGCAAACTCGCTGTTTCACGGATTTTAAAAAAATATTAATGTAAAATATACATCATGGTATTTTAGCTGTTTTCTGGGGTTTTGCCGCCGCCGTTTTCCAAGGCGCTTTCCTTCCTCAGTCTTCTCTCCAGCCTTGAAGGGGTTTTCCTTCCTTTCCTTTATTTTAAGTTTGTAACGACTTAAAATACTGTATAACTACTAAAATAATGTATAAATATTAAAATAAATAGAACTTCCCTACATCACGGTTTTTCACTTATTGCGGGAGGTCCTAGAACCTAATCCCAGCAATAAGTGAGGGAACACTGTACTTATTAGTATGCATAAGATCTTAGACTTTAACTGTCAAGGATTTGAGAAAGTGTACAATCTGTCAAATTATACTAAAATTCAAGTTAGTCTAATTGGTTTGGATTAAGTTGTCATTTCAGCTTGGAATTTCCATAGACTGAATGGTACAAGCATCCCTGAGACTGACATAAAATGTGGTTGCAGTTCACAATTGAATACTGCAGTCTGCAAATGGGAAAAGATGAATGATGAAGTTGCCTGTAGTAAATGCAACAGGGGAAAGGCTTTAACTGGGGAAGGAAGTATGGGAAAACAGTACTCAACCAATGAAACCAGTGGGTGAAGTGCATGCAACTTCCAGGGCTGCTTTTTCTTGACCAATAACAGAGTGCATAAATTACCTCTCCTGCTAGCCTCCTAGAGGAGGAATTCATCTTTTCAATAGGTTGCACAAACTTTCTGCTATTTTAAAATTTCTCCCACACCAGAAGCAAAGTTCTGGAATCCTCTGGTATTTTTTTGTTAGCTTTTGGGTTCCAAAGATAGAAAATTGGCCCCGAGATGATTCAGAGTTATCCATCCCTGACCTGAGAGATATGTGTTTTAGCTAGGCTTTTTGAAATTGAAATCAGGCCCAGCAGATGTTTGAACAGCAGTGGCTTCTATTCTACAGAGTCATGGCCAAGCAACAGAGACACAGCACATCCTTCCCTTCAGCCCTCTGAACCCTCAATGAATTCTGTAAATGTCTACATATAGAATTTTCAGAATAAATTACAGCTGAATGAATTCTTCTATATTTCAAGGAAGGGCGAGCTGCCATTGCACGTTGTGTGAAATGCTAACAGAGACTGACATCACCTGTAAATGAAAGATTATGATTTAATGAAAGGATGTGTCTAAATTGCAACCAACTCTATGTTCAAGGGTAAAACATCTGCATGTCACTTACTCATTGTAAATGGAAAATACTCCATGAATCATGCATTCAGGCTTTGTAATCTTCCACTGTATGTCTCTTGTGTCCATAATAACAGCCCATTGATTGAAAACATGCCATTATCCAGAACTTTGGATCCAATATTGCTTTTCCAGCAAAAACTCTGCTTCACTGAATGACCCAGGTCAAGGTAATTAGTCCCTTGTCAATGGATTTGTTTTCTGGTATCTGTAACATTTGGGGGAAAAGGAACAAATCACTGCAAATAAGATGTTGTATTTTAGATAAGCCGTCCTGAATGCATATAAAATTTAAGGAACCTTTTTATGTTTTCAGAACTTTTGTTTACATTGAGAAAGTAATAAATTTGAGCACTTGTTTAAATATAGGCAACACTATACTAGGAAACCTCCAGAGTATAACTTAATAGATGACAAAATTGTAAATTAAACTTAAGCTGGTGCAGAACGCTGCAGCCCGGGTGCTTACAGGCACGCCTGTGAGCCATCACATCACGCCCATTCTGCAGGAACTGCACTGGCTACCGGTTGAATTCCGGATCACCTTCAAAGTGTTGATTTTGACCTTCAAGGTCTTGTATGGTCTGGGGCCAGTGTACCTGAGGGATCGCCTTACCCCATACTGTCCCACGAGATCACTGAGATCAGAAGACCAGGATCATCTCTTTATTCCAAGTGCCAAAGTCTACCGCCTCACTTTGACAAGGAGAAGGGCTTTTTCCATTATTGCCCCCGCACTTTGGAACTCCTTGCCGTCGGAGACCAGGTCACTCTGCAACATCCTGACTTTTCGGAAAGCCTGTAAGACCTGGTTGTTCTGGCAGTCCTTCGCAACTTAAATCGGCCCAACTATATCTGACAACATCTAGTCAATTATTGTGCTAAATGCTCTAATGTTTTAATGTTAAATTTTAATGTTTAATGTTATCTGTTGTATTCTGTTGAATTGTGAGCTGCCCCGAGCCATCTTGGGAGTGGCGGCCTAGAAATCGAACAAATAAAAATAATAAATAAATAATAAATAAATTAAAATGGGTAGAAGATGATCTAAACATGATAGTGTTTCTATGACCATTTTACTTCAACAGCCTTTGCAAGTTGTTAAAAGCAGAGTTGGATTTTGGCTCTACTAATCTTAAAGATTATCACCAAAGACTGTACCAACAACAAGGACACATTAAGCTGAATTTTACTGGTTAATCCTGAGAAAAAAGATCCACTCAATCATTTGTTGAATAGTTAAGCCAACCCATAGCTGCATTAATTCCATGGGACTGACAATTTAACTGATTGAAATTATGATTTCCAGACCTATCCAAATATTTGTTATTTTTTTCAGCTAAGGAAACCATGCCTCCATTTCATACCAGTCTTAAAACATCCTAAGCTAAATGAGGCCTTGTCAGAACTTGGATGAAAAAATGACCACGGAATATGAGGTATCTCCAGATTGTCAAGAGTTTTTCCTAATGTTCTGGAGAGTTGCTATCTGTCAGAGTTAACAATACTCAGCTAAATGAATCAAAGTTTTGGGGCCATTGGTGTCTGGTGGTTCTGGTGTCAATGGGATGGTGATGGGTTTCATTTAAAATTTAAGATGCTAGCCCAGATGCTGAATCATACTGATAAACAAGTTTGCCACCTTGGATAGTTCCATAAAAGCTTTTGATTGACTGTTAAAGATTCTGATTCAATTGCTTTGCTCTGGGACATGTGCAGATAAAGCACAGAAAGCAGAGCAAATGACAGGGAAACAGTTCCAGCAGTTAGGATGCAATCCCTTCTTTTAAAACCTGGAGCCAGAATTGCAGACAACAATGACATCAGTATTGTTTGTTTGGATTTCAGACCTACAATCCCGCAGGTTTTTTGGTTGACATAATTTCTCTTCCATTCAACATATTTTAGTGATTCATGGGGCAGTTTTCACCATAAGATAGTCTTGCTTGTGTCCTCTCATAGAGCTTCCCCCTTTTGCAATCTTTTCTCTCTGGGTTTAGTGTGTGTTTGATGCCTTCCTATTTTCATCTCTAAATTTTGATTGCTGACTCTGTAATTCGCAAAGGTCTGCTCTAACATCTGCTTCATATAAATCACAACAGCCTGTTCAAACACCAGTATGAATATTATATGAAGCATAAAAGGCAGTAAAGCATATAAACTACAAATCATGAAGACTCTGTCAATAATTTCAGTCTGAGGGATCGAGGAATGGTAGTCTCTGGAACTGTAGCCAAATTTACAAATTGAGACTGTTTAAAATCAATATTTTAAAAAATATTTTAATGACTGATTTGCCCACCTTTAATCACCTAAATATTAAATCGAGAGTGGTAATCATTCAACCCTCCAGTTCAACTGCAATTCCAAGCATTCTTCATCCTTGGTTATCCTATTTATGACTGCTATAAGTTGCAGTCCTAGCAGTTGCAAATGCAGCCTAAAACAATATCTGGAACATTCCATAATTCTCATTTGCACAATATATTACAATTGGATGAATAAAATATTCAGTTCTAATGTGATTAGAAGGCTTCTAAAGTCACTATCATGCCAATACAGATGGCAGAATATCATATCCCAGATAATGTTTTGTAAAAACACCAATGAGAATGAGGGATATTATAAATGTTATAGATCTCTGCTGACTGGTCACTTCTAACTTCCCTTACAAAACTGATAAGTGTTTTTGAGACTAGTATAAGATAGGGATGTCAAGTAGATTTCCTCTCACTTCCACCCCTCACACCCCCACACCACTGTGCCAATATCTAAGTTCTTTCTATCTTACTTTTGAACTGGATGCCACTGTATTTGCATTTGTTTTTAAGGTGCATTTTTCAAAATATATCAATGTGTGTATGTTTATTTCAAATGGATGCATTTTCATCATTGATAGCACAGTTTTGTGCAGATTTTTCAAAACATTCACATTTCTGTATACACTTTCAATTATGCAGGTCTCGTATCCTGACATATATTTTGTATGTTTTGATTTGTGGTTGGGAGTTCTATGAAATATGAACTTGCAAAAAGAAAGGATTTCAGTGTACTAATTATTAGGCATGGTTAGGTTCTGTCGGAATCTTCGTAATTCGGAATAAATTCGGATCAAAATCCTTTTTGATGTGATTTCGAAGTAATTTGGGAACCCGGAAGTATCCTTGCCATTTCAAAGCTTTTCCCGCCATTTCTCTTATGAACCAGTAAGTGAGTTGGAAATGATTCAGCTTTTCAAACCAGTGTGGATAGATTCTCTTCATTTCCTTTCTCTCCCTCATCAGTCCTGGGCAAGAGCCGCTGTTTAACCCAGTTTGGATGGATTTCCTTCAGTTTCCTTTCTCTCCTGCATCAGTCCTGGGCAAGAGCCGCTGTCCAGTTTGGATGCATTTCCTTAAGTTTCCTTTCTCTCTCATGTCAATCCTGGGTGAGAGCCGCTGTTTAACCCAGTTTGGATGGATTTCCTTTGGTTTCCTTTCTCTCCCACGTCAGTCCTGGGCGAGAGAAGCAGTTTAACCCAGTGGGGATGGAAGTTTTGAAAAGTTTTGAACTTTTTTTTCTGTGAAAATCGGAATTGACTTTAGATCTAAACCACCAGTGCCCCTACATCCAAAACGAGTATTGAACCATTTTTTTGGTGTTGTTCAAACAAGCCTACTAACTATGTTATACTTCAAGCTCAGGCTAAATAAATGTGAATTTGGTCAAGAAATCTAAACAAGTTAACTGCAACTCAGTTATATGGTAACAAACCTAGGATTTTACATCAGCCTAGACCACACGGTGAAAGGGTTTGCCACAGATTTCCTCCTTCCAATAATGTTTTAAGTCTTCATAAATATTTGTTGTTGTATGCCATTTTTGTGTTATAGTAACTGGGGCTAAATTCATATTTACAATGCGATATCCAACATGTGGGAGTGGCCTGTGCCAAAACCTTAATTTTCATCATCTTACAGAATAATACATGTTTGGAGTTTGTTTCTGTTGAACAGAAAACTTTTTTATCATTCTTTCCACATGTAAATTTATTTATTTATTTATTTGTTATTTCTCGCATTTGTATCCCGTCACTTCTCAACTCCCGAAGGGGGACTCATGAAGGCATTATAATAAAGCCCCATTAGAGGCTATTATAAAAATTACAATTAAAAATCACATATTAAACATCACATAATAAAACAATACATAGTTAAAAACCATACAAAGATGGAACAATAAAAACCAGTCTTGACAGTAATATCACCATAGCAATTTGTCCCTTAAAGTGCTGCTTTCATCTATTGCCCAAAAACCTGGTCCCAAAACCATACCTTTAATTTCTTTCAGAAAACCAGGAGGGCCATTTCCGGTTTGGTAATGGTGGAGAGGGAAGCGTCCTAGGAGAGTGCTCTCCAGAGACGACGTCAAGCAGGAGATCGGGGTACTCAAAACCTACCTGAGCCGAGGATCTAAAAAGCTCAAGGTCCAGGGTCTTAAATAGCCCGATCGGTCGAATCCGGGGTCCCTCAAGGACCCAGGAAAGATCGGTTGGTGCAGAAGCGACCTGAGGGATCCCTGCTGATTGCAGCTGCCGCGGCAGTCAAAACCTCCCACAACCAAACAGATTTTAAAGAATAGACGGATCTAAACAGGAGAAGGAGTGCCTCCCCATCCAGACGCCCCATCCTGACGCATGTGCTGAGCCGATCGGTGAGTGGGTCTAAATTGAGCAAGGCGGAGTTCGGAAAGGCAGAATGTCTTTTGACCCACAGACCAGCTCGGAGTGAGAGAGAAGAACAAAGAAGGAAATTTAAGGAAGAACACATAAAATAAAAAAGGAGAAGACCGGTGTAAGCTGTAAGCCTAGTAAAGTCTTACTGTCCCTAAGTGGCTGTAAAGATGGTGGTCGGAGTATAGATGTGCCAGGAGAAAGAGCTGATAAAGAGATAACAGCGAGCAATGCGGGGGAGGAAAGAAGAAGGTGGAAGCTCTAGCTGGCAATAGACGAGAGGTACGCTGGTCAGAGGAGGGAGGTACTGAAATAGAGAGAAGAACCCAGGAGGACAGAGTCCTAGAGCAGACCGGAAGTGAAGCTGAGAAGCGCCGTGAAAGGCCGTGAAAGGCAGCACAAGTGAGAGAGCGGAAGGGAACAGAAGGGAAAGGCGGAAACAAGAGTGAATAAATTACATAGTGTGCCGCGAAGGAGGTTGCCACCGGGAGAACACCCAGAACAAGAAGGAAGGTAGGAGGGAAACCTGAGAGAAAGGGTAAGATTTAATGGACTATTAAGAGGCTAGAATAGCGATTTCCAGTGTGGCGAGCGCCCAGAGTGTGGAGGAGTGAGGTAAGGAGAAGGAGTAGGGCCTTCTCGGTGGTGGCTCCCCGCCTGTGGAATGCGCTTCCTATTGATGTACGATCCACCACATCCCTCCTGGCCTTCAGGAAAAAAGTAAAATCCTGGCTGTGGGACCAGGCATTCGTACACCAGCACAAGGCAGCATTTTAGATTGGTTTTTAATGAAAGTGGGTGATTATGGCCAATGTTTTTATGGACTGAACATTGTTTTAATTCAGAGTGAATGTGTATGGGGCTAATGTAGTTGTATTTTAATGTATTTTTAATGTATTTTAATTGTTGAAGTGTTTTGGGGTTTACATTGTTATTATGTGTGCATCGAATTGTGCCGTACTGTAAGCCGCTCTGAGTCCCCCCTTGGGGGTTGAGAAGAGCGGGGTAAAATCCCGAAATAAATAAATAAAATAAATAATAATATAAGGAGTGCCAAGAGAAAAGAGACAAGAGACAGGAGTGTGAACTCCAAGGCTACTTGCATTACGAGGGGGTCTTCTTCCCAGATGATGGCCACCAGAAGGCAAGACAAGGAAAAAGAGAAAAGGGGCGACACACAGAGAAGAATATCCAACACAAGTGAATTTGGTTTCAAAGAGCTGTTTGCTGAAATACAAGACATGAGGAAGATACTTGAAAGAGGGGAAGATGATAGAAGGAGAATGAAGGAAGACCTAAAGGATATGAAAGGAGACTTAAAAGGTGAATTGAAAGAAATGAAAGGAGATATTAAAGGAGATCCAAAAGAAATGAAAAAAGAAATGGTAACTTTAAGCAGAGGAATATGTCACGATGCAGGGTCTTGGTCCAGCCCCTTAATCACACACACAGAGACGGTAATCAGCTAACTATTTATTGAATAATAAAAAACAGGTGAAAAGGGAAATTGTCCATAAAAAGTATCGAAGTATCAAAGTAGCAGTAAGGTAAGAGTCTTAGATAAATCTAAAGGCAAAAGCTTGGCAAGGCTCCGCAAAACAAAGCGGATCAAAAACAGACTTGGTCCGTGGCAAGGCAAACAAGACAAGGCTCATGAAAGTAAACCCAAGAAACTTCTTGGCATGGCACGAATCCTGGCTCCGTGGATCTTCGCTCGCTTCACTCCCTTTAGAACAGAAGTGGCCGAGCTACTGAGGATCTTTTCCCACGGATCCTATACTTAATTCCCTTGGCGGGGCCCCCGACGTTCTAGGCTTCTGCACCAATCTGTGCTACGGGATCTAGTGCTTCTCTGGCACTCTAGGCTGCGGTGCCAGTCTCTCCTGCTAGACTCAATGCTCCGTCTCCTATCAAAGCTTCGTCCTTGCCTCCCAGCACCTGGGTCACTATCTTCGTGAGAGCCGAACTCCCTTTCAGCTTCCATGGGCTCATCCTCCACTGTTTCCCTGATCCTTTCCTGCGACCCGAAACCACCTGGTTTCTCATACTGATCGGAATCACTCTCAGGGTCGGCCTGACTTTCCCAGCTGTCATAACCGTCAGGCCATTCATCATCCCAGGCCAAGCTTTCTGTGGGAGAGGAAGGCCCAGCTAACTCATCAGCCCCTTCCTCCATGTCCTCATCAGCTGCAGCTGGCCCTAATGTAAGTGGGACCCCGGTGCTGCCTCCTGCCCCCCAGGCACGAAAGGGAACTGGGTTGCTACACTATTCCCCCCCCCCCACGTCAGGGCCCCTCCGAGGCCTCCCTCGAGGCTTGGGCTTGTCGGGATACTTGCGGTGGAAACGGGCAACAATGTCCGGGGTGTGAACGTCTCGTGCCGGTGTCCAAGAACGCTCTTCCGGTCCAAATCCCTTCCATTCAATCAAATACTCCAGCTTCCGGTATCTGATGCAGGCATCCAGGATGTCCTGTACCTCAAACTCCTCCTCCCCATCCTGCATCACAGAAGGAGGGGGCGGCTGCGTCACATCAGGCCGCACCCCCTTCGCCGGTCTCAGCAGGGAGCGATGAAAGACTGGGTGGATCTTCATGTCTGCCGGAAGTTGTAGTTTAAAAGCAACAAGTCCCACACTCTCCAGCACCTTGTAGGGACCCAAAAACCTCGCATCCTGTTTGCGACTAGGTCTCTGCGTAGGCAAATTCTTGGTAGACAGCCAAACTTTGTCTCCCACTTGGATCTCAGGACCCTCTTGGCGTCGCCGATCAGCCATCCGCTTGTAATCCGCTTTAGCCTGGTCCAGCTGAGTGCGCAGCATCTCTTGCATTGCAGCGAGCTCCTGTAGCCAATCTTCTGCTGCTGGCACATCTCCGGATTGGTCTACGGGAGGGTAGAACCTCGGGTGATGCCCATAGTTTGCAAAGAAAGGAGTCTCTTTGATGGATTCTTGCGTCGCATTGTTGTAAGTGAACTCCGCCAAAGACAACAATGACGCCCAATTGTTTTGCTGATAGCACCGCAGATACTGTTCCAACGTGGCGTTAACCCTTTCGGTTTGCCCGTCGGTCTGGGGGTGATGAGCCGTAGACATCCGTGCCTCAATTCCCAGCAGCTTCTGAACAGCCCGCCAGAACTGGGAAGTGAATTGGGTGCCTCGATCCGTCACCAAACTCTGTGGAAGTCCATGCAACCGAAACATATGTTGCACAAACATATCAGCAGTCTCTTTAGCAGTAGGCACCCCTACACATGGAATGAAGTGACTCATCTTGGTGAGACAGTCCACCACGACCAGGATCGTGGTGAACCCCTTGGACTTTGGCAAATCAGTGATGAAATCGGCTGAGATCATCTTCCAGGGTGCGGATGGTGTTGGGAGCGGTTGGAGCAAACCGGCCGGCTTGCCCCCTTGCTTCTTGGCTCTCTGGCAGACAGGGCAAGTGCTGACGTAAGCCTCAACGTCCTTCCGCACCTTAGGCCACCAAAAATCACGCAACACCAACTGTAGTGTTTTGAAGAGTCCAAAGTGTCCCGCGGCCCGGCTATCATGGCAAAGTTTGAGAATGTCCTCTCTCTCAGGCCCGGGGGAAACATAAATGCAGTCACGGCGGTACAACAAGCCGTTCTTTACTTGGAAAGGGAATTGCACCCCCTTGGTTAGCTGCTCTTGGACCCAAGGGTCTCCCTTCTGTTGGGTTTGAATCCGGTCACTCAGAGTTCTCTTGTTCCCCGGGTCTGGGTTGACCATCGGGGGTGGCGCAGTGGCTGTGCGAGTGGCCAATGTTTTCCGCTTTCAGCAGCCGTGCCTCGGACTGCCCTTCTCCTCCTCTGACATACTCTGGCTTTCGAGACAGCGCATCAGCTTGTTTGGTCTGCTTGGGGGTTACATAGTGGATGCGGAAATTGAATCTCTCAAAGAACAAAGACCATCTCTGCTGCCTCTGGTTCAATTTGCGCTGGGTCTTCAAGTGCTCCAAGTTCCGGTGGTCGGTGTGAACTTCCACCGGAAATTGGGCCCCTTCAAGCAGGTGTCGCCAAACCTCAAAAGCTAACTTAATGGCTAGGAGCTCCTTCTCCCAAATGGTATAGTTCCTTTCCGGCGCCGTCAGCTGCCGGGAATAGTAAGCACAGGGCAATAAGTCTGTCCCCTGCGGCTGTAGCAGGATCGCTCCCACGGCTACATCCGATGCATCTGCTTGCACAATGAAAGGAGTGCGGGGGTTAGGATGCTGCAGAAGCGGCTGCGTGGTCGACAGCTGCTTCAACTTCCGGAACCCTGCGTCCGCCTCCGATGTCCACCGGAACGGCACCTTTCCTCGCAAACACTGCGTGATGGGGTTGGCCCACTTGGCGAAGTCCGGGATGAACTTCCTGTAGTAGTTAGCAAAACCCAGGAAGCTTTGAATGTCCTTTTTCCTGGCAGGTGCCTTCCAATCTGCCACAGCTTGGACCTTGGTGTCATCCATGGCGATGCCGGTGGGAGAGATGCGGTAGCCCAAGAAATCCACCTCGCGTAGATCAAATGCGCATTTCTCCAACTTGGCATAGAGACCGTGGTCTCTCAGCCTCTGTAGCACCTCTTTCACATGGCGGTCGTGGGTCGCCTGGTCAGGCGAGAAAATCAACAGGTCGTCCAAATACACTGCCAGATATCGATCTAACAGGTCCCGAAAGAAGTCATTCATGAAGTGTTGGAGCAGGCGGGAGCATTACACAACCTGAATCCCATAACTCTGTATTCGAAACGTCCCCATTTAGTTTGGAAAGCGGTCTTCCATTCGTCGCCCTGACGAATACGCACCAGATTGTAAGCACCCCTCAGGTCCAATTTGGTGAAGACCTTGGCTCCCCTCATCCACTCCAACAGCTCTGGGATCAATGGCAAGGGATATCTGTTCCGGACCGTGATCTTATTGAGTTCTCGATAGTCATTACACAGCCGCAGCTCCCCGGATTTCTTCTTAACAAACAGGATGGGCGCCCCGGCCGAGGACTGGGACGGCCAGATGAACCCCTTCCTCAGATTCTCATCCAAAAACTCCCGGAGAGCCTTTTGCTCTGGTTCTGAGAGAGGGTAGAGTCTTCCACGGGGAATGGGTGCTCCGGGCTCCAACTCAATGGTGCAATCATAGGGCCGGTGGGGAGGCAAGCGTTCCGCCTCCTTCTCACTGAAAACGTCCCAAAAACCGGCATACGTTTTGGGCAGGGTAGCTGCTTGTTCCACCTCCTGAGCCTGGCAAGCCCTGGCTGTCATGCAATGTCCCTGGCAATGTTCAGAAGAAAACTGCAACTGCCTTCTGGCCCAGGAGATCTGCGGGTCATGTAGTGTCAGCCACACGATCCCCAAGATCACAGGAAAGTCTGACAACTTAGTCACCAGGAAGGAGATGTCTTCCTTGTGGGAACTGGTCCACATCTTGGTAGGAGAGGTGTAGTGTGTCACTGCCCCGGCTTTCAATTGTCTTCCATCGATAGTCTTTACGCCCTTGGGCTCTTTCAATTCATGAAATTGTAATCCAGCAGACTTGGCGTAGTCTGCATCAATGAAGTTGTTAGTGGCCCCCGAGTCAACCATGGCGTGAACCATCATTGGTCCCTTCTCTTGTGACCACAGGGCGACCATCACCAAAAACAACTGTCCAGTTTGGGGTTCTGGGGGAAGGTTAACGACCGCGACCGAGTTAGCGAACCCATTTAAACTCGGCCAACCCCTTCCCCCGCCGTCTGGATGGCTTCTTCAGCCTCTTGGGGCTCTGCTACGGCGGCAGAGGCCCGGGGGCTCTTGCCGCGTGGCTTCTGGGGGCATTCCTTGGAAAAATGTCCGGATCCCCCACAGCACCAGCACAAATTCAGGCGCTGGCGGTGAGCTTTCTCGGCAGCATCTACCTTGGGTCTCACGTGTCCCAGCTGCATGGGCTCCGGTTCATCCAGGGGCTGAGGAGCCGGCGCGAAGGGCCGGAACCGTGGGCGGCTGGCCGTCGCCTCCTTGCGGCCTGCTGATCTCTCTCCAGCCCCGTTATCCCACCGCTTCCTGGTCTGCAGTCTGGCCTCCACACGGATGCTCAAAGCGATCGCCTCCTCCATGTCGGCGGGCTGGGTGGCCCCTCTCAGGATCTCCTGTTGCATCTCCTGCAACAGGCCTTTCATGTACTGGTAACGTAAGGCAGCAGGATTCCAAGCCACTTGAGCCGCCAACACGCGGAACTGGGAAATGTACTGGGACAGGGGCATGTCTCTCATGGACAAACGATCCAGCTCTCTCTCCGCCAGCTCCGCATTCACTGGGTCTCCCCAGGTCGTCTTGATAGCCTCTAGGAACACCACCACAGTGGCCACTTGTGGGGAGTTGGCTTTCAGCTGCGTGGTAGCCCATGCTGCTGCCGTCCCTTCCAGGAGGTTGTAAACAAAGCCCACCTTGGCTCTCTCCGTGAGGAACTCAGTGGCCCGCAGCTCCAGGTACATCTCACATTGTCCAATAAACACATTGACTTGAGCCGGGTTACCGCCGAAATGGACCGGGACGGCCAGGGAGGGGTGCCTTCCCGCCCTGGCCCGGAGATCCACGACCTCCTGCTGGATTTCCAAAATCTATGCGGCAGTTAACTGAGCCATTTCTCCGACTCGCTTCCTGCGTCGCCTGGAACGTCCCGTGGTGTGAAAAGGGGTTCGTGGAGTAGCTCGGCCAACTGTCACAATGAAGGGTCTTGGCCCAGCCCCTTAATCACACACACAGAGAAGATAATCAGTTAACTATTAGGCATGAGAAAAAAGTTATGAAAATGAAATGATTCGTAAGAAATTCGTAAGAAATGCTACTTTTGAGTATTTCCGCACCTGGAACGCCAACCAGGAAGTGGACTTTTTTTATAGAACTTCGGGGGCCAGGATTTTCTTAAGTGTCGTTATTAGATCGTAAGGGGGGGCACCCTCCTTCTCTCTCACCACCCTCCCGCCTCCCTTGCCAATAAGTATTATGGCAAGGCAAGCCCTAAACTCGCTCCTTCTTTTGGCTGGAAGCCCGGAAAAAATGTAAACAGAGAGGATTACTCAGTAAATCTGCAAAAGAGGGCACTTTGGATGAAGGGCCCTCCTTTGTGGATTTACTTCTGAGTAAACCTCTCTGTTTACATTTTTCCAGGCTTCCCTGCCTCTCCTGCCTGCCAGGATCTAAAGCATCAAAGAGTATTGGGGTGAGAAACCAACCTAATGTATAATAGAATGAATGCTACTGTAAGTGCCTAATATTATAAGTAATCCAACTGGTCATACCTACATTCCATGCACATGCAATAATACAGCAGTAATAACAATAACAAGAGGTAAAATTCAAACTGAAGTATTCTGACTGGTCCCTGCCTCATGCGGTGCAAACGGGCTCTACTCTATTAGCCCGAGAAAAGCCAGCGTTTTCTGCTTGGGTGCACACACATACATATTCTTGGGGGGGGGGATTTGCTGCAGAATCCGGGCTCATAGAGAAGATTCTGCAGCAAATCCCCCAAAGAATATGTATGTGTGTGCACCAAAGCAGAAAACGCTGGCTTTTCCCGGCTCACAGAGAAGAGCCCGTTTGCACCGCATGAGGAGGGACCAGTCAGAATACTTCGGTTTGAATTTTACCTCTTCTTATACCCATTGTTATTACTGCTGTATTATTGCATGTGCATGGAATGTAGGTATATGACCAGCCTGGGCAAACTTGGGCCCTCGCTCCCTCAGGATCGGGGTGAGAGAGAGGCAGCGAGGAGCGAGGGGGGGCTCCTCCTCCTTTTCTTTTGCTGCTTCCAAGAATGGAATACCCGCTCCCTCCCTCCCTCCTTCACTCCCTCCTTCCTATTTGGAGAGTCCCATCTAGAATTCAGTGTGATTTATTCAAGTTTTGGCCTACAACTCCCAGAAATCCCAGCCAATTTACCAGCTGTTAGGATTTCTGGGAGTTGTAGGCCAAAACCATCTGGAATGCGCATGCGGTGGCATACGTACTACTAACGAATTTCGTTAGTAGTTAAGTTACATTTTTGAAATTTTTGGAAACTTTTTTGTAAGTCTTTCTTTTACTAATCAACCCCCCCCCCCATTTGATTTTAGAATCGCCATTTTTGGGTTCGAAACCATGCCTACTAACTATTTATCGAATAATAAAAAACAGGTGAAAAGGGAAATTGTCCATAAAAAGTATCGAAGTATCAAAGTAGCAGTAAGGTAAGAGTCTTTGATAAATCCAAAGGCAAAAGCTTGGCAAGGCTCCGCAAAACAAAGCGGATCAAAAACAGACTTGGTCCGTGGCAAGGCAAACAAGACAAGGCTCATGAAAGTAAACCCAAGAAACTTCTTGGCATGGCACGAGCCCAATCCTGGCTCCGTGGATCTTCGCTCGCTTCACTCCCTTTAGAACAGAAGTGGCCGAGCTACTGAGGATCTTTTCCCACGGATCCTATACTTAATTCCCTTGGCGGGCCCCCCGACGCTCTAGGCTTCTGCTCCAATCTGTGCTACGGGATCTAGCGCTTCTCTGGCGCTCTAGGCTGCGGTGCCAGTCTCTCCTGCTAGACTCAATGCTCCGTCTCCTATCAAAGCTTCGTCCTTGCCTCCCAGCACCTGGGTCACTATCTTCGTGAGAGCCGAACTCCCTTTCAGCTTCCATGGGCTCATCCTCCACTGTTTCCCTGATCCTTTCCTGCGACCCGAAACCACTTGGTTTCTCATACTGATCGGAATCACTCTCAGGGTCGGCCTGACTTTCCCAGCTGTCATAACCGTCAGGCCATTCATCATCCCAGGCCAAGCTTTCTGTGGGAGAGGAAGGCCCAGCTAACTCATCAGCCCCTTCCTCCATGTCCTCATCAGCTGCAGCTGGCCCTAATGCAAGTGGGACCCCCGGTGCTGCCCCCTGCCCCCCAGGCACGAAAGGGAACTGGGTTGCTACAGAATAGGAGAAGTGAAAGAAGAAATCACAATCTTAAAGAGAGAGAACAGCGATTTGAAAGGACAACAGAAAAAAAACCTGGAGAGAATAAAAGAACTGGAAATAAAAAACATAATTTTAGAGGACAGACAAATTCACACGGACATAGCATTGAAAGAGCACCAGCTGAGATTTCGCGGAATTGAGGAAACGGAGAATGAAAACTTCAAAGAAATTATAATTGCAATCTCGGCAAAGATTCTAGACGCAACAACGGAATGGATGGGAAACATGACTGACCGGGTATTTTGGGTTAGTTCGAGCTACACCAAAAAAAACAAGCTACCTCCGGATGTAATTGCTAACTATTCATTAAAAACTATAAGAGATGACATTTTGAAATGGCAATACAGAAGACGGGGGCGTACATGGACAAAAAAGTAATAATCCTAAAGGAAATCCCAATGGAACTAATGGAAAGAAGGAAAAATTACTACTTCTTAACAGACATTTTAAAGTGGAAGGGGTGATGGCCACCTTCAGGGATAAGAAATATTGGCTCACTTCAATCGATAAAGCCAAGGAATTCATTTCAAAATTTGAGGAAGAACTCAGAGAGGAAAAAGAGGGACATGCCAACTTTAACCCTAAGAACAGGAGCCCAAGTTGGAGTAAAGGCCTGGAAGGAGTTGACAAAGAAGTATCAGACGAAACCTCAATGGGAGAGGAGGACACAAACGACCTTCGAGAAGAAGAGAAACGAGAAGAAGCCGTCTACATCTCAGAGTATATGTTATTAAAATGCTTGACCTGGAATGTTCATGGTTTAAATAGTTCGATTAAACGGAAAAGAATCTTCCAGAGGATTAGAAAGGGTAAAGCAAATGTGATAGCATTACAGGAGACGCATGTTAAGAGAGATGAGACTGCATACCTTAAAAATGAGTCATTAAGGGAAGTCTTATGGGTGGCCTCAGACAAAAAGAAAAAAGGAGTGGCATTATATGTAGATATAAGTCTTAAACCTAAATTGGTTTTTCAGGACAAGGAAGGGAGAGCAGTGTCGGTAACGGTCAAATGGGAAAATGAGTAAACCCTAATCTGTAATGTGTATGCCCCCAATGACTCCAAGACGAAGTTTTTTAAAGATATAGAAGGAAAATTATTAGATTGTGAATATGATAATGCTATATTGCTCGGCGACTTTAATGGGGTGATTGAACCAAAAATAGATAGATCCGGGACAGAAACTTCAAGGAAAAAAGGACCCAATGGCAAACTCCCAAAAAATTTCTTTGACCTAATTGAGGGCCTGGGCCTCAAAGATGCCTGGAGAGAGATGCACCCTAGGGAACTGTAGCAACCCAGTTCCCTTTCGTGCCTGGGGGGCAAGGGGCGGCACCGGGGGTCCCACTTGCATTAGGGCCAGCTGCAGCTGATGAGGACATGGAGGAAGGGGATGATGAGTTAGCTGGGCCTTCCTCTCCCACAGAGAGCTTGGCCTGGGATGATGAATGGCCTGACGGCTATGATAGCTGGGAAAGTCAGGCTGACACTGAAACCAGGTGGTTACGGGTCGCAGGAAAGGATTAGGGATGAGCCCATGGAAGCTGAAAGGGAGTTAGGCTCTCATGAAGATAGCGACCCAGGTGCTGGGAGGCAAGGATGAAGCTTTGATAGGAGACGGAGCATTGAGTCCAGCAGGAGGGAATGGCACTGAAGCCTAGAGCGCCAGAGGAGAGCTAGATCCCGTAGCACAGATTGGCGCAGAAGCCTAGAGCGTCGGGGGTCTCACAAAGGGAATTAAGTATAGGATCCGTGGGAAAGGATCCTCAGTAGCTCGGCCACTTCTGATCTGAAGGGAGTAAAGATCCACGGAGCCAGGTTGTCAGCTCGTGCCTTGCCAAGAAGTTTCTTGGGCCTTGTTATGAACTTTGCCTTGTTCCTTTGCCACGGACCAAGTCCTTGATCCGCATTGTTTTTGCGGAGCCTTTGCTACGTTTTGCCTTTGGATTTTACTTACGGACTCTTTACCTTTTTGAATGAACTTTTGATACTTTTATGGACAATTTACCTTTTCACCTGTTTCTTATTATTCAATAAATAGTTAGCTGATTACCGTCTCTGTGTGTGTGATTAAGGGGCTGGGCCGAGACCCTGCATCGTGACAGGAACGAGACTATACTTTTTTTCCCAACAGGCATCAATCCTGGTCCAGGATTGATTATGTATTTACATCAGAGGTATTGATCCCAAAAATTAAAAAGATTAAGATCCTAACTAAACATATTTCAGACCACTGTCCAATAGAAGTGGAATTCTATGGGAAAAGACAGGAATTTAGCTGGAAATTACCGTTAAATCTAATCAAAGACAAGAATACCATTGAGGAGAGCAGGAAAAATATATAAGAATTCCTGGAAATTAACTGCAAAGATAATAACAACTGGAGAGTTATATGGGATGCGAGTAAAGCCTTTATGCGGGGATATTATATACAAACCCAGGCCAGAAGGAAAAAAAGAAAGGATAAGGAGCTTTTAGAAACTCAGGAAAGGATAATAGCTGTAGAAAGGGAATTAAAGAAAAATCCCAAGGACTCTCAAAAAATAAAGAAGCTGAAATTACTAACTAAGCAGCTGGATTTCTTCGAGTTGGAAAAAATACCAAAAAAATTGTGGTTTGCAAAACAAAAATATTTCGAACAAGCTAACAAAGCGGGTAAACTCCTGGCCTGGCAAATAAAAGAAAGGAGAAGGAGGAACGTTATCCCAAAAATAAAAATTGGCGATAAAGAAACAACATCTGAAATCGAGATAAGAGAGATCTTTGTGAATTTCTTCACAGGTCTATACAAGTCAGATAAAATAAACAGTGAGGAAGTACAAAAATATATAGGGACAAAAAACCTTAGCAAATTAAATGATGAAGAGAGGAAGCTACTCAACCAAAAGATCCCAAAAGAGGAAATAAAAAATGCAATAAAAAAGGCTAAGGGAGGTAAAGCGGCAGGACCCGACGGCTACCATATGGAGTATTATAAGGAGCATTACGAGGAATTAGCAGACATGCTTATTATACTGTATAATGATATATTAGAATCAGGGAAAACACCAGACACATGGGGAGAGTCCAATATAATCTTAATAGGTAAACCGGGAAATGATGCTTTAAACCCTGCAAGTTTTAGACCCATCTCCCTCCTCAATGCCGACTATAAAATCTTTGCGTCGGTATTGTCTGAGCAACTTAAAGTTTTCCTAAATGAGCGGATTAAAGGAGATCAAAATGGTTTCCTCCCCGGACGCCAACTAAAGTCAAACATCAGAACAATGATCAATATAATTGATCACTACCATAAAAATATTAACAAAAAGGTAGCTCTGGTCTTTCTCGACGCCGAGAAGGCCTTTGACAAGGTGAACTGGCAATTCTTAAGATTATTATTAAACGAAATAGATATAGGATTTAAATTCAAAAATGCCATACATGCCATTTATAGCGAACAACAAGCCAGAATCATCGTAAATCAAAACGAAACGGAGAAAATAAACATTCAAAAGGGAGTTAGACAGGGGTGCCCCCTATCACCCCTTCTAGTCATATTTATGTTAGAATTACTATTAAACGAAATTAGAACGGATGAACAATTGAAAGGTTTAAAAATTAAACAAGAGGCTTATAAAATTCAAGCCTTTGCCGACGATATGGCACTGATAATAGAAACCCCAAACGAGAACTGGGCGAGGTGGATGGAGAAAATAGAAAACTTTGGAAAGGTAGCTGGGCTTAGCATCAATAAAGAAAAAACACAGATGCTGACCATGAATCTATCCAAAATGGAAAAAATGGAACTTCAGCTAAGATCAGGGATAAAGATTACAAATAAAGTTAAATACCTAGGTGTGCATCTCTCTACCCAGAATTCACAACTGTTTAACCATAATTATGTGCCCAAATGGAAAGAAATTGTTAAAGATCTAGAAAAGTGGTCAAAATAAAACTTTCGTTCCTGGGAAGAATAGCCACGGTAAAAATGTTCCTGCTCCCAAAAATGAACTTTCTGTTCTCAACCATACCCATAATTAAAAAAGAATCCCCTTTCATTGAATGGTCTAGCAATATATCAAAATTCATATGGGGGGGGGGGAACCCCGTGTGAGAATGAAAGTATTGCAAGGGGTCAAGGAAAACTGCGGTCTTGGTGTTCCGAATTTAAAGCTCTACTACGAGGCTAACTGCCTGAATTGGGTGGCGGAATGGTGTAAAATCGACAATAACCGGTTGCTAGATTTAGAAGGTTGTGACTTGGTATATGGGCTTCATGGGTATATGTTTTATAATAAGGTGAAGACAGATAAAAACTTTAGGAATCATCCCATTAGAGACCCTCTATATAAAGTCTGGACAAAACACTACAAAAAAACTTACAACAAAACTGCCCCTATGGGTATCGCCCTTGGAAGCGTTCAAAATAAGGCCTCTTGACAACATTAAATGGCATACTTATAAAGAATTAATAAGCTGGAATGGACAGCGTCATGTCCTGAAATCCAGAGCACAGCTATGTGAAGAGAACAAGGTAATAAACTGGTTTCCCTATCTCCAGTTGGTTCAAAAATTCAGGGAAAATTCAAGTTAGGATTCGCCGAGGAGGAAAACTTTCTGGATAGGCTTCTTCTGGGGAAAGATAAACACAGGGTTTGGAATATCTACAAAAATATAGCGCAAACTGAGAATGAAGATGATAAAATGAAAGGCTATAGGAAAACCTGGGGTAGAAATATAGGATACAAGATTAAATGGGAAACGTGGAAAAAATTATGGAAAAGAAACAGCAATGCTTCACTGTGCTTTAGATATAAAGAAAGCTGGGCAAAACTGGCCTATAGATGGTACCTAGATCCGGTTAAATTATCCAAAATGTACAAATCCACCAAATCTAACTGCTGGAACTGCGGACAAAAAAACGGAACCTTTTTTCATCTTTGGTGGATGTGTCCAAAAGCAAAAAGGTTTTGGTGTATGATTAATAGAGAAACAAGTAAAATTCAAAAAAAAAGCCCCTTCCCAGGAAACCTGACTTGTATCTATTAGGTATATTTGACCCCAAACTAGAATTAAATGAAAATGAAAAAAAGATATTCCTTGTAGTGACAATTGCTGCAAAAATGACATATGCCAGGTACTGGAAATCAGAGGAAAACCCAAAAAAGGAGGAGTGGCTAGAAAAAGTCACCGAAACCATTCAAATGGAATGGCTTTCAAATGCACTCAAGGATAAAAGCATAGAGAGGACAAGGGATGACAATTTGGATTGGAGTGCTATACAAGAATACTGCCAAAGGGAACATAAAATAACAATACAGCTGAACTGGGACTAAAGGATATATAGAGACAAAAAAAAGAAGCTGTAAAAGGATAGATGTGTATGATCAATAAATTTACTATCGATACTCTCTTTTCTCTTGCTCTTTAGGTAAAGTAAGAAGTACTACGAAGATAACTACAAATATTTTGGAACGGGGTGAAGTACGTAAAATAGAATAGGTTGACACACCGTCTATCCCACTCCTATCTCTTTCTTCTTCTTTTCCCTTTCAACACTGTGTCTAGAAATGTTCTTTTTATGACAAAAGGTACATATGCTCTGCTACCCAAGATGTATAGGAACGTGTGCAAAATGATGCACACATCTTTTCGCAAAAATGATCTCTTTTGTTATGTGCGCATTTCTCATTCTGTACTTTGTTTTTATTGAAAATTTGAATAAAGTCTATTTTAAAAAAAGAGAAAGAAAACCAGGAGGGAGAGGACCTATCTTAATTCAGTTGGCAGAGTATTCTATAGTCGGGGAGCCACCGCCGAGAAAGCCCTGTCCCTCGTTCCCACCAGGCGCATTTGAGCTGTTGACGGAAGCGAGAGCAGGGACTCCCTGGATGATCTTAGATTTTGAGGTGGGACATAGGGGTGTATGCGTTTGGACAAGTAAGCTGGGCCAGAAATATGTGAAAGTATGAACAGGACTGCACTAACTCCAATGATACTGTGTTGTTCTGATCCCCTTTCTGGACATCTGTGTTTTATTCTGAAACTAGCTATATTACCCAACATTGTTCCCAGCCATAATTAATCATTTACTTTTAACTGCTCTGGAGGATGAGTTGCTAAAGCATTCCCTATATTGTGCATTAGACTCAATTGCTCTTGAGAAAACATGCATCTCCTAACTTGCTGCCAAACACACCACTTTCAATGGAAATATGATGCCCCTAGAATCTCACCAAGTGAATTTTGTGCAGAACATATGGTCTATATTTTAAGTTACAATGTCCCAAACATATGCTTCAAATTTGGGGGGAAAACTATTTAAAAAATTCTCCACCAAAGAGAATTGTGTATATCCCACATAGCCTATAGTTTGAGTCAGACCACCCAGCTCATACCTTCTATATTTGGTAAAAACATATTAAGCAAAAATTGGATTTATATGGAAAATGAAGTAGCTGCAGCCGGCAAGTATAAACAAAGTCAATTCAGTCTAGGAAGTCTGTCATCCCTGGACATATTTCATATTGTCCTGTGGAGAATCTCATTTCATTCATTCCACTCATTTCACTCCATTCCGCTCAACAAGAAGGTATCCCACAGTGTGAACAGTGGAAGACAGCATCTCAAACTTGAGCATATTTCAGTTAGGCTTTGGAGAATCTCCCTCCAATCTATAGAGTTTCTAGCAGAAAGCACTTTTTCAAAGCTTCAAATATGATTCCCTGATACAGTACTGACCTTTCTAACTAGATAGACACATACAATTCGAAGTACTAGCTGATCCCTTTTCTTTGGCAACCAGACATGGGCAATTTTGAAATTGTTGGGATAGGGCAAGCCTTGGGGCATCGAGCCTTTGTATCAACTGGTCTTCTGGGTTGGTCTTGGGCTTGAGGGTGGGATCAGGTGCTAGAAGCAAAACAACTTCCTGCTCTGCTTTGTGAATTTGCAAATATTTGCAAACATTTACAATAAGTACAAATTTAGCTCCAAGAAATGGTAGGGAAGATATAGTAAAAGTCTGTTTTGCCAAAATTGTAAGAGATAATCTTGCACTGAGTAATAGAGCTAGTGAATCTGGTGTTTTCTTCTCTTTGTGCATGGAGAAATTGATTGAAAGCTACTCTAGGAATTTTATTGGAATACAGGGTATACCTTGCTCAGATATATAAAGGGTTAAAAATGGCATATCATGTAAAGAACTGAGAACCCTAATGGAAAAATACATCTTCTGCTTGCAAAATATCCAAACATCTCATCATCCAGAACCAGAAAATGGTTAAACTGTACTGGAACTGAATATTAGATTGTAAATGTGTTGCCTGTACTCTAAACCATTTTTCTCCCTGATGATACCACTAAAATGAGAGCATATATTTTACTTTTTCAAAAGAATAGTTGCCAGGGGGGCAAACTGAAACTCTTGAAATGTTGCAGTCCCATCTCACTTAGCTACCACTCTCAAATGTGAAGAATGCTTGGAGCTGCAATATCTAGAAGGCTACACTTTGACCAATCCTAATTTAAATTATCATTATATGTTTTAAAGATGAAATGGCCGTTTGTGTTCTAGAAGCATAAGGAGTAGCATCATTTAAAAGGCTCTTTGTTTCAATTGTTCTTTAGATTAAAATCACCTGAGTTTGTTTCCTCCTTGACACGAAGTGAACAGGTTTTTCATTAACTCCATCTGGATTACAGGTGTCATTTATGGTTACTGCTGGAAATGTGTGGTGCTCATCTGTTTAGAGTCTGTATTCAAAACAGTCCATCATTTTTACAACTGGTTCAGAAAATAATTTCAGAAAATAAGTTTGTGATTTTCTTCCCCATCCTTATCTCTGTTCTTTTACTGCGAGAGGACTATCTTTAAGATTGATACTTCACTTCGTGTGTGCATATACATGAATGCGTGGATGAAATATAGAAGAAAATGGAACAAAACACAAACCGAGAAGCAAAACTGAACTCTGCATAATAATAGCTTAATCAAAATTTACATTTTTAGCTCACACAGAGAGAAAAAGAATGACTCAATAACTGTGAAAGATATTTCTTACCATCTCAGCAAAAAAAACAATTCAGTATTTTCGCTATATAATGCCTATCGAAGGATATTTCGAGGTAGATTTGTATCTGGTGTAAAATGAATCTTTGCTTTGAACTACTGACAGAGTTACAGTGTTGTAGAATGTGATGAAATTTTATTAATGATCTCATTCTTGTCAAAACTGACCCTTGGTAATTTGATAAGCCCCACAAGTTCTTTTTGCATCATGTGCAAGAATGAGACAATAATCTCTCCCCTTCCCTTGTGTCCTACCCTCCATTTGTGAAAGAAAAGTACAATACTACTTAAATACACACTGAATATATGGATGTGTGTGTGTGTGTATTCGTTTTGCAACCAATTTTCACATCAGCTGGTTTTGCAAATGCACAAAATGTTGTCAATTCTGATGTTTCTCATTTGTTATATGTTAGAATGGGACAAGCAAATATTTATATTCAGACTGTTTTGTAATTATCCTTTCTAGACTGACTACCAAAAGGGTATTCAGTGCCCAGGGAAGGTGGGAATTTAGTCCTGCAATGTGCTACAGATTCATTTCCTTATACTTTCCCTATCATTAGAGAATGAAAGGTTTTCAAGAAAATGGTGTGAATAGGAGAAAAAGAGGGAAAACAGACTTCAGCTGTTCAACTGACCATTTATGTTGCTTCTCACTTCCCACTCAACTATTTCCCTGCCCTACAGCCTGAAATGCCAGTAATACCATTTGGCTATGCAATTAAGAGAACCTAACAAGGAATTACCATTGTATTTTCTATGTAGGCTATGGTCTTTTTCCTGAAAGTCCCAAAGTTCCTCATAAATGATGAGAGCAGCATCTGTGTATTGGATGGAAGAAGCACATCTGTCATAACCATTTGACAGCACTCTTGTAGTTTACAAAGAGGGACACATTGAATATTTCTTTGTAGTGAGTCAGAACACTGGCATGTCTAGCTCAGTATTTTCTAGACAAACAGAGAGCTGCAGTCAAAGCTGTAGATACAGAGATGATGAACTTGGGACTTTTTGTATCAAAACCATATATTCTACCACTAACCTATGGCTCTTCCCTTTATTGGTAATTCCTTACCAAAAAAAGACACAAGTTATAAAAACAGGGAAGGCCTATTCACTGTCCCACAAAAAAGCTGCTTTCTATATTTCTCTATTTCCAGCTTATGGCTAACTTTAAATGGGCATCCACTGTCATTACTGTTTCACCCCAAAAATCCAAGTCTGGAACCTAGCATAGACTGAACATACTGTTGGTTTTCTACCATAATTTCCTCTGTCCTAGAGAAGAAGCAAATTTACATTTATTAAGGTAGCATTATATGTTTTTAACATCCAGCACATAGTTTGACCTTTTGCCCTTGAGGAACGTTTCAAATATTTCTTTTTTAGAGTATTAGAATAACATGCTAGATGAAATTTCCTTCATAAGTACAGCTTGAACATGTAGGATTTAATGAAAGTCACCATGTACCAAACATTTGGCTGTTCAGTGACAGGATAAGATTTTGAAGGGAGGCAAATTGTTCTTGGGTAATTCAGAGTTCACTACCTTTAAAATTATATGCATAAATCTGAATCTTGCCTCTCCAAATTACTTCAACGGAAGGTACTCACTAGGGTTTACCCAGGGCAAACTATTTTTGTCTTTATATATAAAGGTGCTAGCTTCTCCAGAATAGAAAGCTGTGCTCCTTAGCAAAGGATTTTTTGCTTCTTAGAAAACTATCGTGACCAGGGTTGTTGTAGGTTTTTCGGGTTGTATGGCCATGTTCCAGAAGCATTCTCTTCTAACGTTTTGCCTGCATCTGTGGCAAGCATCCTCAGAGGCTGTGAGGTTTGTTGGAAATTAGGAAAATGGAATACATATGTGTGTGTGTGTGTGTGTGTGTGTGTGTGCGGAAGGTCCAAGGTGGGAGAAAGAACTCTTGTATGTTGGGGTTAGGTGTGAATATTGCAATGGGCTACCTTGACTAGCATTTAATGGCCTGACAGTTTTTAGGTGTGGCCTGGGAAAATCCTTTGTTGAGAAGTGATTAGGTGTTCCTGATTGTCTTGTACAGTTTGTGGAAAAAAATGAAATAGTGGGTCCCATTCCCCATAATCCTATATGTTGAGAGGAAACCAATAGGAGAGTGTATCTGTGTACCTATAGCAGAATCAAATGCAGTGTATTCAGTGCTATGTATGAACCTCCAACAGACAGTTTGTAATATTAGATGTATTCAACTTACAACATAAAGCAAGTAACACATTTACAAAAACCAATGAACAATACAGTTTTAGGCATCCTTGCTGCATTGCCAACACCGTGCTACCAGTTTTATAAAAATGACACTTTCTCAATGCAGGTGTTCATATATTATTTTTGTTCTAGTGCTGAGATGCAGCATTCACTTCTCTAATTCATCTTTATACAGTCATATAGAATTCACAGCCTTGCACTATAAGTTAGCAAGTCTTGGTTGCCTGGTAACAAAATCCTCTCAATGATTTGTTACAGACAAAGCTTTGATGGGAAAGCATTGAATCTTTTGAGTCCATTCTTGCATAGCAGTTTAATATCCAAATATTCTTGAGTAATTCAGAGTTCACTACCTCTAAAATCATATGCATAAATTTGAATGTTGCCCCTGCAAATTACTTCAATGGAATGGAAGTGTACTCACTCATTGGAAATGTACCGTTTTGAAAACTCCAGCTTTTCTAAGAGCAGGTAACTAATAATTCTAAGAATATGTGTTTTTTTATATTGCTGTGGGGCTCAAACTGGTGCCTAAACAAAAGACTGCATACATTTTGCATGTGAATGTTTTGTTGTGGGCAAATAAAGTCATTTATCCAAGCACAAGTTTGCAGATGGAAGGCTTTCTGAATAATCAAGGCAATCTTTTATGCCCTGCCAATATGTGTTTGCTCATGAAAATACACTACGGTGCCCATCAATAAGAACAACAGGAGTGTATGAACACAGCCCTAAAGATAAGATTAAACAGACACAAATGGCCAAACACAACACAACAAGTACTCCTGTCAAATTATTAAATAACTAATTCATTAAGCTGCTGAGCCAAGCCAAGAAGCTGGCTATTTGTGTGCATAGTCACAGTGTGGTTAGGATAATTGGAACCAGCTGTAATACAGTTTTGATTTTGGATGGAATCCAACGTTACTTGAAGGCGACACCACAATGTGGATGTCGGCTGCAAAGAGTAAAGACAGTGTGTAGGACTGGGTTCATGCTGCCTTCCCGCATATGGTTTATTTGAGTCTACTCAAGTTCTGTCCAGATTGTCTAGCAATCATAAAGCAGCTGCAGCAGACTGGATCCAGAATAGAATGAAACAAATAAATCATTTTAACTCCTTCAAACAATTATTCTTTTGTGAATAGACTTCATCCTACTAAAATGCTCAGTGCTTAATCTTCAAATGAGCCTTTCAAATCTAAAAAAGAATGCATTACAAACCTAAGGGGGAAATGGGATGCTAAACACAACATTTCAATTTGTTTTATGGCTTTTAATCAAATGTTTCTGCACATCTCTCTTGCATTTTTATAATTCAAACATTGTTTCCTCTAAATACACATGGTTTTGGCATCCTCCCTTTTCTCTTTCTTGCTTCTCTACTGGTACAAGGACAGCATATTAGAAAATGTTATAGTCTATAGTAGTATACATGTGTGGGTGGGTGGGTATATATGTGTAAGTGTACTCACTTCCCTTTTCTCAAATTTAACATGCAAATAAAATATTTTTTTATTTATCACAAACAACTCTCAAAACACTGATGTGCAAAAAGGCTGCCACAAAAATCCCCTAAAGCACCTTAGTTCTTCAGCTTTCTTCAATGGGAAATATTTATTTGAACTTTGAACAGATGTTTGCCTTCTTTTACTTATAGTCCTTTTATTAATCAGAAGTCTTGTCAAACCTGGCTTTTATATTCTTATGAAATAACCATGGAGGAGGTGAGTAGCAGTGCACTGCTTAGAAGTTGTTAAGGATGTCATTCCACCAAGGTATGGCAGTCTAGAGCAGAGTTTCCTAAACTTTTTCCACTTGTGAACCCTTTCCACTGGAGAAATGTTTATCCAACCCCAGGTACATAGGTATATTATAAAATAGGTCTAAAAATCAAACATTTACTGATAATAAATTAGCATTTGCAAGGTTGCTAAACTGGCTGCTAATGTACAGGTGAAGTATTTCTGCAGAGTCCACTATAAACATGGCATGTTGTTGCTAAGAGATTGATGCAAATGCCTAAAAACAGCAACTAGGTGGCATTTGGAAATCTGTTGCTGTGCCTACATTTTTCGTCACACCCATTTTCAGTTACAGTGTCTCTATTTGGAGCCAGGATCCACAATTTAAGAATATTTAATCTACAGGAGTATGAAGTTTCTTACCCTTGAACATGTTGAAGAGACTTTGGAATGGGTAGGCACCTATTAGATGTTTAAACACCTTTACCTGAACTTACCTGATATCTACTTTAACCTTTTATCCTCGTATCGTCTTTTGGGGTTTGTCTATTTAAGGGTTAGATATGATATAGGTGTCGCACTCCAGGGGACGTGGATCCTCTAGATGTAATCACACAACACCAGCACTTGGAATAAAGTCATTTATTGGAAACAGGTAATATCAGCAATATATTGAAAAATAAAAAGGTAAAAGGAAAACACATCTATAATCCAAGCAGGAAGGTTTCAGGAGTCAAAGCAGTACAGGTAAAAATATATCCAATAGAATCCCAAAAAGTCCTATAGATTCCAAGAGAATCATTGGGGTCCAAGAGAATCAAAGTCCCAAAAACTTAAACTAGAAACTTCCATAGGCAAAGTTAAGTCCATGAGTATGAATGCAAATCTAAAGCAAGAGGATCTTCCTGCATCGACGTTGCCAGAAAACTGGTGGTCTCTACAGCAAGCAGAAGTAAAATAGTCAACCAAACCACTTTCAATTCCCTAATTGAAGCATAGGCCTTGAATTTTGCCAATTAAAATTCCTTCTCTGCTGACTGTACTATCAGCGCAGGTGTTACTATCTCACTCTATTTTAAACAGACTAGTTCCCAGAGAATCTTAGCTCATGAAAATTTCCATCCCTTGTCTCATGAAAATTCCCATCCCTTGTATCTGTTTGCACTTCAGGTTCCACAATTCTGGTAGCCAAAGAAGCCACAAGCCCAACAATAGGGAGCTATTGCTTTGCTCTTCTGTAATTTCCTTTTCCTCTCAACCACTACAAGTAGAACTGACTCTAAAATCACTCCTTTGAAGACACTCCATTTATCCCCAGTCCTGTGTTACTTTTGTGGTGAACAGGAGAGTCTTCCAGTAAAAAATATTTCAGTCGTACAGCTGTCTCATCTCCATGGAGAGAAAGAATATTTACTGTTGTATACAACTGAAACTGGTATCTCAGGAAACACAACTGAAAATATTAACACTAAGGCAAACATTAAGCAATTTTCACATTGTAAAAAATTATGCTTTTATCCAAAGATATTGGGTCTTTTTGTGTGTGTGGTTTTGGATCGGTGTTTCTTGCAAGGAAAAAAATGTTTTTCATGAACCATGTATTTCTGAACAGATAAAAAAAATTGAAAACACTTCAGGATATGCGAATGCCAGG
Source organism: Anolis apletophallus (assembly GCA_030556195.1). Classification (NCBI taxonomy): domain Eukaryota; kingdom Metazoa; phylum Chordata; class Lepidosauria; order Squamata; family Anolidae; genus Anolis; species Anolis apletophallus. The sequence continues at coordinate 64,978,873 of JARBWK010000012.1, read as the reverse complement.
TCACAAAGGCCCCAATTTTTTTCTCTTTAAGTGGGAAGAAAGCTTTGCAAATTATTCATCCTTGAGTTCAGTTTGCATCACTATTTACAATACTGACATCATATTGCCTATCATAATAAATTATTACCTCATAAATTATTATCTGTAGTAATTTTATTGTGTTTATGGTGGTTTCAACTTCGTAGTATATGAAGGTACCACTGTATACAAGCTTCTATCTAGTCTAGTCTGATAAGCTGTTTAACTCTATTAGCATAGCATTATTTTTTATTTATTTGTTTCTTTAATTAATGCATATCTTCTCTTTCTCCCAAATGGGAATAAAATGGATCAAATCTGAATTAAAAGAAAGTACATATGTTTTTTTTAAAGCAATTTAAAAAACTACTACTTTTAATGAAAACACATATCTAAAACAATGAAAAATGCACTCATTCAATCAAAGGTCTTTACTACAGAAAGAATTCCATAGACTGGGAGTAGCCACTTGAAGACTATCTCCTGTGTCTCCACAAAAATGCTTGTGTAGGTTGTGGGAATGAAAGAAAGCCCTTCATTAGGATCTCAATCTCAAATAGTTATGGGAATATATGTAGCAACCCAGTTCCCTTTCGTGCCTGGGGGGCAGGGGGCAGCACCGGGGGTCCCACTTGCATTAGGGCCAGCTGCAGTTAATGAGGACATGGAGGAAGGGGCTGATGAGTTAGCTGGGCCTTCCTCTCCCACAGAAAGCCTGGCCTGGGATGATGAATGGCCTGACGGCTATGCTAGCTGGGAAGTTCAGACTGACCCTGAGAGTGATGACTCTGATAATTATGAGAAACCAGGTGGTTTCGGGTCGCAGGAGAGAATCAGGGAAACAGTGGAGGATGAGCCCATGGAAGCTGATAGGGAGTTCAGCTCTCATGAAGATAGCGACCCAGGTGCTGGGAGGCAAGGACGGAGCTTTGATAGGAGACGGAGCATTGAGTCTAGCAGGAGGGAATGGCACCGCAGCCTAGAGCGGCAGAGAGGTGCGAGGTCCCGTAGCACAGATTGGCGCAGAAGCCTAGAGCGTCGGGGGCCCCGTCACGGGGATTAAGTATAGGATCCGTGGGAACGGATCCTCAGTAGCTCGGGCACTTCTATTCTAAGAGGAGTGAAGCGAGCGGAGTTCCAGGGAGCCAAGTTCCCGGCTCGAGCCTTGCCAAGTAGTTTCTTGGAGTTGTTCATGAACTTTGCCTTGTTCTTTGCCACGGACCAAGTCCTTGATCCGCATAGTTTTGCGGTGCCTTGCCACGGTTGCCTTTGGATTTTACCTACGGACTCTTTGCCTATTTTGGATTGAACATTTTGATACTTTTTATGGACAATTTACCTTTTCACCTGTTTTTATTATTCAATAAATAGTTAGCTGATTACCGTCTCTGTGTGTGTGATTAAGGGGCTAGGCCGAGACCCTGTGTAGCACCCCAGTTCTCTTTTGTGCCTGGAGGGCAGGGGGCAGCACCGGGGGTCCCACTTGCATTAGAGCCAGCAGCAGCTGAGGATGAAATGGAGGAAGGGGTTAATGAGCTAGCTGGGCCTTCCTCTCCCACAGAGAGCTTGGCTTGGGATGAAGGATGGCCGGATGCCTATGAGGACTATGAAGGTCAGGCTGATCCTGAAAGTGCTGATAGTGATGATTGTTATGAGAAACCGGGTGGGTATGGATCACAGGAGAGAATTTGGGAAAACATGGGCGAGGAGGCCATGGAAGACGAAGGGGAGTTTGACTCTCATGAAGATAGCGAGCCAGGTGCTGGGAGGCAAGGTCGGAGCTTTGATAGGAGGCGGAGCATCGACTCCAGCAGGAGGGAATGGCACCGCAGCCTAGAGCGCCAGAGTGGCGAGAGATCCCGTAGCACAGATTACCGCCGAAGCCTAGAGCGTCGGGGGCCCCGCCGTGAGGTTTAAGTATAGGATCCGTGGGAACGGATCCTCAGTACCTTGGCCACTTCTAACCTAGTGAAGTGTAGCGAGCCAAGGACCACGGAGCCAAGCTGCGGCTCGTTCCTTGCCAAGAAGTTTCTTGGAACCTTGCATTGAACGTTACCTTGTATCTTGATCCGCTTGGATTTGCGGAGCTTTTGCCAAGTTTTTGCCAAGACCTTTGCCTTTGGATTATACTACAGACTCTTTACTTTTGGACTATACTTTTATCTTTGGACAATTGCCTTTTTATATGTTTTATTCTTCAATAAATAATAGTTAGCTGATTACCGTCTCTGTGTGTGTGATTAAGGGGCCGGCCGAGTCCTTGCATCGTGACACCCTGCATCGTGACAATATATAGTCTGAATTTAAGCTATGTGTGTATGCCTTCAATAATAATAATAATAATAATAACAACAACAACAACAATAAACTTTATTTATACCCCGCCACCATCTCACCAAGGGGACTCGGGGCAGCTTACATGAGACCACGCCCAACAATAAAAAACACGATATAACATAAGAGCACAACAGAAAATCAAAAAATAATATAACTTAAATAACAAAACCAATGTAAATAAACAACACAACAATATGAAATTAAAAGATTAAAACACAAGCCACCAGCCAACCTATGGCAACCCCATGAATTTCAATTTCATAGGCAAGGAATACCCAGAGGTATAATCTACGATACCTGATATTCATTGGTAGTCTCTTATTCAGATTCTAACCAGGGCTCACTTTGTAATCTAGTACCCTTAGGGTATTCAGGCCTATAACCTAAACCATATAGGGCATTATATAGTGTTTTATAGATCATGACCAACACTCGAATTGTTCATATGCAGCCAGTGATATTGTTCCAATGAGGGAGATATATATTGCTTCAAGAAGAGAGTTATTTGCACAACAAAAACTTCCAACAATTTTCTACTTTCTTCATTTCAGTATTATGATTACTTCAGACAATCCTATCAATTTCCATTTATCACAGTGATATATTACCTGCCACTCGTTCTTGGGTATTGTAGTTATAATAACACTCAAATAACTATCATTGTGAATAACTGATTTAGCAGACGGCTACTCTTTGATATTCTGGTAAACATCACTCTGTATCTGTAACAAATGATTAGCTCCTGCTGACTTGAAAGAGTGGTAGAAAGGATCTGACCCTGTTCTTTCTCAAGCATCAGGCAATAATTTTGAACTTGCAGTGTGGAAATATATCTCATCATTAAAAACAATTAAAAAACCTGAATGCTAAATTAAATAATCATTTTTTTCTAGCAGACACAGATTACAAAATTGAGAGTGATTTCTCTAGTTTTTGGAAGCTATTTTTAAATACAATTATTTTTGCAGGTAGACTAGCTCAAGCAGCCAGAAGGAAGACGTAAATAATTCATATTTATGCAAGAAAATATGCTTTTTATAAACCAGAATATATTTATGAAGACAAAAGTGGGTTGTCTTTTTGTTTGGTTCTCCTCCACTTAACTGTGGGAAATGGTTTGCTCATATTTTCCTCATAGCATCTTGAGACATTTTTGTTGTTGTTACTGTTGTAATGGACCCAGTCCATTATCTGGAGGCAAAATCTTTGTGTGAATTGATTTCTAACCAAAGTCTTTTGACAGGACTGTGTGAAACTATTGTGGAGGGAGTGTGAATTAGCATCCTTAGGCATAAAAGCAGTTTAGAGAAGAAAAATGTCACTTAAGTGCTTTGTCTTCTTTGTTACATGTCAAGAGTTTATCCACATAAAAGTGGCAATAAATTCATTTTCAAGGCTCCTAGCCACTCTTCACCATTAGAATGTCTCCTTTTTTTGTATTTTAATTACTGTTGGTTGGTTGTATTGCCTACAGAAAAACAAAAACTAGAAAATCCCATAAATTTACCTTTGGTAGAAAAATGAAATTTTAGAATGCACCATTAATCCCCAGCCTGTCTCATTGTTTCACCATCCCCACCATCCCCACCATCATAATACATTAGGTTAGCAAGTCGGGGGAGTGGATGGGGAATGAATGTTGGCAGTGAAGGTTGACAATAGTGGAAGCCATGAAAGAAGAGTCAGAATGGACTCAATCTTTTCAACTTTTGGAGAGACTGAGCTTCTTCCAGGAATCATTGCAATTACCTCAGAGAGACTGAAACTATTATTTATTTATTTACTATATTTCTAAACCACCCCTCTCAGCCAAAAGGCGGCTTGAGGCGGTTTACATATGACCGTCAATGGCCACAAGATAAAATACAATCAAAACAATTAATACAACAACTATATAAAAACAGTAAACAAATGGCAAATTAAAACCATACAATAAAATTCTCAGCGTCTCATCGTTAAAATCATTTTCCGTCGCATTGTCATATCATTCCATAAATCACATTTATTCAATTATACTGCTTCTGCAAATGCCTGCTAGAACAGCCAGGTCTTAACTTTCTTTTGAAATGTTAGGAGGGAGGAGACCGTTCTAATGTTCTTAGGGAGGGTATTCCATAGCCAAGGGGCCACGACTGAGAAGACTCTGTCTCTTGATCCCGCCAACCGGATCTGCAAAGAAGGCAGGACTGAGAGCAGGGCCTCTCCGGATGATCTTAAACACCTAGATGGTTCATAGGGAGAGATGCATTTGGACAGGTAAGCTGGGCCAGAACCGTTTAGGGCTTTAAAGGTTAAAGCCACTATCGTGAATTGTGCTCGGTAGCAAAGTGGCAGCCAGTGGAGCTGTCGCAACAAAGGAGTTGCACGCTTCCTGAGTCCCGCTCCTGTTATCAACCTGGCTGCTGTCCATTGGACCAGTTGAAACTTCCAAAAAGTCTTCAAAGGCAGCCCCATGTACAGAGCATTGCAGTAATCTATACGGGATGTAACCAAAGCATGGACTACTGTGACCAAGTCACTCTTCTATAGTCTACCATGTAAAAAAGTAACTGTAACTGCCTTCTCTAAGAAACAACATATTTCTAATGGATCATTTCCCAATTTAAGGGAAAATTAAATCAGTATGGATTTTGCCTTTAGGCATACTCACTGAAGCTTTTACTACAATAATTCTCCATGTAAGGTAATGGATTCTTAGAGTTTAAAAAAAACCTCACATTTAGTTAGATTAGCAATTACGTTAAAGCTAGGACTATTGCTATTCCAAGCAAATCACAAACATTGACCTATCTTAGGTGTAATCTTGATTTTTAATGAGTAAAAAAATGACAGAATATGCAAACAGAAATGAAATGATTCCAGTAAAAGCCAAATCTGTAGATAAACAGCTAGAACAAGGCTTTGGAAAGTCACAATGAACCAGACAGCTTAGAAGTATATCGCTTTTTAGCCTAGCAGCTGTGGGACTATGAAATATACTTTTGTATCATTTGTACCATGTCATTCTTGCCATCAAGAAGATCTAATGACAGGGAAAGTCATAAAGATGCAAGATAGGTTTGTTTACATCCACTTCCCCATGCTAGTGAAATAGATGTCACTGAATATTTGCCTGTCCCAAAATTGGTAAGTGCTCTTAGTTTAAAGCACATATAAAGATAGTATCTCAGAGTCATTATCTTGGGTGTTTCATACATTCTGCCCCCCCTTGTTACCTGAAACTTGAAAATCATTTCCTGGTGGTACTCGCTTTGATTGTAGGTACTTTGTGGATCAAACTGCATGTTCTCCAGGATTGTCCAACTTGCAATATCTCCTCAGTTAGTAAACAAAATTACAAGACCCTTCCAAACATGGAAAGGAGAGGAGTAACCCATTACAGTATCAATTATTCACGAGATGGCAGACTTTTTTATACAAAAGCAACACACTCTTCCTTATAATTTAAGACCTTCAAAAGAATTTTAAAAGTGTCAAGGTGCCCCTGCGGTGTACCCAGCTAAGCCACTTAGAACAACCAGCTTACTAACATAAGCAATTAAGATCCATTTCCTTTTGGTTCCATTTATCTCTGAAGATAAGTGGAAAATTAGCACAATTAAATGCCAGAAATCCATAAAGGTTCTTCCAAAATGAATTTGCTTTAACCACATCCCTTTGTGGAAATGTAAATAAAACACAAAAATCATTAAGTGTGGAAGGTAGCATTAAAATAATTTCAGATCACATTACATTAGAAGAAGCATGTGCTAAATTGCTAAAACCAATGATCTATGAGCACTGGGATGGAGAGGGAAATTAACCAATGGAGGTCAATATTTTAGTTGATGGCACATTTATTAATAGTAAACTATTAAAAGGAAAGCAACATCACAGTATTCCATGTATTACCAATAGAAACAATTGCATATTAAATTTCTGAAATAAAAGTATAGTGTGTGCCTTTAATCTTATCTTGCTACAATGGTGTAGACCAGATATATGAAAGTGATTTTATTAGCGCAAGTTCTTTTTTGATATATAGCATATATCTCTGTCATTTGCATCAAAACACATCATTGATGATAGTCTGATTTGTCATTATGTTCCCATATCAAGGGACATTTAGGAGAATTTGTATAGGTGGGAAATTGGCCCTTGTAGAGCTATATATCTGTAGGAGGAACTACATGCTGTGTATCCTTAACCTGAAAACTAATTTTCTTCTCAGTACTAAAAGATTCAATTTATTATGTGATAGGAATGATAGCATTTATGTCTGCCCAGTTGGATACAGGATAAAGCTCCTGCAATTTTCTCCTTAGCAGATCCTGGAGCAGAATGAGATATTTGCTTGTTTGTCAAGCAAGACAAAGTTATCTCCATCATGTTCAAATCAAGTGGCCCCTCCTAACATGGCTCTTGCCTTGCCAGTGGAGGTGGAAAGGGCACATGGAGGACCCAGTGACAAGAACAAAGTGGGCGTCAAATTTAAAAGTTCTGAAGTAGCAATAAAATTTCACATAGGTGAGTTCCTGATGATTTACATTACATACAGTAATTCAGTTGAAGTGAATCATGCTTAGGTCCCATCATTCTTAAGTGAGATCTAAAAATCTGCATAAATCACTCGAAATAAATAGGATATCAACATGCTTCTTTCTTTTGAATTGACTGCATTCTTAATCTCCCCCTCAGGTGTAATATATACACAAAGTAGACTAGTGGGCAACATAGTCATGCATTACATTGACCATCCCTTTATTGTTCTGATTGTCATTTGTTAGTTATCCTGATGTTTAAAACAGAAACACTAAAGTAAACTAAGTAAAGGTAAAGGTTTCCCCTTGAAATTAAGTCTAGTTGTGTCCAACTCTGCGGGTGGTGCTCATCTCAATTTCTAAGCCGAAGAGCCGACATTGTCTGTAGATGCCTCCAAGGTCATGTTGTCAGCATGACTGTATGAGCACGATTACCTTCCCACCGGAGTGGTACCTATTGATCTACTCACATTTGCATGTTTTCAAACAACTAGGTTGGCAGAACCTGGGGCTAACAATGGGAGCTCACCCTGCTTCCTGGATTTGAACTGACAACCTTTTGGTTAGCAAATTCAGCAGCTCAGCTGTTTACCCCACTGTGCCACTGAACTGGAATGTTAGTTATGAACAAAATTTAGGAGAATAAGAACTCAGAGCAGGCCGATCATATTAAATGCTAGTGGGAAAAAGTCATGCTGACATAGTAACATGGAATCATGTGTATGTCCTTGTGGTGTTCCAGCCTGGCACATTTGGACAACACAGGGATGATGGGTTACCAATTGAGTTAGCCAGGCGTCTGTGTGCCAGGGGTTGCCTGGTGAGCCTGCTGTTAAAGAGCGGGTGGATGATGAGGAAGAAATGGATGTTGATTCAGAGTTCAGCAGTGAGAGCCAGGACAGCCTTGGTTCCCAAGTAAGTTTTTTTTTAATAAATTTTTTTTGATAGTTTTGGATACGTACAGATGGGGTGGTGGTTTTGGGGTAGGGCAAACTGGGGGTATAGGGGGGGTGAGGGGTAGAGAGGGGTGGGGGTTAAGGGCGGTAGCGGTGTTAGACTGGTCAGGGATCTGGGAAGGATAGTAATGGATAAGGGTGTTGAGAAAGGATAGAAATAGGGGTAACGAGTTTTCTTCTAGCTTCCTTTTTCTTGGGTTCGTCTTGTTTATCTTGTTCAGTCCCTGTTTGGTATCCATTGTCCGTTCCTTGTCCTTTAATATAGCTAGGTCTGTACCCCTTCATCTTCCTCAGTCCCCTTTCTAACCATTCTCTTTAGGAGATCCATTTCCAGTTCGTCACATCTCAGATGACTAAAATACAACTCTAGAGGGTAAAGACACCTATTCTTTAGATTTTTCTTTCCTTTTGTTGTGCTGTTCTCATCCCGCTTCTCTTCCTATTGGGCTGCGTCCCTATCTTTTTGTCTTTGTTCTTATCTGCAACCAGGGTGGAACTTTTGGAAGGTGCAACATCTTCTTGGTTTTCCCCCTCTTCCCCCTCTTCTCTTTTTTTGGGGGGCAGAGATTTTGGAATCTTTCTTATTCATTCTTGGCACTTCCAGTGGAACTTCCTCGCTCTTTTTGAAGTGGAGTTCGCTTTCTTCTGATGTTTCTTGCTGTTTTTTAATCACTTCCCCTCTCATCACTCCACCTTCACGTATTGTTACATTTTTTCCCTTGGCCTGAGGCGCTTCTTTTCCATCTTCATGGAGGTTCATCAGCTCCCTCTTTGTGGGAAGTGTTTCTCCGGTTGGTTCTGATCTTGCATGTTGGGAGTGCTCCTGGATCGCTTTGATCTGCCTCTCTTGCCTCGTCACTATAGAGTCGATCGTCTGCAGGAGTCCATCTTGAGCTTCCCCCAACCTTCGTATTTCTGTGAGAATGTCCCCCAAAGTTACCTCTTCCTCTTCTGGTCTCCTTCCCCACCTTCTCTTCCTCTCTTCCGCTTCTGGGGCCCATTCATGTAGCGCCGCCATCTTTTTGCTGTCAGTTGTGCTTTACTCCGTTTTACCCTTGAAAGTATGTCTTTTTCCCCTTCCAAGATGGAGCTCCCGCCGAAAAGCTCTTCTTCCTCCCTGCTCCTGGGGCTATCAGGGCTCATCCGCCATTTTGGCACCCACCAGCTCTTTTCCTCCTTCACCCTCTTCCTTTGCCAGGAATGGTTGGCTGCCCCTCTGTATGGCCTGTTTGCTGGATTTTTATTGCCCTTTTCTTGGGGGCCTGATCCCCTTAATGTGGGGGGCTTCTGTGCAGCTGTTGGAAGCCCCATTGTTTGCCCACACTCTTCCCTTCCGCCTCCAGTATTGCCTCCCCAGTGCCGTACGGGCCGCTGTTCCCCGTACTTACGACCTCCTTCCTCCTCGACTCTTCTGTAGCCTCCTGCCCTCTGCTTAAGGTGGGGGGGAGGGGGGAGGCCGGGCTAGGCTGGCAGTGAGTGCGGGTTGCCGCCCGCTACCCGCTTCCCGGCTCGCTTGCTGCAGTGACGTCGGTCCGGGCCCTCTCAATCTCTCCCTCTTGGGGAGGGAGAGATCTTTGGAGCCGCCGAACCCCATCCGCCAGCTTCGTGCTCGTATCGGACACTTCTGTTCGCCAGGAGGGAGGGCGTAGATCGCCTCCAGCCCGAAAAGCAGGCGAAAACCCATGGAGCCCTAGAGTGCCCGTCCTGCCGCCATCTTCGCCTGGCCGGGAGTCTCCCCAAGAAAGTGTTTTTACTTCCTCAAACCCAAGCGAGAATTCCAGAGATGGGGAGGATGATGTTTCGCAGCTTGATAGCACCGCACCTGGGAGTTCTAATGAGCAGCGCTTCGACAGGAGGGCAAGCATCAGATCTACCCGAAAGGTTTGGAATTTGAAGAGGGGGGTGCGGTGGACACATAAAAGTTAGATTCCTTTATTAGATTGGGCGGAGAGGGATTTCGCCAGACCTGCAGCTACGTTTAGCTTGGAAGGACTCGGGTTCAGGACTCTAAGTTCACGTTCAACCGCAGGAGTGGTTTGCCTTGTCTACTCAGTCTTGTTTCATGGGGAAATCAAGTCAGCTTGAGAACTATTTCGGATTTACCTTTGGAACTGATTTGAACTTGCCTTTCATCTTCTACCCTTTGAACTATCTTTTATTCTAAATAAAGCTACATTTACAGAGACTGCTTGGGTGTGTGATCTAGGGGGTATTGCCATGATCTGAGATGCAACAGTCCTTATCACACTGTTATGACACTACATTTCCTTTAACGTCTATAGCAATGTCTTATGGAATTGTTCTTTTAGTTTAGTGAGGTCACCATCTTTCTTTGTAAGATTTCTAAATGCCCCTTCCTAGATTTCAAATCCCTAGATTACATAAAATGTCACTATGGAATTTAAAGGGGAACATATCACCGAAACAATTGTAGTGTGGTAACTTCTTGCCTGCCAGGGCTAAAATTGCATAGTCATGCTACAGTTCAGTGTATGTGCAATAAGGCATCACAGGATCTGAGTCCTTACTTCTCAGTCTGTATAACCAAATAGATGTGTTTGTAATCCAAACAATATTTATGTTGGAAGGCTTCACATCAACAAATAGCACTGGAAATAGAATATCATTGGAAACAGCATTGTACAATGCTTTAGTCTGATGTGAGGAAATCACTGTCTTATTGGAAATGCATTCAAATTATAAAAATACACTTTTCTCACATCAATAATTATTACACATGACATCAGTGTTTGCATGTGGACTGGAGTATTTCAGCCTCACTTTACAAGCTATCAATTGCCAAACTAATGGAATGCAGTGCCTTCTTAAAACATTGCTTTTATTACGTGTGAATCAAACCATTGCAGACCACATGACCTAATGTGTTACAGGAGAAAGCTATGAGCCTAGAGCTCTACTTGAACAACAAAAACTGAAATTGCAAATGTAAACCTTATGGTAAGAAGCCAGGTGGTAGGAATGGGTCATATAACATGCATTTTCTTTTAAATTGTTGTTCACAGAGAAAGAGCGCTTGGAGATGTAATTGGCAAGACTGATTTCACATCTACAAAAAACTTTTGCTACAGTAGCACTCCCTTAAACGTGGTGTTGCACAGGACCAGGGAAGCCAATTTTGGAAATTAATTTGGCATAGTGTCAGACATAGATATTCCTGACTTAACTACCCTAAATTGTTCAGGGTAGTTAAAAATGAAACTGATTGTAAAGAGCTCCAGAAAGATCTCTCGAAATTGAGTGAATGGGCAACAAAGTGGCAAATGCATTTTAACCTAAACAAGTGTAAAGTCATGCACATCGGGGCAAAGAACCCCAACTACACCTACAAATTGATGGGGTCAAAGCTTTCTGAGACAAACCAGGAAAGGGATCTTGGGGTCTTGGTGGACATCTCAATGAAGATGTCAACCCAGTGCGCAGCAGCAGTGAAAAAAGCAAATTCTATGCTAGGCATGATCAGAAAGGGAATCGAAAATAGGTCAGCAAATGTTGTATTACCTCTCTACAAATCGATGGTAAGGCCACATTTGGAGTACTGTGTACAATTCTGGTCTCCGCACCTTAAGAAGGATATAACGGAACTGGAAAAGGTACAGAAAAGGGCAACAAGAATGATCCAAGGGATGGAGCGGCTCCCTTATGAAACCAGGTTGCAACGTCTTGGTCTTTTCAGCCTTGAAAGACGGCGTTTAGGAGGTGACTTGATCGAAGTGTATAAAATCATGCATGGGTTAGAGAAGGTGAATAAAGAAAACTATTTTCTTTGTCACAAAACACTAGGACTAGAGGGCACTCCCTGAAGCTCCAAGGTAGGAAAATTAGGACTAATAAAGGAAATATTTCTTCACCCAGAGGGTCATTGGGTTATGGAACTCACTTCCAGAAGAGGTTGTGACAGCTGTCAGCCTGAACAACTTCAAGGCAGGATTACACAGATTCATGGATACCAAGTGTATCGGTAGTTACTGAAAAGGACATTCAAGTGCCACCTCGGAGTTGGTTGAGGTAGGCAGGATTTCCCTGGGTACTGGTTGTGGGGGGTCGGGAGCAGGTCAGGGTTTTGCCCTCCCTTCTGCTCGAGATCCCCGTGTACAACTGGTGGGCCACTGTGTGATACAGAATGCTGGACTAGATGGGCTGAGGTCCGATTCAGCATGGCTCTTCTTATGTTCTTATGTTCTTATGATGAAATTGCTCAATGAAACCCTTTCATCTAGAGCAGCACTGATAGATGCAGAAAAACATTCTGGTTCCTCAATTGCCATGCTGTTTGTACTGTCGTTGTTCACTATACTTAATATTGTACAAAGGCCTGAATGTTCTGTGAGTCTAACATTAATTCACATGCGAACACTGTATACAACCTACAGGCAGCAACATGCTTACCCTTGTTGAACCATTACTTTATTTTTCCTGTCAACTGATGCCTCCTATAGTTGCCAGCTGCCAACATACCGTCCTGCCATGTATTGCTCTGCATATTGTTGCTTGCCAGGGTCATTTGTGGGGAGTGGGGCTTTTGGGTATACGTCTTTTTATCTGTTTATTGATGTTTTTATTGATTTTATGTTGTAAACCACTCTGGGCTCCAGAGAGAGCGGTCTACCAAATCGAATTTATAAATAAATAAATAAATAAATCATTACCACTGCTGGACAGCTACAGAGCTATGGGAGAGCTCCTGGCCATTTCAGACACATATGTTAGCATCAGCAGAGGTGCCTTGGTGACCAGGGAGAAGGAAGGAGCAAGCCACACAGACACCTCTGCTGATGTCAGCAATGACTAGGAGCTCTCCCAGAGCATTGCAGCATCTACAGCAGTGACTGTCCTTTTGTCCTTGTGCTCACAACTGCAAAGAAAAAGGCTTCCCTTTAGTGACAGAAGCCTATATGGACAGAGGACTAGTCTTGATTGGAACTGGTTGTGCTGTCAACACTTTGCTCTAAGTATGGGTCTTCTCCAAGACTTCATCCACATTCTGGAGTATTCCCTTAATTTCCTTAGCACAGGGCTAAACTGCTTTAATTGAGTTTACACAGTGTAAAGGACCAAGGTAGGAAAATTAGGACTAATAAAGGGAAATATTTCTTCACCCAGAGGGTCATTGGGTTATGGAATTTACTTCCAGAAGAGGTTGTGACAGCTGTCAGCCTGAACAACTTCAAGGCAGGATTAGACAGATTCATGGATACCAAGTGTATCGGTAGTTACTGAAAAGGACATTCAAGTGCCACCTCGGAGTTGGTTGAGGTAGGCAGGATTTCCCTGGGTACTGGTTGTGGGGGGTCGGGAGCAGGTCAGGGTTTTGCCCTCCCTTCTGCTCGAGATCCCCGTGTACAACTGGTGGGCCACTGTGTGATACAGAATGCTGGACTAGATGGGCTGAGGTCCGATTCAGCATGGCTCTTCTTATGTTCTTATGTTCTTATGATGAAATTGCTCAATGAAACCCTTTCATCTAGAGCAGCACTGATAGATGCAGAAAAACATTCTGGTTCCTCAATTGCCATGCTGTTTGTACTGTCGTTGTTCACTATACTTAATATTGTACAAAGGCCTGAATGTTCTGTGAGTCTAACATTAATTCACATGCGAACACTGTATACAACCTACAGGCAGCAACATGCTTACCCTTGTTGAACCATTACTTTATTTTTCCTGTCAACTGATGCCTCCTATAGTTGCCAGCTGCCAACATACCGTCCTGCCATGTATTGCTCTGCATATTGTTGCTTGCCGGGGTCATTTGTGGGGAGTGGGGCTTTTGGGTATACGTCTTTTTATCTGTTTATTGATGTTTTTATTGATTTTATGTTGTAAACCACTCTGGGCTCCAGAGAGCGGTCTACCAAATCGAATTTATAAATAAATAAATAAATAAATCATTACCACTGCTGGACAGCTACAGAGCTATGGGAGAGCTCCTGGCCATTTCAGACACATATGTTAGCATCAGCAGAGGTGCCTTGGTGACCAGGGAGAAGGAAGGGAGCAATCCACACAGACACCTCTGCTGATGTCAGCAATGACTAGGAGCTCTCCCAGAGCATTGCAGCATCTACAGCAGTGACTGTCCTTTTGTCCTTGTGCTCACAACTGCAAAGAAAAAGGCTTCCCTTTAGTGACAGAAGCCTATATGGACAGAGGACTAGTCTTGATTGGAACTGGTTGTGCTGTCAACACTTTGCTCTAAGTATGGGTCTTCTCCAAGACTTCATCCACATTCTGGAGTATTCCCTTAATTTCCTTAGCACAGGGCTAAACTGCTTTAATTGAGTTTACACAGTGTAAAGGACCAAGGTAGGAAAATTAGGACTAATAAAGGGAAATATTTCTTCACCCAGAGGGTCATTGGGTTATGGAATTTACTTCCAGAAGAGGTTGTGACAGCTGTCAGCCTGAACAACTTCAAGGCAGGATTAGACAGATTCATGGATACCAAGTGTATCGGTAGTTACTGAAAAGGACATTCAAGTGCCACCTCGGAGTTGGTTGAGGTAGGCAGGATTTCCCTGGGTACTGGTTGTGGGGGGTCAGGAGCAGGTTAGGGTTTTGCCCTCCCTTCTGCTCGAGATCCCCGTGTACAACTGGTGGGCCACTGTGTGATACAGAATGCTGGACTAGATGGGCTGAGGTCCGATTCAGCATGGCTCTTCTTATGTTCTTATGTTCTTATGACCAGAAATCCCTGGACATCATGTAGACATCCAGGAGTGACTTCTCACTCAATGTAAATGGCATAATCCCTTTAAACAAGTCCTAGGTCTGTTGGGAGCAGTGGGAGAATAAACTCTGGTCAGTCACACAATTCCGGATCCTGACCTGATACACCATATAAGTTATTTCAGTGATTAGACATCACTGGTCATAATGTACTGCAGTAGGATATTTTTTTCAAATGTGTTAATAAATTATTTCTGGCAATTAAAGTTTCACTAGAAACAAGACAAAAATCCTCGGCATATGGGACCTTCTGTATGTCAATTATAAGCTTTTCCATTGAGCTACAGACTCTGTGAAGTTAAATCCTCTATCACACAGCTACTGAACTCCAGGATTTAATTCAACTTCAGTATGGAGCATATAAACAGTGGATTTCTCTGAAAAAGCAGATCCAGTGAACCATGAGAGCAATCACATTGCAAACTGTTGGCGATCATTCTAGAAATGCTATTAAAATTTGTCAAAAGTAAATTAGTTACAGTTGTTGGAAAATATTTTAAAATGTCAAGAATGCAAAGCTTTTGTTGATTCTGAAAAGACATTTTCCATCTGGCTCCAAGCATAAAAATATCCTGAAGTGACCTGCATTTGTGAAATCTCACTTGAATAAATGATAATATGGTATTGCTACAGGATAACATAAGCCCATTCACTCTGGGCTTCATCCAATAGAAAATTCTATCACAAGTTGGGACAGAATCCCAAGTCATTGAAATGTAATTATGTCTGCTAGAAAGTTCCTGCAGAGAATGTATATTTAGAGCAAATGGCACTGTTAACAAAATTGGGACCGTTTTTTCCATCATAATTTGTTTTGCAGTAAGAATAAAAGCTAAAACTGCTAAAATTAAATCCCTACAAAAGATTAACCGTTGCAATAAAAACAACATTTATGTGGACTAAATTTAATGAAACTGACACTTATCTAGGCCAGTAGACGGAAGAAAGAAAGCAACATTATTAAGAGACATTTTGCCTCATGTTACATTTAAATTATATAAAATAAAAATATAATTGTATAAAGTATTGTATAAAGTATATCTAGCAAACACCTGTGACCTGTACCACTTAATAAAAGGCATGAACTCATAGCTGATTTTATAGTATCTTGAAGAGGTTATTAGATACTTGCTAAAAGCTACTTCATTTGCACTCCATCTCCACTTAACCAGATAAAGTATTACCTGTTACCTTGGTCTTTTTAAGAAAGCTTGACCATATTTCTGTACAAGAATGGAAAAAAGACTAAATATGAGAATGGAAATTAGAATCTGATGGGAGTAAACAAAAAACCCAAGGAATCCCCATACAATTTAATCATCAACTATAACATCCCATAAATAATGGCCATATCTTTAATGTTGGACTAATAATGGTAGAGAAGATACAGATAGCCAATGCAGATGTTATAGATTTTCAAAAGAGAAGAAATCAAGGTGGTGTTAATATTAATGTTAATATTAAGAGACAAAGAGGACAACATTACACAAATACAATCTTTAGTTCCTCATTCACCAGTTCCAATCCACAAACACAAACTAGTTTTCGGTGCAGATGACACTTGACAATTTAAATACTACAACTACATGGACAAAGATCCTACATGTCATTATTATTGTTGTTGCTGCTGGTGTTGCTGGTTTCACCTTTCTGAGTTATCCCATGATCCCCCAAAATGCTTCCATTGTTGTTGTTTATTTGTTCAGTCAGTCACTTCAAATTCTTCATGACCTCATGGACCAAGCCATGCCAGATCTTTCTATCAGCCGTTGGCCATTCCCAGCTCTTTCAAGTCAAGCCAAGCTTTCATGTCTTCTCATTATGTGGCCGAAGTACTTCATCTTCTGACATTTATTCATAAATGTAATGTTATTTATTTATTTATTTATTTATTTACTCGGCTTTTATGCCACCACTCCCAAATAGGCTCGGGGCGGCTTACAGCCAGAAACCAAAACAATATGCAATAAACATATACTCTGAAATGAAATATAAAATACAAGATAAAAATACACAATAAAACAGCATTAAAAACACAGAATAGTTAGGACGGTCTGGCAGCATTGGTATGGCTTGGGGTTCCGCAGGGCCTATACCTGGAAAGCCAGCCGGAAGAAGTGAGTCTTACATGCCCGCCTAAATGGGAGTAAGTCATGGATAGCCCGTGTAGCTGGCAGAAGGGCATTCCACAGGATCGGCGCTATGACCGAGAAGGCCCTTCGGCGAGTGGCAGTTCTTTTGGCCACTTTAGCGGAGGGAACAGCTAGAAGATTAGAATCCTCCGAACGAAGTGATCTCGAAGGGTAATATGGGGTGAGACGGTCCCTCAAATACGCTGGCCCCAGGCCGTGTAAGGCCTTAAAGGTAAGAACCAACACTTTGAAGGTAATCCGGTGCTCAATAGGCAGCCAGTGCAGATCCTGCAAAATGGGTGTTATATGGCATCCTGCTGGGGAGCCAGACAGGAGCCGGGCGGCAGTGTTCTGCACCAGCCTGAGCTTCCAGGTTACCAACAGAGGAAGGCCGACGTAAAGAGCGTTACAGTAATCTAGCCTCGAGATGACCGTGGCTTGGATCACCGTGGCCAGGTCCAACCGGGACAGGTAGGGGGCCAGCCTCCTTGCCTGTCGGAGATGAAAGAAGGCGATCTTGCTGACCACAGAGACCTGGGTCTCCATGGTCAGCTGGGAGTCCAAATGGACCCCCAGGCTCTTCACGGAAGACGATGGGCATAACGCCGCACCGTCCAGGGTCGGAAGCTGGACATCCCCACCGCCCAGACGACCCGGCCACAAGATCTCCGTCTTCACCGGATTCACCCTCAACCTACTGGCTCGCAGCCATCCAGAAACGGCTTCGAGGCAGCACTGGAAATTATCGGGGACGGGGCCAGACCTGTCCTCCACCCTCAGAATGAGCTGAGTGTCGTCAGCGTACTGGTGGCACTCAAGCCCATAACTCCGCACCAGCTGTGCAAGCGGCTGCATGTAGATGTTAAACAACAGAGGGGAAAGAATGGCCCCCTGCGGGACTCCACAAACTAATGGGGAGCCCTTGGAGACCACTCCACCCCTCCTCACACGCTGAGACCGCTGGTGGAGGAAGGAGGACAACCATTTAAGGGCTGTCCCCCTCACTCCAGCCATGGCCAGGCGGTGGATCAAGAGATTGTGGTTGACCGTGTCAAACGCTGCCGTGAGGTCCAATAACACGAGCAGCGCAGACCCGCCTTGGTCGAGCTGGCAGCGGAGTTGGTCTGTGATGGAGACCAGGACCGTCTCCGTCCCATGCCCTGAACGGAAGCTGGACTGGAAGGGGTCTAGCCATGTTGCATCATCTAAGAAGGACTGCAACTGCTCCATTACTGCCCTCTCAACTACCTTCCCCAGATACGAGAGGTTCGACACTGGTCGGTAGTTGGAGGGAACCGCCGGATCTAAAGACGGTTTCTTCAGTAATGGAGCTCCAACCGCCTCTTTTAAGCACTCTGGAAAGACTCCTTGCTCAAGGGAGCTGTTTACGATGTTCAACAGAGGCCCACGTAACCCCTCCAGGCAAGATCTAACAAGCCAGGAGGGGCACGGGTCGAGGGAGCAGGTGGTAGGCCTGGTTGCAGCCACAATCTTATCAACAGCATTTGCTGTTACAACAACATCTCTTTGCAGATTTTAACATAAGTTCTATTTTTCAAAAATGCACCAAAAGCACAAAAAATATAAACCTATTTTTACTACAGAAGAATATGGAACTACCCAGTCCATTTCCTTCACTTGAACAAGTGATATAAATGGACTAAATAAAAGTCACTTACAAGAATTGCTTCCTAAATCTCTTTATGAGAGGCCAAGACTACTCAGCTTTAATTTACATTATAAATTATAATACTAGTCATTTGTGCACTCAACCTAGCCACCACCAATTACAATAGGCAGATTAGCAAGAAGCCAAGTTGACACATGTTCTACAGCACAATTCCAAGGAACCTGTTATTCCCAGTGAACATACTAGTGAAACTCAGCAAGTTTTAGTGCAGATATGAACTTCAGTGCCTCATGAAGCTTTCTTGTAGAAGATACAGACAGCATTTTTCTCCTGCTTAGAATAAAATTAGAGCTGGAGAAGTATTCCTTTCCCTGTTCCACTCTTGTTCCTACTTCTTCCATATCAGCCTCCGGAGTCTCCCATCCCTTCTTTTCTTTTTAAACATTTCCACAGCACACATATCACACATATATGCAATACCTCACTTTAGGTTTTAGTTAGACTGGGATAGTTTATTTTTGATATTATCCCCCATTTTCCAATACCCAGTAACTTGGTTATTGAAAAGATCAATAATAGTATGTATATATTTATGAGCATGGTTGTCCTACAGAATTTTTCTACAGAATTTTCATGTCCTGCACAGCAACGAAAACCTTCACTTTTGATGACTTGCTAAGCAATAATGAGACCTGTCAGAGAAAGAAAGGTTAAACAAGGGCCTTTTACCTCTAACTCTTAAATTGTGTGTGTGGCAGGGGAGTGAGCTAAAGTGATATGGAACTGAGGCCAAAATTCTATATTATAGTCTACATCAGACCTGGGCAATTGCTGACCCTCCAGGTGTTTTGGACTTCAACTCCCAGAAATCTTAGCCAGTTTACCAGCGGTTAGGATTTCTGGGATTTGAAGTCCAAAACACCAGGAGGGCCGGCAATTGCCCAGGTCTGGTCTACATTGTGTAACTTTATGCATACTTAGTTGCATAGCAGAAGTGTCACAGAATTATCCTAGTATATTGAAAAGATGCATCATCGCACCTTCAAGAGTGTCCAAAGAACATCAGGCTCTACCAATGCACATCAGCTGATGTGCCAGTGTGTATCAGGATTGATGCATATTGGACACCAGCAACAGTTAATTTCCTGGCTCCTCTACATAGTTCCATCACACCATCTACTTGTTGTGAAACTGTTTAATTCCATTTCCTGCTCAGAACCTCATCACATGAATGAGGTCCAGTATTATAATTTGACAGTCTCTGTGGCAAATCAGAATGGCAGTGGGGAAATCACAGCCCCCCAGCAATCACACATGGGGAAGTGTTGCAGTGAGGCTTCATTCCACGGTAACTCCATTGTTCCTAATTGAACACAAGGAGGCTACTGTTTCGGTGGCGCAATGTCCTACCACGCTGCTACCCTAGTTCACCCACAGAGCCCTGCTGGAAGTTATCCTATGTCTTCTGATGGGCACAGTGAGGCTTTATGAGAAAACTGGGGCAGAAGCATCCTAGGTCACTTATTATTTCACGTTTTATGAGGCCGCTTGTCCATTTTGTTGCACTTTGCTGCATGGCCAACACAGCTACCCTGAATACATTTTTTTATGAAGACATAAGTCTGATACTGAATCTCAGCCTGAATCTTTTGGGGAGTAGCACACACATATCTGCAGCAGACACATTGGCTTAATGAGAAGGCTACTCTTAGTAGTTGTAGCTATCAAGGCAGACTCTCAGAGGATCAACATTGAATACACCACAATTTAATAGAAACTTGAATTTTTCTTTCTTTCAAGAAAGCTAAACATTGCTGAAACCTATGTATAGTGATCTGCTTGGTTTCTATCCCACCCCCCAGGTTTTCTTGTTATGGGTGCATATTTTTCAGGTATCTTATGTTAACTTGCTGCTATCATCGGGGACCATGAACAGAAAAAAAATTCATCATATCCCCCCACCCTCTCTCTCTCTCTTCATAGACCAGCATAGCGATTTTCATGTTTTGTTCCATTTTCACTATGAAAGCCCTCTAGATAATATGGATTCTAATACCATAATCCTTTATTGTAGATTGTCCTAAGTGTTATAGCCCAAAATATTTTAAGGATACAAGGTTGCCTACCTTTGTTTCATGGTTATCAAGCTAAAGGTGTATTAATTCTGTATTGCAAATATGTTGTTGGGTCTTTATGTGAGGGCCATTTACTATAATATAATCTCACTGCCAAAGTCTACACGAGTGTAACTGTATACTGTCAAGACAACATAATTTATCTTTGATATTATCCCCCATTTTCCAATACCCAGTAACTTGGTTATTGAAAAGATCAATAATAGTATGTATATATATTTATGAGCAGGATTTCTTATTATCTAGTTAAATTCAAAGAGAAGTTAACTCATGCTTGAAACATTATAGTGCTGCAGTGTAAGCAATACCAGAAGGAAAGGAAATCATAGTGAATGTAGGGAACAAGCTCACATAAATACACATCTACAAAGAAAGTACAATTTAACACTGATTGCTATGAAGGCTCAAGGGTATGCAGCAATGTTGAATTATTATTACACATTGTGGAATTTTTATTTGGCTTGCCAAAGTCTATAGAACACAGCTGAACTATGTAATGTGAAACTGTCTGGCAGGCATATTTTTCTTCTTACAAAACTTTTACTACTTGCAATAACAGTTTTGCTTTGTCCCATACACCGTACTATTGTATCTTATATGGTAATGTTGATCACATGGATTCTAATGGTTTTAATATACAGTATGGTTATGCGCCTCATGTTCCTAGTTGATTTTAGAACATGTGGTGATCACTCAGCCCTACCTCAACTGCATTTCTCAGAAAACCACCAGAATTCTTTTCCCAGCAGAAATTATTGAGGTGGGCAACCTGGACAGGCAGGAGGGGAGGGGGTGGCTTCCTTATGCACAAGTAAACTATTCTGAGCAGCCCAGAAGGAAAAGTGCAGAATAGGTATTGTGGTACAGGAGGAGATCCATGGGGGTGTGATCACATGTCTTATGTGGATGGGAGGATTCTGGAGGCTGCAGCAGTGGCAGTCATTTCAATGTGCGCTCTTTAATGCTCTCACCTGGTGTGGTTCACATACTCCTAATTACAGTATTAGTGAATGGCTTTTTTGAATGCCTAGACAGCAAAATAGTGGTTGTGGTGGTGCTCAAGGATGGCTGACCCGCTGAGATGACAATGAAACTTTCTCAACTTATCCATAAGTCATATCAAAATTCATGATTTTGGCCCCAAAACATACGCTGACTTATAATGTAATCTCATTGCACCAGAGAATGAATCCACTTAAAATCTGGTTTCAGCCTCCTGCAGGCTGTTAAAGGTCCTCCCTAAAGTACAAACCCTAGAATTCTGCAGAAAGCAGCAACCGGTTTTAAAGTGGATTCATTTTCTAGTGCAGTGGGTTTCAACCTTCCTAATGCCATGACCCCTTAGTATAGTTTTGCATGTTGTGGTGACCCCTAAACATAACATTATTTTTTGTTGCTACTTCATAAATAATTTTCCTACTGTTATGAATCGTAATGTAAATATCTGATATGCAGGACGTATTTTCATTCACTGGACCAAATTTGGCACAAATACCTGATACGCCCACATTTGAAAACTGGTGTGGCTGATGAAGTGTGTGTGTGATTGTCATTTGGGAATTCTGGTTGCTGGGATTTATAGTTAAACTACAATCAAAGAGCATTCTGACCCCCACCATGATGGAATTGAACCATACTTGGCACACAGAACTCCCATGACCAACAGAAAATACTGGAAGGGTTTGGTGGGCATTGATCTTGAGTTGTAGTTCACCTACATCCAGAGAGCACTGTGGACTAAAATAATGATGGATCTGGATAACTTGGCATGGATATGCAATATACCCAAATGCGAACACTGGTGGAGTTTGGAGAAAAAAGACCATGACATTTGGGAGTTATAGTTGCTGGGGTTTAGAGTTCACCTACAATCAAAGAGCACTTTGAACCCAGTCCACAATGGATCTGCATCAAACTTGGCACAACGGTGACATGACCAATATTGAATTCTGGTGGGGTTGGAGGGCTGTTTTTGAATTCTGGGAGTTGTAGTTCACCAACACCAAAAAGGAAGAGGGCATGTGGAGAAATCTTCAGCCTTCTCTGCCAAAAGGGTTCTTAAGACCATCAGAAATATGTGTTTTTTGATGGTCTTTGGCAACCCCTCTGAAACTCCCTCGCGACCTTTCCCAGGGGTCCCAACCTCCAGGTAGAGAAACACTGCTCTCATGTGATGAAGTACCAACTTATACACTGGAGTCAATTTATATACAGTATATATGGAAACAATAAACCACAATAACTTTTTGGATTTGATGCTAACTGCTAGCAATTTTCTGTTCCATTTTTTTATAAGAAGAAGAATAGGTTCTTCTACTATTGTAGTTGCTAATAAAATTGCCCATTAATGCTTTCATAAAACTCACTTGTTCACAACTTATGAGAGCTGGCCACACCATGGGTTCAGATCCGAGCATCAATCAATGTAGCAACTGCTTGATGAACCCAATGCAACCAATCCAACTCTTGGAAAACATGGGTAGAATAAACAATGTTATCTAGAATCAGATCAGAGCCAACTACCTTGAAATAGCAGTATCTCTGTTTTCCCCAAATTATTCACCTGAATCTGATGGGCCTACTGATCTAGCAAGACATGATCCATGCCTAAATTGCCCAAAAGTTGCAACAATATATAGCAGCATATATATGTAACAGATAAAGTTCAGATGCAAACTGGGATTGGAAGTATAGCATCTTTTTGGTACAAAAAACAAACTTGAATTCTTGAAAAATGTTGAACATAGCAGCCCTATTCTACAATGTTGTTATAAGTTGTACACATTTCTAAAATTGAAACCAAATAGTCAGTACTGAATTAATAACTTAAACCCACTAGTCCCTCTTGCATTGACATTTTCCATTGTCGAAAATCATATTTCGTAGTTCAATGCACTGGTCTGTAAATAATAGGTTTTCCTTTCAACCAAAAAAGACCAATATGTGATAAGTTTTAAAGACAGAGGTATAAGCTTGGAGAGACTTATGGTCTTGCCTCGGTGTATGAAATCTGGCAGAGCAAAACAAGTTGCTAAGCAATTTTATGATGTTATACCAGTTTAGAAATGAATCTTAACAGTCTTCTTTTCAGTTCTATACACAATGTTTCTAGATGCAAAGGGAGGGGAGAGAGAAGGAAGGAAGATGGAAGGAAAAAAGAAAGAAAGAAAGAAAGAAAGAAAGAAAGAAAAAGCAGCCTTAGCTCCAAGAACCAGATGATACTGCTGGGAACAGATATCTTCATCAAATCTTGGAGAACATTCTTCAGACATCTGCTGAACCTCTGAAAATGCCATTTCTTTGGAAGAGAAGTGCTACCTGGAAGGATCACATCTGGATCCCATACAACAAAAGGACTAAGAGTTGTGTATGTATTGCCTTAAAAAACTGAAATTGTGTAAGGAAGCTGAGGGATAATACTGATTTTTTTTGCTTTTGGATTGTGGTTATTGTTTGAACTGAAGTAAGAAGCAAGTAAAAAACAGACTTTCTATTGTCTTCACGTTCATTTCACCATGCTTTTATTACCTGATTTGATCAGGGCTCTGATCTAGATTGAAATTTGGAAATCTGGAACACCAGCTATGCCACTGACAGACGTTGACTACATGATGTACTTTAAATCTTGGTTAAACTCCATAAGATTCTAGGTAGGTAGGGTCAGCGCCGCTTGGCCCGTTTGTTGACCTAACGGACCAAGCCCCGTGCGCCATCAGATAAGAGCAACATCTGGCGGGCTTTGAACTGGAACTGGCGGGCTTTGATATGGAACCGCCCTTTGAAGTGCCAGGCATCTTTTCTGAACTTTGATATGCGGAGAGCCGGATGGTCATCCCTGAGGAAGGAGGGGCCCAGCAGGGGGGCGGGCCGGGGAGGGCTTTTGAAGAGACTCTTGTGCGGGAAAACCTTAGTCTATCTTTGCTTGCCCTGGATTAAGGACCTATTAAACTACTTATCCTTCAGCATCGTTGGAGTGAGCGTGGTTCATTAGACCCCCTTGCCGGAGCTGACATAAAGATAGACTCACCAATTTCTACGGCCGTGAAAACCTTCCGACCGTAACAACCTTGCGAGATGTCTTACGCCGAGATGGATCCACTCGCCGACCTGCTCCCTGAGGACTCGGGTGAGGAAGGGGAAGCCGAGGAGGATGGAGAAGGAGACGAGGCCGGAGCCCCAAGGGCGGCACCTCAGGTCGCAATCACGGGAATGGGGGAAGAGGCGCCACAGCTCCCCGTCCCGGCACCGAAGGATGTGACCCGGCGCAAGAAGCCAGTGTGGTCCGGAGATAAGGACCCAGCCCTGGACAGCGGGTTCCCCAGCGCAGCGGAACTGCGGCTGGAAGTGCAAGTATTCGTGCTGACCGAGGCGGTGCAGAAGCTCCAGTCCCAGATGGAGCTGTTACTGGCCAGACCGGAGGAGCTGCCGTGGGTCCTCCCAGACGCCCGACCCCGGGAGTGGGGTGCGAGCCAAGCATCGGAGCGGCCAGGCCGACGATCGGGAAGGGTGGCTTTCTGGAACAGTGGAGACGACTTCATCCCACCGAGGGAAGCTTCCACGTTCAACCTGGGCCAGGCCGACCAGAGCCAAGAGATGGCGGGAAGCCGGAGGGAGCTGAAGGTAAAGTTCGACGGGGACCCCCGCCAGCTCTCCTACTTTGTCACAAACGTGCAGAACTTTATGTTAGCCTATGGGGATTCGTTCCCCTCAGAAGGAGCCAAGGTGCGGGCTGTGGGGGCCAACCTGAAGGAGGCCGCGGCGGACTGGTTGGTGCAGATGTCCGACGTCCAGGCCCCACAGCTGAGGCGGCTAGACGCTTTTTTAGAGGCCCTGCAGACTCGCTTCCGGGACCCCCTAGCAGGCGAAAAGGCCAAGACCCAGCTAAAGAGGATCTACCAGGGCCAGAGGTCTGTCTCCGAATATGCCCTAAGCTTCAAGGCGCTGGCGGGGAAGATCCGGGACTGATCCGCAGTCACAAAGCTGGAATGCTTCAAAGCAGGCCTGAGGTCAGACATCCTTGAGTGGGCGATGCAACGAGGAAATCCCGAGACTCTAGAAGATTGGATAGTCTCGGTGGGGAGAGTGGAGTGCGATATGGAACAGATGCCGCGTTGTCACCGGGACGGCGGAAGAGCACGGGGCTCAGGCCCGACGGGGAGACCGGGGCCAGCTCAGAAGGCATCGCCAAGGGCCCGGTTGAGCAGCCGGGAAGGGGCCAAGGGAAAGAGAGGAGCTTGCTTCTCGTGCGGCCGAGAGGGCCATCGGGCCGCGGATTGCCGCCGGAAGAGCCTCCCGCCGAAGCCAGAGAAGTCGCCAGAGGCCAAACCGACCCCGCAGGCCAAGACTCCAGCCCGAGGCAAGACTGCAGCCGCAGCGGAGACCGCGAGGGCGCCCCTGAAGCCTGCGAGAGGCGGACGAGTTGGAGATGGAGATGGAGGAAAGCGACCCCGAATGGCCGGCGGGAAACGACAACGATCTGCTGTAGACGCCCGGCGGCAGGTCCGACCCCAACAGGGCGGTGAGTCTGATCCCCTTGGCTGTGACACTTATAGATTTGATATCAAACTGTGGAACCCAGAGGGGCCCCAATCCATAGAGACAATAGCCATGCTAGATAGTGGGTGCACCCGGTGCCTGATGTCCCCCCTACTGGCCAAGAAATTGGGGATAAAGCCCCAAGCCTTGATAGAGCAGATCCTCTTCTCCCAACTGGATGGGTCCCCAGCCAACGGGAAGCCGGCCACCCACAAGACGGGAGAGATGAGAGTCCAGATTGGGACCCACCAGGAGATCCTGAAATTTGTGATCTCAGCCATGGCACACCAACCCGTAATCCTGGGGGGGGGGGGCCTGGCTACGCACCCAAAACACGCAGATCGATTGGGAGACAGGAACGGTGAAGTTCCGAGACGGAGAGGCACGGGTGAGAGTAGATGACCCTAGTGGAGACGGGACCCCAAGCCAAGAGGGAGCCAGAGTGGGGGCAGCAGAGAGCCAATGTGACAACATCCCGCGAGAATACAAAGACTTGGAGGAGGTCTTTAGTGAGCGGGAAAGTGACCAGCTGCCCCCCCCCCCCCCACTGGAAGTCGGACTGTGCCATTGAAATCGAAAAGGGCACCAAGCTGCCGAGCCCAAAGTTATACGCCCTGTCCGAGCCGGAGAGCAAGGCACTAAGAGAGTTCATTGACAAAAACATGGACAGAGGGTTTATTGAAAAGTCTACGAGCCCGTTGGCAGCGCCGGTCCTGTTCCGCCCCAAGGCGGATAGCTCACTGCAGCTGTGTATGGACTACCGTGGGCTCAACGCGATCAGCGCATCGAGCCCCTACCCCTTACCCCTGATGTCGGAGATACTGGCCCAGCTGGTGGGGGGCTCGCTTCTTCACCAAGCTGGACATCCGGGAGGCGTTTTACTGGATACGGGTGAGAGACGAAGACTGCTGGAAGACGGCGTTCAACTGCCACTTGGGCCAGTACCAGTTCCGGGTCACGCCGTTCGGACTAAAAGGGGCGCCGAAAATATTCCAGCAATTCATCAACGAGATCTTTAGAGACTTGCTATACAAGGGAGTTCTAGTCTACCTAGACGACGTGTTGATCTACTCGACGTCCGAAGCAGAACACGTCGAGCTGACCCGGGAAGTCCTTCGCCGGCTTCGAGAGAACCAACTCTTTGTCAAGCTTTCCAAGTGTGAGTTTCACAGACAGGAACTGGACTACCTGGGATATCGCATCTCCACGCGAGGCCTGGCCATGGACCCTAGTAAAGTAAGAGATGTGCTTGCGTGGGAGGCGCCCCGAACCCGGCGACAGCTACAGGGCTTCCTGGGGTTCGCCAATTTCTACCGGCAGTTCATCCAGAACTTCGCAGAGATAGCGCTCCCCCTGACTGAACTGTTAAAAACTAAGGGCCTGGGGGAGACAAAGAAGGCAAAGTCCCCAAGCGCCAAGCTAAAGTGGACACCGCAGTGCCAAGAGGCCTTCGACAGCCTAAAGCGGAGCTTCACCAGCCAGCCACTGCTGATGCACCCCCAAGCCGACCGCCCGTTCACGGTGCAGTGCGACGCCAAACAGCTGAGATGGGCGCAGTTCTTCAGCCGGTTCAACTTCGAGCTGAAGTATCTACCCGGGGCGAAGAATGTGCTCGCCGACACCCTGTCCCGGATTCCTGAGGCCGACTACTCGGTGCCGGAGGAAGTGGGCACAGTGTTCGCCAAACGCCAACTGGGCCTGGTGGCCCGCACTCAAGCAGCTGCCAAGCCGCCGCAACCAGCGGTCCCCGGGTCCCCGGAACTCTTGGCCGACCTGGCGGCCGCTTATGGGGATGACGCCTGGCTTAAAGACCACCAAGGTGACCTCACGCAGGCTGGAGGAATCTGGTACTACAAGGACAAGTTGTACGTCCCGCAGGCCCAGAGGGGCCCGATCCTGAGCCAGGCACACGACTCCAAGCTGTCGGGCCATTTCGGCCTCACCAAGACCCTAAAGCTTCTAGCGCGGCAGTTCTGGTGGCCGGCGATGCGAAAAGACACTAATGACTATATTGCCGAATACGACGTCTGCGCGAAGAACAAGCCGAAGATGGGCCGACCCACAGGGTTATTGCAACCAGTAGCCGATCCAGCTGAGCCCTGGAGCGAAATCGCCATGGACTTTGTGGTCGATCTCCCACCCAGTGGGGGGTACACTACCATCTGGACGGTGGTGGACCTCTTCTCCAAGCAGGCCCACTTCGACCCTCTGCGACGGCTCCCCACGGCCCCCGAGTTAGGCCACCTGTTCACGCACCACGTCTTCCGACTCCACGGCTGCCCGCGCCGCGTTGTGAGCGACCGTGGGCCACAGTTCACGTCGAAGTTTTGGAAGGCGTTCCTGGCAGGACTGGGGTCTCAACGGGCCCTGAGCACCGCTTTCCACCCGGAGACGGACGGAGCGACGGAGAGGGTCCAGCGAACCCTGCAACAGTACCTCAGGTGCTACTCCACCTATCAGCAAGACAACTGGGCTGAACTGCTAGACGTCGCAGAGTACTGCTACAACAACTCCGAACATTCAGCGACGGGGGCCTCCCCCTTCCGGGTCGTCTCCGGGTGAGATTTTCCCCCCTTTCCGGCTGCGGACCCAGTGACTGACTCAGCCACGCCGCCGACCGACTGGGGTGCCAAAGTCGCCGCCGCTTGGCCGCAGATCCAGGCCGCCCTCCGCCAGACCCGAGACTCCTACAAGCTGTACGCAGACAAAAAAGGGGGCCCCAGCCTACATACGCTGTTGGGGACCACGTGTTCCTGTCCACCAAGCATCTCAAGTCTACACAGCAGTCTCGCAAGTTTGCTAACAAATTCGTGGGACCCCTCCGGGTGGTAGAAGTTATTAATCCCGTGGCGGTTAAGCTGGACCTCCCGCACACCTGGCGCAAGGTCCACCCTGTCTTCCATGTGAGCCTGCTCAAGAAAGCTGTGACCGACCGGAAGTGGTCCGTGTCAGAAGACGCTCCGGTGCCGATCATGGTGGGGCCCCACACCCACTTTGAGATTCGGGAGGTTTTGGACTCGTGGCGCCACAAGGGCCGCCTTAGTTACTTGGTGAAGTGGACTGCCAAAGATTTGCATCCCGAGTGGGTGCTAGCCCAGCACATGAACGCCCCGAGACTGCTGAAAGCCTTTCATGCTGCCTTCCCTGCCAAGCCGGGACCCTGATTTTCTCCCTCCCCTTTGTTCTTCTCTCCCTTGCAGGTGCCCGCTTTTTGGAGGGGGGCGCTATGTCAGCGCCGCTTGGCCTGTTTGTTGACCTAACGGACCAAGCCCCGCGCGCCATCAGATAAGAGCAACATCTGGCGGGCTTTGAACTGGAACTGGCGGGCTTTGATATGGAACCGCCCTTTGAAGTGCCAGGCATCTTTCCTGAACTTTGATATGCGGAGAGCCAGATGGTCATCCCTGAGGAAGGAGGGGCCCAGCAGGGGGGCGGGCCGGGGAGGGCTTTTGAAGAGACTCTTGCGCGGGAAAACCTTAGTCTATCTTTGCTTGCCCTGGATTAAGGACCTATTAAACTACTTATCCTTCAGCATCGTTGGAGTGAGCGTGGTTCATTAGACCCCCTTGCCGGAGCTGACAGATAGCTTCAGTAACTTTTGAAATAGGTGCCTTTATATTTTGGAGACACAGCATGGTATAATGGGTTGAACATTGGATTATAACTCTGAAAACAAGTTACAATCCTTGCTCAGCCACAGAGACCCACTGGGTGACCTTTCGCAAATCAAAGTCACTCAGCCTCATAGGAAGACAAAGATAAACCATCTCTGGACAACTCTTGCAAAGAAAATCCCATGAAAGGTTCACCTTAGTCTGGGAATCATATGTCAGAAACAACTTGAAGACACACAAGAGCAACAACTTGTATAGTGGCATTTTAATTGTATTTTAATTGGTTTTAATCTGATCAATGTGTTATTTATTGTGTAATTGTTGTTTTTATTGGTTGTATATGTGGGCATCGAATCACAGCCAGTTGTGAGCCACCCTGAGTCCCCCTCCAGGGGTAGAGAAGGGCGGGGTATAAATATTTGAAATAAAAAAATAAAAAATACAAAAAAATAAATAAATACAAAAACAATAAACCTCAAAGAAAAAGTGTTGTATGAATTTAGATGACAACAGATTACTAGATCAATAGAACATACATTATAGATAGTGATGTAGTGGTCTATTTATTATTGAGGCAGGCTATTATGGCATAGGAGATCCTCAAGACCCCATTAAAGATTTTATCTCCAGCAATAGAGTGATTTTTGTAAAAAAAAATAATTGCAAAGTGTCCAACATTTCACAGATGAAAACCAGGACATGTATGGTAAAACGTTTATCAAGAAAACAAGTTATTAATAAGGAAAACAGATAAACTAGAAGAGGCTGAAGAGGTTTGCTTTTGCAGAGTTCAGATTACAAAAGTTAATTAAGAACAAATTATTTTTGCACTTTGAACTGAGTTTGCTACAACTGAAGTAAACTGAGTACAAAGGGTAGGGGACATAAATTACAATGTTTTAAAAGTAGCTGAAAAGTTGGGTGTCTTCTTGTTATTTTGTTTTGTACTCTTCAGCATAAAAAGCATCTAGTGCCTTTTGTATTTGTAAAATAAAAAGCGCAACCCAAGCAAACAACAACAAAAAAACAGACTGATTGCTCGCAAATATCCCATGTATTCTTAAAACATTTCATGGAGCAAAGCAAAAGATATAACTGTTTAAAAGTTTCTATATTTACAGAATATAAAATCCCCTCCACAAAATGTGCACTCACTTAAAGTTGGACAAAAAGAAATCTCGCCATATTGCAGTGAGAAGTTTATTGCAAAACTCATAATTTATATCCCTAGTCACAGATTATACATTTCTCCTGAATAAGTTAAACACATATACACATTTAGAGCATCTGGTCTTAGTATGTACAATTGTAAAATATATGTGAATACAATCAACAGTAAGGCAAATTGGCCCAAAAGCACCAAAGCAATGAAAACTCACTGACTAATTCATCAAGCTCTATACCATATATTTCCCTGATGTATTGATGGAGAGGGAACAAGTAAGTCAGGAAGTGGTCTGAGGATAGCAGCACAGACTGGACATCTTCCAAAAAAATTCAGCCCTAAAATTATTTATTATTACAATCCACTGGAGAAATCCGGACAGGGGGAAAAAAGCTTGAATTGAAATAACAACAATTACAGTTTCACTAAAAATGGTCTCTGGCTGTTGAAGTTTCAGGGTTGTTATGGTATGGCCAATTATTCATTCAATGATTCCACTGGAAAGATTGAAAAATGTTTTCCTCCAATTCATTCATATAGCCTGCTGGTGCTCCACCTCGTAGTTATGTTTTCAAAGTGTTTACATGAAAAGTCCAATGAGTTCAAAATATCTACTGACATCAAAAAATTTCACTATAGTTCCATCTCTCTCTGTGTGTGTGTGTGTGTGTGTGTGGCATTATTTCGCAAACGAAGATACTTAGGAAGGACTCATCCCATGATTTCTACAAGCGCGTTGATGCTTTTTCGGAGGTTGGATGTGTCCTTCGAGCCTGTGCAATGGATGTTTTTGGTGGAGCACAGTGTGCACAGAACTTGCCTCACCCTTTAAACCAAAGGTTTGTCTGCCAGGGCCTAGCAAGCTTGGACGGTGGCAGCGAGGTCCTCAGGTCGTAGGATTGATTTGAGTTTCCTTCTTTAGATGGTTGACTTTACGGGGTTAGATGAGCACCATCTGCCCCGGTTTGAAATTAGAGTTTTCCTCCTCTTAGGATGGTTGCCAAAAGGCTAGAGAGCCCATCCTGCCTGTTGACACTCTTTGTAACAGCAAGGGGCAACACCGTGGTAAATATAAGAAAGCAATTCAGGTATACGAATAATACAGTAATGAAATAGTATCAAAAATAATTTTGTATTCGCAAGTACACAATTAGAATAATTCACAATCCACAATGGGAACTTGCTATTATGTCATCGCATTGTACTTAGGACATTGCACTATTTAGTTCCCATTGTGGATTGTGAATTATTCGAATTGTGTACTTGCAAATACAAAATTATTTTTGATACTATTTGATTACTGTATTATTCATATACCTGAATTGCTTTCTTGTGTTGACACTCTTTGTCAGACCCTTCGGTTGTGACCTGTCTGGCATGGGAGGCCCTACCGGTGACTATTATGCCACCGCCAGCATAGCTCACAACTTTATTAGGGTACGCAAGCCTTTCCCCCATTACAAGGGGGTGCCAACGGAGAGGAGTTCCATCTATGCTGCCACATAATTCAGTTCAAAACCTTAATTTTTGAACTCCAGTCCCAGTTATCTGAATCTTCCTATGAACCTGGGAGGCATCTAAAATTTACTGGGGAGGGCCTTCTCTCAGTTCCATCACCTGCTCAAGCATGTTTGGTGGGAACTTTTCAGTGGCTGCTGCCAGGCTATGGGATTCCTTCCCAAGAGAAACCAAAATGTCCCCATCTCTGCTGGCCTTCCATAAGCAAGTCAAGACCTTCTTTTGCCAACAGGCTTTTGGAGAAGGATAAGGGGAAGCTCTGGAAGGGGTGGGATGAGGGATATGAGTTTCAAAGGCCATTTTAATGTATTTGCCATATTTTAATTCTATTTTTAGGAGCTTCCAGTAGTGCGGTGGGTTAAAGGGCTGAGCTGCTGAGCTTGTTGACCGAAAGGACACAGGTTCGAATTTGGGGAGCGGCATGAGCTTCCATTGTCAGCCCCAGCTTCTGCCGACCTAGCAGTTTGAAAACATGCAAATGTGAGTAGCTCAATAGGTAACACTCCGGCAGAAAGATAACGGCGCTCCATGCAGTCATGCCGGCCACATGTCCTTGGAGGTGTCTACAGGCAATGCCACCTCTTTGGCTTAGAACTGGAGATGGGCACCACACTCCAGACACAATGGGACTTCATGTCAAGGGAAAACCTTTACCTTTACCTAATTCTGTTTTTACCACACTGTTATTAGTTAATTGTTTTTTAACTTTTGTACTGCTCATTTAAATGGTTTAGCATGGATACATGTTGACCAGCTTGAGTCCCCATGGGGAGAAAGGTTGTATATACATAATTATAATCATACTAATCATCATCATCATCTGGATTCTGAAACTGGGTTATATGGCAGTGTCGATGGGGCCTATATGTCAATCCATGTCTCTCTGGGCTAGCCATAACCCAGCAATTTTGGGTTATTAGGGCTGGATCTACACAGTCCTATATTCCAGGATCTGACCCCTGATTTTCTGATTATCCCAGATTATCTTGCAGTGTAGACTCATATTATCCAGTTCAAATCAGATAATCTGGGATTAGATCATAGGATATAGGGCAATATAGATCCAACCTTGAAGATAATTTTTCCTCAGCAACTCAACCTATTAACTTCACTCTTGCTTAGAGTTAAATCTACCTACCTATGCCAAAGTATGTTTGTCTGTGTACAGAAAAGCTATTGCTAATGATATTCCAGTGGCCCTTTGTGAGGTGACTAGATTGGTTGTTGCTAGGTGATGGATTAGCTGTTGCTAGATGAAGTGGCCCTCTGTGATGTCACTGGGGTGGGGGAAAAGGTGGCACATGTATGATGAAGAAAGGAGGAAGCCACACTGAGAGTCATGTTGCAATAGATGCATTGGTAGTAGGACAAGGGAGGAGAGGGAAGTGGAAGGGAGGCGAATGGAAGGCAGGAAGGAATGGAAAAAAGTAATGGAGAAAGAAAGGAAGGGGAGAAAAAAAGTGAAAGAAGAAAGGAAGGAAGAGAAATGAAAGGGAAAAAAATGCAGCCAGGGAAAGAGAATGAGGGGATGAAAGCAAGGGGGCAGCAGCAGTCTTCTGACACCTGGGCAATGCTGGGTATATTTGTTGGTTTGTTATAAGTAACTTGCATCCCATTCCTATTTATTCCTATTGAGAAGCACACCAGATAAACCTCATTGGAACATACAACCTCATCATGTGGGTTAATTTGCCTGTCTTACTGTCGCCCTCCTGGTCCTCTGGTAAACCTTCCTTGATAAACTACACGTTCAGCTGAGGTACAACAGATTTATTTAGAATAACTGGTATAGGAAAGAGGCTAGAAGTAACTAAGGTGCCCTTAAAGTGGCACCGGTGAAATAGCAGCAAATGTTCTTGGAAGCAGCAATGAATATTATCTCTCTCGGCATTACTTCGCGAATGAAGATTCAGGAAGGACTCATCCCACGCTTTTTACAAGTGTGTTGATGACTAAAAAGGCCAATCTGAAATAGGCAAGTTCGGTTGCAGAAAGCACAGCAGAAAGTCTCCTTGGGTGATGTTGTTTCCAAGTTGCAGTTCTTTCTGCGTTGTCGTTTCTCTTCGAGACCCATTCGGCGTGTCTTCTCGAAAGAGGCTGCAGCATTGTGAATAGTGCATCTCCATGCCTCCCGATGTGAGGCCAGGGTGGACCATTGTTGGTGATCAATCTGAGATGTTGTTTCAGGGAGTCCTTATATCTCTTTTTGGGGGCACCTTTCTTGTGCTGACCCATGGCGAGTTCACCGTACAGTAGTATCTTTGAGAGGCGGTTGTCCTCCATTCTGCAGACGTGCCCTGCTCAGCGCAGCTGTGTTCTCAATAGCATGGCCTCAATGCTGGTGATCCCTGCTTGCTCAAGGACAACAACATTCGTCACAAAGTCGGTCCAGTGTATATTTAGGATTGTGCAAAGACAGCGCTGATGAAAGCGTTCGAGGAGTCGTAGGTGTTGGCGATAGGTATAGATAGATAGAAATGAATATTGAACCAAGGTAAACCAGGTTCAAGCAGGGTACAAGGCAAAAGTCTTTCCGTAGCAAACAGGAACAAAGCAGCAAGGCAAACGGAGACCCAAGCGGGCCGAGTCCAAAACAACCAGCGGGCTGGCAGGTATCAGCTTAGCAGAAAGGCCACAAGGCCTATTCAGGAATCCATGAACATGAAGATGCGATCATTGGCTCGAGTTGGCTAAACCTGCCCAGGTCAAACAGTTATACTGTCCAAACCCTTTGATCTGTCCGATGTACTGTTGCATCACACATCATGATTCCCATGATGGGATGCAGCTGCTGTTTGGTAAATCTCAGAGGTAAAGTATGTAAGCCAATTAGTGCCCACATCTGTGGAAGGGAGTCTCCCCTATTGCTGGTCTCCACCGGCTCCGCTTATCACTGGAGTAACCTTGTCTGTTTCACCCAAACTGTAATGTACAGAGTTCACTTGAGAAACACAGACATGCCTGGAAGATTTCTTGTTGCCATAATGGCTGCACTTTGGTTCAGGGAAAACCAAGGAAGTGGAGGCTTGTGGCGTGACACACTGGTTCCTCTTCCCTTTTGCTACAGAGCCCATTACATGACGTATATCTACTTCCAGTGGGGCTCAATGGTGAAAGGGGAGAGGAAGCGGCCTATACCACAGTGGTGGCAACACAGGAGGCTTCCCATGTTGCATTTACAACAATGGGGGGAAGCAAGGCGGTGGGAGCTTCCCTACTTGAGATGGGGCCATTGGTAAGTCAGGTGATGCTGGACATGGAGTGACGGGTTCTCCGTGTCTCCCACAGATTTGTGGTGAATCCATATGCTAATGTGATGAAGTCCATACTCTGAAGTGTGTTCAGAGTAATTATTTGTCTCCTTCATCTCCCTATTCCCCCACTATTTTTGTTCACCACATGTCCCCTTCTCTCTTATTTTCTGCACAACCACAACTTCCTTTCTCATGTACTCATTGGAACCATTAAGATAGGACATAAAAGGCGTAATCTCCCCTTTCCTCCTTCCACTTATGCTTCCTTTTCATTGCTGCTTGCTGCCACAGCCTTTCCCCTCCGCAGAGTGAAAAACTGTAATAAGGCAGCAGGATGGATAATAAGAGGGAAAACCACAAAACAATGAAAATACAGTTCCCCTGTATTGTTCCAGAAAATATACTCAAAATCATTCATTGATAGAAAAGGTGTTTTGTATCCCCCATCCCACACCAAAATCCCATATAATTTAGCATTGTTAATATTAACCAGCTTGGGCCTAAGGGTCCTCGGGGGGAGGGGAGCTTCTCACAGTCCTACCACCCTCACAAGCACGGTTGGTGGGAACAAGGAAAAGGGCCTTCTTGGTGGTGGCCCCCAGCTTTGGAATGCTCTCCTTAAAGAAATCAGACAGGCACCCTCTCTAATTAACTTTAAGAAAGAACTGAAAACCTGGATGTGGAAGCTGACCTTCAAAAATGGTTGATTACTTTGCATTATAGTGATGGTCTTTTAGCCTTGTAAACACCTATTGGTTTTAAACTGGTCATGCCTCCACTGTACAATATTTTTTTAAAAAAACCCAGCAAAATAAATCTGTTGTGTTTATTATTGTGATATCTTTTTTAAAGGTTTGTTTATTATTGTCTGTATGTGATGTTGTGCCTTTTGATTTCTGCTTATGTATTGTGGTTGATTTTTCTGTGAGCTGCTCCAAGTCCTTGTGGAGTGGGGGTAGGATATACAGTAAATAAAGATTGTTGTTGTTGTTATAGTACAGGTTCCTATTTTGGTAGGATTACACTGAAGGCACAAAAGGATGGTGAGAATACATTAAATATTGTTATGGTAGATTGTTTTGGTAGATGAGCCTAAAGTTCATTCACTTCCCATTCACACTAATGTGACTCATTAGGGGTGGGGGGGGGGGTTGAAAGTTTTATAAAATGGATTCCAGGTTTTTCAAGACCCATATCAGCAGTTTGAACAGTTTGGGCATGGCCTAGAATAATTCATCACAAAGGATTGTTGTTTCATCAGATTGTAGATTGAGCAAAGAAGTTTGCCTCCGCTCCTCTGCTGGCTAACATATTTTGCAGCTCTTTACTCCAAAAGTATGTTTCTAATTAAGATACATAATAACATTTTCCTATGAAGAGAAAGAATAAGGGACAGTTTCTGTTTACAAAGATATTTTAGATGTATTAATTTTAAACACACACACCATCTGAAATCCATAATAGGCTATAGGGCTTTGAGAAAGGCAATTAAAAGTGTGCCATTGCTAAATAATGTGTGCTGTCGTTTTATTTGTGGGAATGGGTAGAGGCCAAGTAAAGTAGGAAATTCCTAGCAGAGGAATATATAAGCATATACTATGGATGGGGGCTAAAAGAATACAAATGTCTGTATAAAGAGGTGCTTTTCCATGCTGTCTGCAATAAAAATATAAATAAATATATCTTTATGTTTTGTGTTTATTGATCCCTAAGATCCAAGAGAATCTAGGAATGTTATAGAGGTATGATTATGATTATAATCATTTCTACGACGACTACTACTATAATGATTTCTACTACTATTGTTGCATTAGCTACTCTGCTTTGACATTGTCTCTTCTTAATTTTAATGTTTTCCACTATTTCAATGCTGCATAGAAAATAATAGCTGGGTAAAATCTGCACTAGTTGCTAAGGGGAGCCTCTATTAAGAATTATGGATGAGGCCTTAACAGATATTGCTATTGACAGTATTGTAGAACTGCAGTTCTTAACTCACAAATTATTTTTGAGAGTTCTTGAGCAATGTCCCCTTGTTGACCACATGTCTGATCTTTTGTTTCTGGTCTCAGGAGAAGTGGCAGTGGCTTTCCACCATGGCTTTCCATGGTGCTTCCAGGGTGTAGAAGAAGCTATGGCTTTGGTACTGGAAACGGGATGGGCCCTTGTGGTGCCAGCTCTTCTCAGGGAGCCCTGCATTCCAAATGCTCCTTGTGTGGCAGTTCCTTGCCAGCCAGTCAGGAGCAGGCATTTTGCCTTGTTCTGATTGGCTGAGCCAGGCAGACCAGAGGAAAGACTCCTTCCTTCTGATCCACCTATCGACTATTTAAGTTGGTATGCCTGCTCCCCCAGTTCAGTTCCATTCAAGCTCTATCCACTCTCTCACCTTCAGTTACTGTGTCATTGTTTCCGCTTTATATCTCCATCACAACTTTTGGGCAGTTGACATGGATGCTGGATCTGGTACGGGATTGTTCTCCCTCTCATTATGGGGTCATCCGAGTGTTCTGTGAGGGGTATGGCAGCACGGCTAACCCAAAGCAGCATTGGATGGGAGCCTGCCCTTTTGCCTGGTACCAGTTCCAACTAGGTCAAACATTTGATCCATTCAGAGTTTCTACCTTCTGCTTCCTCAGACAAGCAGGCTTTTTTATTCTGTAATGCAGGACCCATATGTGGCTGCCAACTCTGTTTTAGTTGTAACTACAGTAATAAACAACTTGTAACTAATAAACATCATTGTGAGACTTGTTTTTTGTTGAGACTGTGGTGTTGTGTTCCAGGGCTCTATCCAATAATGAGGGCAGAGTTTAACCAAAACAACACCCAGATTGTGTTAACACAATCTTTACTGAAAGCAATAACTTAAATACTTAGTCTCTTCAATATTCAACTACCAAACAAAAAGATAGCACATAGCTGACATTGTAAAGCAATGTCCCAAGTTCAATGGCACAAGCAAAGTTCTCAAAAATAATCCAGAGAAACTAATGTCCATTGTCTTTTCATTCCAGGTGGGACTCCAAGAAATCAGTCCACATCCAAACATGAGGTTTCAAGCTAAACAAGCACACAGCCAGGTTCCACTGTTCTTCAGAATACAACACAGGCTTTCGGGATCAAGATCTTTGCTTCAGGATCCAGCCAGGATATACAAATCTTAGAACAGTGATTCTCAATCTGTGGGTCCCTAGGTATTTTGGCCCACAACTCCCAGCAATCCCAGCCAGTTTAGTAGCTGTTAGGATTTCTGTGAGTTGTGGGGGACCCACAAGTTTATTATTTATTATGTGTACATCTGTAGAAACATCTTTTGCCTACAAGGGTCCCCATTGTTGATTATTCAAAAAGTCAAATTATGCTCTGGGCTACTAAAAGGGTCTCAGATCAAACATCCAGACTTAACCCACAACTTTGAATAACATTTCTCTAAGTAGGGCATGCAAATGTGTCAACTCTAGCTCAGGTCCTTAACAAATATTAATTGTCAGAAAAAACATTAATAACACGTTTCTGACTATGTTTTTTTCCCTTAAAAACCTCATTTAGCCACAATCAGCAGAGTTTAATTAGGGAGCATGAATTATTGAAGATGTGCTGTTGTTTTCCGTAAGCTTTCAAGCCAGAGCCACATGCAATTAAATTGCACTAAGGCAAAAGGGCATGTAAAACTAAATCATTTTCCTCAGGTTCTTTTCTTCCTTTTGACTGTATCCATTTTAGTCTTATCTTCCAAATGTGTCCTTACAATATTCTTGAATGACATTGTTGGTAAACACTGAAGCCACAAAATATCTCACTCACTTTGGCCTCATTTTAAATCATCAGAGGAGTCTCAACTGTAGGTTAGAGCAAATAATGCAGCAATTATGTATTGCTTCTATCAGAATCCTCTTCCTATGTAGTTATGCTACTTGGTTTAAGAATGACAAAAAAGGGTTCTAGCTACCAAAGCATTATTATCATTTTTGTTTCTCACTGGAAGCATTGCTTAAGTACTTTACAGAGTTTGGGAAAGTTCCTTTTTAGACCACTGTTCTCAACCAAGGAATAGAGGAAGTTTTAAAATACAGTTGATAGTATGTTAACACTATTAACTCTACAATGCAATATTTTTCCATAAGCACATAGATAAAATCTAGAAGTTGGAATCATGTGA
This sequence comes from Anolis apletophallus, assembly GCA_030556195.1. Lineage (NCBI taxonomy): Eukaryota > Metazoa > Chordata > Lepidosauria > Squamata > Anolidae > Anolis > Anolis apletophallus. The sequence continues at coordinate 64,939,153 of JARBWK010000012.1, read as the reverse complement.
CCTTCTAAATATTACTGAATTTCATCTTCTTCAATGTTGCTATGATGCTTGAATGTGATAGGAGTTGTAGTTAAGTGACAATGATTCCTATATGTAGCAAAATCCAATAGTTTGTCTCAAGCAGATTGGTAAGCATCCTCACAACCTCTGAAGATACTTGCCATAGATGCAGGCGAAATGTCAGGAGATAATACCTCTAGGACATGGCTATGTAGCCCGGAAAAACCTACAACAATGCAGTGATTCTGGCCATGAAAGCCTTCGACAATACATAAAGAATCTTGCAATGATATTAATCTTCAGAGGGTTTTTTTTGCAAAATTTGCACCTGTTGTTTTGCATAAAGAACAACATTTTAATATTCCTATATAGAGAATGTTGTTTCTGATGTAAAACAACCAAGTGCACATTTTGCACAGTATAAATCCTAAACTGCAGATAGGATTCAAAATCTAGCTGCTTTTCAAAACCTCTTGCAGTGGGGAGAATAGCTAAAATTAGTTGTTGGTTCCCTCTAGAATAGGCCTGGGCAAACTTCGACCATCCAGGTGTTTTGGACTCCAACTCCCACAATTCCTAACAGCCTGCTGGCTGTTAGGAATTGTGGGAGTTGGAGTCCAAAACACCTGGAGGGCCGAAGTTTGCCCAGGCCTGCTCTAGAAGGAAAGTTATGACAAATTACATCCCTTTTGGCTTATCTCAATAATTCCTACAAATATAGAATCAGCATGCATTTACATTTGATCCATTGGTCTTGAGAAAGACAAGATGTAAATAACACACACACACACACACAAATTAATCAGGACCAGTTCTGCTACATCATTCATTACTGCCATTACTGTATTTGTGAGGCATCTATGTCTGTTGTGTGTGTTATTTTAGGTGATTCAGGAAATGTGGCTATGCAACTTCATCAGATTCACCTCTGGCAGAATTCTACAAAACAAACCATTTGGAAAGAAAAGGTACAAATTTTGCAAGATCTTCCTCTATTTAACATCCAGGATTAGATGCCTTGGTGCAAAGCATAAGGTAATCACCTTAGAAACCAGTGGAGCAAAGTTGTTTCAATTATGAACTGGACTTTGGAATTCCAGCTCCAAGTCTCAAAGAGCCACAAAACTCACTAAAAAGCTTGACTTACTTCACCATCACTCAGTTTGACCAACTTCACAGGATTGTTGTAAACCCATAATTACAAAATTGCAAATGAACATAAAAGTCATCTGGTCCAATCCCTGCTGTACAAGAGTACTCAACCAAAGCAATCCTGGAAGATATATATCCATTTTTGACTTAAAATCTCTAAAGAAGGTAAACCCACCACATTATGTGAAAAGTTTATTCCACTGTTGTAGATAGTGTGGATAGTAGGGGTGGTTGATCCATAAAAAATTGATTCTAAACTCGTGGGGAGAGGGGGGAATCGATCTCTCTGGGTCAATATAGAAATTGTTATGAAAAATGTTGACTTTTTTCGTTATGGAAACGTAATTAATAACAAATTTTCATTATTATTCCTTATGCCAGCTGGGTGCGAAGAATGGAGGGCAAGCCCTGCACTCTTCCCTCCCTCCCCCCCCCCCAGCTCAGAAGCATCGGGATTAAATTTAACACGGAATGGCTCTGCGGTGCGGGGAAAAGAAGTGCGTGTGGATGCAAGGCACACACACACACCTTCCTTCCCCCGCCCCCTCAGTGCTATCCTGCATTATATTTAACACGGGATGGCTCTGAGGTGTGGGGAAAGGAAGTGTGTGTGGATGCAAGGCACACACACACACCTACCTTCCCCCGCCCCCTCAGTGCTATCCCGTGTTATATTTAACACGGGATGGCTCTGAGGTGCGGGGAAAGTGTGGAGGCGAGTCCGCACCTCCTTCTCTACTTGGGAATAAAGCGGGACAGTCCTTGTCTCGCTTTATTCCCAAGTAGAGTAGGAAGTGGGACTCGCCCCCCCACTTTCTTCTCTGCATGGGAATAAAGTGGGACAGGGTTTTCTCACTTTATTCTCATGCAGAGAAGGAGGTGCGGACTCGCCTCCCCACTTCCTTCCCTGCTTGGGAATAAAGCGAGACAAGGCTTGTCTCGCTTTATTCCCATGCAGAGAAGGAGGTGGGACTCGCCTCACCACTTCCTTCTCTGGGAATAAAGCACGATGCCTCAAAGCGCCCTCGTCTCCACCGCCGTTGCCGCAACCCAAGGAAGGAGAGCGATGTTTTGGCTTTCAACTCCCAAAAATCCTAACAGTTGGTAAACTGGCTGGGATTTCTCGGAGTTGTAGGCCAAAACACCTGGGATCCACAGCCTCAGCTCTCAGCTCACGAGAGGAGAAAGGTGGTTGCTGCTGCCCTCCATTCTCCTCTTGCAAATTGAGAACTGAGGAGGGGAAAAAAACAAACTAAAAATGGCAACCCCGGGTTCGGTTTTGAAACTTCACTTCCGGGTTGGACCCTGAGGGTCGATATAAGGTCAAAATAATTCCAAATATGAATTATTAACGGATTTCAAAGTATTTTATTTGGAGATATCTACCCCTAGTGGATAGGGAGAGGCATGACTACTACCTTGTAATTGGTTTATGAACGTAAAACACTGGTGTAAAGAAAATAGGGATGGATTATAATCTTTAGAACTATGAGATACTAGTTTACATTTCAGAGAAAGGAATAAAAGCTCACAGCATCATTCAGAAATAAAACTGCATAATACAATACAGAACACTATTATCATTTAAAGATGCTTTGTGCACACACATGCCATAATTTCCAGGTTTGCGTAGGATCATAAGCCTATGGCTTATAATATTTTCTAGTTCCTCTGCTTCACAGCTTTTGAAGAAAGTTTTGCACATCTGCAATTACAGATGGAACTATTCTTCTCTCCAGATGTAGTGCCATAAAAGAGTATGCTCAATCATTACTGAAGGCAGAAAAGAATTTGAAATATTTAACAGCACTCAAGGGGGAGACAAAAATCCAAAGTAAGAGAAGACAGATTCAGCATATATCTGATTTTATTTATTTATTTATTTTGCCAATTGTGCGTACATAAAGAGAGAACAACCCTTTAAAGATGCTGAGATTCTCAAAAAAGCAGAGGTTCTTTCATCAAGGAATGTTTTTGCTAGAACCAGGAATATTTAATTCTGGTAGTTCCTCTGGCTCAATTATAACTTTTTCCCTGTTCTTTAAAATTTTTAAATATTTAAATCTGATTATACACTTGTCAAGCCCTTTGGCAATTTTTTAAGTGGCTCTCTTGCTCTCTCTCCCTATGCTGAAGTCCAGAAGCAAAATGATCTCACACCAAAACAGGATCATAGGCAACTGGAATGCAAAAGTAGAAAAAGGTGTTTGTAAGAAAATTTATCTTAAGATAAAGAAATAAAGCAGGAGAACAACTAATTGGATTTTTGAAGGTCAACAATGTGTTCACTGCAAACATATTCTTCAAACAACCAAAGAGATGACTGTATACATGGAAAGCACCTAATGGTAAATATAGAAATCAAGCAGATGATACACTTGGAAGCAGTAGATGAAAAAGTCAATTCTTTCTGCAAAAATAAGTCAAAAAATTGAAGGAAGTGACATCAACAGTTTAAGATATGTAGATGACTCCATACAACTAGTAGAAAATAACAGACTTGGAACAATGGAAAAAATGGAAAAAAGTCAAGAAAGTACAAAACCAAATATTTAGCTGAACATTAAGAAAACAAAATATTGGCTAGATAATTTATATAACTTTGATGTGGATGATAAAGGCATTGAAATAGTTCAAGGTTTTCCATACTTTGGTTTAGTCAATAATCAGAATGGAGACTGTCATCAAGAAATCAGAAGAAGATTTAGGACCTCATCACATTAAGGTCCTCAAGCTGGGGGAGAGCGGAGGCATCAGTGGAACAGTGGGGCAAATCCAGCAGGCAGCGGAGGAAACTGTCAGGTAGGGCCCCACATCACCCTCATTTTCCCCTTCCCTACCACACAAGGGAAACATTCACTGCCCAACTTTCCCCTGCACTTTCCCTAGCTTACCTAATGAGAACATGGGTAACCATCCATGTTCTTAGGGCTCTGTCCTACAATGCTTCCAGGATAGAGCCCTGCCTGTAGTAGCCCTGCATCATGTGATGGTCTCCATTGGACTCCATTCTGTCTCTGTCCTGGAAGCATTGTAGTCTAAGCCCCATTTGATGAAGTGGTAGGACTTGGAAAGGTAGCTATGAATGAACTTGACAAGACCTGAATTGCCAAACTATATCACTGAATATTAAATCTAGCATTGCCAATGCCATTAATGAGTCCTATAAATCAACCCTGAACTCTCCATAGAAGTTGACTGAACTGAGACCATCATATTTTGGCTATATCATGAGAAAACCTGATAAAGTCAAAGAAGTAATGTTTGATAATGTGGAATGCAAGAAGAAAGAGGAAGACTGCATTACAGATGGATAGCCTCAAAGTAGTCACCGCCTTGAATCTAAAGAACCATTGGCAAGCTCACCTTCATAAGGTTCTATAGGAGGAGTTAACAATAACACAATATGTTAAGTTTGCAATGATAAAGAATGTGAAAATTTTCATTCCTAGGAGGAAACCAAAATGGAAAATGAGAAAGTCCAAAGGTAGTAGTTTATTAATGAGGCCATTAGCTCCACAGAAATCAGTAAGTTTCAGAGTGTTCATGTGAATTGTCCCTCAGGCTATGTACAAAGAAACTCGATCACTAGTCATGTTGATTCATTGAGACAAATGGAGAGAGCAAAGTAGACTGTGCCATAATGTTATCTCACATATCAAGCACCAGCAATGTGTTTGCCAAACTCTTGATCCACAGTTCACTTGGGATCTATCTGTGGGATAAAGAACCTCTCCTCAGTCACTTACACTACAAACTATCCAGTGGGACACATGGTAACTGATAGGTTGTATGGTGAAGAGGCGCAATAAGGATAATGAAAACATAATGGAAACAGTGAACAGGTCTAGAAGAAGTGCACTTATGAATATAGGTCACCTAGAAGCAAACAGTAGATATATTGCCTTTAGCTTCAATACAGGATTTCCAAACTGTCTAAGTATCTACTTCCTGGGGCAGATTTACCCTGAACTTAATAACTCCTTGTTCTGATCCAACATACATCATATTCTTGTGATACACACTAAGAAACTCCAGCTAACTTTCCCCTTCCAAAATCTTCCCCTTCCCGTGTGTGCCTTTCACACTCACCACAACACATAGCAATGTATGTTTGGCAGACAGGCCTACTCTGGCCAATGTGTATGCAAATTGACTGTTAGTACCATTGGCATACTGTTTTGTCTTTATCCTTTAAAAGCCAGTGCCAATTGCATTTCCTATAAAAGATAATTACTCTATTATTTTGGGCACACTTAGAAACTTTACAGGCCTTCTGTCCTTATCGTACACACAGCCTATGCTAATTGAGAGTCTTGAGTGAATATGGTTGCCTGTGCAGTTCTCTGGTCTCTGAAAACAAATTAATTGTATTTTGTGTGAGAGAGGGGGGGGGGGGGAGTGAGACACAGAGAAAGCAATTTTCATTCAACCGCCATGCAGGATCTTCACCATATGATAAAACATAGATGTCAAATGTCAGTTTTTTTCAGCTATGGGAAAGAGTAAATTTGTAGTGAATGATAATATTCCTTTCCATCTGCTGAAGCTTCCCCCCGGGGATTCCAGCTCTAGACTGAATGCTGAGAAATGCAGCTCTGGGTATGCTCTGGGCCTCTCAAATTAGTCTAGTAATTTACTGTCACTTAATAATGTGAACTGTGGCGCTTGAACCAATATTGATTAAATCTCCCCCTGGCTTCCAGCTGGGTTGGGGTTAACAGAACTTACAAGCAGGTACAAAGACACCCACAGCTGAAGTGCCAGGGCACAGAAAAGAAGACCTTAAAACTCTGATGAATTATACGCCAGCTCCAGGCCCCGGGAACAGCAGACCAGCGCTCACTTTGAGAAATAAATCAAAGCATTAATCGGGGCTGTCAGTAAAGCAGGTGTTTTGACTGCCTTTATGGTTCATTTTTATGCAAAAGGGTTGTGGGATACAGAAATCACGGGGGATTGCAAATAAATGGCACTGACAGGACTGATCCCACTAGGCGAGGGGGCCAAAATCAGCCTGTCTTTTCATATTATGAAATATATCTAACGGCAGCCTCTTTAAGCCCTGGTTACACAATGCACTGTCTGTGAGCCTTGGATTTTCTCTCTTTTTCTCCCCCTTTCTTTCCTGATATGCCAGAGGCTCTTTTCTATTCTTTCATGATAAACTGCTCCAGCAGCCATAGCAGGTTTAGAATGTTAAAGAGCCATTGCTCACACGATTTGACAAAAGGATTCTGTTTTAAGGGTTTAAAGGACATTGAACACACTATCTACAATCCCGTTTCGGGATAACTGTTTTCTCGTGGTTTTGATTATTCAAACGGATCAAGAAAAAAAATCATAAAATGTGTCAGTATAAATGTTTTCCCCAAGTTTGGAGGGAAGAAGTGTCAATTGAAAAAGAAGAGATTTAGATTCGTCTTTTGACAACCACAATAACACATTTAGACATTTTGCAAACACCCATGTCAATTATATGATTCATAAGTCGACATTATTTCTTAAGAGTTTACTGAGTTTCATACCCTGCATGGTTTTTTTAAGACAAGAGTGTTAGCATCAGCCATGCTTGTGGGCAATAAATATAAATGTGTCTGATGGGGAAAATAATAATGATGATGCTAAGAGGCATTGACAGATGCTGGTTCATGCAATACAGCATATTAAGGTGCTCAAATTGCTGCACAGTTAAACAAAACTTTTAGATTAATGTATCCTCATATTGTAGAGACAAAATAGGAACTATACAGACCTTTTCTCTCATTTTAATACAACACAGTGGTTTTTACAGTGCATTATGTGTCATAATTTCATTTTAAATCACTCCAGGATATTGTTAGTAAATTCCATTTGTCATTTTCAAACCATAAAGCAACCATTGTCTCTTAAATGGATTTATTTTGATTTGATTAATCTGATATTTCCTGACTTCAGTAAATTCCGTTTAGGAGCACTTTGCTCATAAATGACAGCCTTCTCCTACTTTATTAAGAAACTGATTGGGTTTTCCACTCCTTTTTTATTTAATTAAAATATAAAAAATATATTGCACAGCTGGCATTTTCTTAGTACAGACAGCCTTGAGACCACTTTATTTAAATCTTTAATGAACCACTTGTGCTATAAAAGAGAGGAACAATGCACCAGAGGGCAATTGTGACGTTCCTTTTGCTGAATCTCGAAAGAAAACTTTGCATCAAAGTTGAGGGATAGAAAAAAAGAAAGAAAGAAAGCTGAAAAGACTTTAGCTCAGCTTAACAGCCCAGGATGTTAGATTAAGGTTTCTTCATGAAGGGGATTTTCCTTCCTAAATGTAAAGTTCAGGTTCATTTAGACTACTATGTCTTACTGAGCAAAAAAGGCAGACACTCGTGTGATTGTGCATGTCTGCAGGGTTGAGCCCTTAGGCCAAAAATAAGCAAGAGGACTTAATGCATGCTTTGCTGGAAGAGCTGTTTAGTCTCTACTGGTATTTAAATTATGAAGTGACCCCAATAATGTGCTGACAATAAAGAGCCAATATACATACTTTAATCATTAATCATGGTAAATATATTTTGACCTCTCACAACAATGCAATGTTACTGAAAATTTATCATCTGATCATGGTCAGGAACAACAAGTAGGGCATTCTTTCATGTTTGAATATAACAGAACAGATGATTTAATGGGGGGAGCAGGGAGGGTATAAAAAGGGCTGAAACGCTATGGGGAGTGAGTGGGGGGGAGAGAAAAGGGGTCTACATTGTTAATTTCAGCAATAATATGTTTCACGCTTATATCTATGCTTGATGTTTTTATAATTTTAATGCTTATTTTCTACAGTTACTGTATATGTTATTGATTTGGATATGTGATATTTATATATATATGTGAGGCATTGAATTTGCCATTTATTATGTTGTAAACTGCTTTGAGTCCCCCCAAGGGGTGAGAAAAGCGGTATAGAAATGCAGCTAATAAATAAATAATAAATAATTTCTTCCTCCAAATCTCAAGAGCAATCTCAAGTTGCATGTGATACCAAGAGAAGGAAGAGTAACAAAAGAACTTATATGGGTAATTTTCTCTTTTTATTATTTATTTATTTATTTATTTATTTAATAATTAAATATCTATAGACAGCTTTTTATTATCTGACAAGTGTTTAACTGGCAAACAATTGCAAACTGCATTTGAATGGAATTGAGTCACGCTCTGTGAGAAACATCTTAAAGATCAGGGTATATTTTGTTTGGAGAAAAGAAGCCTGAGAGATGACGTGATAGTTATCAGTAAATATCTGAAGAAATGTTATGTGGATAGAGCATGTTTGTTTTCAGCCAGTACAGGCATTCCCCAAGTTACAAACATGATAGCTTCTGCTGGTTTGCTCTTAAGTTGAATTTCTTCATAAGTTGGAACAGATACTTTTAAACATGCAACTCCAGCTTAATATATAAATGCTTTGGATAACATAGGGAAAGATTAACACCCCGTGGTTTTGCTGTCTGTGCCCCTGTTCAGAAGATTTTACCGCACTTTATGTCCCTGCTAAAATTGGATTTTGTAGAAACAGGGATCAGTGATAAAGCTTCAGTGGAAACCCCTTTTTCCATGAGAAGTGAATTTCCATTCCTAGGGGTAGATTTTGTTCTCTTCTTGTTGTCTCACGCCTGGTCTTATCTGTGAGTCTTTGTAAGTCAAATTGAGTCTGCAGTCAAGAAATTAGAAGCAGACTAGGACCCTATCTATACTGACCACTTATAATAATAATAATCATCTTTATTTATACCTCACCACCATCTCCCCAATGGGGGTTCGGTGCGGCTCACATGAGGCCAAGCCAATCAACATACAATAAAATCAAATCAAAACATCAACTATAACACAATAAAATACATACATATAAATAAAAGAACAATATGCAAATAGATATCTAATATCACAAATGACAAGGCAGGCCATGTTGCACCAACTCCACTGGCCACCAGTCTGCTACTGAGCACAATTCAAAGTGCTGGCTTTGGCCTATAAAGCCCTAAATGGTTCTGTCCCTACCTATCTGTCCAAACGTATCTCTCCTTACGAACCACCTAGAAATTTAAGATCTTATGGGAAGGCTCTTGGTCCTGCCATTTTCGCAGGTGCAGCTGGCGGGGACAAGAGACAGGGCCTTCTCAGCGGTGGCCACTTGACTATGGAATGCCCTCCCCGGGGACATTAGATAGGCTCCCACCCTCTTAACTTTTTGTAAAAAAGTAAAAACCTGGTTATTTGAGCAGGCATTTCCAAACGCAGTGTAGCTACGACCTCTGATCTTGGAATGGTTGGACAACGCGACTGGACAATGATTTGGGTGTGAAGTGTGGAGGATTTATGGTTTTATAATGTTTTCATTGATATTTAATATGTATGTGAATTTTGAACTATGTTGAGTGTTTTATCTGCTTTTATATTGTTATGGGCATTGAATTTTAGTCATCAACATGCTTGTAAAAAGCGTGGGATGAGTCCTTCCTAAGAATCTTCGTTCGCGAAGTAATGCTGAGAGGGCATTGAATAATGCCGCTTATAAACCACCCGCGGGCTGAGAATGGCAGTATAAAAATGTAGTAAATAAATAAATAAAAAATGTTAGAATTCAGGGTGAGAGTACATATGTAAACATGGGAGGAATGGATTCCGAAAACGGGGGCATTGAGGAGAGTAATGGTAAAAAGTTAAATTACTTTTCTCTGAAGGCACTTAGGTTGATGTAGATGAGTATCATGCTCAGAGTAGTCCAAATCAGGGCAAGGACATCTTAATGCAGCCTTCCTTCATGTTACCCAAATCAGAAGAAAGTCCACATTCTTCCTCAGAATTCAGGCTTTGCCCCTGACTAGGACCAGTGGGGACAGCTGGTCAGTTCCTAACAGAATCTGTCATAACTGTCCCCACTGTCATCCCATATTCCCCAGGTGACTCAGAGAAAGAGGATGACCCTCATTCCTTCACCCATCCCACAATGTCATGGTGTTCTCCAACCATGACAAAGGGCCTACCCATTCCCATCACTTGCCCTGACATCAGCTGAGGTGATGGGAAGCACAAGGGAGGACCTACCTGTTCCCCCTCCCTTGGTGCCACATCACTATGGCTGACATTAGGGAGGCTGCTATGACAAGGGGAGCAAGAGCAGATATTTAGGGTGACCACCCAGTGGTGACAAACTGCAGCCAAGCGGGAAGTCCCTAGGGGACATTTTTTGAGGTGATGTAGTATCCAATGTCAGTGTAAATGTGCCATAGGACCTGGAGGGCATGCTACTCCACAAGATCCTGGAGTATAAAGATATGTTACTGTAAACTAAATTTGTCTGTGCCATCATATTTCCAATGGTTGTGAACGTTGGCCAGTTAAGAAAGCTGACTGGAAGAAAATAAACTCTTTTGAAATGTGGTGCTGGAGAAGAGTTCTGTAGATACCATGGTCTGCTGAAAAGGCAAATTAATTAATCCTAGAATAAATCAAGACTGAACTCTCCATAGAAGTCAAGAAAACTGAATAGAGACTGTCATGGCTTGGATGTAACACAAGAAGACATAACTCACTAGATGCAATACAGCTATTGGACTCTTGGTGTGCTACTGCTTTTTTCTAGATGACCACACTTGTGCCAGATTGTGAGAGGTGGTGACACCCAGGATCCATGCCAATAATGTGCACCAATAATCTAGCTAGCTGAAGTAAGGGGTATACGTAACTCAGCTGAACCACAGTGAGCACAACTAAGAAGCTAGAGTAGGTGATATAAAGGAGATTAGGAGAGATGGGAGAATGGTGAAATAGTGAATAAAGGAGGAGGTTGGATAGATTTGACAAAAGGAGGGTTGGGGATGTAATTCTTCACTACATTTCTTCTTAATGGTAGCAATGAGCAATTTCAGCAATTTTCTCCCTAAGTGAGAAACTCCTTGAAAATCATGTAAGGTTTACAATTCAGGGCTTACAGTATTCTGCAGAATATTTGGACAAGATTACTCTGTGCAAACAACATTTTCCTACTTTCTAGCCACATGGGAATTAAAATGCCTTCAGATTTCTACTTGAGTAGCCATACAGCCTATTATGTGTATTTTACAAAGAATATTTTTCTGTTTGAAGATTTTCCATAAGAAAGCCTTCAATTAAAAGCATTCTAATTTTGAAGAACTGTCCAATTCAGTGTGTGATGTAAAGATAAGACACCATAAGAAGAGAACTCATGATCAGTTTTCCAAATTTTAGTAAAAAAGACATCCTATTTCCATGCAAATTATAGTAATTGTTTCTAAATTTTACATCTAAAGATGAAGAAGTGCATACAGATCTTATGTGAAGTGGTGACATCTTTTGATTTCTTTTTGGCTGATGCATTTTGATTATATGTAAGGGGTCCACCTAATTCCATTTGTCCTTCTATACTACCGCACCTTCTTGCCATGGCTTGCCCACTTAACCATTCTGCACAATACCCTTTGTAAAATCAATCAGTGATTATGAACTGTTAGAAGTTAGTGCTGAGTCATTGGCATAGTATCCCAAATCAGCTAATGACGCCAGCACAGTGTTGTCACTCATTGGATACAGAGGATTCATATTTCACTCTACAAATATATGTAGCCCTCACCCCATAACTTACAGACAAAAATATAAATAGGGAGATAGAAAGATCTATATACCTACATATATTTTAGCATATTACTTTGTATATTTAAAATCACAATCTAAGTCTACTTAACTATAGATATCTTGCATTGCCTCCCTAAAGGATATGTTCATACAGATGGTATAAGTGTAATGTCATACAAAAATTGAAAGTTTGCCTACACCACTAGTTTAAAAGAAGTAACTGCTGTGATCAAATTAATGTAATGTGTATAGCACCTGGGACATTTGCATTGATAAGCACTCTTAGCACAGCAGAAACTACGTTCATGTTGCTAAAACTGCATTGCTCTGGACCAGAGGCAGTTTCTTCTACATCAGGGCTGTCCAACTTCTACCGGGTCCAGGGCCGGAATAGAGGTCACTGATGACCTCGGGGGCCGCTCGGCCCCACCCCCAGGCCCCGCCCCCAGGCCTCGCCCCCAGCCCAGGCCCCGCCCTCTCCTAAAGCTGTCATTCTCCCTCCTCCTCCTCTTTCCCGGGCACCGTGGCTGTCCCGAGCGCCACGGCGCCCGGGAAAGGCACGGCACCCGGGAAAGAGGAGGAGGAGGGAGAGCAGAAGGCGGCGCCAAGGGCAGCGCGTCACAGGCCTGGCGTGACGCGCTGCCCTTGGCGCCGCCTACTCCTCCTTTTCGCGCCCCGCCCTTCCTAGGGTGGGGAGCCGCCGAAAAGGGCATAAGGCGGCACCAAGGGCAGCGCCCCAGGCCCCGTCCCCAGGCCCGCCCCAGCCCAGGCCCCACCCTCTCCTAAAGCTGTCATTCTCCCTCCTCCTCCTCCTCCTCTTTCCAGGGCGCCACGGCATAGCTGGGGCCGTGCCCAACAGGCTGGGGGGTCGGATCTGGCCCCAGGGCCGCCAGTTGGACAGCCCTGTTCTACATCATTGCAGTATCGTGTGATGCTATACCGGACTATGACAGAACATCTGAGCTCAATTTTTGTTATATTACAAAGTTTATTAAGTGATTAAGTCTAGGGATCCAATGCAAAAGTATATGTGGATGTTCATTTATTAGAACATAGCTGAATGATCCTTAACTGCAGCTCTCATGCCCCAATCTTCCTATCATGGTCATGTAATTGTCAAGGGAGGTCAGGAGGTACCTGAGCCTTGTCAAGTTATGCTCTGATATCTTGATGATTTTCAGTCACCTATATGATGTTCTGACATGGTCGTGTAGTGACTGGAGAGATCAGGAGGCAACTGAGGATGCGTGGTATATCTGGCTACATCTCATCAATAGAGATTGCTCATGTAAGTAGAATGAGAAATGAACTGGCTATGTTCTGATATGTTCAGATGCCTGGTGACGATTTGAAAGCTTACCTACAGCAATAGTTTAAACAAAGTAACTGCTGCAATTGAATTAATACAATGTGTGCTGCACATAGGATATTTTCATTAATAAATTCCATAGCCACTCTGAGACCTCCTTAATATCCTCAGAGGTTGACCCATCATCATTATGTACCTAAGGGACCACCTTTCCCTATACAGTCCCTCCAGGCCACTGCATTCAGAAACTCACAACCTCCTAGAGATCCCGAGTTGTGGAAGCTTTTGCTTGACTGCAACAAGGAGGATATCATTCTGTGTTATTGCACCAACTCCCTGGAATGCTCTCCCGCCCGAGGTTCGCACCTTGACCAATCTGTTGGCCTTCAGGAAGGCCTGTAAGACCTTACTGTTCAAACAGGCATTTGATTGCTGACCCCTCGGGCACTTTATTGCAGATAATACAATCCTATGTGACTTGACTTAGTCATAAACTGAGAATGTAATGAGTTTTATATATGCAATGTTTTTATCTGTTTTAATTGTGCTATTAGGTGTTTTAGGTATAGATGTGCGGTTGGTATATGTGATTTTATCTGTATTTATTTGTATCCTAATTGCTGTAAGTTGCCCCGAGCCACACGGAAGTGGCGACGGACAAGTTGAAACAAACAAACAAATAAATAAATGTCCAGTATCAGAACATAGAAATATAATATTCAGCTACACTCTGCTCTCCCTTGATCACTACAAGGCCATATTGGTGGAGAAGGAAAACTGAGTTTGCCTTAGTTTTAGATTTTTGCTTTGGAGCTTCTCATTATGGGATGTTCTCCTTAATAAAGCTTCTGAACTCTTGAGGTATCTCCTTTTCATCTTTGCTCCCTAACACTTCAGTTATTGAGGCTCCATCCCTAGGGCAGATATTACCAAATGTGCATATCTGTTTATTGCATTTATTAATTACCAATTAATTTAATGTGGAAAACAAATTAGATCAAGGAAAACGTAAAACATAATACAAACATTATATATTTAAAAAATAAGTTGTCACAGCAACATTTTATCTTCTCTTCTCTTAATCTTTTTTTTAGCTGCTTCGGTTTAATGTTGGGACAATAACAAGCTACCTAAGTTAGTGGGTAAGTAAGTAAATATCACCAGCACATGGAATAAAAAACTTCACACAGGGCAAAGGTTAAATATCAGATCATCAAATATTGTCAAAGTAGAGACTACCGTTACATTAATTTTTTTTAAAAAATCTATATTTTTGCAAAATATTACAGATATTTAAAAATATCCAATATTACTCAAACAGTTTTAAAGTTTATAGAAAGTCTGGGAATATAAATTCAATTGCTAGTCCCACTACAGTGGACCCACAGGATCAATTGCTGAATAAATCAATACTTATGAATTTTCTAGTGACATAATGTCACAGATAGAGCTGGGAATATCAAGTGGACTTATGCCAAAGAGTGATGACCCAGAGCATAATTCAGCAGAACTGACATCATGGTTTGAGATCTATCCTAAAACCTCATCTATATCCTTCTTTATTTCAACATTTTGTGCCACCAGTGTTATCCTAATAGGGAAGAAATGGAGCAAATACTTTACATCTCATGTTTGGGTCTCATGTGCTTTCAAAATAGGGTAGCTACCAACCAGGCATCATCAAAAAGAAAAGAGGAAAAAGAAGGGGAAAGAAGAAAGAGAGCTATATTTTCACATGATAGTTTCTATGTAGATTTGGGAGGGGGGAGGTGGGTATAGTACAAATAGAAACACAAAACATTTCAACAGTGAACAGGTGTCCAACACACTCAAACAGTTTGTTGTTGGGTAGTAAAGATGGACAATTCCAGGGATCTTGCCTTTTCTTGAAGTTCTTTACATTAAAACGTAAATAGGACAAGGCAGCAGAGGAGAGCTTAAAATGGGAAACTTTGTTCTAATAAATGATGGTTCCTATACAATAAGAATATTAGACTCCTTATGCCAGATTCGATCTCTGGCATCTCTAAATAGGATGGGAAGTAAGAACATGAATATTTATCTGGCTGGAGTTTCTCTAAATACCTGTATTTGCTCAAGTCTAATGTGCCATCGAATCTAATGCACACCTCAATTTTCAAAACCCTGAAACCAAAAAAATGTATTTGCTAATGAATGTCATGTGCAGCAGTAAAAGGTGCACCCTTTAGAATTTGGCCATTGCAGTTACTGCCTTTAAAAACAATTGTGTTGGAACACCAAAGCAGGGACATGAGAGAAGCCCCCCACAGGATGGTAAAACATTTGGGCATCCCCTGTACAAAGTCCTTGCAGATGGCCAATTCTCTCACACCAGAAGCAACTTGCAGTTTCTCAAGTCGCTCCTGACATGAAAAAAAAAAAAAAGGGGTAGTTTTACAAGGTCTTGAGCTTTCTCTACCAAAGAAAGCCGACCCTTCACCAAACTATAAAATCCCTATTAAATTACAGATTACATTCCCAGGTACTCCTGAAGCAGCTTCCCGCATTGCATTGGTTCAACTTTAAGATTACCATATTACGCGAATCTAATGTGCACCCTAATTTTGGTAAGATAATATGTCAAAAATCTTTGTAATTTAGGATTTACTCTGCATGAAAAATACATTTCCTGTGCAAAAAATGGCATCCTTTTCACAGGAAACATGTTTCCTGCACAAAAAACATTTCTATAAAATCTATAAAAAATGCAGTTTTCAATTACTTTTTCGCAAAAAGAAAAAAATCATATAAATGTTTATTATTGTCTGAAAGATTTACATGCTGAATGCCTTCTGATCTAGATTTGTTTTCATATCCGACATGAATTCATATTCATCATGGCTTGATGACAGGAACCCCTGGTGGCGCGATGCGTTAAACCCTTGTGCTGGCAGGACTGCTGACCAACATGTCAGGGGTTCAAATCCGGGGAGAGCTGGTTGAGCTCCCTCTGTCAGCTCCAGCTCCTCATGTGGGGATATGAGAGAAGCCACCCACAAGGATGGTAAAAACATCAAACATACGGGTGTTCCCTGGGCAACATCCGTATGTTTGCAGACAACCAATTCTCTCACACCAGAAGCGACTTGAAGTTTCTCAAGTCACTCCTGATATGAAATAAAATGTCTTGATGGCACTTCTGGTGTTATTTTGCTACACAGAATATGTATGAAGGGATGACAGCATGGGTTTGTGTCTAACAGCAAAGGGGCAGAGGAACTGAGACCCTCCCGCATCTTCACCAACCATTTAATTCAATTCAAAGCTGGCTTCAGACTGAAATGACTGGACTACAAACTCTCCCAAAAACACCAAAATAAAACTCTAAACATGCAACAATGCTCTGTGGTTTGTTTAATCATCATTTGGACCTCAAACTGGTTCCAGGATTCCCTATGTAATCATCTGCACAGCAAAACCATTTTCTTAATACCAGTTTGAAATTGCATTAAATTAAGTGTAGATGGTACCAGAGTGAGAAAGGGCTGTTAGAAGCAGTAATGGTTCACTCCCCAAAACAACAACATTAAAAGTAAATGTCTGATTAAAAATGAATTACTAACAGGCATTCACATTAAATGCAAAGATGGCAGTTAGAGAAGATAGTTTGAAGGAAAGAAGAAGATGAAACAGAATTAGTAAGGAGGAACATAACATATACATAGAAACAATGAGCATGCAGATGCCTTAAACTGGCCCATCTGAATTCTGCCATTACTTTTCCGCCTACTTTGAAATGTGTGCATTTTAATGCTCATGTTTATTTTCAACAGTGCACCTATTAATCACTCCTACTTTAAAATGTCTTCATTGTATACTTTTTACTTGCTTCACAAATGGGCGAACCTCCACAGCGAGGATGATATAGGCATCTTTTTTACCCTTGTCCCAATTAATGTGACTGTTGCCAGAGTGTCAGAAACAGTGGCTCCAAAATGCCACTAACTATTTCTGCAGTTCAAAAATGAAAATCAGATGAGTTGTAAATACTACCATCCCTTGGACAGTGCTTGCGAAGAAATCCCTACGGAATCCTCTTTCCCCCCGAGTATTTCTCCTTATCTGCATCATACTACAAGGCCATGGTATTGGGGAGTCACCAACACTAGTATGGAGCCCTGAGCAATCGGGAACCCTGGAACATTTGCTTTGATACCCATTTTTGTGTAAGTTTTAATCCACTTATTCTCTTTCTTTTTCTCAAAGCCCAACTTGCATTCAGTGCTCTTTCTGTTACCCAAACTCGTCTCTTCTTAACTTCCTCCTCTGACTTTCCTCCTCCCTCTGACTACCTGGTTGATTTCCTGGCCTTCAGATTCCAGGCCTGACATTTCTGACCTTTTCATAATTGCATCCAGATTGCAAGCCTTCTGACTCAGTTTTGACTCTTATAACAATTACCACCAAGATCTTTTCAAAATGAGAGCACTAGCCTACAATTTTGTACAGGTACAATTATGTGATATAAAGAGATTTAAGATAGGATAATTGCCATTAAGCATTTGAAATGTCTGGAATTATGTGAACAATCTGATAGTTAGAAAATGGTGAGGACAAGCTAGTAATTTTTTCAGCTAGTTTCACACATATACGTCCTCATTATTCTCATCAGGAAGAGTACCACAGTCCACAATTGTTGGATAACTCTCTCCTCTCATAATAAGTGATTGGTGATAAAGAAGTAAGCCAAGTTATCCAAATCAGCTTCTAACTATTAGCTCTCTCGCTCTCGCTCTCTCTTTAAAATCTACCGTTGAACCATGTTTTTGTTGATAGACTGATATCAAAGACTGTATCATATTTCAGTTCCATCGTCTCAATCAACTCAGAGTAATATCTTTCTGAAAACTGATTGATAGAAGAGAGTTTCCTTCTAGGAAGTCATTTCAAAGTATAACTATGGTCACTCCCAACATGGGAAAGCAAACTCATATTCAAATTTAAAGGTTCAATCTTTCGCCCTCTTGTCAGTTTAGTAATTTTCTGCTTGGGTCATTCAGAGCTGCTGATATTTATTAGCTATTCTGAAGTATCCTGTTTACATATGTGGTTTTAATACACCTGATATAGCCAAGTAACAGTTATCTAGGGAAGGATTCTTTATCTAATTTCTTCTTTTTCTGTTGGCATTTACGATGATGTTGCATGGTTAATTAAGTATGATCACTGATACCATGAAATTAGAAAAAAGAATACATATATTGAAAACACATACACACATGTATAAGTATAGAAAATTAATTTAAAAAATCAACAAAAAACCCTGGGTCAATGTATTAATGACTCAATGTATTAATGGCTCAATGTAAGTACTATACATTAACTTTTGTTTTAAAAAGACACCATCTTCTACCTTATTTGTGCTCATTTTGAGTAGAAGTGTCAGAGAGCTGCTGCCACCCAGGTATTCAAAAAGGCTTGAAGTGGCAACATGGCAGAGAGAGTAGAAGAGGCTGTAGCTTATTTTTGGTTCTCCTAGGATGGAGTCAGTTCTCACCTTCTGTCACTCTATTCCAGTGGTTCTCAATCTGTGAGTCCCCAGATGTTTGGGCCTTCAGCTCCCAGAAATACTAACAGCTGGTAAACTGGCTGGGATTTCTGGGAGTTGTAGACCAAAACACCTGGGTACCCACAGGTTGAGACCACTGCTCTATTCAGATACAGTGAAGACATCTGCCGATGCGCTTTGCTACTCTGCTGCTGAGTTTGCATGCCCAGTATGGAATACTTATCATCACATTAAAAAGGTGGATGTGGCTCTTAATGAGGCATGCTGCATTATCACAGAATAATGCCTAACACCTCTGGAGAAATTATACTGTTTATTCAATATTGCACCACCTGAAATCTGTTGGGAAGTAGCAGCCAGCAATGAAAGGACCAAGGCACTCACATCTCTGAGCCATCCTCTGTTTGGATATCAGTCAATATACCAATTACTAAAATGACGAAACAAGTAAGTAAGAGTCAAAAAGTGGCAGGTAAAAACCTGGAATCTTAATCACTTGCTAATACCAAATGAGAAACTCCCTCCTGGGCACACAGAAGACTAAGTGACTTGGAAGGCACTAACAGACTGCACTCTGGCACCATGAGATGTGGAAATAACCTCAAGAAATGGGGCTACAAAGTGAGGTTCATGACGTGCGAGTGTAGAGAAGAGCAAACCATGGACTACTTACTACAATGCAGTCTGAACCCTGCCACATGAACAGTGGAGGACCTCCTTACAGTGACACCAGAGGCACTTGAAGTGGTCAGCTTCTCGTCAATTTTTTAGCATAATAGCAAGTTTTTAGTTTTGTTTGTGGTTTTTATACAATATAACTATATTCTCAATTTGCTTCTGACACGATAAATAAAAATAAATAAACTCTGTTTAGGGAAAGGGTGATTCCTTTTTTGATAAGACATAATACTGTACTCTTATTTAAAAAGTGGGGAAAGGCATTTTTATACCTGGACAGATCAATAGGTCCCTTGACTTATCCATGATTTATATTAAAGAGTGTAATTTTGGTTCTAAAACTTGCACTTGACTTATATATGAGGTCAACTTATATCTGAATATATATGTTATATAAAATTAAGGTATATAACAAAAACATGTATTTTAGAAAGAGCAACAGAAACAGATGAAAGGGGGAAAACTTTCTAGAAGGAGGGGGAAATTTTACTATCAAGCAGATGATTTGGTGAATTTTCCAAATGGTCAACAGTCTATGTCTGAATGGCAAAGCCCTGGGAAAACCTGTTTAAAGTATCTCTAAAAAAGAAATATTTGACCCCTCCATTGCTACATTTTATGATGCCAGACTGGAGGCCCTGACTCAGGCCCATCCAGACAGTACCTTTATACCAGGAGCTCCAGCAGCAAACAGGAGGGTGGCCAGACACCGTTCCCTGTAAATGCGGAAGCTATCGCTACAAAATGCAAAAACTGTGAGATTTCCAAATGTGGGAATATTGCAGTTTTGAGCTGAATATGTGGATGTTTGCATGTCTGTATGTCCCTGCAATAGGAAATCATGGGATTTTATTATCTGAGTTTGTTCCTGGGTTTTAGATGTTTGTTCCTGGTTGACCAGTTCCTAAAAAAGAAGGTGACACTTAAGTAGGAGGCAAAAACTTTGTTTGAGTGCCATAAACTTCATGAAATATCCAGTACCTACAGATGTCCCACGGCAGCCATCTGGGTAGCCCCTAAATCTCGATTAATTATCAAGTCTGGACAATGGAGGCAGAAATCCCAGGACCAACAGGTTTGTATGTGGACCTCTTCTGAAGTCCTAGGATTTTTTGCCCCTGTTTAAAAACGGGGATTTCGTGCTGTCTGGAAGTGCCCTGAGAGACAAGCCTATAAATTGCTTGAAAATCTGTATACAATATATGTGTCTGTGTTTACTTTAAAGAAGAAAGCCTTTCTCTCCAAAACAGTTCATATGGTATGCAACATTTTTGTGCCCTGTTCTGTCATTCTAAAGTAAGCAACATATTTTGTTTACTACAAACATGGGCTCCAGATGCTTGAGACTGTGCTTTTTCAAATAATGGAATATTGGCAAATACTTGTAACAAAGAAAGAAGAGGGGGAGCATTGTGTAGAACTGAGTTTTAGCTTTTTTTTTTACAAAACCAGATGGCTTCTGAACCTGTTGCCAGCTAACACAGAACTCACACCAAAACCACAGTATGGATTCTTCTTGTGCAGTTCTGTTTCTACTCTAAAGTTGTTTTATTTATTTATTAACAAAAGTATTGTAAAAATCACTCAGTCTCTCATTCCCCACCTCCCTCACCCATGTGATCTGTTCTGCTTCCAGCAATTGCAAAGAATGTAGCTTTTTAAAAAAAGGATAACAGAAGGGGGAAAAGGAAAGTATAATTTGGTTTAAAACTTGGCTATTTTTAACTAGAAGGTCTCAAAGGAACTTTTTGTCCTCTTCATTAAACTTCAGGGTCTTCTTGTGCTTGCTATTTCTTTTTCCACTGTAAGAAATCATTATCTGTTATATTTACATTGGCAAAGTATCTAAATTAATGGTATTCTAGCCCTTGGCATCTATCTACAACTAGTGTCATGTCTGAATTCATTCTCTCATCAGTTTTCCAGTTACAGCTCTCCAGGTATGCAGCAAGGCAAAACAATGAAGACAACATATTGACCAGGAAGACAGATGCAGAACAGAACCAATGATCTGTATTGACAATCACAACAATTGCTTTACTCTTCCTATTTCTGTTAGGTTGAGATGGATTTCTCCCTCCTAATTAGTAACATTTTCTGTGCTGGTCTAGTAATCATTTGGCATCTTGTATTTATTTTGGGATTTTCTTTTATCCTCAAAAAAGACCCACATCAAAGATAACCCCCCTTGAGCAGTGATCATCTGGGTGAAGCTCCCTTCAAAGTCTAAGAATATTACCTTGGATACCATTTGAGGAGATACAGAAGACTGACATGGTCTGTATTTTCCATTCTTGTTCTCTCTGCAAATTCTTAGACTTGGTCTAGAGATTTTTATATGCATTTTCCATCTCATGTTGCAAGGATTTAGAATAGAAAGAAAGTACTGTTGCTTTTTTTTGTTCTTCCTGAAAGTAATGCCAAAAATAATATAATGACTTCAACAGAAACACTACATTTTCCCCTCTTTTCCAGTTAAAATTGGTTCCGCTGGAGGGCTAGCTTTAGCTTTTTTTGGCACCTTAAGCAAAATCTGAAGAAAGGACAAGCCAATGTTAAGAATTTTCAAGGCTCACTTATTTCAATGGAAAAGATTTAAGAAGTGTTTAATGCTCCTTTTAAATTGAGATGATTAAAATAGATTGAGTCATTACGTAAAGCCTTAGTTAACAGCAAATAATTGGAGCCCCTGGTGGTGCAGTGAGTTAAACTCTTGTTCCGGCAGGACTGAAGACCGACAGGTTGAAGATTCGAATTCGGGGACAGCATGGATGAACTTCCTCTGTCAGCTCCAGCTCTCTATGCAGGGACATGAGAGAAGCCACTCACAAGGATGATAAAACATCAAAACATCTGGGCGTCCCCTGGGCAAAGTCCTTGCACAGGGCCAGTTCTCTCACACCAGAAGTAACTTGCAGTTTCTCAAGTTGCTCCTGACACACACACAGACACACACAAAACAACAACCCAGCAAGTTTCATTAGAAAACTAAGAAATGAATGTACAGTTCCAAGACAATGTAGTACAATGTTTAGAACACAGTAGTAGTGATGTCCACAGCATGGTGTGCAGGGTTCCCAAAAAGTAAAATCAAGGAATTATCAGAGTTTGAGTCAACTAGATCTAGTTTGTTTCCCAAAACCATCCCTTGAAAATATATGCCATCCCACCATACTGGTTGGGAAGCTGTTTGAAATAGGCAATGCCCTATCTTTCCAAACAATAGGACTATCCCTGTTAAAGAGATGTTCTAACAGGGTTTAAGGAGGAACCACACAAGAACAAACAAAGCTAGAGGATCTTGAAATAAAGGAGAGCTAGTGGCGCACATAGAAGTACACAGGGAGACAGGAAGATTTGATGGAGAACAGCTGGGAAATATGGAGGAATTAGTGAAGAGAGGATGGGGGCAGACATAAAACCTTGATAAATGAAGACATTGAGAGCAGCTGGGGAGGGGTTGTGAGACAAAAGGAATTATTGAAGCCAAGAAGCAGGTAAGGAAAATTATTATCATCATCATCGTATTAGAGGGAGTTGGAAGAGGTCCTATGGGCCACTTGGTCTAGCTCCTTGCTTTTTTCTAGGATCTTCATCTAAAAGCATTCTACCAGGTGGTCCCCCAGCCTCTTTTTGAACCCTCCACCTCTCCAAGCTATTGGTTCCATACTCTCTCAAAGAACTGGAGTTAGATGTAAATACAGCTAACAAAAACAAATGGGTGAGGAGAAGAGTCATAGAATCGTAGAATAATAGAGGTGGAAGAGACCTCATGGCCCATCCAGTCCAACCCACTGCCAAGAAGCAGGAAAATCACATTCAAAGCACCCCAACTAATGACCATCCAGTCTCTGTTTAAAAGCCTCCAAAGAAGGAGCCTCCACCACACTCTGGGACCTCCTAGCTACCATTGCATTTGATATGGAAACTTCCAGAACAATTGATCCTTACCTAATCATTCTGTAGTTCATCTAATACAGCGGTTCTCAACCTGGGGGTCACGACCCCCAGAGGGGTCATTTGACAATTCTGGAGGGGTCACGACATAGTGTCGTTAGGCCATGCCTCCTCCTGCAGACCCCATGCGCCCTCAACAGTGCACCAAAGAGACATTGTGGCCTTCGCAGAAGCTACTTTGCAGAGGCCCTGGGAGAAGAGGCCCTGTGCTCCATTGGCCCCTGGGTATTATTTATTAATTAATCTTTATTTAAAATTTTGGTACCATGACCTTCTCATCTCTATAGAAGGACTCAGACCAGCTTACACCAAAAATTCAGTGCTATACAATTAAAAACCTGTGCTTCCAGCTCTCTTCCCCAACGCGCTTGGCAATGTCGGCGCACATCCCTCTCCTGTGTGTGGGGGAAGAGAGCTGGAAGCGCATACCCAGGGGCCGATGGAGCACAGGGCCTCTTCTCCCAGGGTCTCTTCTCCTGTGAGAAGAGGGGCAGCATTGGCAAACACCTCTCCAGGCAGCTGTGCCAGCACCCCTCTCAGGGTGGCAAGGAGGCCTCTTCAAGAGTGGAAGTGATTGAAGGTACTGCAAATCTAATCTATTGTACATGCCTCCCCCAAACTCCTCCAGTATTTTCTGTTAGTCATGGAAGTCCTGTATGCCAAGTTTGGTTAAATTCATTTGTTGGTGAAGCTCATAATGCTCTTTGATGCCTGGTGAACTATAAATCCACACAACAGCAATTCCCAAGAACCAGGGTCTATTTTCCTCAAACTCCACCAGTGTTCAAATTTGGGCATATTGTGTATTTTTGCCAGGTTTGGTCCATACCCATAGTTGTTTGGGTTCACTGTGCTCTCCGGATGTAGGTGAACTACATCTCCCCTAAATTACTGTCAATTCCTCCCAACCCCCTCCAGTATTTTCCTTTTGTCATGGGAGTTCTGTGTGCCAAGTTTGGTCCAGGTCTGTAATTTGTGGGGGAATCTTTGGGCTGTGGAAATCAGAGCTGAATTGGTTGAAGGTACTTCAAATCCCTTCATCCATTGTCCATACTCCCCCAAACCTATTGTTTTTATTATTAATCACTATGCTTTAACTATGTTCAGTTTGTAACAATGAAAATACATCCTGCATATGAGATATTTACATTACAGTTCATAACAGTAGCAGGTATGACGTAGCAACAAAAATATGGTTGGGGGTCACCACAACATGAGGAACTGTATATAGGGGTCAAGGCATTAGAAAGGTTGAGAACCACTGATCTAATATGTGATTAAGTTTTTTCATAGTCAAGCCTTTAAGCATTGCCAGGCAAAGAGACGTGTAACTTCCATATTCCTCACTGGATCGTATCTAACAATTGAATACACATTCACTGAGCTGGGTATCACTATTCCAAGAGAGTTTGTTAACTCTGAAATCATTTTGTTCACCTACCATACGTTCAAGTGGAAGGCAATGTGTGCTAGTCACTTTGGGTTAGGGAAAAAACCCTCTTATTATCAACATCGCAAACATGATCCATATTAGTAGTTTTATTATAGATCAGCTCCTTTTTGGTTTTGTAGTCCCAATCCCTGATTATATTTCAGAACTTATTAATAATAATATGCCTATATTTGTCAGCAAATATAAAAATCTCTAAGAATAAAAAATATCTGAACTTATTCTTAAATGAGTTGGTGTGGATATTAACTTGCTCTATAGTTCATACTTCTTGCTCACAAACTTGTATTTCTGTCAGGACTAAGTACACGAAAAACAAACAGATGCAGTAAGAAGTTTGAATCACAAGGACGGCATTCCTCTCCTCTCCTCTTTCCTTTTGTTTCGTTTATACATTTAGTGAGAGGCTTTCCATTGTCACCATCTGCTTGCTGTGGCCCTGAGAAATTTGCATTTTGTGTCCTTGAGGTTAACTTTAGCAGTCTCTCTACTCACTTTTTCTTTTCCCCACCCTGCAGTTGTCATGAGACTCATAAATAAATAAACAAAAAAAGGAATGGCTATTGTTGAAAGATTCTTTTTTCTCTCTTTCTCTGTAACAGGATTCCTCAGTTCTTCAGGATTTAAACTGAGAGTAGTTTGGGATAATCAAGCTTATTCCTAGATTGGGCTACTTTTTCTCTATTTACATACATTATTCATACTGAAAAACATATGTCCCAATGTGACTGGATGATGGATCATTCCTGGAATGAGAACAGTTTAAGCTGCCATGCTTAATGTCAAGACACTTAGAGTCAAGAACTTGAAGGAAAAATATTAACTATGGATTCCCTGACCTTAGCCAGTAAAGTAAAATTACAACATTTGATTCTTTGCATGGGATACTGTCTGTGTTTCCTATATAAGCTAAATGCGTTTCCTCATTAAAAAGGCTGAATATACACAATACATCACAGAATAATACAGGGCTTTCAAAAAGTTTTTTTTTAATGTCAGGAGTTCCTTGAGAAAGTGCAAGTTGCTTCTAGTGTGATAGAATTGGCCATCTACAAGGACATTGCCAAGGGGACCCTCGGATGTTTTACCATCCTGTGGGAGGCTTCCCTCGTGTCCTCGCATGAGAAGCTGGAATTGGCAGATGGGAACTCACCACTCTCCCCACATTCAAACATCCAACCCGTTAGTCAGCAGTTCTGTGGGCTCAAAGGTTTAACCCATTGCACCACTGGGGGCTCCTTTCAAAAAGTAGGAAAGGAATGGAAAGCACCAATCCCATTAAAAACTTATCAATGTACAACCTAAAAATATATTTATTTATTTATTAGATTTCTTGGCTGCCACTCCCAGCTGGCTCGGGGCGGCTTACATCAACCACCACAATAAAACAACAAATCTACAACAGCAATAAAACCACAATGATAAAACAATTTCTAAGAGATAACACAAATCCTAGGGGATAGCACATTACAACTCAAAGGCCTGCCGGAATAGGGCTGACTTGCAGGCCTTCCGAAAAGCCAACAGATTACGCAAGGCCTGAACCTCTGGGGGTAGTGCGTTCCAGAGAACTGGGGCGATGATGGAGAACACCCTTCTCCGTGTTGAAGTTAGGTGGTATTGTTTGACATTGGGCATGGCTAGAAGATTCCAGTCTTCAGATCTAAGTGTTCTCATGGGACAGTATGGAGTTAGGCGGTCCCCTAGGTACACTGGCCCCAGACCATATAAGGCCTTAAAAGTCAATATGTGAATCATGAATAATTGCAGCCTCAACAATAATCAAAAAATAGTTTTGAGTGCCAAGGAAAAGGAAATCAGCTGTGAGATATTTAGTGCTTCAGGACTTTGAGAGGAACATTTGTACAACAGTATGATTTCAATAAACACATGTGTAAGAATTCATGTATTTGTACAAAATACACTGCTTCTTTCACAAACAGTATATTGTGGGGTGGGCACAGAAAACATGGAAGAAAACCACATGCGTGATGAGCAACCTAATGTTTTTTTCACAAATACAAATATTCCCCCATTAAAAGGTATAGTTTTCCTGCATTTATTCTTTTCCCCCCCAAAATTAATATTTTCGAGGATGAAGCAGATATTTTGGCAAAATAACACATTTCCTACCACAGATGACACAGAAAAAAACCTGCAGGATTTTTCACTGTTGTGGGGTTTTTGTGATGCTACTAATATAGAAGTTGTAATTCAGAAGCTAAGATCAGCCTGCATGTTAGTTTTTAAAAACTTGTTGTTGTTACAAAAGGCCAACATGCAAAAATCATAGAATCATAGAATCATCAAGTTGGAAGAGACCTCGTGGGCCATCCAGTCCAACTCCCTGCCAAGAAGCAGGAAAATCGCATTCAAAGCACCCTTGACAGATTGCCAACCAGCCTCAGTTTTAAAGCCTCCAAAGAAGGAGCCTCCACCACACTCTCGGGCAGAGAGTTCCACTGCTGAACAGCTCTCACAATTAGGAAGTTCTTCCTAATGTTCGGGTGGAATCTCCTTTCTTGTAGTTTGAAGCCATTGTTCCACATCCTAGTTTCCAGAGCAACAGAAAACAAGCTTGCTCCTTCCTCCCTGTTTATTTATTTACAATATTTTTATCCCGCCTTTCTCAGTCCGAAGGTGACTAAAAGTGTCAAACATATTGGCGACCATTTGATGCCATAACAATCCACAATATACAGATAAAACATTTAAAACAACATTATAAACCATATAAAAACATTAACAACATATAATAGCCATGGTGCTTTGTGCAGTCATCCTGGCCACATGACCTTGGAGGAGTCTATGGACCACCCCAGAGTCGGACATGGCTAAACTTAATTTCAGGGAAAACCTTTACCTTTACCTTTGAACTTAAATCATGATTGTGGGGCCATGCATTTGAGCAGCAGATGCAGTGATAATAATGTAAATGATTTATGTAACTGACAATGGACAGACCTTGGATTATGACTATGGATTTCGATTTGGATTTGTTAATTTTTAAATGGATGTTTATAATTTATGTTTTAAAGAAATGTTTTAATTGTGATTTTATTACTATTGTTTGTGTGATTGTCAGTTGTGAGCCACCTTGAGCATCCCCCCCCCCCCCGGGTGGGTGAGAAGGACGGGACATAAATGTCTAAATTAAATAAGAAATAAATTTGATAAAAGAGGAAAAAATTGTGTTCTCCCTCTCCTGTTCCATTCTTCTGGACTAGGTTTACAGAGTACAGAAGCTCAAGGGAAGGATCGGATTCAAATGGAGGGAGCAGAATTGAGCAGACGCTTGCCATTGGTTACTGGCATATGGGTCCTTTAAATATGAAGGAGAGACAGAAAATAGGTAGAAAATAAGGAAGATTAAATAGCTTTGGAAAACTTCATTATAAATGATGTAATCAGGGCTACTTTGTGGTTTAAGTCAAAACAGAGTGTGGCAGGCTGAACATCAGGAGTACTTGTTTCTCCTTTGCAGTCTTTTGCATTCATCCTACCACAGTCATTCTGCTTTTATTTTTGGCATCTGACCTACTTTGTACCAGTTGCCTTAAACATGACAAATGCAAACAAACAAATGCAATTTCCTTCTGTCCTAAGCCCATAGAAAACCTCTTGGAAAACAACAATAAGTCTCCCTTTAGAGACAGCTTGCACCAGACCTTCCTCGAACTAGATTTGCATATTTTTATGTAAAGGGATTTCTCAGTGCAACAATGGTTCTACTCTGTCAGAACAGCCCACTGAGAAGTGTCTGCTCGTAGAGTGTCCTCATTTTAGAGATTTTTGAAACCTCCCTTCTAAACTAAGAGCATGCCATATTAAAAGATTCAGCTCAGTTTAACTCATGGAATTGATTTTAGTATAGCATTGTTTTGTATTATGATTGAATCCCTTGAGTGTTTTCCCTTTTCTAGAATGTTATTGTATTAATACTGAAAGAAATAACATAATCAAAAGTTGCAATCAAAGGTTAGTGTAGCAACACTGCTATTCATTTAACACAGTTTGGAAAATAGCTAGGCAGAAGCAGAAATTCTGACATTTCTTTAATTGGATAGACATTCATGTATGTGATAAATGCCTTATATAAATGCCATATGTCCTTATATGCGAAATATTGGACAGGCAGTGTATTGTCTAGGGTTGGGATTTTGGAAAAATAAAAAAATTAGTTCGTATTAGATCCGTTCAAAATGCTAATTTTGAGCATTTCCGCACTTTTCCCGCCAAACCGGAAGAGGACTTTGATTTACGCACTGTGAGGGCCCAAATATTCGTTAGTTTTGTAATTATTTCGGATGACCCATTAACAGGAAAGTTTTCCCCTCCAAAATCACTTTGCAGACATTACTCACAGTCAGATCGGGGCCTTTCCATGCTCTGAGCCTAATTTGAGTGAACGGCCTTCCTCCAGGAAGTGAAAAAGCACCCATAACCATAGAGAGATCCATAGCACGACTCCTAGAGCAGCTGGAGGACTCAGGAAAAAAGCGGTTTAAACCCCAGGGAAATAAGCCTAGATAGAAGGACAGGCGAGAAGGACACGAGGAAGGCTGAAACAATGGGAGCAGGGGGTAAAAAGAGCAGGAAAAGTGCAGAATCAAGGAAAAGCCATAGAGTTCAAACGGAGATCCTAGAGAGGTATGGGAAACTGAATGGGGGAAAGCTGCAGTGAGAAGAGCTCTAGAGAAGCAGTAGAGAAGCAACTCCTAGACCAAGAAGTGGGCAACTATTTTATAATAATAACTAGCTTGGGGACCCGGCGGTGCCTGGGTTATTTGAGTAAGGCATTGTGTGCCAAGTTTGGTCTTTGGTACTTCAAGCCCATGGTCCACCCTCCTCCAAACTGCATCTGTATATAGAATGTAGAGTGGGTAATGGGGGCTCTGTGTGCCAAGTATGGTCTTTATTGGTCTTTGTTGAGGGCCTCAGTGGTCTTGGGGGATGAGTAGATGTACTTGAAGTCCCATCATCCATGGTCTGCCCTCCTCTAAACTGCAGTAGGATGGAGAGTGGGTCATGGGGCACTGTGTGCGATGTTTAGTCTTTATCGGTCATTGGATGAGGGTAGCAGTGGTGTCAGTAAGTGAGTGAAGGTACTGCAAATCCCATCATCCATGGAACATCCCCCTTAGAACTGCAAAAGGATGTAGAGTGGGTCATGAGTACTCTGTGTGCCAAGTTTGGGCCTGGTCTGTGATTTGTAGGGGCTGCAGTGTTCTGTGGGAAGTGAATCTGGTGAAGGTACTGCAAATACCATCATTCGTGTCCCATCCTGCCGTAAACCGCACCAGGTTGTAAAGTGGGCCATTGGGCCTCTGTGTATCAAATTTGGTCCTGATCCGTCATTGGTGTGGGCCACTGTGCTCTAAGCAAGTGAGTTAAAGTATTGCAAGTGCCGTCATCCATGTTCCATCCTCCCTCAAACTGCACCAGAATGTAGAGTGGGTCAAGGGGGTTCTTTGTGCCAAGTTTGGTCTTGTTCTGTCATTGTTGGGGGCCGCCAAGTGTTTTGGCCTTAAACTCCCACCAAGCCTGACTGCCCCCCCCCCCCCCCCCCCCGCTACTTTAGAGTGTCGGAATGTTGTTGGTGCTGGCCAATCAGAGGCATTATGCAAATAATCCCACAGTGGCAACCAATCAGAAATCTGCCACATATCCGCCCTCCGCACACATACATACAAACATACAAACATTCTCTTTTATTATATATACAGATACAAATATTAATAATAATATCAATTCCTTATTTCTTCTGCAAAGAGGGAGGCCCAGAGGCATTTTATTCTAATAATAATATTAATAATAATATCAATTCCTTATTTCTTCTGCAAAGAGGGAGGCCCAGGGGCATTTTATTCTAATAATAATAATATTAATAATAATATCAATTCCTTATTTCTTCTGCAAGGAGGGAGGCCCAGGGGCATTTTATTCTAATAATAATATTAATAATAATATCAATTCCTTATTTCTTCTGCAAGGAGGGAGGCCCAGGGGCATTTTATTCTAATAATAATATTAATAATATCAATTCCTTATATTTTCCTGCAAAGAGGGAGGCCCTGGCCTCCTTTAATAATAATAATAATAATAATATATTTATTCCTTATATTTTCCTGCAAAGAGGGAGGCCCTGGCCTCCTTTTATTATTATAATAATAATAGTAATATATTTATTCCTTATATTTTCCTGCAAAGAGGGAGGCCCTGGCCCCCTTTTAAAATAATAATAATAGGTCCCAGTGAATTGCACTCCAAGGTGAAGGGAAATGTTGCCCCTTGATTTTCCTGTGCTTAAAACAGTGTCAAACCTGTTTCCCTGCTTTGGACAATTTAGAACCAATCACAAAATTTTGTAATAGTTACTAATCAATAAAGAATTTTTTTGAGGTTTTTTTGTAATTCATTACGTTAAGCATAAAAAATGCCCCCCATTTGTTTTTAGAACCTCGATTTGGGGTTCTAAACCAACCCTAGTTTTGTCATATAATGCAAAATTTGTTTCGTATGAAAAAACCCCTAGTGCAACTAAAATTTGCTGTATATAAAGTGGAACCTTGACTTAAGAGCATCCCAATGTAAGAGCATTTTGAGTTAAGAGCTGTCACTTGGCCTGTGTTTAGCTTTGACATACAGGCAGTGTTTTGATTAAGAACTAGTGCCAGAGGGAAGGCTAGCACCAAAATACAGAGCTTTATAGCTTCAAGGGAGAAGTTTCCATGCCTCGTGCCTCATACTCTTGTCCACTTTGGGAGACTGCTGTCTGCTTTGCTTTTGTCCACTTTGAGGAACTCTGTGTTAGTTGATTTTATATGGTTTTTATTCCTGGTATGTTTGGCTTCATGAAAAGAGAGAGAGAGAGAGAGAGAGAGAGAGAGACTAAGAGAGAGAGAGACTAAGAAGAGAGAGAGAGACTAAGAGAGAGAGAGAGAGAGAGAGAGAGAGAGAGAGAGATGCTAGAATGAGTACAATATGAAAAACATTATGCTTCTGCCTCTTCGATTTGTGGTTCCTTGCCACAACTTTGTGCTTCTATCATTTAAAACAGGGCTGTCAACTGGCGGCCCCGGGCTGGATCCGGCCCCGTAGCCTGTTGGACACGGCCCCACCTATGCCCTCAGCCGCCATTTTTAAATTTGAAAAAAAATCGGGGGCCGGGGGGGAGGGGGAGGCGGGGCAGGGAGGAGGAAGAGAGCTAGCTCCTCCTCCTTTTCGGCGCCCCCTCCCTACCTAGGGCGGGAGAGCCGAAAAAGGGCAGAAGGCGGCGCCAACAGCAGCGCGTCACAGGCGTGGCGTGACGCTGCTGCCTTGCGCCGCCTTCTGCCCCGGGCGGCTCCCGCCCCTAGGTAGGAGGGGCGCCGGAAGGAGGAGCAGGCGGCGCCAAGAGCAGCGCGTCACAGGCCTGGCGTGACGCGCTGCTCCTGGCACCGCCTACTCCTCCTTTCGGCACCCCCTCCTTCCTAGGGTAGAGGGGGTGCCGAAAGGAGGAGTAGGCGGCACCAAGAGCAGCGCGTCACGCCAGGCCTGTGACGCTCTGCTCTTGGCGCCGCCTACCCTTTTTTTCAGCGCCCCCCCTACCTAGGGCGGGGGAGCCGCCGAAAGGACAGAAGGCGGCGCCAACAGCAGCGTCACAGGCCTGGCGTGATGCGCTGCCCCTTGGCGCCACCCTCTGTCCTTTTTCGGCGCCCCCCCTTCCTAGGGCGGAGAGGGGCGCCGAAAGGAGGAGGCGGCGCCAAGAGCAGAGCGTCACAGGCCTGGCGTGACGCGCTGCTCTTACGCCGCCACTCCTCCTTTTCGCCCCCTCCGCCCTAGGAAGGGGGGCGCCGAAGGAGGAGAGGCGGTGCCAAGGGGCAGCGCGTCACGCCAGGCCTGTGACGCGCTGCTCTTGGCGCTGCCTTCTGCCCTTTTCCCGGCCATTTTAGGAGGGGCGGGGCCTGGGGTTGGGGGGCGGGGCCTGGGGGCAGGGCCTGGGGGCAGGGCCGAGCGGCCCCTAGGTCATCAGTGACCTTTATCCGGCCCTGGACCCCGTAGAAGTTGGACAGCACTGATTTAAAATTGATATTTCTTTTTATTGTTCCATGTGTATGTGCATTTATACATTGTTTGTCATTTATAAAGTAAATTTTCTTATTTAAAATCACATAACTTGAGTTAAGTGTGTAATTTGTTCCGTAACTGAGCTCTTAATGGGAGGTGGGGAGGGTTCAGGAGGCCCAGAACAGATTAATAGCATTTCAATGAGAAAATTGCTTTGAGTTAAGAGTGATTTGAGTTAAGAGTTCAGTCATAGCATGAGTTACACTCTTAACTCAAATATCACTGTATTATATGTTTTATAATTGGCACATAATGGGAAGGTGGTGGAGTATATTTGGGGGATAGGGTGTTTTAAAATCTATTTGTACATTAAAGTGCATAATATGGTTTAATTGTTCATTTTTGTATTTGCTTAAATTGATCAAAGTTTGTGACTGTTAGCTGTCTTGAGTCCACTCGGGGAGGAAAGTGAGTATAAGTAAAGTAAATAATAATAAATGATAATTCTATGAAAATATTGAATCTACTTTTAGTTAATATAATTAACATAAGAGTGAAAGTAATTTCAGCATTTGTAATTAACCAAGAAAAGGAGTAGAAAAGGAGTAGACAAGTGAGGCAGTCCATGGGGCAACATCTGATTGGTGGAAACCTCTGGTGGAAACCAACATCTGATTGGTGGAAACCTCAGGGGGTGGGATTGAAAAACAAAAACAAAAGTGGCTAGATGTGTATTTGATTAAAATATATCTTATAGGTAAGCAAATTGAATCCCATCTCATATCCAAATGTCCAATAATCATTAGCTTGACAACCAGTAAAACATACATCTTCCACTATAATCCAAAGATATGGAGACCATTAACTTTACTGTATGGTTTTTGTATCGAATCTTAAAAACTGAAAGAATATACCCTTGATTAAAGTACTTGTTATAAGTAAGCAGAACATTTCTGGGTGATTTGTTGACAGGAAGGAGAAACTTTAATTTCCGAAATGTCAGTCTAAAGTAGAATAGAGGCAATGATGATAATACGGTGGAAAAGGGAAGGTCAGGACTGGCCAAAAAATTTTCTCAGTCCAAGGAAAAGACAGCCCACACAGCCCTTTAACCCGTGAACATTCACATTTTAAAAATGTGAATGTTCCCGGGTCCCCATCCACCCCCAGAAAGAATGTACTTTCTGAAATGGATGTTCACATGTTCCCCTGGAACTTTTCCCCTCCCCAAAAGCCCCCAAAAGCCTTTAAAAAACTTACCCAGCCTCCATCTGCATGGTGTCAGAGCTCTCCTGGCACATCATTTCTACAAGCAACCCCCCCCCTTTTCCCCCTTGTGCAGCTATCCTATGCACCAGGATAGCTGCAGTACCACACAAATGGATTCAGTTAAGTTATTTCATTTTTAAAAAAGGCTTTTGGCGAGGGGGATTCTGTTCTCACTGTCTGGTCTGCTCCTTCAAAAGCCCAGCTCTCTGTATGTCACCCCAGTTATTAACCTGGCTGCCTCTTGTTGGGCTAGAGAGAGCTTCAAAAGAGAGAAAGGCACCCCATGTAGTGTGTGCCCTGTAGTAGTCTACCCTAGGTGTGTGTGTGTGTATGTGTGTGTGTGAAAATCAGAGAGAGATCTGCTTTCAACTGGATTATCTGAGTCCAAACTGCCATATGTTCCAGTTCAAAGCAGATAATGTGGAATTTTATTTAGCGGTGCAGAAAGGGCCTAAGATACCTAACCATGCTTGCCACCCTCTTTTGTTGGTAAGTCAATTGCCCTCAGAAAATAGACATGTGTTGTATAGTCCAAGTTCAATTATTCCTATGTGCAAGTGCACACAGGCAGGTTTTGATCCACTGGAATACTAGTTCAGTTTTTAGTATGGTCAAATGTTTTTAGTTCACTCAGAGTGGCTGAAGCATTAATCAGTCCTTGTGTTATCTTCTCACAATACAAGAGCATTACAGATATGTATATTGCAGGGTCTAGCTTTAGGATCACCCACAATCATTATCTTGATATTCAAAAACTATTCTCATAATAAGAGCATTTAACAAAAATGGTTCGGAACTTTAGTGGGGGAGGTATCCGCTTCCAGAATTCTTCAGATAGTCTGAGAGTTAGGATTTGTAATTCCATAAAAGGAATTTCTCATGCTATGCTTTTTCAGTGATAAGTTGGGGCATATACTTATTTTCCCAAGATGGAACCCCTCTGTTTCCAAGTATCCTCAACAATAGCTATCATTTCTTATTTAATGGAGCTTAATCCAGCCATAGCAAGTGCCTCTTTCAAGAATCATTCCCAAATATATTGCCCACACAGTCACAAGACAGAAATTATAGTAGAACAATATTCTCATAAGCAGTTCACCAGGGTGACATTCCTCTCCCATTACAGATCTGAACCCGATGTGACCCACCAGACAGATCCTTCTGCATTCAAATTTGTTTGCATTTGCCTCCCACTGATCATTGTTTGTGACGTTCCTGAGAAACACATCAGTCCACATTTATTTCTGGTTTCACAGAAGAGATATGCAATGCAATAAAGGATCCAAACTGAGAACTGACAGGATCCATTTTCATTTCTAAAGTTAAGCAGGCTTTTATTCCATATACATTGACCCTCTGGAGACATAATCATTTTTTTTTGCTTTCAATTAAAAAAAGAAACATGCAAACAAAATACAGTAGTTACCAGAGACAATATAGTCAATGAAAACAAATGAGAAGGTCCAGCAATACCATTATTCGCTTTGTAAGCTGCAAGAGGGACTCAATGCAAATAGGAGATGTAATGTATCTTCTTTTTTACATTTTATGTGCTCCAAAAATCTTGGAAAAAATGGATGTCATTAGGCATTTGCTGAGAAGTGAGAGAAAGGATACAAAGAAAGAATCCAAACATAATTCTTTCCCGAAACTCAACCACACAAATGGGCAGATGAGCTGGCAGAGTTGAGCAACACCCTCCTTCATTTCCTTGCCAGATTGAAGATTTCTGCCCACAGAGTAGTCACCATATGTTTGGCTTCCAACCAGGCAGCAGACAGTCTTGAAGATGATACACTGAATTCAAACAGATCCCTCTCTCAAGAGCTTATGGTGCCTGAGCATTTCCAATTGTTTGCCAAGCTTTTTAAAGAAACAATGCTGGCAATGTTTAGTTCAGTGCCTCGTGCTTTGCACAAAGATTGTATGTGCCCCAGTCACCAGCTCCCAGAATAGGCCTTTGCACAATAAAGGAGCAATTACTGATGAATGGTTGACTAATAAACAAAATGGATGAAACACACCAATTAGTGGACCCAGAGAATGCTTCTGTTTATCCTTGGCTTGTTGTAAATGCCTGTGGGGGCTGTCCTCTAACCTCGTTCATTTGCCTTATATTCTTGGAGACTGTTTTATGTCAGTATTTTGTTCAGTACCTTCTTGGGGCCACGGTCTGTGAGATGTAGTTTTATGACAGAGCACACAATTGTTTCTTTTTTTCTGCATGAAGTCCTGGAATATTGGGAACTCATTGGCTCACTTTCCTTAATATAGGTCAAATGTACAAGTGCTATGATTCCATACTACAAATTAAAGGAACCCAATATAGGATTGCTTATATGTCACTTTGCATGCTGTTTACATTTTCCTTAAGATACATTGGCAATCTTGGGATGGAGAGGAGGGAAATGACTATGAAAGAGAGGTCGCGGTAGCAGAATGGGTTAAACTGCTGGGTTGCTGAGCTTGCTGACCAGAAGTTTGGCAGTTCAAATCTGTGGGATGGGGTGAGCTCCCACTGTTAGCCCCATCTTCTGCCAACCTCACATGCAAATGTGAGTAAATCAATCAGTACTGCCTAGACGGGAAGGTAAATGGCACTCCATGCAGTCATGCTGGACACATGACCTAGGAAGTGTCTACGGATAATGAAGGCTCTTTGGCTTAGAAATGGAGATGAGCACCATCCTCTATGGCTGGAGATTAACGCCACCTCTCAGAGCAAGAAGGAGAAACTTTTACCTTTATCTGTGTTTTGTTGTCTCTAGGCATTGAGTATTTCCCTTTGTGTTTGTGTAAACTGGAATCCCCCCTGAATCCCCCCGTGGAGATAGGGCAGAATGCAAATAAAGCATTATTATTATTATTATTATTAGTAGTAGTAGTAGTAGTAGTAGTATATAAGTATGGGTAGTACATAAACCAAATTTCATATACAAGGGTTTAGTGGGTCATATTTCATATATTCTGCATGTAAAAGGTGGATAATTGCTCTCATTCCTTTTATTTCAAGTATGCCTCCCATATTCTGGGAGATCTGGAGTCCCACTTCAACAAGTTCAGCCCTTCCTGGTGAACAGAAAATTATTTTTGAAATTCCTGTGTAACATATATATGGTACTTAAGGTAAATTGAATATTTTCCTCACATCACAATGACAAGATTATTTAGACTTGTCCCTCTTACTGTGAAAAAAAAGGAATAAAATCATTTCCACTTTCATGGAAAGTTAATAATTTACAAAAAGAAAATGGGGGGCATGGTTCAGAACAATGTAACTTTCTGTCCTTCTAAAGTTTATCTTCCATGCTTGATATTTAGAATCATATCCATAATGAAATGAAAATTGTACTTGCTGAGCTATTTCTTTCTTTTTCTTTTAAAAGATACAAGCTGTGGAAATAATAACTCTGCCTGCAGGGAGCTTCCTTTTCTATATTTCAGAATAACAATATTTTAAATCAAAGAATGTTAATTAGAATTTACTGATTTTTAATATCATTTTATCCTTTTCTGTATGTAAAGATAGTTTAGCGCTTGGCGTTCAAATATTGCAATATTTCAAAAAGGTCAGAGAAGAAATACTCCACAGCATCGAAGCAGATAGAACAAAGGCTCATAAAGTTATTGGAACTGTATGTGATTATCTTTGGCTTTTTGAGCTTCATCCAAATACCGTTTCATACAATCCCTCAAGCAACACACTGCTAGA
This sequence comes from Anolis apletophallus, assembly GCA_030556195.1. Taxonomy (NCBI): domain Eukaryota; kingdom Metazoa; phylum Chordata; class Lepidosauria; order Squamata; family Anolidae; genus Anolis; species Anolis apletophallus. Next base: position 64,901,409 of record JARBWK010000012.1, on the reverse strand, counting down.
TTTATGCATGAGCTTCCTTCCTATCTGTCTATCTGCCTCTCTGTTTATACACAAAAGTACCAAGTTGCTCATGGTTTGTTTGCTTTATGCTACAGAAGCAGTAAATGGAGAAATATGATCCACAGTTGACAGTATCCCAATGTGTACAATACATCAGAGAAAAACCAAGTGTGTGGACATCCCACCCTATATGATCAGTGAAAGAAATCTGTTTCATTCACCTGAAAATTTTCATCTGTCACGTATGATATTCAGCTGGGTAAATGCTGTGGATTATTAGTTTAGACCTGTGAATGATTAAACCTTTTTTTAAAAAAGAAGCTGTATTTATACGTTTCCGAAGAGAGACTTAAAACTGCAGAAGAGATGAGATGTGGTTGCTGTGGAGTAAGAATTAAGCCCTTGTCATCTTCAGTTAAATAGCAGTGTTCTAATTTGTAATTAAATCAGGAAATGCAAGACTAAATTCCTCATGGTAACTTTAAGTATTTGTGTCTGTCTTTATTTTTATTTAGGCCCTCATGGTTTTACCACCAACAGCTACTGATTTGCATATTTCAATGATTTACAAACAAGTCTTGCACTGATGTTTCACTGTGCATATAGGATTTCAGAAATATGTTTCTAGGATGTATTCTGTTATGGAATATTCCATTTCATTGGAAGTATTTTAGGAGGGTATCTGATTTAAATTTGTGAATCCTTTAAAAACATTGCAATAATGTGTACAATATTCTTTAATAACATAGCCTCCCACACACAGTATACATAAGCATTCTTACATTAAGGAAAGGCAAATGGTGAATTCAAATATTCCTTCAATCAGAGATTCAGCACTAGCCTACATCAGGGAGTCAACCATATCCTTATTTGCTAGAACAGTTTAACAGCTTTCCACAGAGATCTACAGATTGTTCCATAATGCTCTGGAATTGGGTTAGCACCAATTCTGTCATTCTACTGACATAACTCCTTCCATCAGCTGAATTGAGAAAGATACATTGCCTCCTCTTTCTGTAGTCACAAATATCTTTGAAAATTTCCCCACAGCACTAGGAAGCTGTGTGGAATTCATATTCAGATGATGCAGATAAGAGAAGAAAGGATTAAAGTCATCTGCTAAGAAAATCATCTGCTGGAGTACCATTGATTTTAAACAAATGATAAAAAAAAATATAATAACAACACTTTATTTAACTTCTGCCCTATCTCCCCAAGAGGACTCAGGGCAGATTGCAGTGCACATGCACGGCAAACATTCAATGCCATTTTGGATAGACAATACAGAGATAGACAGAACAGAAGAAGATATGCTGTGTCAACCAACGTCCAGCTTTTTGGTGCTGTCACTCCATCCTCTATGATGAATAGCTATCAGGACTTCCTCTTTTCTTTTTTTTTTGCCCAGCATTTTCTGATCTTTTTCTTTATTGTGTCATAAAATACCTATTCTGCTTGTTTTAGCGTTACCTAATTTCTGTACTTACAGCACAAGCAGTTTTTGAACAGTAAGCTGGTCTTGACAGTCGGCAGCTCATGCCAACCCAGGGCTTCGAACTGGCAACGTTTCAGTTGGTAGATGTTATCATTGCTGGTGATTTACCAGCTGTGCTAAACCCTGGTTAAACCCTCTTGGTGTCTTGGTTTTCAAGCCAGTTCCTGTGGTTATTTGTGGTGCTGATTCAGAAAATTGCATTGGCTAGTCCACATCAGCATTCGTTTTGTTAGATATTGTTATGATAGTTTTCTGTATCTCAAGAACTAGAGCTGATAAGGGAAGCCCAGTGCCATTTTTGGAATCAGCAGGCAAAATAAACTCAGAAACAGATCTAACATTTGAGGCACCAAAAAGTGTGTTGGCTAGTGTTATGATTCACTAGCCTCATGAAGTGTATGATACTGTTGCAATATCAGTGATACAGTACAGTATTACTTTAACCAGCAAACTCACATGCTTGGATTCTCTTTCATTTTTTGAAAGAGAGGGATTCTGCACATTTAGAACATTGAATGCCTTCTCATATATTTTCTCTGTTAACCATTCCATTATGAGCAGTATTATTCATCTTGTGATTTAATGCTTGAAGAGGTACTGGGCTTGAGGAAAAACAAATTGTAACTGAATCCAGATAAGACAGAGGCCCTTGTCATTAAGGGCCTAATCCTAGGGTTAGAGGTGTGTTGAAGTGTTCTGGGTGGGTTTAACCCCCCCCCCCCCCCGAAAGATTATGTTTGTAGCTTGGGAGTATTCCTGGATCCATCTCTTCAAACATCAGCTCAGGTAGATGCAACAATCAAGTGTGCTTACTAGGGATGGTTTAGAACCCAAAAATAGAGAATCAAAAATCCAATGGGGGATTTTTTGATTAGTAATAGAAAGACTTACAAAAAAATTCCAAAAATTTCTAAAATGTAACGTAATTACTAACGAAATTCGTTAGTAGTTCTAAAGTAGGCAAAGCAGGGAAACAGGACTGGCACTGTTTTAAGCACAGGCAAATCAAGGGGCAACATTTCCCTTGGATTCCTTGCAGGGAGATATAATGCATTAATATATTATTATTATTAATATTATTAAAGGACAGTGTTTCTTTGCAGGGACATATAATGCATTAATATATTATTATTATTAATATTATAAAAGGACAGGGTTTCTTTGCAGGGACATATAATGCATTAATATATTATTATTAATATTATTAAATAAAATAGTTGCCCACCTCTGGTGCAGGCCTTGCTAATCTGTAGAGTTCTCCTCACTCCAGCTTTTCCCCATTCAGTTTTACCATAGCACTCTAGGATCTCCGTTTGAACTCTATGGCTTTTCTTGATTCTGAACTCTTCCTTCTCCTCTCCGTGCTCTTTTCACTCCTGCTGCCCTTCTCTCAGCAGTTCTTATGTACTTCTGCTCTGTCCTTCTATCTAAACCCCCTTCCTGGGTGTTTAAATGGCTTTTTTCGTCAGTCCTCCAGCCCCTCTAGGAGTCTCGATCTGGATCTCTCTATCGTTTCCGGCTCCTTTTTCACTTCCTGGAGGAGGCCTTTCACTCTAATTAGGCACCAAGCATGGAAAGGCCCCGATTTGACTGTGAGTTATGTCTGCAAAGCTATTTTGGAGGGGGAAATTTTCCTGTTGGGTGGGCATCCGAAATATTTACTAATCTAACGAAAATTTGGGCACAGAGAGTGCGGAAAAGAAAGTCCACTTCCGGGATTGGCCCTGCGATGCGTATAAACTTGAAAGTCCCATACATACGAATCCCTTCCGATTTCTTTTAATTTTAATAACTTTTTTCTCATGCCTAGTGCTTACTACCAGCTTCAGCTGATACACTAGCTGCATCTCTTCCTAGAATCGAAGGACTTAAAGATGGTAGGGTATGCACTGATAACCTCAAGGTTGGGCTTCTGCAATCACTTTACATTGAACTAACACTGTATCAAGCTCAGAGACTCTAAGGCAGTGGTTCTCAACTTGTGGGCCCCCAGATGTTTTGCCTTCAACTCCCAGAAATCCTAACAGCTGGTAAAATGGCTGGGATTTCTGGGAGTTGTAAGCCAAAACACCTGGGGATCCACAGGTTGAGAACCACTGACCTAAGGTCTTCAATAGTGGTAGTTTTCCAAAGCTTATTTTGCACAAAAATTACAATTTCCTCCCATGCTAGAAACATATGTTTCTGCATCTAATATAACATTCTCACACAGAAAATATTCCAACAGAAAATACTATTTTCTGGGAATTGGGGACATGTCCAGATTTGAACAAAACAAGTTCTGAACTATGAACATTCTATTCAGTCCCGGGTTCTGCTCAGGCTTTCCAACACTTGAGATCTCCCCCCCCTATTTTTGAATATTCTTTCAATCCCTACTTAGGAGATGAATGTTATATGACTCAGTTGTATATAAAGTCCATGTACAAAAGGTTGCAGGTAAAGTCTGTAGATAGCTCCTGGAAATAATGTTCCATGGAAACAGTTACAGGAAACAGGTCCCCAAAGAAATTGCAGGAAATAAATAAACAAACAAACTTATTCCCCCAGAAAAGAGCTATTAAGTATATAACAAATTAAGTAAAATGGGTGAAAAATGTATTGGTCAATATATATTGCACAAGTTCGCAGCTTGGGAGTGATCCTGGACTCATCGCTGAGCCTGAAATGCCAGGTTTCAGCGGTGACCACAAGAGCTTTTGCATAGTTAAAACTTGTGCGCCAGCTGCGCCCATACCTTGGAAGGTCTGACTTAGCCACGGTGATCCACACTCTGGTTACATCCCAAACAGACTACTTCAATGCACTCTATGTGGGGTTGCCTCTGAAGACTCTCTGGAAGCTTCAACTAGTCCAATGCTTGGCAGCCAGTTTGCTCAAGGGTACGGTACACAAATTGCATATTCTTTGACTCCCTTCTGTAGAACTTGAACTGTATCATTAATTATGAATGTTATTTACAGAACTATGTCTTCCTGTGATGCACCATCTACATCATGCACCTTTGCCACTTGACAAAGCCGACCCGTGGCAAAACAGATTGGGCACTGCAGCTCAACCATTGCAGCATGCCCGGCGTCCTGTGATATACTAATCGGAACATCATTCTTCACCTTCGCCATAGCACTTACCTTGGATTACAAATGGGCTGTTCCCAAACACTCATTGGCGTGTCTTGTTTGTGAAGGCTTTATTGGAACCCTTATAATTGCGGATTTTTCTGCCTCATTGGTTATATATTCAAATTTTGTGGATCTCTTTCTTTGGACTCACTTCCTTCACTCCAACATGGACAACCTATGTATCGAGGTATTCTGCTACTAGCAGTGCAGTGAACTATAATTTCCTCTGATATGAACATGATGAATATTATTCTCTATGTTAGAGATCTATGATATGAATATGTTCTGGTGACCTATTTACTGACTCTAATATATATTTTGGATTTTTCATATGATAACAAGTTCCTAGTGTTTGTTGTACTTGTAACTTTCTACAGTATATATTGCTATTAGTCACAATTAGCTTCAGAGCACAATTCAAAATGCTGGTGTTAACCTACAAAACCCTATACGGCTCTGGTCCGGTTTACCTGTTTGAATGTATTTCCCCCTATAAACCATCAAGGACTTTAAAATCTTCTGGAGAGGCCCTGATCTCGCTCCCACCATCTTTGCAGGCATGTTTGGTGGGGATGAGAGACAAGGCCTTCTCTGTGGTGGCCCCCTGGCTATGGAACTTTCTCCCCGGTGAGATTAGGTCTGCCCCCTCTCTCCTGTACTTCAGGAACCAGCTAAAAGCATGGCTTTGGAGTCAGGCATTTGCAAATTGATGGATGATCCGATATAGAATAAGAGTTATTTGACCACAACATTTTAGACTGAGTTGGATGTTGTTTTTAATGTGATAAATTGTTTTATATGTATTTTAGAACTTATTTATTATATGTTGATTTATGGTGTTATTTATTGTATAGCACTGAATGTTGCTGTTAGTCATTCTGATTCTCTCCACGGAGGTAGACAAGAATGGGATATAAAAGTTCTAAATAAATAAAATAAATAAATAAACAACATCATCTGAACTATTGGCCGACTCATTTTTGGGTCCAAATTGGGAATCAATGTTTTTCATTGTTTAGACTTGGGTCTCATCTCAATGATATCTCATTACATACATATATGCATATAAAGCAACCCAACAACTCTGAAATCCCTAAGAATTCTCACCCCAAGCATTTTAGTTAAGGGATACTCAACTGTACTAGGTCATATCATGAGCACAGTATAAATACTTCTATTCTTTGGGCATACATTCATGTCTGGAAGGGAAATATTTAATTTTAGGAATGCCACATCCTCCCCAGTTCCCAAAAAGAAGTCCAAGGTATATAAGACATCTGTGCTTGTTTATATGCTTGTGTGTGTGTGTGTGTGTGTGTGTGTGTGTGAGAGAGAGAGAGAGAGAGAGAGAGAGAGAGAGAGAGAGAGAGAGATCTGTCTATATAGTTATAGACACTGATGATTATGTGGCAAACTAAATCTCTGAGTAAACAAACCAACTTGTCTGCATGCGCTCAAAATTGGGAAACTAGTCAGGTTATATAATAAAAACTCCCAAGGGTATCATACATCATAGTTGCCAGTAGCCATAGCAGGGCAAAATTCATTTTCAGGCCAAATCTTTTTATTTATTCACTCAGACATTCAGATGTATAGGAGGTCTGAGGAAATTTTCCTGGATTTATATTTTTCAGCATGTCCTTTTTTGTCAACGATTGCTTGTAAATAGTTGAGACTATCCACACAGAATGGCTGGAAGGCACAAACCATTTTAAGGATTTTACATTTCAAGCTGGTTGCTAATCCCCAGTGGACTATAAAAAGTGAATTTCTCCAATGCAATTGTTAAGGTCTGGAGGCATTTTCTTTTGGGAAAAGCTAGGTTTATGAGAGAAGGTGAAACACCTATCATAGAATTGGTAAATTAAATTTAGATTTAGCTCTAGTGACACCGCTTTGGAGCAGATGGACCGAATTGTTGCTAATACATCACTTCTATCGGTACACAGTAACCAATGCTACTTCAATACAGAGCCTTCAATTAGATTTATTCTCTCATCTAGTATCAGTAATTTTCTAAATTCTACAGCATGGTACCATTAAGACAAGACTTTTGGAGCAGATGTTTGAGATCTCACAGCTCTCACATGCTGAAGGGAGAGCAAAAGAACTGCTAAAATCATTTTTCATTTTCAACCTTTTACTGTGGACTGATTACCCCTACCCAGTACCCACCGTGCATTGATTTAAAAATATCCTCTAATCAAATGCTTTCATTTTACCAATAAATGGGGTTGGCATTGGTTGTTCATAAATGTATACTGTTTTGACTTCAACTACTCCCATAAAGTAAGCCTTAAATGTAATCCTGGATCTCTAATTTTCATGGATAATCTCTAGAACTGTACAAATTCTCCAGCTTGGAAGATTCATCTTCAGACAAGAGGAAAGGACTATGTGCACATCTCCAGCTCATATAAAAGAGTGGCAGTTTACAAGGATTAATTGACTACAACTTGTGAGGGTTCTTAAGCAGTCTCTGTGGTGTCATGAATAGTTTGGATGGTGAGGGCAAGGAGATGTTGGCTGAAGGGCCAGTTTTGGAGCTGGAGCCTTGCATTGTCCAACAGCTCACTCAGCTGTGTTTGGAAAAAGAGCCTAGGGAGATAGCTATCACTCCTCTGTGTGCAGAGCAAGTACAAGCAAGCTCCTCTGGGCAGATAGAGGAAGGATTAAGTGTCCCAGCTTTAGTAGGCCCCTTCTACACTGCTATATAATCCGGATTATCAAAACAGGTAATCCACTTTATTTGCTATGAATGGGATTATATCAATCTGCACTGCTATATTAGCCAGTTCTTATCTGATAATCTGGATTTTATATGGCAGTGTAGAAGGAGCCAGGCCATAGACCTGTGAAGAGGGACAGGTCAATTTCACAGATCCTCTCGATTAGCAGAGAAATGTGCTAGTAATAGATACACATGAAAACCTGGTAGTGTGGTACCTTGTTACTGGCAGCAATGTCAGTGTTTGCAGCTGTGTCCTTGCATTGTCACTTATCCTAGATTTGTGATATTTGGACTTACTCTTGGACTCTGGCTTTTGAATTTTATTTGACCTTGGACTCTAGAACTATGTTTGTATTTGGATTTTACTTTGGACCTTTGAATGGGCTCTCAGCTCCCTCGGCAGGGGCGGTTTTTCCATTAGGCCGAGTAAGCGGCCGCGTAGGGCAATGCCTCCTGGGAGGGGCGCCGCCGCGCCGGCCGCCCCACCCTGCACTGCCCCACCACCACGCCTCGCGGCGCCGCCAGGTGGAGGCGTGCTCGGGAGCCAGTGCTGCCCGTGCCGTGTCTCTGCAGCCGGCGGCGCAGCCGCGTGGGACGCACATGCGCAACCACGCAGGACACCGGCGCGCAAGCACGCGGCTGTGCCAGGTGCCAGCGCGCATATGTGCAGCCGCGCGGGATGCCAGCGCGCATGCGCGGTGGCGTCCAGAAGCCACCGGGGGGGGGCAAAATAATCTTCGCTTACCATGATGGGAGAGGTAAGACCGCCCCTGTCCCCCAGTGTGTTTCTCTACTGTTGTTTCTCAGTTGGACTCTTTCAATTAAACTGAGATTGTTTGTTAACTTTGCACTTATAAACATGGTTGAGGCTCATGACATGTAGCTTCTTTCTTATCTTGCCATCATTGTGGTGTCAGGGGTCATCCTCCACTTTCCTCTGTATCCACCTTCTGGATAGAATCTAGTTGACTAGGTTCAATGTTCCTTATCCCATCTCTTCAAGTAAGTGAGGAGGAAGAATTCCTTTCACCTTGAGCCAGGTTCAGCCTTAATTTCCAAACAGGAAAATAAGTTCTGGGTTTGTTCATAGTGTTTGAATGACAAGCTATGGTTCTTGTTTAATGATGGTTTTGGCCTGGGCATTCTGATTGACAACCTATTTTCAAGATTATTTACAGGCCAATACGTGGCAGAATCCTTAGCTTAAATAAAGACCACTTTTCAGCATTTCAAGAACAGTTTCTTCTTTCTCTTGCACATTTCATTGGAAGCTCTCCAGTTTTTGCTCTTTAGGAATATAAAGTACCCAAGGGCAGTAGGAGAATGCATAGGTATACTATTGGCAGTGACATTTCAAGGTCATCTTTGTCTTGTCTTCTGCTTCACTTTCTACATATACTCTTCTGTCCCAACCAAAATCTAGCCCACTGACAAATTGAGCAAAACAAAACACTAAAATTCCATGCAGTATATTTGACTGCTAGACAATGATTGATGCTTTCTTTCCCAACCCTGATCAGCCTGAAGGTTGTGATCAGCTGGGGTTATCTTTCTCGCTCATTTCTTCCTCCTTTTCCACTTTCAAAGCAGCAAGCCTATCAAGACCCAGCTAATGAATAAAACAAAAACTCAGTGGGACAGCAAAATGCTTCTGATTATCATCCAAATTCATGTGACTTAGTTCTAAACAGGAAGATTCCTAGCAATGAACGAACACAACTGAAAATCATAATAGATACCACAAATTCTGACATAGTTGTTTTGACTGACTAAAAATTGAAGTAGCCCGTTTCAAATTGAAACTCCAAGCAGGGATTTGCTGCAGACCCTTCAACATATCTGTTCTTATTAATATTTGTCATCTTTCCCACACTCTTGCTTGGCTGTATGTTTTCCTCTCTGAAATGTTGGAAAGTATGCAAACAAGGTCTAATATTAAGACCTAGCAGTACTAGTCTCAAGATGTATGGTTCACTTTATTATACCTGAATCATATCAATAACTTGTTATTATTATTTTATACCACACTTTATCTCCCCAAAAGAGACTCAAAGTGACTTGACATTAAAGCATTGGCATCCAATTTAAAATATACAAATATTAAAACAGAATTAAACAGTAATAAACAACTAGGGCTCCTACCTGGACTGGGATTGCATTATATAAGAGACTAAACCAAAACCTTCCACACTTTTTTCTTCTCATCCTGACTTGGATAACATGATTACCTGCAAGTACCTGAAATGTACAAGGACATCCACATGCTGCTATGGAATTAACATAACATCTGTTCTTGCCCCTTAAAGTGGGTATATACAGGAAATAGTACTGTGATATATATATATATATATATATATATATATATATATATATATATATATATCCCATTATATTTTGGATTTCTTTGTATCCATGAGGAACCAACTGTGGGCCCTTCCAGACAGGGCCCAAAATCCGGGAGCTCTCACACTTTTAGCAAAGGCATCTAAATGACCTATCCAGTAAAAGCGAATTAATTTGAGACAAAGCAGGAAAACTAATTACATAGCCCATTAGATCTGGCCCTTTTTGAAAGACTGGGTTCTAATAAGCTATGGGCTCTGTGTGGACAGACCCATGGGTAATTGACTACTCTGAGGTCTGTCCACACACCCATCTCATACTTTTTTACATTCCTGGAGCTCAAAGATACAAGATGGTGACCACCCTCTTTCCAACCACCCACATCCCAAAGCAAGCTTTAAAAATAAAGAAAACCTTACTGGGCTGTCATTAGGCCTATCTGCAGGCTCCTGGAACATACCAATGATGTGCCAGAAAGCAAGGGGAGGAATTGATCCCCCCTCTCGTGCTTCCTGATGTCTCATTGGTACATTCCAGTAGCCTACATAGAGACCTAATGGTGGCCTGGTAAGTTTCCCTGTATTTTAAGGCTTTTAGAGGAGGATTTGGGGTGGCCCTAATGCAGTGTGATAGTTACTGTGCTGTAATGGGGATAATCCCCAGAAAAATCCATTCCCCCTTCCCACCAGGTTATGCAGACTTAAACCCACTTTGTAGTAAGTTTCTTAAACCCTCTCCAAAGTGAGTTTAATGTATGTCTGGAAGCGCCCTAAGGCAACCTGCAGCTACCATGACACCCATATGACCATGTCCCACATTTAACACATTATTTACTATTTTGAATCTATATATGGGATTGCATGTAGCTGTTTGTTCATTGGATTCTTCCTCTTTGTGGAATATTTGATATCAACTGATTCTGTTTCTCTGCTATTCAATCACTTTAAGAAAAGGAAAAGATGGGAAAGCATGCATTTTTTTCGTCCACACTACAATTTCTAAACCCTCAAGTTCTTTAACCTGTGTACTGTATATGTAACAGGTTTTGAATTGTTCAAAAGGAAATGAAGACATTTGTCTTAGCCAAACTCAGCTGGTACAGCTATTCCTAGTCCTGAGAGGACCATATTGTATCTGTCTACAGCATAAGAGTTAATAGGGCAAGCCAACTTCACCACTAAGTACATGGAAATTGAAATCCAGACCTTTAACAGTTATAATGGCCTGAATGTATTCGTTTTTTAAAATTATTTTTCTTCTCACTCATCAGACTGGGTTATGTCTGTGCTCTGTGTAAACATGCTGATATTGCTATCATCCTTCTTTTCCTGCTTGAATGGACAGATGATCCTGGCAGCATGTAGCTTCCATGTCAGTCGGTTGGTGATGCGTCTCCAGATTTATTTTTAAAAGCTATCCAAGATGTTGGATCCTATCCCCCAAACAACTTCAGTGCCTTGGATGGTTTCTTTGAAGTTTATACAAAAACCTGGAATGGATTTACTTCCAAATAGATATGGAAGCCATCAGCCCAACTGCCAGATGGTTTCTTTCTTCCTACCCTTAAATTGCAGGGAATTGCCATTGCACTCTTGCTGTGCTTACTTCATTTCCATGCCACTAAATACACTTCAAAGCGGCATGTGCATGAAAAATGCTGCCATTTCCTCTTTTGCTTCGCAACTCTTCACTTACCTCCCAGATGCTATTTAAAAGCTTCCTGTATGTATTGAAATTCATTCAAATGGTATTTGCTCAGTCACATCCCAACTGCAGCTCCTGAATCTCATATCAAACTTCCACTCACCTAAATAATTTGCTTTAAAATGTTTTGCACTTTCCCTTTCAGTGGCTGGCTAACTCTAAATCCTATTTAGCTCCCGAAGAGGACTTTGGATATCCGCTCCCTCCTACAACTCAGCAGCATTCATGTGCTTATTTCAACACTGATACTAGTTTAGAAAATGGCTTTAAAGTCTCAAACGAGAGGGGGGGGGCACCTTTTTGGTCCAGATATTTTTTCACTCTATCATTTCTTTGCAGAGGATGAATGTTTACCTGGTTCTACTGAGAAGCACATCATTTGTTTCGCTGAGTCTGGTATTAAGCTTAGGCTGTATTGCACAAGGATAAGAATTTCAAAGTCTGGCAACGCAACCTCCCCTTTACAACTCAACACCATATATGAGACTGATGGCTGAAAAACAAGTACACCATGCTACTGCAAGTCTGTAGGTTGTGGAATAAATTATTTTGCAGATATGCCTTTTCTCCCTCACTTGGGCAGTTCACTGTATTAGGAAATCTGCACTTTGAAACACACACACACACACACACACACACACACACACACATATATATATATATATATATATATATATCTTCTACTTAATTCAGTTTCAAATGAGAACATAACCAAAGAGTCAATGGTGCCATCCTTCAGATGGAATCAGTTAAGAGATTTTACACATGCACACACTCACGCATGCACACACGCACGCGCGCACACACACACACACACACACACACACACTTTACATGTCCTTTAACACTTGTCCTTAAACACTGATTTAGTGCTAAGCAGACCTCTGGGGTAAATGTTCAGATAAAACAAGAAGGGTGGGAAGGTCACAGCAATGTGGTGACAGGAACACAAAGGTAGAGTGGTCCAATGCACCCTGAACAATCCTCTATAGTTGTCTGTGATAGTGCTTATTTTTAACCCTGCACTAAATCAGTCCATAAGTGGACAGGCTGTCATCGTATGCGATATACTGGCAGATGGGTTGGCTTCTGGAGACTGTTTTTAATAGAACCCAAACACAGCTTGGCACAAAAGGTGCTTCCTTTGAAATCAAGGATTCAAAACATTGGGGGTGGGGGGTGGTAAGTGTAGACCTTGAAAAACCTAGAATCATAGAATCGTAGAGTTGGAAGAGACTTCATGGGCCATCCAGTCCAACCCACTGCCAAGAAGCAGAAAAATTGCATTCAAAGCACGTCCAACTGATGGCCATCCAGTCTCTGTTTAAAAACCTCCAAAGAAGGAGCTTCCACCACATTCCTGGGCAGAGAGTTCCACTGCTGAACAGCTCTCATAGTCAGGAAGTTCTTCCTAATGTTCAGATGGAATCTCCTTTCTTGTAGTTGTTAGCCATTATTCCGTATCCTAGTCTCCAGGGCAACAAGAAAACAAGCTTGCTCCCTACTCCCTATGATTTCCTCTCACATATTTATACATGGCTATCATGTCTCCTCTCAACCTTCTCTTCTTCAGGCTAAACATGCCCAGCTCTTTAAGCTGCTCCTCATAGGACTTGTTCTCCAGACCCTTGATCATTTTAGTCGCTTTCCTCTGGACACATTACAGCTTGTCAACATCTCCTTTCAATTGTGGTGCCTGGAATTAGACACAGTATTTCAGGTGTGATCTAACCAAGGCAAAATACAAGGGTAGCATGACTTCCCTGGATCAAGGCACTATACTCCTATTGATGCAGGCCGCCACATCACATTGTTGGCTCATGTTTAACTTCTTGTCCATGAGGACCCCAAGATCTTTTTCACACGTACTGCTCTCGAGCCATGCGTCCCCCATTCTGTATCTTTGCATTTCATTTTTTTTCTGCCTAAGTGGAGTATCTTGCATTTGTCATTGTTGAACTTCATTTTGTTCGTATTGACCCATCTTTCTAATCCGTTAAGATAGTTTTGAATTCTGTCTTCTGGAGTATTGGTTATCCCTCCCAATTTGGTGTCGTCTGCACACCAGGCTTGATTATCATGCCTTCTAACCCTTCGTCTAAGTGATTAATAAAGATGTTGAACAGGACCGGGCCCAGGACGGAACCCGGCGGCACTCCGCTCATCACTTCTTTCCAGGATGAAGAGGAAGCATTGGTGAGCACCCTCTAGGTTCAATCTCTCAACCTATTACAGATCCACCTAACCGTAGTTTTGCCTAGCCCACATTTGACTAGTTTGTTTGCCAGAAGGACATGGGAGAACTTATCGAAGGCCTTACTGAAGTCCAGATACGCTACATCCACAGCATTCATTGCATTTACCCAGCTTGTAACTGTATTGGGGGGGGGAATCAGATTAGTCTGGCATGACTTGTTTTTGAAAAATCCATGTTGACTATTAGTGATGACCACATTTGTTTCTAAGTGTCTGAAGACCACTTCCTTAACAATCTTTTCCAGAATCTTGTCTGGTATAGACGTGAGGCAGACCAGACAGTAATTGTTTGGGTCGTCCTTTTTTCCCTTCTTGAAGATTGGGACCACATTTGCCCTCCTCCAATCTGCTGGGACTTCTCTTATTCTCCAAGAACTCTCAAAGATGATTGCCAATGGTTCCAATATGGCTTCCGCTAGAAGCATGTGGACTTTTGAAGCATGGACTAGAAAATTTGGAAATTTAAATTCACTAAAATAGCTTTTCCAAGATCTCAATTTTTATTTATTTATTTATTAGGAGAGTTTCTACTCTGCCTTTCTCCACAATGCGGACCCAAGATTGCTTACAGCATACCAGCATATAAAATTCATCACACAGAAATACCTTAAAATGGAAAACAGTAATAAAACATCAATCAATAAAAATCATAAGATAAAAGTAATAGCCTCCTTTTCTAGTTACTTCTACTACACAACTGGCAGTCAAAAATTCTTGTCAACCTGTTCCTGTCAATCTACTGCAAATTACCTGACTTTATATCAGTACTATTTCTTGTCTATCCCCTCCTTAAGGGACAATAACAGATGTTATGTTAATTCCATAGCATGTAGATGTCCCTGTACATTTCAGACACTTGCAGGTAATCATGTAATCCAGGTCAGGATGACAAGAAAAAAGTGTGGGAGGTATCGGTTTAATCTCTTTATATAACGCAATCCCAGTCCAGATAGGGGCCCTGGTTGTTTATTCTTTCCGTAAAGACCTAAAAACTTCAATTTTCCAGTGTGTCTTTGATTAATCAGTTCACTAGTTGATTTGTCCCTTTTAGCCCTAATGTAATATCTTGCTCTTGCACTTTACTCTTGCACTTTACGCTTCGCACTTGCTGTTGTATTGCACAAGCCCTTGCCTCACCCTTTCAGTTCTGAACATGCCCACTGTGCTTGGCTACTGGTTGTTGGTTGTTGATGGTTCATGTTTTTATGGTATTTCATATATGTCTTTTATTGTGCTATATTTTAACTCTGTTTGACAGGAGATGGTGGCGGTATATAAGAATAAAGAAGTTGTTGTTGTTGTTATAATAAAAGGAATAAGCCAGCATAATGTAGCCATCTGAGTGCAGGACTTGGGCTCTAGAAGACTTTGAAGTTGCAATTTAGCTTATGGAAAGGAGGAGGATTAAGTACATCTATATGCACTCTCATCGAGCTGCCAATATCTGCCCTGTTAATCTGCAGTTCACCATCCCCCCATCCAACAATTTTAGTCTAATTTTAGAAACGTCTTAATGAGATTTAATATGTTTGTAATTATGTGTATTGTGTTACATCTGGTTTACTTAAGTTGTTTTCTAATTTATTGAGTTGTTTTTAATTTGTTTATATATTATTGTTGACACTGAATGTTTGCCACTGTGTGTTCTGTTTTAAACTGCCTGAGTCCCTTCAATTTCATTCATTCGTTCACTCACTCTCTCATACCAAGAGGATGGCAATGGCAAACTCCCTCTAATTAAATCTGATTTTAAAAACCCTAGGATATGGTCATTATACATTGGAATCGGCACATAACAGAATGTTTCAAAAAGCAGAGGTGTAATTGTATACTATGAACCTATTGTAAAGTATATGTTCTAGGGCTGGCCTGGGTGCATGAAGGACAACTGGCAAATAGTGTCTCTCTACTTACCTGTTCATGTAAAAGGACATAGCAACACTCATCCAAAAGTTATTTTTGGTCAAAGAAACAGTAGATCCCATTAGCCACTATGCTCTCCCTGACATTGAAAATTCGGGCATAATGAATACACTACCAATGATTTGATGCCCTTTCAAAACAACCAAAGCAGGTTCTTGCGATGTCGGTGCCTTCTTGCAAGTGGACTATATCCGCAAACACACACACACACAAATCGTCACAGAACCTAGAGCAATGATTCTCAACCTTCCTAATGCCACAATCCCTTGATACTGTTCCTCATGTTGTTCTGACCCCCAACCATAAAATTATTTCCACTGCTACTTCATAACTGTAATTTTGCTACTTTTATGAATCATAATATAAATATCGGATATGCAGGATGTATTCTCATTCACTGGACCAAACTATGCACAAATACCCAATATGCCCAAATTGGAATTCTGGTGGGGGTTTTTTGGGGGGGGGATTGATTTTGTCATTTGGAAGTTACAGTTGCTGAGATTTATAGTTCACCTACAACCAAAGAGCATTCTGAACTCTACTGATGATGGAATTGAACCAAACTTGGCACACAGAACACCCATGAGCAACCGAAAATACTGGAAGTGGGCATTGTCCTTGAGTTTTGGAGTGTTTGTTGGGCATTGACCTTGAGTTTTGGAGTTGTAGTTGACCTACATCCAGAGAGCACTATGGACTCACACAATGATGGATCTGGACCAAACTTAGCATGAATACCGAATACGACAAAATGTGGCGGAGTTTTTGGAAAATAGGCCTCGACATTGGGAGTTGTAGTTGCTGGGATTTATAGTTCACCTACAATCAAAGAGCATTCTGAACCCCACCAATGATAGAAATGGGCCAAACTTCCCACACAGAACCCCCATGACCAACAGAAAATACTGCATTTTCTAATGGTATTTGGCAACCCCTCTGACACCCCTTTGCGGCCCTCCCCCGTGTCCTGACCCCCAGGTTGAGAAACACTGTCCTAGACTGTATAGATATTTATGTATCTTGAATATGAACATAGTAATCCATTCTCCACACACCACAACCTATTAGCCGTGCTGATATTTTTCTAACCAGTTGATTATTCTACATTTAGGTCTATTCAATCCAATCACTACTCATTTTTACCAAAGGTTCCTTTGTTCCGAAAATATATATACTATGTATATCCGATAGCACTCTAGAAGAGTATATAATTGAGACGGTAACTCTTCTTCACCCCAGGGGAGATCATTAATGTTGATACATTTATAGTAATTAATGGTGTGTAGCTGTTGGAAAGAATAGCCAGCAATATTTTTTTTATTCTTGACTACTGTTTTATCTTAGGTCAGCCTAATTTCTAGTCAATGGGCATGTATTTGCATAATTTGTGAGGTACAGCATGCATTTAAATATCTGAACATATGCAATTGTGCATGCTGTATGCGTTTTAAAAAAATAAAAATAAACCAGGTGCCATAAGGTTAGCGTGGAAATAGGGCACTTCTAAGCATTTACATTATTTACAAAGCATTCGAAGTAGTGAATTAATGAATATATCCATTGTAAGTGCTAAATGAAGAACCATTCAAATTGCCCTTGAAAGTTGCAAATAACTTTTGCAAAATTTTCTGTCAGAGATGAAGGACAAGATGAAGGTCCTTTCTAAAGCACAGGAGATGGGTGGGCGGGTAGTTGAAATATATTTCGGCACTTGTATTGGAGCCCACTTGTGCTGGCAGGACTGAAGACTGACAGGCTGGACATTCGAATCCGAAGAGAGAACAGATGAGCTCCCTCTGTCAGCTCCAGCTCCTCATGCAGGGACATGAGAGAAGCCTCCCACAAGGATGGTAAAACATCAAGTCACCCCCGACATGAAAAAAGCACTTGTATTGGAATAATAAAGTAGTATTTGTACATCTTATGTAGAAGGCTACTTGAGCATCAAGGGGAAATGATGTAAAACACCTCTGCCCTCCAACAGAGAAGAGAACTGGAGAGAGCAGAAAGAATAATCAGTTTGCCTTGCCAACCCACCCTCCCAAATTGTCTTCTGCCTAAAATGATCACCATACTTTCTATTGACAGGGACAGCCTTGAGCTTCAATAGGAAGTATTTGACATTTCATCTAGGTAAGGTATTTTGCCCTCATTAGTAATATGGATAATATTGCTCATATTTATTCCCTTTCATTTCGAAGAGAATGCGTTTTTCCAAGCCTGCAAACAAAAAGGAATTCTAGGCTTTAAGGGAGTTGACAATTCTTTATTATAAGAATGAAACAGTATAACAAGATGTTAGATCAGTTATTGAAACTAACATTTGGATAAGGTTTCATTTGATCTGATTCTGAATCATAACATTTATTGTTGTGAGTAGGGTGGGGAAAACCCATAGAAAATGGTATCCCTTCGTTTTGGGGTTGTTGTTTTTTTTAAAAAAAATCTTTTTATACACTTTGTGATAAGAATACTGAATGTCAGACACAAATTGTGTCAGGTGCTCATATGTAGGAAAACATGCTTGCCATGGGAGTACAAAAATAAAAATTTATTTGTTAAATTACACATAAATATAAGGTACAAATGTATTTTTAAAATACAGTTAAAGATAATCACACTTGCATTGTGTACATATGAAAATACAGTATTTTAATATTCAACATACACAGACACATTTATGATAAATGTAACTAATTGGCAATGCCAGTTCTTTTCATTCTGGGTTCCCATCCCGCAGTTTTCCATAAATATGGAAAAATAATAATACACTGTGAAACCAAACACTTTAGTTTTGCCGGACATCTTGTAGTAGCTTGTTGATTTCTGCCACCAGCTCGCTAGCATCCATTAGTTCATGTTTACCATCACTGAGGTGGTTAAGGACATTGTCAAAGTCATCTTCTTCATAGTTCTCTGGGATTTCCTCCATGGCGGGAAGCCATTTTGAAGATGGCTGGGCACCTGAATGAGTCCCCAAAGGAAGCCCAGCGCTGTTCACAGGGTTTTGGAAGTGTGTACTGGCTGCCCATGCGGCCACCCCTTGTGGATAGCTGACAGTCTTGGCAGGCAAGGGTCCTTTCCTACGCTCAAGTGAGCTGGAGGGATCCATTTCATTGCATTCAGTGTAGGCATCTAATGAAGGAGGCAACAGACGCTGGAAAACATTATTCATTTCAGAGAGTAGAGATGAGGTACAAATGTCACCAGATTCTTCCTCATTCTGACTATCTTTACCAAAAGTTGAAAAGCTCTTCTTTTTCTCAGATGATTCGACAGCTTGAGAGTCCTCTTCCAATACCTGCTGCTGCTGTGGTTGGGTTTGTTGTGGCTGAAATTCTTCTCCAGGAATAAACATATTACTTCTATAATCAGAAGATGGAGAAGGTAGAGGTGGCATCCAGCATTGGTCAGAATGCCCTAGGACTCTGCATTCTTCCGTGCATAATCTCATTGCTGTAAGCAAAATAAATGTGGTAAGTCAATATAATTGTGTCCAAACACAATGTGTTGTTATCAACCTGTAATCCTATAAATTGAATGTGAGCAACTTCACACAGTTGACTCTCTAGAGCCCATCAAAATCTGTTTTCTGTTGCAGGTTTCATTAAAACATTGTGGAAATGGTGGTAACCATCAAATAATCTTCTAACGTGTTGTCCACTGCAGAAACATATTTATGTTGCAGGAAGTTGTGCTATGAGTAAATCAGTTGACACAACATTTTGGCATGGCAGCAAAAACCTTGCTGGTGATGTAACCTCTAGTGAAGTGCTTCTCAACCTGTGGGTCCCCAGATGTTTTGGCCTTCAACTCCTAGAAATCCTAACAGTTGGTAAACTAGCTGGGATTTCTGGGAGTTGTAGGCCAAAACACATGGGGATACACAGGTTGAGAACCACTGCTCTAGTGTCTCCAAAAATATTCACAACCTAGGGAGCCAGTATCTGAACACGCAGTAGTTCTCAACCTTTTGGTCATCCCGGTGTTTTAGACTTCAACTTCCGGAAGTCCCAGCCAGCTTACCGTTAGGAATTGTTGGAGCTGAAGCTCAAAACACCTGGAGGACCAAAGGTAGGGAATGGGACTATGAGGATAATTCTAAAGTCTTCAAATGTATGAGGATATAGTGTTCCTCTTCACATGTCATTAGTCTAATACTCCCACCAATTTTGAACACAGGCTGTGCTGACTAGGGTTGATGGGAATTACAGTCAGCTGGGAATGCACTTTGCCCATGGCTGCTTGAAATAGTTTGGTCAATACTTATTTCCAAGTGTCCTGGGAGTGGTTGGAACATAAAATTTCCTGTCCAAAAAATAAAATTGAAGACATGTTAACTGAAGGGAAACTACTCTAGGAGATACACTAGTAGCAGGGTGTAAATTGGCAAAGGAAACAAACATTTCCTGATAAATACCTACGAAATGTTGAAGATTAATGTTTCCAAAGCGAAATTCTTTACCAGTTTTGTCAATTGGATGTGCAGAGTGATTAAGAGGTATACCCAAGCTATTTATGATAGAAAAAAGGCAATCTGTCATTAGCAAGATGCTTGCATTTCACATTTTAGTGAGCTTTACAAAGATGGCTAACTTTGTATGATCTGTGCACCCTCAGGCTAATTCAGACCTCCATGTGTGCTGTCAGATTTTACACATCCAATTTTATTCTTTTGACATTTGAAAATTCTTATAATAGTTTACACTTTCGTATATTGTTTCTGGAAGAAGCTGAGACAGTGAATGTCAAATTACTAATGACTTATTGGTGACCTTCCAAAAGCCTTTGTGTATAGCAATCTGGGGTGTTTCAAAATGTTAGCTAAAATGACCTGCGAAATATCCAGGATGGATATTTTGCAGCTAACAAAAACTGTAGCACAAGATGACAAAAACTATCTGCTTTTTGAAAATCCTTTTTGCCTGCATTGATTTGATCAATCTATAATTGAGTTGTCAAGAACAAAAAAAATTTGAGGATTTTGGCATCCTTCTTATCATTAGTCTCACTACTATTTTCTTGTTCATTATATGTATGGAGCATGTATGGAACATCTGTTTGGGGAAATGCCAACATTGTTCTTAAAATATGGAGGGAAATCACATCAACAGCCATTGTAGCTGGATGAAAAACTGCAAAGAAAAAGAGAATTTGGCATTTTAACAATTAAAAAATAGTATAATCTGGCCACCTTGTCTTGCATGTTTGTTTGTTTTTTATAGTGGATTAAAGTTACCCCTCTCCGCTGGAAAAATACCTCTAACTCTGAGGAACTGAAAAAGACACACAAGTCAGATTCCTTAATGCTACTCTTGTTATTTTAGAGTGTTTTAATTAGAAATGCTTGAGAAAGGCATACCCTTTCATAATTAATAATTGGTAAAACTCATTGAAAGTTGCGGAAGTTACACAATTATTCCCAATGAGATAATACATCAGAACTTGTCTCACACCAGGTCTTTCTCCCTATCCCTCTAGCCCAGTTGGTCTACTGATGAACTATGACTCTTTTCCATACAACTGGAACCATTGGACCTCTAGCTAAGGCCCCAGTTACACTGCCATATAATGCAATTTCATAATGCAGTTTAGCTTCATTGAAGTGCATTATATGGCAATGTAAAGGTTTCCCCTGACATTAAGTCCAGTCCTGTCCAACTCTGAAGGTTGGTGCTCATCTCCATTTTTAAGCCAAAGAGCCGGTGTTGTCCACAGACACCTCCAAGGTCATTTGGCCAGCATGACTGCATGGAGTGCCGTTACCTTCCTGTAGAAATGGTACCTATTGATCTACTCATATTTGCATGTTTACAAACTGCTAGGTTGGCTGAAGCTGAAGCTAACAGTGGGAGCTCCCCCTGCTCCCACGATTTGAACCACCAACCTTTTGGTCAGCAAGTTCAGCAGCTCAGTGGTTTTACCTGCTGCACCACCAGGGGGCCCATCTGCCCCTGTAGTCTCATATAATGTGGTTCAATGCAGTTAAATTGCATGATATGGCAGTGTAAATGGGGCCTCACAGTTACCTATCACATGTATGCTTCCTAATTTTCCCTACATTATGAAGTTTACTTTTAAGCAAGAATGAATAAAAATCTAGTGTAAGATAAATAGTTCTGGTTGCAACACAATTGAAATCCTGGATGTGGAAGTACGACTGGACCAAAAGGACAGAAGTATTGTAACAAATAAACAGGAATAATGTAAGCTTGGCTGTCCTTGGTTTACCAACTGCAATACCTGGCTTAAATATGGATTTATCCCCTTCTAAATGCAAACCATCTTTTAAAATGTGGATGGGGAATTTGTGACCCTGCAGTGACTATGGATAATGGGAATTGCAGTCTAACAACATCTGGAGTGCCACGAATTGGCTCCCCTCCCAGCTTTGAAAAATATGCCATGTTTCTGGGATGGGCAACCCAGGCGTCACAGGTCATAAGCAGGTCATGGAAATTATTTATGCAGCCACCTTACATGAATAGCTTTTTAAAACATTCCAAAACCTCACCACCAACGTTTAGTATGAAATTGGGGAAATCTTATTAAAAATGTTTGTTTTAATAGCATGATTTGCTTTGCTATCTAAAGTCGAAACCACATCTGTTTTGACAAGGAGTTTTAGCATAACTCCCATGCTAAAAGAAAGGTGATATACAGTAGAGTCTCGCTTATCCAACATAAACAGGCCAGGAGAGCATTGGATAAGTGAAAATGTTGGATAATAAGAAGGGATTAATGAAAAGCCTATTAAATGTCAAATTACATTACGATTATACAAATTAAGCATCAAAACATCATGTTTAAGAAGTAATCGAAAAAGCAATTCAATACATGGTAACATTATGTAGCAATTACTGGATTTACGAATTTAGCACCAAAACGTTGCAATATATTGATCCAGAGAGGATGCAGACTGCGTTGGATAATACAGAACATTGGATGAGCGAAGGTTGGATAAGCAAGACTCTACTGAAGGGGTGCACACACTTTTTCAGCATGCGAGCTACTTATAATAAAACCAAGTCAGAAAGATCTACCTACCTCCTTAAGGCTAGAGATGGGAGGGGTGGGGCTTGGTGCAGCCTGGCTCCGCCCCCTCTGGCTTCAGCTCTACTAGCAATTTCTCCAGGCTTGAGGATGGCAATGCAAAGCAAGCCTTGTGCTAGCTATGCCACCACTGGCTTGGCACTGCCATCCTCAAGTCTGGAGAAGC
Organism: Anolis apletophallus; assembly: GCA_030556195.1. Lineage (NCBI taxonomy): Eukaryota > Metazoa > Chordata > Lepidosauria > Squamata > Anolidae > Anolis > Anolis apletophallus. Next base: position 64,878,613 of record JARBWK010000012.1, on the reverse strand, counting down.
TGCTGGTAGAGCTGAAGCCAGAGGGGGCAGAGCCAGGCCGTGCCAAGCCCCGCCCCCTCCGCACTGGCTTTGGAGCTCCCAGCAGCTTCTCCAGGCTTGAGGATGGAAATGCCAAGCCAGTGGTGGCATAGCTAGCACAAGGCTGGCTTGGCACTGCCCTCCTCAAGCCTGGAGAAGCTGCTGGTAGAGCTGAAGCCAGAGGGGGCAGAGCCAGGCTGTGCCAAGCCCCGCCCCCTCCCCACTGGCTTTGGAGCTTCCAGCAGCTTCTCCAGGCTTGAGGATGGCAATGCCAAGCCAGTGGTGGCATAGCTAGCACAAGGCTGACTTGGCCCTGCCCTCAAGCCTGGAGAAGCTGCTGGGAGTGCTGAAGCCGGGGGAGGGGTGGGGCTTGGCACATTCTGGTTCCGCCCCCCTCTGAGAAGCACCCCATCCGGCTGGGATCGACCTCCTTCGGTCCCGGGATTGACTGGTCGATCACGATCGACTTCCTGGGCAGCCCTGCTCTACTGTAATATAAATTAAATAAATAAAACTAGTTCACAAGCAAAGTTGCCCTATTTTTCTGTCTCCCAGTACAAGGCATCTAAAGTATGATCAATGTGATACATATGGATTTCATTATACACAACCATATATATATCAAATTACCATTAGCTCTGTTTTAAGGCAACACACAAAATGTGCTCCAGCTGTTTTGAAGATTAAGGTTTTTAAAAGCCAGCCCACAGAAGTGTCAAGTGTTACAATGAATAGTATATGTGGTATTTAAACTTTGAACAAGTCTGAAGCGCTTGGAGTAAGTTTGGAATTGTGAGGGTACTGGGAGACTAGAGATGTTTAGTTGAAAAGAGGAGAGAAGAAAGCTGCACATGAAAAAGTTCATTTGTTCTTTCCAGTGAGAACTTGCCTCACTGTGATTGTCAGAGACCACTGCAAATAAACTATTCAACTTTCATTACATTCTTACCTGCAGGAATTCTCCCATCTGTGAGGAAAAGGTCACTGAATCCTTCTCCAAGAAGTCTGTCAATTGGAGAATCTCTCCCCAAATCATAATCACTGTCTCCTGCTTCGCTGTCACCCCGGCCGCTGTCTTTCAAGCTGAACTTATCCATATCTTGAAGGGCATACCTGTGATAAAACAGAAGTGACATGTGGGTTAGACTCTGCCTCATTGGCTCATGTGTAGACCACTGCTTTCCTTAGGTAAAACTCCTTTCAACATTGATCTGACTAAACCCCTCACCTGTAGCTTCTAGAATATTTGTTTCCTCGAAAACTTGGCCTTGGCTGATACTGGCCTTGATGAAGCATTGAAAGAAGTTGAGAAACCTGTGGAAAAATACACACAAAAAATAAGATTCTTGAAAAATAAATATGAATTAGCCATGTCTTATTTTTTTAACTGTAGCTGCTTCCCCCATAACCTCCCTCTCTCTCTCTCTCCTAACATAGGAAAAGTACAAGATTATAGGAAATATTTACTAGTATATCATCAATACAGCTCAGCCCTGTCTCTTGGACCTCATCACACTAGATAATGAATCCACTTTAAATCCAGTTTCTGCCTCCTACAGAATTTTGGGGTTTGTAGTTTAGGGAGGAGCCTTTAACAGCCTCACTAAACTACAAACCCCAGAATCCTGCAGGAGGCAGAAACCAGATTTAAAGTGGATTCATTCCCTAGTGTGATGAAGTAGTTTTAGTGTCGGGATCCATAATAATTAAAGTCCTTTAGTCTGATCCTTAGACAAGCTAAGTGTTTGGATAGGAATTAGAACTACTAAAATATGTGTGACTACACAATCAGTCCACACTGAAGAGTTCTGGGCTATGACTCAGGCCTTAAAACACATTCATTAACAAATGTGCATGCACAGTTGTTGCAAGCTGTTAGAGCAGCTGCAGTTAAAATTACCCCAGTGTTGGTAATGAACTCCCTCTCATTGTTTTGTGTCATTTGGGTATGTAAATACATTATGAAATGTGTCAGAATGCAGACCCAGAAAAGCCTATCTTACTCGTGCACGCTGGAAGCATTTGTGAGAAAGGTTCCAAGTATGGACAAAGGATATTTTATAAACAACAGCAATAATAATTGTGTAATATTGCCAGCCACTTTTTAGGGTTTGAATGGTAATGAAGAGGTCATGTGGGACTTTCATGATTCAATCATAGAGAGAAAGAGAAGCTTATATGGGATATTTCACATTTCCTATGTCAAAATAACTTCAGTGTGTTGTTGTGAGTTTTCTGGGCTGTGTGGCCATGTTCCAGAAGCATTCTCTCTTGGTGTTTCACCTGCATCTATGGCAGGCATCCTCAGAGGATGCCTGGGGAAATCCCAACAAAGGATTCCCCCAGGCAGTAAGAAGCCAGGCTTTGAAACTGCTAGGCTATTCAATGTTAATCAAGGTGGCCAATTGCAACATTCACACTTGCTCAAAGCAAACAAGAGTTCTTTCTCCCACCCTTGACATTCCACAGATATATAAACCCCATTTTCCTAGTTTCCAACAGACCTCACAGCCTCTATGCCTCCCATAGATGCAGGCAAAATGTCAGGAGAGAATGCTTCTGGAACATGGCCATACAGCCCAGAAAACTCACAACAACCCAGTGATTACAGCCATGAAAGCCTTTGACAATACATAACTTCAGTGTAATGAAGACTTCAAACCAAATGCACATCTTATTTTGCTTAATGTATAAGATATCTATAGGTACAGGTAAGTTCTAGACAACTGTAGTTTTGAAGTAGGAAGGCATGTCTACTTAAACACACAGAGACAGATAACACAAAGTACAATTATAATGAGTAAAGCTGACAATGTGTTCCAAATCAATTAATGTGTGGAATGGGCATGGGATGTTCATGCATATAGAAAAAGGTTCTGGCCCATGCATTACTGTATGTGGCCTTACCTCAACAGCAGGAGTAGCATGAGTGAGCTCAAGAGAGAAATTCTCTGGCACGTGATTTGATGAGATGGTCACCAGGCTATTTAGAGACTGGTGGCTGTGATGGCTTTGGCAGCTGCTCATCTGCCCTCTTTCTAGTGTTGGAGATGATGAAGGTGAAGCTTTGTGATGAGACCTGATTGGCAAAGTACCATTTACCGTAGGCACTAGTGTGATGTCCCCCTTATGGATCTGTCTGGATGGCCTTTTGGGATGATGCTGATACGTGGACTCCGCGACACGGCAGTTATATGACCTGGTGTCCTTTTTCTCCCGATTGCACCGTGTAGCAAAAACAACCATGATAACTAGCAAAATTGCACATATTACTCCTAAGGATATAATTGCAATCCAGGAAAAATCTAGGGGAGGTTGACTATAGGTGGCTTCTGTAGTTGAAGGCAAGTAGACATTTTTAACAACGCTGCATTTCAGAAGTGCTTTGGTACTGAGCTGAGGACTTCCTTTGTCCTGAACCACCACTGAAAGTTCCCATTCTGTTGACTTGGCAGATTCAATGCTACCATTGAGATAGATGTCACATGTTTGTGGGTCCATTATGAAGAGGCTGGCTTCGCTACTGCTTGCTAATGAACAGCTCAGCTCTGAGTTCATACCTGAGTCTCGATCTATGGCTCTTATCCTAGTGACACGGTAGTTATTTTCAGCATCTTTGGGGATTGAGAGTTCAGCTGTATTGTTGTGCAGTACTGGACTCACAATCACAGGGGCATTGTCATTTTCATCAATGATAGTCAACACAACTGTTGTATTGCTGGCAAGCTGTTGAGTCCCTCCATCTCTAGCTTGAACCACAAAGGCAATCTGGTTGACTTCTTCATGGTCAAAGGTCCTTAGTGCATAGATGGCTCCATTGGAGGGATCGATTGTCACATAGGTAGTTATGGAGCTGCCCAAAATAAAGCTCTCCAAGATAGTGTAGGTCACTTGCCCATTGTCACCCAGATCTGGGTCTGTTGCTGTCACAGAGGTGATGTACGCCCCCGGAGAGTTGTTCTCCAAAATCACAATTTCGTATCGGTTGGTCTGGAACTGGGGCGGGTTGTCGTTTTCGTCGACAACCTGGACCGTAAAGTGTTTCACTGCGGAGAGGCTCGGCGTCCCCTTGTCTTCTGCGACGACCGTCAGGCTGTACTCGGACCTCTTCTCCCGATCCAGAGTGGTGTTGGTCAAGATGAAATAATTATTCTCATAGGTCTTTTGGAGCTTAAAGTGGCCGTGGCCGTGAAGTTTGCACACCACCTCTCCATTAGGGCCGGAATCCTTGTCTTGCACCCGAACTAGGGCAACAAAAGTCTCCGCGGAGGCCTTTTCGGAGATATAAGCAATCTCCTCTTTCCCTGGAGACATCAGGTTCAAATTGATTTCGGGCTTGTTGTCGTTCACGTCCACCACCTTAATGATGATCTTGCAGTGCGCTGGGATGGAATTGGGACCCAGATCCTGGGCCTGGGCGTCAATCTCATAGGATTTGGTGGCCTCATAGTCCACGGGTTTCAGGAGGGTGAGCTGCCCAGTTTCAGGGTCCATCTTGAAGGTGTCTAGGATCTTGGGTGACACGTGGCTGCTGAAGGAGTAGACCACTTTGCCATTGTTGCCCTCATCCGGGTCGGTGGCGTTGAGGTCAATGAGTAAAGTCCCCACGCGGGAGTTTTCCGGGAGCTGGATGACATAGGTCTGCTGCTGGAAGACGGGGCTGTTGTCGTTGGAGTCGGAGATGCTGATCTTGAGGAGGGAGGACCCACTGCGCTGGGGGACGCCGTTGTCGGAAGCTGTGAGCTGGAGTTCGTAGCTGGATCTCAGCTCCCGGTCGAGCTCCTTGGCGACGATCAGCTCGGCGTACTTGGCCCCGTCGGTCCTGGTTCGGACCTCGAGGGTGAAGAAGTCATTCGCCGAGAGGGAATAGGTATCAAGGGAGTTGTCGCCCACGTCGGGGTCGAAAGCGCTGTCCAGCGGGATGCGAGTGCCCACAGCGGCGCTTTCGGAGATCTCCAGCGGGATCAGGGCGCGGGAAAACTGGGGCGCGTTGTCGTTGATGTCCAGCACCTCGACCTCCACGTGGAAGAGCTGGAGGTGCTCCGTGGGGAGGGTGATGACGTCGAACTCGATGGAGCAGTTGAGGTTCTTCTGGCAGAGCTGCTCGCGGTCCACCTTGGCGCCCACGGAGATCTCGCCGTTGTCCTCGCGCACGGCCAGCAAAGGCGCGCTGCCCCGCTGCATGGCTCGGAAGCGGACCGCCGAGGGGTTGGGCAAGCGGTAGAGCACGTCGGCGACGTCCTCCGAGAGCCGGGCGATCACCGAGCCCACCCGCTGCTCCTCGTAGATGCGGTACTTCAGCGTCTTGCCCGCCGCGCCGAGAGGCCACCCGCAGCAGCAGCAAGCCAGCAGGCAGCCCGCCGCCAGCGCCCAGGGCCGCCAAGAGGGCATCCTGCCCCGCCTCCCTTCCCCAAGCAAGTTCCCCCAAGTTCGCCCTTCTCCTCCAGCCAGGCCAGCCGAGTCCCAGCAGCGCCTCGGATCTAACTCAGGGAAAGTTGCAAGCACGCATTCAGCCCGGCTCGCAAGGACATCCTTTGGGTTTCTCCTCCTGCTGCTGCTGCTGCTCCTCCTCCTCGGAACACAAGAGTCGCCGCCTCCGCCTCTTCTCCCTTTTCCCTGTTCCGATTCTCGACCGGAGAGACGGAGCGAGCGGCTCTTTCCTTCCCTGGCTCTCCCCTTTTCCGAGTGTCAAGCTCCCCTCTCCCCTCGCCCTTCCTTCTTTTCCTCGCCGCCGACTGAACGCCCGGCTTCGCCGCCGCCCGTCTAAGAACCAGAAGGAACTTCGCTCCAACTCAGACAAAAGCTTTCGCCCGGCTGCACGGGCTTCGCGCGCTTCCAGCCAATCAGCGCGCTTCCAAATCAAAAGGACGGTGAAGTCACACACGCCCCCAAAGAGAGGGGGGGGGAGAGAGAGAGAGAGAGAGAGAGAGAGAGAGAGAGAGAGTGTGTGTGTGTGTGTGTGTGAGAGAGAGGGAGGAGGGGGAGGGAGCCCTTTCTCCCCGCCCCCTTCCTCCCCCTTTCCCTCCACACACGCAATTTGGTCAAGGGCTACTTTAAATCAACTTCTCCTTCGGCACGAGTTCAGCCAGCCAGGGTGGGCGACTTCAGTGTGATTGTAAGGCAGTGGTTCTCAACCTTCCTTAATACAGTTCCTCATGTTGTGCTGACCCCCACACAACCATAAACCATAAAATAATTTTTGTCGCTACTTCATAACTGGAATTTTGCTACTGTTATGAATCATTTGTTGGCTGGGGATTAGCTGTCCCTGATTGTTTCTTGTCTGGAATTCCCCTGTTCTTGAGTGTTGTTCTTTATTTACTGTTTTGATTTTGAGACAGTTTTTTAAACACTTGTAGCCTGATTTTGTCCATTTTCATGGTTTCTTCCTTTCTGTTGAAATTGTCCTCATGCTTGTAGATTTCAATGGCTTCTCTGTGTGGTCTGACATGGTGGTGGTTAGAGTGGTCCACCATTTCTGTCTTTCTCAAATAGTATGCTGTGTCCAGGTTGGTTCATCAAGTACTCTGCTATGGCTGACTTCTCTGGTTGAAGTAGTCTGCAGTGCCTTCCATGTTCCTTGATGCCCTATGTAGACTTGTCCAATGTCCACTATGTACACTTGTCCTCTTACCTCTGTAAAAGTCTACCGTATACCATGCAGCTGTGGACAAGTCTACATAGGGACTACATCAACCAGAGAAAGCAGCCATAGGTGAGCACTTAATGGATCAACCTGGACACAGCATATTATCTGGTGATGCAAAGATACTGGACCCAGGGTCATGGGGGGGGGGGGCTTGAGGGGCTCACCCCCCCCCGAAATTCTCAGGGTGGTCCACGATAAGGCCTTACTAGTACATTATTTAAACTGTTATGTGTGTTAATATGATCTGATCACCATGTTCAATATATCCCATATGCATGGGGGTATTAGGGTCATGATACAAAAGGTTTGCTAGTGTAGATCCTCTCTCACTCAGACTCAGCCCCCCCCCCCCCCGAATCAAACTCAGCACCCACCCACCCTCGAATCGAAATCCTGGCTATGGTACTGGACCACTCTGACAATCACCATGTCATACTACACAGAGGAGCCATTGAAATCCACAAGCATGTGGACGATTTCAACAGAAAAGTGAAAACCATGAAAATGATCAAAATATGACTACCAGTATTTAAAAAAACCTCTAAAATCAGGACAGTAAATAAAGAGCAACACTCAAAAACAGGGGAAATCCTGACAAGAAAAAATCTGGGCCAATTAACACCTCCCAACAAATGTATTTATTATTTATTTAAAGCATTTATATTCAGCCCTTCTCACCCCAAAGGGGACTCAGGGTGGAGCACAACATATAAATGACAAATATTCAATGCCAAGACATAAATAGACTATACACATACATAAACATTAAAATCCATTATCTCAACTTGAAAACCCACTGTTTAAAGTATTCCATCAGGAAGGAAGCAGCCAGACCTTGAAGCTGCAAGGCCATTCAATGCTAATCAAGGTGGCCAATTGCAGCATTCACACCTGACTCAAACAGACAAGAGGCCTTTCTTGTTCTTTCTCCCACCCTGGACATTCCACAGATATATAAACCCCACTTGCCTAGTTTCCAACAGACCTCACAACCTCTGAGGATGCCTGCCATAGATGTGGGTGAAACTTCAGGAGAGAATGCTTCTGGAACATGGCCATACAGCTCGGAAAACTCACACCAATCTTCGCCTAGTTTTGCCTGCCATTACTCATTCCTCAGCTCAGCTTTGAAGAATACTAGGAAGCAGGTTCTGATTTGGGAGCAATCTTCTCCCCACTCTCTCTCACATACGCACACATTTTCTCTTTAATTTTCCCCTCCCACAATAGCTCTTTCATTTTTAATCATTTCCTTCCCTTCATCTCAAATTCAAGAGAAATCCTTGCATAGCCTTGTCTTTTAGCTGGCTTCCGATGAAAGTATGTATGTAGCATTTGGCACTGATAGGAAATCATGTGCATTAGCCATGTATCTCCCCCCCCCCCCCTCCTCTTTTCCTTCTTCTTCTGACTTGGAGTTCTTCAGAAGCTCCCTTTCATCCTCCTTTTCAAAGCTTCCTTTGGTTTCTTGCATGACAGAGCATGCTGAAGCATTTTGTCCACATGTGAAGCCAGCTTTTCAAAGCGAGACATACAGTAAGAAGAGATCCTATCAAGTGCAGTTCTACCCATAGCAATGTTTCTCTTAGTTTCTCCACAAAAAGGCTCTATCCCATTGTTTTGCTCAGTCATTGGTGCAAGTCAACATGAAGCAATAGTCTGAGAGTTGGACTAGGACTCTGGGAGTCAAGGGTTCAAATCACCTACTTTGTCATAGAAACCCACTGAGCGACCTTGGGCAAGCTATGCTGTCACAGTCTCAGATGAAAGCAATAGCAGCCTCCCTCTGAACGAATCTTGGCAAGAAAACCCTATAACAGTATCTTTGGAGGAGGGGAGGTCTTGAAACAATGTTTATTTTTTTAGCAGATCATGAAGAGTAATTCCATAAAACAAAATAATTTAAATTATGTTACTCATTCTATATTTTCATATAAGGCAGGGCCGTGGCCAGGATTTTGATTCGGGGGGGGGGGCTGAGTTTGGTTCGGGGGGGGGGCTGAGACTGGGTGGAAGAGGGTCTACCCTAGCAAACCTTTTGTATTGTTATCCCAATAACCCCATTAATGTGGGATATAATGAGGTATCAGATCATGATCATAAATAAACAGTTTAAATAATGTACCAGTAAGGCCTTTTCACGGACCACCCTGAGAATTGGGGGGGCTGAAGCCCCCTTAGCCCCCCCTGGCTACATGCCTGATATAAAGTAAAGGTAAACGTTTTCCCCTGACATTAAGCCTACTTGAATTCGGCTCTATGGGGTGGTGCTCATCTCCATTTCTAAGCCGAAGCGCCAGCGTTGTCCAAAGACACCTCCAAGGTCATGTGGTCAACATGACAGCATGGAGTGCTGTTACCTTCCCACGAAGCGGTACCTATTTATCTGCTCACACTTGCATGTTTCGAACTGCGAGGTTAGCAGAAGCTGGGGCTGACAGCAGGAGCTCACCCCGTCCCGAATTCAAAACACCAACCTTCTGGTCAGCAAGTTAAGCAGCTCAGCGGTTTAACCCGCTGTGCCATCATGGCCCCATATTTTATATAGCCTTCATTAAATCAAATTTTAATTTTAGCTGCAAAGTTTCAAGTCTTAAAATCCCTGAAAATGACTCGTTTATACTACCTCAACACACTAGAGACTGAATCCACTTTAATTCCAGTTGCTACCTCCTGCGGAATTCCGGGGTTTGTTGTTTAGGGATGAGCCTTTAGCAGCCTCACTAAACTACAAACCCCAGAATTCTGCAGGAAGCAGCAACTGGATTTAAAGTACCATATTTTCTGGCATACAAGATCACCAGACATATAAGACAACCCCCAACTTTTCAAGTTAAAATACAGAGTTAGGGATATACTCGCCATTTAAGACTACCCCTCTTCCAACACTATGCCCATATTGTTACAAGAAATCCCAAGTGCAAACCTTGTCAATGTGGGGCAAGGGAGGGAGGAGGAGGAGCGGCAGGCCCCATTGCCACAGAGGGGGTGATGACCCGCTGCCACTCTCCCCACTCTACTCCTCTGCCCCTGCTGCTCACCTCCTCTGAAGTTCACTAGACTTGCCTAGGCCCAAGGAAACACCTGTGGACTACGACTCCCAGCAGCCCCAGGTGGCAGTGTACCTTGGATATGCTCGCTGAGGCATTCTGGGAGCCGCAGGAGACTGGGAACTATAGCTCCCAGAATGCCTCAGCGAGCACATCCAATACTTGATAGTTTAAGAGAAATTAAAGTATAAACATGTAAAGCAAGTACAAATTTTCATAGTTGTCATATACCTGGAAGCATCGAAAAACGTATTTATACTTAAGTTTTTCTTATGAAGTCTGATTCTAATGGGGAGTCTGATTTTAATGTCAGTTTTGGTGGATTGCCTCATCCTCATGTTGAACATGTTGATTAAACATCCACAATGTCAAAAACCGGTCGCTTCCACCATGTTGGCTATTGCAATGTAAATTGGCGGATAGGTAGCTAATGATGACAATATAAACAAACTAGCTGAGGACCCGGCGATGCCCGGGTTATTTGAGGAAAGCATTGTATGCCAAGGTTGGTTCCTATTAGATGTGTATGTGGCTTGCAGTGGTCTCAGGAAGTTAGTGAAGGTACTGCAAGTCCCATTGGCCATGGTCCATCCCCCTCCCAACAGCACAGGATGTAGAGTGGGTCATGAGGGCTTTGTGTGCCAAGTTTGGTCTTCATTAGTCATTGAATGAGGGTCGCAGCAGTCTTGGGAAGTGAGGGGAGGTACTTTAAGTCCCATCATTCGTGGTCCATCCTCCTCAATACTGCACCAGAATGTAGAATGAGTCATGGGGGCTCTGTGTGCCAAGTTTGGTCTTGATCACTGCCTTAGATCGAACACTAATATTTAGGAAACACTGCATGGACACAATAACATCCTGTGGAAACTTACCGACTGCGCATGGGGTGCAGACCCAAAACGAATAAGAATATCAGCAGAATAATCACGGGATGTCTTAAACCTACACCTGTTGATAAACTCTACAAGCTAGCTGGCATCCCCCCCCCCCCCCCCGATGTGCAATGGGAGGTTGGCAATGGTCTGGTGAAATGAGTGGAGGTACTTCAAGTCCCATCATCCGTGGTCCGCCCTCCGAACTGCATCAGGACGTCCATTGGGTCATGGGGGCTTTTTGTGCCAAGTGTGGTCATGATTATGCACTGAATGAGGGTCACAGCGGGCTTGGGAAGTGAATGGAGGTACTTGAAATCCCATCCTTCATGGTCCATCCTCCTCTAAACTGCAGTAGGATGGGTGTGGGTCATGGGGGTACTGTGTGCCAAGTTTGGTCTTGTGGTTCAGGGCCGCCTTGGTCTGAGGGGAATGAAGAGTTTGAAAGTACTACAAATCTCATAACCTGTGATGGTACTTCAAGTCCCATCATCCATGGTCCTCCCTACTCCAAACTGCAGTAGAATGAATCATGGGTCATAGGGGCTCAGTGTGCCAAGGTTGGTTACTGTTAATTCAGGCCATACACAATGTCCCATTAATAATAATAATAATAATAATAATAACTTTATTTCTTGTGAGTCGCCCTCCACCGTTGGTGCTCCGGGCGACTTACATCATTTAAAACATACAGGTACATCAATTAAAAACACAGGTACAAAGAACCATAAAAGGCCCAGTCTCCAAGGTTATCTAGTCAATCCCCAAACGCCTGGCAGAAGAGCCAAGTTTTCAAGTCGGACAGGAATCTGGCTGGGGCCGATGTGGCCCTGAGAGCAGGCGGAAGTGTATTCCAGATCACAGGGGCCACCACAGAGAAGGCTCTCCGTCGGGTCTTTGTCAGCCGGGCCTCTCTCACCCCTGGGATAGCTATATGGTCACCATTTATTGCACGCGCTGGTCTTTCACTGCATTGATCTATCAGCCGATCGCTCAGATCGGCTGGTCCGGTTCTTTGCCGTGCTTTAAAGGTTAGCGCCATGAGTTTATAGATCACTCTGAACTCTGTAGGCAGCCAATGAAGAAACTTTTAGGATTGGTGAGATATGGTTCCTAGCCGATGCCCCGAAATGAGTCTGGCCGCTGCATTCTGAACAAGTCTCAACCTCCGTCGAGGACAGCGGTAGACCCGCATACAGGGCATTACAATAGTCAAGTCGAGAGACCACGGTGGCATGTATCACAGTCTTCAACGCCTCTGATGGTAGGTAGGGGGCCAGCCGTCGGGCCCTACGAAGATGAAAGAAGGCGCCCTTGGCTGCAGCCTGGATCTGGGCTTCCATCGTCAGTCTCTCGTCAGAATCACTCCCAGGCTCTTCACCGCGGAACCGAGGACAGGGGCTCGCCTTCAAGAATGGTAGTGGTGAGTGAGGGTCGGGTCGGCCAGGCCAGAGGATCTCCGTTTTTGCCGGATTGATTTTTAGCCTGTGTGCTCTGAGCCAGCTTGTCACCGCCCTCAGCCCCTGACTAAAGCTTTCAGGCACCGACGACATCCCTGGGTCGAGCTTCAGCAGCAGCTGTGTGTCGTCGGCGTATTGGTAGCAGCTGAAACCATGGCTCCTAGCGATACTGGCCAGGGGCTGGACATAGATGTTAAAGAGGGTGGGGACAAGATGGCACCTTGAGGGACCCCGCACTCCAGCCCGCATTACCTGGAGACCTGGCCCTGCCACTCGACCCGCTGCGAGCGGCCCCCCAGCAACGATCCTAGCCAAGTCAGAGCCTTATCTTGGATCCCGGAAGCAACCAAGCGGCGGAGTAATAGATCGTGGTCGACGGTGTCGAAGGCCGCGGTTAGATCTAAGAGGACCAGGACTGCCGAGCCCCCTCCGTCCAGCTGGCGGCGGATGTCGTCCGTAATCGCTACCAGGACGGATTCCACTCCGTGGCCCGCGCGGAATCTCGACTGGGACGGGTCCAAGCCCCCGGAACGGTTTAAAAAATCACGCAGCTGGCTTTCCGCCGCCCGCTCCAGTAGCTTACCCAGAAAGGGCAGATTGGCAACAGGGCGGTAGCTCGCGCGGTTCATCGGGGTCAAGGTTCGCCTTTTTCAGGAGAGGGCGAACTCTGGCCTCCTTCAGGGACTCAGGGAAAGTGCCTGTATCCAGGGAAAGGTTCACTGAGGCCTAGTCAGGGAAATCAAGTTAATGAAGCCGTACTGTAAATTTTGGGCCTGGTTTGTGATTTGTAGGGGCTACAGTGTTTTCTGGGAAGTGAAGTGGAATGCAAATCCCATCATTCGTGGCCCATCCTGCCCTAAACTCTCTTTTGGGGCCTGGTTATACACAATGTCCTATTAACTGAGGCCTAGTCAGGAAAATCAAGTTAATGAAGCCTTACTGTAAATTTTGGGCCTGGTCTGTGATTTGTAGGGGCTACAGTGTTTTCTGGGAAGTGAATTGGGATGCAAAATCCCATCATTCGTGGCCCATCCTGCCCTAAACTCTCTTTTGGGGCCTGGCTATACACAATGTCCTATTAACTGAGGCCTAGTCAGGAAAATCAAGTTAATGAAGCCTTACTGTAAATTTTGGGCCTGGTCTGTGATTTGTAGGGGCTACAGTGTTTTCTGGGAAGTGAATTGGGATGCAAATCCCATCATTCGTGGCCCATCCTGCCCTAAACTCTCTTTTGGGGCCTGTAATGTTCTGGCCTGTTCTGCTGGTAATTGGTAACTTTAAAAGGCGGAATGGCAGGCAGCCATTTTGTAAAAGCTGAGGGGGAGGAGAAAACAGGATTCCATTTTGTTTTCACAGAGCCAAGTGGGGGGGAATGTTGATGGTGCATTTTCCCCTCAGTGGGAAGAAATCCTGTTGTTTGAATGTAGAGGCCTGGATTCTGGGATGCTGGCTAATCTGTGGCTATCAATGCCCCTGTCTGGTGCCTTAGAATTTTGGAGTGCCAAGGCTGGCCAATCAAAGGACTTTATGCAAATAGCTGGCACTTAGAATTTTGGAGTGGCGAGGCTGGCCAATCAAAGAACTTTATGCAAATAGCTGGCACTTAGAATTTTGGAGTGACAAGGCTGGCCAATCAAAGAACTTTATGCAAATAGCTGGCACATATCGCTGTGGCCTGTGAAAGTGGCTGCCACATATCCGCCCTTCCACCCTCCCGCCCTCCGCACACATACATACAAACATTCCGCTTTATAAAGGTATACAGATTGTCAAAATTTGGTTGAAATAGTGAAGTTTTGCTTCTCATACACTTAGCATGGGGATTTGGTTAACCAGTTAAAATTCATGTGTAAACCAGGGTTTTTTAACCTGCAAAATTTCAGGTTGGGGGGGGGGGGATGAACCCATACCCCCCTTTCTTGATTATGAGCTTGTCTTGAGATAACCATAAGTCAGAAATGACAGAGAGCCACAATGGCAGCAGTTACTTACACCTTACTGTAAGGTGTTATTGCCTTTACAGTAAGGTGGGAGAACTTAACTCTTCACATGATTGTGGACTTCATTTCTCCTTAGTTATGTTGGCTGGGGATGATGAGACTTAGCAGCTAGCAGCTTACCTGTCTGAATGTATCTTCCTCTATGAACCATCTTGAAGGTAAAGATTGTCCGGGGAGGCCCTGGTCTCAGTCCCACCTCCTTTGCAGGCATGACTGGTGGGGACAAGAGACAGGACCTTCTCAGTGATGGCCACTTGTCTGTGGAACTCCCTCCACAATGAAATCAGATCAGCCCCTTCTCTCCTGACCTTCAGGAAAAACTTAAGGCATGGTTTTGGGACCAAGGTTTTGACAACTAATTTGGAACAGTGCAATAAGTGACTATGAATCAATGTGATTGACAAATGGAACAGCCCTGGGCTAGGTTTTGGATGGCATGATTTTAACTGATGTTTTAATCATTCATGTTTTAATTGTTTGGTTTTGATTGTCATTGCTTAATACATGTATGCATGGCATCGAGTTGCTGCCAGTTGTAAAGCCTCCTTGGGTAAGAAAGGTGGGATACAAATTTGGTAAATAAATAAATACATAAATAATACAGTATTATGTTCCCAACTGCAGCCCTGTGAGCTTCTTCTGCCTTGGTATCTGGGATGACTTTAGATCATTTTTGCTTATAACTTCATTTACTTTCTCAGGCACAAGAGGTAACTTGGGCAGAACCATATTCAGAAGTGTGTAGCATGGGAACAATTGACATTATCTGCCACCTTTACAGTGTAGTTCCATTATCCCTGAGCTTAAGCTGCAGGATTCCTCACAGTAGCCAGAATGAATGAATGAATGAATGAATGAATGAATATGTATGTATGTATGTATGTATATGTATATGTTCTTTCATTCCCCCCAATGGAAGCAGCATGTTATTGCAATTTAGCATAGATTGGATGCATGACTTGGTTTTAATGTCCCATCAGATTTACAAAAGACCCGCCCTTGATGGTGAAGAAAACTGTTCTTGAGAGCATGGATGTCTGCACTTCTAAATTTACCACAAAGGGGGGGGGGGGTCAGGAAAGAGAGATATGGTCATATTTTATTTACCCATTCCCAATATAGGTACAAAAGAATTCGTACAGCCCACATTTTCTTGTGTTTGCAAATTCTCACTTCTGCACACTTATGTCCTGGCACGCATAAGAGTGAACAGCTGAGAAAGTGGACCAAACTAGCAGATCCTGCTATCCAAATCAGGGAAATACTTAGGAACTATTTACGTCTTGGCTCATAGAGGATTGAGTCAATGGGTGGGGAAACCAAGTTCCTAGCTCTTCACTTCCCAAATTAGAACAAAATCATGCCTTCTTTTGCAATGTACAGTAGTTGCCAGCCAGAGATTTATAGCATATGTTTTCAACACATGTTAGTTCTTCACTGGCTTCTTGTTTGGTGCTACGCACATTTTGCTTTTCACTCTCAGAGCTTGAAATGCTCTAAAACCAGTATATCTACAGAAATGTCTGTTCTTAATCACACTGAGTGGCAAATTACAACTGTCTACATGCCACTGGGCTGGAATTCCCACCTTAACTAGCCGGTATAGCTAGCAGTGAGGGATGTTGGGAGCTGTAGCCCAGCAAGAGGTATAGCTGCAACAGTGACTCACTAATGCAATGAAATTTTCCATACTGATCTATCTACTAAACTGAGTGGAGCAGGTTTCATGAACACACACACACACACACACACATATATATATATATATATATGAAACAAAAAAAACAAAAAAAAAGAATTATGTAGAAATCCTAAGTATGAAACCTGCTCCACTTCATATATATAAAAAAGCTTGGTCCAAATATATGCTAAACTACATTTTAAAAACCCAAGTTTTAAAGAAAAATGCTTTTTCTAGCAGCTGGCCCCAAAGAGGAAAAGCTTGGTGTTTTTATACTCTCTCTCTCTCTCTCTCTCTCTCTCTCTCTCTCTCTCTCTCTCTCTCTCTCTCTCTCTATATATATATATATATATATATACACACACACACACACTGTATATAAAAACACCAAGCTTTGCCTCTTTGGGACCAGCTGCTAGAAAAAGCATTTTTCTTTAAAACTTGGGTTTTTAAAATGTAATTTAGCATATGTTTGGACTGAGCCTAAAAGCCATATGACTAAGAAGGTCTACATTAGAATATTTATTATAAATGCACAAATATCATACACAAAATTTTAAACTAAAATAAGGAGAGGCAGAGGTGGTGGCAGAAACAACATGTTTGGGTCAATCTGAATTGGCTGACTTGTTACTTAAACTGTCACAATTTCATCCTATGCATTCATAAGGTTTCCTGTTCCTGTATCGGTTCAGGATTCTATGGGATGCAGCCAGAACACTCTAAGGCCCCTTATACACATCTGTATAAACTCCAAATTATGTATTTTGAACTGAATTCAAAATATGGCAGTGTAGACTCAGATAATCCAGTTCCAAGCAGATAATGTGGATTATCTGCCTTGATATTCTGGAGTATATGGCAATGTAGAAAGGCCCTCAAAGGAATCATGGATAAATATATAGAGGGAAAGAATCCTGATATCACACGTCTAGGCCATGAAAACTACCAAGACCAACTCCTATCATCAGTCCCAGGGCCCTTCTGCACTGCCATATAATCCAGATTATCAAAGCACATAATCTATTATTTGCTTTGAACTGAATTAAATGAGTCTACACGGCCATATAATCCAGTTCAAATCAGATAATCTGGATTTTACATAGGACTGTAGAAGGGGCCTTCATTCCAGAAACTTTATGAGATTTCTTTGGGTCTGTCCCAAAACATTTTGATGTCCGAGGTGAAGAATAAGATGAAGTATTTTCCATTTCTTATCCTAAAGGCCAACTAGATCTTCCAGGTGATGGGGCAGTATCCTCTTTCTCACTTTAGCTTAAGTTCAGAGCAAACTCTCCCTCTTGACACTCGTTTGAGTTATCAGTATTATTTTTTAATTTGCACTCTCTGCTTGTATTTGACCTAAAATTATGTCTTAGCTTGCCTCCTTTGCATAGATTTTGTGTTCTGTCATGTTTCAATGATCAGTCTATGACTGGGAACTCATCTCCTTAAGTTATATAGTGTTCGGGGATTTTGAGTTCTCTCCATGGATTTGCTTGGTTGGAAGCCTGTGACTTTCCTCATTTCCTCAAGATCATATTCATCCAGCATGTGCAGATCTTCACTAGCTCTTATTTCCTTTTTGAACCCCATTTAAGATGTTTTCACATTTTAAACCCAAAACTGCTTGGGATCTGGCTGTTTTAAGGAATCATTTCTATCACTGCGACCCTTTATCTTTATCAACATGTAGATACTGGTGTCATCTAGAGCAGGCATGGGCAAACTTTGGCCCTCTAGGTGTTTTGGACTTCAAGTTCCACAATTCCTACTGGCTGTTAGGGATTGTGGGAGTTGAAGTCCAAAACACCAGGAGCGCCAACGTTTGCCCATAACTGCTCTAGCGAAATCTTAGTCCAATTCATTTGTGGGATGCATTTTTGGGGAAATGCATAGCATCTCAAAGATTAGTCATCACTGTCTGTGCTTGAAATTGGAAGTGCTGCAGGGTTTTGTCCACTTCAGAATTGTTATCAATGATTTATTTTAGATGATATATTGGAGAGAATCCTATTCAAATTTGAAGACAAAAGAAAACTGGGAGGGGAAGCAAAAACTGGGAAGATACAACCAGAATTCAAAAGAACCCTGATAAACTTGAGTCCCACCTATGGAAGAAAAGCAGAATAAAAACAAACAAATAATAATCTAGAGTGTTTCCCAACAAGTGTGCCGTGAGCGATCATCAGGTGTGCCGTGGGAAATTGGAACCTCCAATATCCTTTCTTCCCCCTCCTAGCAGCTCTTTCTCCCTCTTTCCCTCCCCAAAGATCCTCCCTGAGGCAAAGGAAAGGCTCCACCAAATGCCAGGGCCAGGCCCGCCTTGAGGAAGCCTTTAGGAGCTTCGACTCACCATGGCTCCAGGTCCCGCCCAGGGCTGCTTCAGCCTCCCATTGCTCCTAGGTTCGCTCACTGCCCAATTCACCGACGTGGAGCTTCCGGCTTTGGCTGTTCTCGTGAGAAATCCAAGCCAACGCGAAAATGCCACCTCAATCACTTCCGCCCAATGCTCTGCTTTTGTGGAGGGAGGAGGGAGGCAGCGAAAGAGGCCACACAGATCTATGAAACATATAGACTATCCATTCACAGGTTTCCAAGAAACAAATTTAGCCTCTCCGCTTGGAAATGTTTTTTTTTTTAAAAAAAACAACTATTTTACTGGATTTTTCAAGAGTTGCCTTCCCACCCCCAAGGAACTGTTTATAACAGCTTCATGACATCCATAGTTAACTGGAAGAAAAGTTCATTCAGGGTGAAATTTCACAAGGGTCTGGAGAAGAAGCCATATGAGGAGCGGCTTGAAGAGCTGGACATGTTTAGCCTGAAGAAGAGAAGGCTGAGAGAAGACATGATAGCCATGTATAAGTATGTGAGAGGAAGTCATATATATGTTGTGTTCATCGAAACAGGCCCAGGTTTCACACTGAGTGTATAAATACATTTTAAAACATATTAACTATATGTATTACTGTGTTAGAGTGTCATTTTAGTTGGTGGTGTGCCCCAGGATTTTGTAAATGTAAATAATGTGCCGCGGCTCAAAAAAGGTTGAAAAACATTGATCTAGAGACTACTAGATTGAAATAAATAAAATGAAACTCAATAATGACAAATACAAAATTATAGATTTAGATCAGAAAAACCAAATTCATGTGTGTGTAGAATGGGGGATATTTAGCTCAGTAGTACTACATGTAGAAAAAACCTTGGGAATATTATTGATCATAAATTGTACATGAGCCAGAAGCATGATCCTGCAGCAAAGAAGGCAAATGCTATCTTGACCTGCATTGATAAACACACAGTCTTCAGGTTGAGGGAGGTAATAGACCCTCTGTATTTTGTGCTGGTCATGCTTAATTTAGGTTTCTGTGTTTAGTTCTGAACACCTCATTTTAAGAAGGATATAGGCAAGTTGGAGCAAGTTCAGTGAATGGGAATAAGGATGATTAGAGGTAGGAGAACAAAGCAAATGAAAAAAGGTCAAAGGAACTGGGCACGTTTATCTTGAAGAGAAGATATGATTGCCTTTTTTTAGATACCTCAATGGCTGCCACAAGGAGGAGTGTACAGACTTGTCCTCTGCTGCTTCAAAGGATATCACTAGATCTGATTATTTGAAGTTACAGGAGATCAAATTTTGATTGAAACTAGAAGAAACATCTAAGAGCAGTTCAGTAATGGCAACAACAGCTCAGAGCGGTAGCGATGTCTTCTTCTCTCAATGTCTGCCAAAAAGAGGCTGGAAACTGTAGCTGGAGATCCTGCATTGAGCAGGGAGTTGAACTTGATAGATTTGAGTTATGTGCTCATATTAACTTTTTTGTGTAAAGTTGAGATACAGATGCAATATCACAATATAAAAATCAATAGTATTACCCAGGAACATATGGACCAGAATCTTTCTGAAATGCTACTCTAATGCTTGCATGTTTTCCAGGGTCATGTTACAGAGGTAAGGCAAGACAGAAAAACTGGTGGCCTGTTTCTCTGTTGCTTTTTCTCTTGCCACTTTCCTCCCATGATGGTAGTGTATTGCACAGAGCAGATTCTGACCAGACCCTCCTGCTTCAAATATGCAATGTTCATTCTTATTTTGTTTGTGGCAATTTAATAATTGATCTGTGGAAGAATACATGTGTTAACCTGACAGATATAGATATCTCTTATATTACCACATAGGATTATTTTATGCTCACAACTGTTGTTTTTCAAAATAATAATTTTAAAAATTGACCACTTTCCCAGAATTGTGTCAACTTATCTACTTCATGGAATCCTGGAATCAGAGAGTTGGAAGAGATCTTGTGGGCCATTCAGTTCAACCCGCTGCCAAGAAGCAGGAAAATCACATTCAAAGCACCCCAACAAATGGCCACCCAGCCTCTGTTTAGAAGCCTCCAAAGAAGGAGCCTCCACCACAGTCCAGAGCAGAGAGTTCCACTGTTTAACAGCTCTCACAGTTAGAAAGTTCTTCCTAATGTTCAGGTGGAGTCTCCTTTCCTGTACTTTGAAGCTATTGTTCCGCATCCAGGTCTCCAGGGCAGCAGAAAACAAGCCTGCTCTCTCCTCCCTATGACTTCCTCTCACATATTTATAAATGACACCCATCATGTCTCCTCTCAGCTTTCTCTTCTTCATGCCAAACATGCCCAGATTTTTCAGCAGCTCCTCATAGGGCTTGTTTTCCAGACCCTTGATTATTTTAGTTGTCCTTCTCTGGACACCTTCCAGCTTGCCAACATCTCCCTTAAATTGCGGTACCCAGAACTGGATACAGTATTCCAGGTGTGGTCTGACTAAGGCAGAATAAAGTGGTAGCATGACTTGTCTGGATCTAGACACTATACTCCCATTTGTTCCTTACATTTCCTTTACCAATGGGCTCTCAGAATATGGATTCTGCTCATTCACTTCTGGGCTCCAACCGAGGTATGTGGACATTTAGTTTTCATGCTGTGCTCATTTATTGTTAACAGCTGTCTTTTACCATGGATCTCTATGCTCATATTTACTTATTTATTTATTTATTTATTTCAGGATTTTACCCCGCTCTTCTCAACCCCCGAGGGGGGGACTCAGAGCGGCTTACAGTAAGGCGCAATTCGATGCCCACACAGCAACAATACAAGACCCCAGAACCCCTCAACAACCAAAATACAATTAAAATACATCAAAATACAACCATCCAAACATCATATGCATTCATTCCAGATTAAAACAATGTTCTGGCCATAAAAGCATTGGCCCTGATCATCCACTTTCCGTTAAAATCCCATCTAAAGTGCTGGTGTGCAAACGCCTGGTCCCACAGCCAGGATTTTACTTTTTTCCTGAATGCCAGGAGGGATGAGGTGGATCATACATCGATAGGGAGCGCATTCCACAGGCGGGGAGCCACCACCGAGAAGGCCCCATCCCTCGTCCCCACCATCCACATTTGAGAAGTAGGCGGGAGCGAGAGCAGGGCCTCCCCAGATGATCTTAGATTACGGGGTGGGATGTAGCGGCTGATGCGTTCGGACAAGTAAGCTGGGCCAGAACCGTATAGAGCTTTAAAGGTCAAAACCAGCACTTTGAACTGAGCTCGGAATTGGACAGGCAGCCAATGGAGCTGACACAACAGGGGGGTGGTATGCTCCCTGTATGTAGCTCCCGTTAGTAATCTGGCTGCCGCCCGCTGGACTAATTGCAATTTCCGAACTGTCTTCAAAGGCAGCCCCACGTAGAGTGCGTTGCAGTAATCTATTCGGGATGTGACCAGTGCGTGGACGACCGTAGCCAGATCAGACTTCCCAAGGTACGGGCACAGCTGGCGCATGAGTCTTAACTGTGCAAAAGCTCCCCTGGACACCGCCGAGACCTGGCTGTCTAGGCTGTGCTCTGCAATTTGGCTCTACCAGGGCTCCTCCCTGTGATATTCACTCATTTTGCTATTTGTTGACAATCCTACACATATTCCTGTGTGTGACCATATAGTTTATGTGTATAAATGTTTGTATGTGTGTTATGTAAGTTCAGTTAAAGCAATGTTTTCACTCTTGTTGGGAGTAAAGTTTATTAAGGCTCCCCACCTCAACTGTGCACATGCATAATCATGTGCACATATAGAGTCATATGGGTGTTTTATATTTATTTATTTAAACCATTTATATTCCATCCTTTCCCCAAGAGAAATTCAGGGCAGAGCACAACATATATAGGGAAAACATTTAATACCGGAACTTAAAATAAACTATAAATATACACAAACACTAAATTCAGTTATCTCCACTTAAAATCAATTATTTAAAACCATCTCAGATCTTCCATACCAAATCTGTTCAGTAGGCTAGAGTTTCCTATAATTGACATATTGCACTGTCCCAAAGGCTTGTTCCCACAGCCAAGTTCTTACCACCCTTCTGAAGATCAGGAGGGAGCTGAACTAATCTCACTAGGGAGGAAGTTCCATAGCTGAGGGGAAATCACTGAGAAGGCCCACTCTCTCGTCTCTGCCAATCGCACCTGTGATGGTGGTGGGACTGAGAGCAGGGCCTCCCTGGAAGATCTTTATCTCCGCAGTGGTTCCTAGAGGGGGATATGTTCGGACAGGTAAACTGGGCTGGAGTTTATAGGCCAAAGCCAACACTTTGAATTGTGCTTGGTAGTGAACTGACAACTAATGGAGCTGATGCAAGATGGGAATTGTGAGCTCTCTGTATGTCACCCCAGTTATCGACACCGTCGACCATGACCTATTACTCTGCCGCCTGATTGCCTCCGGGATCCAAGATAAGGCTCTGACTTGGCTAGGATCGTTCCTGCGGGGCCGCTCGCAGCGGGTCGAGTGGCAGGGCCAGGTCTCCAGGAAAAGCGGGCTGGAGTGCGGGGTCCCTCAGGGTGCCATCCTGTCCCCCACCCTCTTTAACATCTATGTTCAGCCCCTGTCTAGTATCGCTAGGAGCCATGGTTTCAGCTGCTACCAATACGCCGACGACACACAGCTGCTGCTAAAGCTCGACCCAGGGATGTCGTCGGTGCCTGAAAGCTTTAGTCAGGGGCTGAGGGCGGTGACAAGCTGGCTCAGAGCACACAGGCTAAAAATCAATCCGGCAAAAACGGAGATCCTCTGGCCTGGCCGACCCGAACCTCACTCACCACTACCATTCTTTGAAGGCGAGCCCCTGTCCCCGGCTCCGGCGGTGAAGAGCCTGGGAGTGATTCTGGACGAGAGACTGACGATGGAAGCCCAGATCCAGGCTGCAGCCAAGGGCGCCTTCTTTCATCTTCGCAGGGCCCGACGGCTGGCCCCCTACCTACCATCAGAGGCACTGAAGACTGTGATACATGCCACCGTGGTCTCTCGACTCGACTATTGCAATGCCCTGTATGCGGGTCTACCGCTGTCCACGACTCGGAGGCTGAGACTTGTTCAGAATGCAGCGGCCAGACTCATTTCCGGGGCATCGGCCAGGAACCATATCACGCCAATCCTGAAAGTTCTTCACTGGCTGCCTACAGAGTTCAGAGTGATCTACAAACTCATGGCGCTAACCTTCAAAGCACGGCAAAGAATCGGACCAGCCTATCTGGGCGATCGGCTGACAGACCAACGCAGTGAAAGACCAGCGCGTGCAATAAATGGCAATTGTATAGTTATCCCAGGGGTGAGAGAGGCCCGGCAGATAAAGACCCGACGGAGAGCCTTCTCTGTGGTGGCCCCGGTGATCTGGAATACACTTCCGCCTGCTCTCAGGGCCATATCGGCCCCAGCCAGATTCCTGTCTGACCTGAAAACTTGGCTCTTCTGCCAGGCGTTTGGGGACTGACAAGCTAATCTGGAGGCGGGGCCTGTTGCGGTTTCTCTGTACCTGTGTTTTTAATAGAAGGACTTGTGTTTTGTTCTTTTTTAAATGATGTAAGTCGCCCGGAGCACCAACGGTGGAGGGCGACTCACAAGAAATAAAGTTATTATTATTATTATTATTAACCTGGCTGCCTCTTGTTGGGCTATTTGGAGCTTCCAAAAAGTCTTCAAAGGCACCCCCATGTAGTGTGTGTTGTAGTAGTCTATCCTAGGTGTGTGTGTGAGAGAGAGAGAGGGGGGGAAGACAGAGAGAGAGAGAGAGAGAGAGAGAGAGAGAGAGAGAGAGAGAGAATATATATATTGGCTATGACCACATAGCTATAGCATACTCTAAAGTTTGAGAATTAATACATTGGGAACTATTGAACTATAGTAATGTCATGCAAATTACATTCTTTTTTCCAGGGTACAGAAACTTATAGATTCTATTCCTTTCAAGGATAATAATCTGTGATACAAAATTTCTTGATTTTTTCTTTAAGTTCATCATTACAGTCACATTACAACTCCACTTTCATTTTCTTTATCTTATTTCTTTGATGTATTTATCCACACATTTGTTTGCAGTACCCTTAATCTTTCCATCACTTGTTTGTCTTCCATCTCTCTTTCTCTCTTTGATTCTACCCATTCCTTTCAACTATACTCATATGAAATGAATAAAAAAATTGAATCCCCCCTCATATTTTTTTAAAAAAACTTTAAGCAGCCTTCAGCCATAATCACTAAGAAGCTTATTTTGGCAAAGCAAGCAAGCAGAAGAGACTCAGTGTGAACTCATCTTCTTTTCAGAACTTCTAGAGCATTTTATATGCTATTGTCTCTTTTTTCTTTTTTCAGGAACCAGTGCCGTGTAGCAAATTGTGTCGAATAGAAATGCCTATAATGAATGTATTTAGTAGTGGGTCACGCTGATGAACATTCTGGCCCCATGAATAATACTGTTTTACAAGTTTGAAGCCCTTTCAAAGTTCTGATTCCCAAACCTATAGGCAGATTCAAAAAGCTAAGAGAAGCAACTGGAACTTTGGAAATCTATGGCCATCTGGCCTAAATCTCTAACAATCCAAGCCAATAATTATATCAATTCAGGCTTTAGTGAACCCTCTGCAAAAACTAAAAGAGCAAAGAAAGGAATTAGTGTCCATTGTTAGCTGGGGTGGAGAGGATTCAAAGATAATCTAATTCTATTAGCTCTCAAACAGCTTTTCTTACAGCCCTGGTAAATCTTTCTGAAACATGTTTTTAAAACTCCAAGAGCAATGTCTTTTCTGTTCATAATTGGGGAATTGTTTTTTTAAAAGGGCCCTTTTAATGTCAATTAATAGTATTATGTTGTTGGAATTGAAGCTGTCACCGTCTTAAAAAGCATCAGCTGAATAATTCATAGGGGGATAATTTCAGAGCTGAGTAGTGAAATATTTAATATGGGATATAAATTAATATATATTCAAAAGGAACCTGTTCTTATGAATAATAATTCTCTTCTCCTCCATACACTGCCATTCTTTATTTCTTCTTTGTCCAAGTTAGATCTGAGGCATAAGCTAGAGAGTAAAAGACATCAGTAGATATCTCTTAGAGCAATACCTCAGTTTCCAAAGTTCATCATTCATTTTTGAAAGGTTCAGGAATGCCTATAGTTTGGTTTATGATCACAGTTGGCAACATCTCATATTGGCCAGATGTTTATGGGACATCTAGCTAACTCTGAATTAATATTTTAAATGAGGAAAGAAAAACTCAAGATAAGGACTTTCCATCTCTCACAATTTCAAAGAAAAATATCTTCATTTGAAACCTCTGTAAGAAAGAAACATTATCAGGAAAACGGACTTCAAAAACTTGGAGTATTCATTATCTTTAATTTCTCCCAAAGCCCATGAAAGAGTTTTTGTTACATTGTCCTTTAAAATCCAGTCCATCTTTGACATGGCAAGCTTAGTCACAAAGGAAAGGGAAGAGATCCACGTGCAGCCAATCGACATTTCTTACACATGGGGTGGCTTTGTGAGGTGTTGTTAGGCACGTGAGTGAAGTGTCGCTAACCTCTGGGAGGTTACACTTAGCTTACTCTACCATGATACAATTCTTTTTATCTGAGAACTTTCCTCTTCTGTTATTCCCCACTCCTCTCCCCCTCCCCCCAAAATTAAAGCATCCTAATGGGACAAAGCAAACTGATTCTAAGAAGCATTTCTGTATACTCTCAGTGGGTTTTATTTATTTATTTATTGCATTGGTATCCGACTACTATATAGTAGTAAACTTACTTTATATACATTCATAAACCATTAAATTTTACCGTTCCCTCCCCCACTCCGTGCAACTTTACAAAGCATTTTTAAAGTGCAGCCAGTCCAGTAGTCTGTCCATTTTCTCCTTTATCTGATCATTAGCTTTCCCTTCTTCAATCCATTTCACATATATTAACAGTGAGTTTCTTTAGATGCACTATTATCTGGCAGGATTAATTAGCTCTGCTCTTAGGTACATATGGTATTTGTACCATACACATTTTTATTGTTTGCTTCTCTTTTTTTGACAAAGGAGTGGTTCAGCATGATGTAAAACAGTGTTATTATGATGCTTGGGAACCTAAATAAATGTAATCAGTTATGTGAAGGAAAGAGAAAGAAGGAAATCTATTTATTTACTCCACTTGTATACTGCTTTTCTCCCTCCAGCGGGGGACTCAAAGTGGTTTCCAACATAATTATGGCAAAATTTAATGCCTCACATGCAGAAACCTAACATAATGATGATGACATGCATTTATCAATTAAATAATAAAACATGACATCATTTAACATTAAAACATGGAATTAAAAACATATCAATATAAACATTAAAATCACACAACCCAACAACCATAGTCCAGGTTATTCCTGATCACTCCTTGTTCTGCTTACTGTCCAAAGCTTGGTCTCATAGCCAAGTTTTTACTTTTGGCCAGGAGGGAGGGTTCTGATCTAATTTCTTTGGGGAGGGAGTTCGATAGCTGACGAGTCACCACTGAGAAAGCCCTGTCTCTCGTCTCCACCAATCGCACTTGTGAGAGAGGTGGAACTGAGAGCAGGGCCTCCCCAGATGATTGCAATCTCTGGGATGGTTTATAGAAGAAGATATGTTTGGATAGGTAAACTGGGCAGGAACCGTCTAGAGCTCTATAGGCTAAAGCCAGCACTTTGAATTGTGCTCGGTGGCAGACTAGCAGCCAGTGGAGCTGGCATAACAGGGGGATTGTATCTTCCCTGAACCCTGCTCCAGTGAGTAATCTGGCTGCCCATTGGACCAATTGAAGCTTCTGAACAGTCTTCATAGACAAACTCATGTAGAGCACATTGAAGTAGTCTATACGGGGTGTAACCAGAGCGTGGACTACAGTGGCCAAGTCTGAAAGAAAAAAGGAAGGGAGGATGGAAAGGAAGGAAGAAAATAAGTTTGTCACATTGCCTACTTCTCTGAGAATAATATATTTTATTATTATTATTTATCTTTATTTATATACCCCACCTTTCTCCCCTTGAAGACTCAAGGTGGCTAACACTCCACACTAGGGCAGTTTAAAAGATGCAATATAAAAGTTAAAAAGCAACTAAATAAATAGTATCTGTGTGGTAAAAACAAAATTAAAATACATTAGATATACTAAAATGCCATTTAAAAATCATATTCCACCACAATCCCACCCACAGCACCCCCTGAATATATTTTTTTATTGCAATACTACAAAGTCATACAATTAAGAAACACTGTTTTGTTTCTTTTGTTTTTTTTTAAAGATTTATATATGTTTTGCATCTCACCTGGTGCATTGCTTCATTTCACATCATATTGTATTATGTCATTCCTTGTTTTAGAAAACAAGATATACCAATATGGGATATGATTTGATACCTATAAAATGAATGTGAAATATGTAACTTGTCATGTCAGAATTCTATCTAAGATAATATTTCCATCATAACACAACAAGGCCTCATCTTTTCAATAGGTATAAAATTGTTCCTCCTGAAAAGAAAAGGCTGGAATTATGTAAAGAAGTTTCTCATAGGGAAATGTACTTAGGCATTTCCCTTCAACTCTGAATATCAATAAAGGAAATATATGAGTGGATCTAGACAATCTTTCTAAATAACAGGAAATGCTTTTCTCTAAGAGACTTTCCTTAATCAAAGGAAGTTACTCTGAATCAAAGGCACTATATAGAGCCAGTGTAGTACAATAGCTATAGTGCTATCTTGAATGCAGGCATTCCATAACCAAGAATTCCAGTAGCACTTCATTTCTGAGGGATAATAATCAATTTTGAGAATGCAAGAGGAATGTATGAGAAGCAAATCTGAATGATTAAAATGTAAATATTGTGTCAAGAAAACTGGATCACACATTTGCTGAAGCCAAAGAAACCTTAACACTCTTGATGCCACCTGACAAAGATCGTCTTGTCTGACCTATTTTGTCCTTTAATCTCTTCTCAGTATATAAAAGAGTTGATACTCTGACTTGTACTTTCACAGTGAAACACAGACCGTCTTTTCCACCCTTAAGATAATTTTGGCAGTAGTTGGTATTTTCCTTTAGGAAGAAACTCAGAGAAACTAAGGCCCCATGGAGATCCATAGACATGTCCTTATTTGGACAAAGATAAGAGAGATAGACTCAGAGCTCAAAACGACCTTGAGAGATTAGAAAGCTGTGTCAAAACTGACAAAAGACATTGCAACCGGGCTAAATGTTAGCTAGCTGCTACAGAAAAAAAAGAAAGGCACAAATATAGGAAGAGTGACACCTTGTTGTGAAAAGGATCTAGGGATCTTAGTAGATCAGAAGCTAAATGTGAATCAACACTGTAATAGCCCAAAAAAGGAAATATAATTTTAAGATGCAGCAATAGCACTCTACTATACCTTGTATGAACTCACCTGGTATACTGTCAAATTCCGAGCACTACATTTCAAGAAGGATATTGACAAGCTGGAAAGTGTCCAAAACAAGCCCTCCGAAGAACAGCTGGCAGAGCTGGGTATGTTTAACTTCGAAGTGTCTGAGAGGTGATATGATAGCTATACATGTAAAAGAAATCACTGCCTTCCTTTTAGAAGATCCGATTTCAACTCCAAGCCCTCAAGGTTCCACAAGAACGACTAGACAAAAAATTAAGAAATGTTAAGCTAAAATGAAGACAGAGCTTTAAATCTGCTTTGCCATTCCCAACCCGAGGTTCTGTCTCTTTACCATATTAAAAAGCAGCTGGAGAAGGATTGAAATAAATAGTCTTCAGGAAGATATTAACAAATCACACTACTCTGGTACTATCCCTGTAGAATAATAATGTAAAACCCTGAAATGTTAATAACAACAAAAACAACTATTGTTACTATCTTTGTTACTATTCTTGGCTGGCATCCTGCACTATAGTTCGGAATTTTCAAACTTACAGATGTGTAACTGCTCAACAGCTTAGCTATTTTATTTTTAATTGTGACATTACTGTCACTATCATAAATGCCACCCAAACTCCTCTCTTTCTCTATTTTCATCAGGTCAACTATTGCTATATTCTTCTGATTTTAATTCAGTTTATCTGCCTCTTTTCTAGATCCTAGCAGTCTGAACAAGAAGGGAACAAATGTGTTTATTGCATGCTTCAATTAGTAAAAAGATCCATAGCCAGACTGCTGACTGGGGTGGATTGTAGGGAACACATAACCCCCCTTCTAAAGCAGCTTCAGTGGTTGCCAATCTGCTTCTGGGACCAATTCAAAGTGCAGGTTATTAGCTATAAAGCCTTTCACATTTCAGGTCCTGCCTATTTACGCAACCACATATCCCTTTATGAACCTGTTCAGGCTGTAAGATCAGCTGGGGAGGCCCTCCTCTTGGACCTGAGTCCCTCACAAGTGAGGTTGGTAGGGACAAGAGAGAAGGGGTCTTGCCCTCCAACCCCCTGACAAAAGAGACGAGACACAAAGTATTGGGTTCAAATTGAGCAACTTTTATTTAAAGTTACCTATTTAATTTTCCTTAAGTCTAACTTAGAAGGTGTCAGGAATCAAGGTGTATTCTAGCCGGGGTATCATGCCCCCTCGGCTAACGATATGGATTTCGGGCGAAACACCTGGATTCCCTGATTATCCAACCAGGGCAACCCCTTTTAGGGAAATGAATGAGAGGTCTGTACTCGAGATCTTGAGATCAGCCTCTTTCATTCCAGGGCCATTAAACTTAGTTAACCCCTCAACTTGAACTTTGAGGTGAATGTTAACTTAATGGCCCTCACCCCTGAAGGAGGTGCCTTAGGTGCACACCGACAATGGGCTTTCCCTAGCTATTTTCCGCTAAGCCTATTTAATACATACCGCTCCCCTTACTAGCCTCTACACCGTAAAGGGGTAGGCAAAAAACTCCCTCCACAGTTAAGGTGGCAGGGGAGAGAAAATTCCTCACCCGATCCTCTTAGTTAAAGAGCGATCAAAAATCTTTACTGCTGAAGGGCGGGAGTGGTGGGTCAACCGTCTCCTCTGCTTGCTGAGCTCCAACTGAGCTCTTCAGGGGCTGGCCTTCCTAAAGGGAGGCCACGCCCCCCTGCCTCCCAGAGGTTCATAGAACCTCCTCTTTCTCCGTGGGAGGGGCAAACTCCTCTCCCTTTAGCCTTTGGCTAAGAGGGAAATCCACTTGCCCTCCAACCCCCTGACAAAAGAGACGAGACACAAAGTATTGGGTTCAAATTGAGCAACTTTTATTTAAAGTTACCTATTTAATTTTCCTTAAGTCTAACTTAGAAGGTGTCAGGAATCAAGGTGTATTCTAGCCGGGGTATCATGCCCCCTCGGCTAACGATATCGATTTCGGGCGAAACACCTGGATTCCCTGATTATCCAACCAGGGCAACCCCTTTTAGGGAAATGAATGAGAGGTCTGTACTCGAGATCTTGAGATCAGCCTCTTTCATTCCAGGGCCATTAAACTTAGTTAACCCCTCAACTTGAACTTTGAGGTGAATGTTAACTTAATGGCCCTCACCCTGAAGGAGGTGCCTTAGGTGCACACCGACAATGGGCTTTCCCTAGCTATTTTCCGCCACCGATGGGGACAGGTGTCCACCTAGTCCCCATCCCCCACCGAGAGTCCTAACACCCCCTATCCTGTTAGACGAACGGAACGTTGCCAATTCCGATATTACAATCCAACCGCTCAGCAAACAAAGCATTGTCGCGAGCCCTGGATAAAGGAGGTAGTGTGCTACCCCCCGTACTGTTGAGCGCATGGCCCCTTCCTTGTTCCCCACTTTATGAGGACTCTCACATCTCCACGCACCGAACCACCAACAAGATGGCATATTGGTGGACCGGACGATGTGTATGCAGGGCCATGCCAGCCAGCCAGTACGAGTTTGCTCGGGCTTGTAAGACGCTTTGCCCGTCCGCAAGCCAAAGCCGTTCCCGATGTGGAACTCCGCCAGTCTCAGCTAAGAGTCTCAAACCAACAGGGGGTAAGGACCGTGCATGCACGTTTGCTGCAGACCACATCTACCACTCCATTCCAAAAGGCAATGGAGTCCTGGCCCAAATGTTGGCCAAAATGAAATATAGGACCCCTTGACGGCTGGTCACTACCTTCAGACAGGCCCGACTCACCCACGTGGCCCTTTTTTAAGCCATCCTCACGCTTTCCCTTCGACTGGGCTGTGGGTCGATGGCCGACCACGGATTGTGACCTCGGGCACAGCCTGCCAATTTGAAACTGGGTAGCCCCAATATGGGCCAGAGTCAGCACTGGCAAACGGGACTCCCTTGAGCTCCCATTTCCGCCACGTGGACATTCATAAAAACAGCGAAGGTGGTACCTGAGTGTCAGCCACATAGGACTAACCCCGCACTATCTAGTAGCTAACTATATAAGCATCCATTGTATGCCTTGGACGCGACTGCCAATGGCTGAAATAAATTTGTCAAACTTTCCAGCCTATATAAGGCTGAAATGGTGTGTTCAAAATACTATTCTCTTATATTTTAAAGAAAACTCACTTCCCGACTCCACAGCCATTTTAGGGCTGAGAGGGAGTAACTCTAACACTTAATCTTCTTCTGCTTAAAAGAAAACACAATTTCAAACTCTCCAGCCGTGTAAGAGGCTGAGATGGCGTAACTCTAATAACTGAATCTTCTGTTTAAAATAAATGCGCTTTCAAAATCCCTAGCCGTTTATAAATCTGTGCGGGTGTAACTTGAACTACTAACCTCCTTCTAGAAAAAACCGCGCTTTTAAGCTCTCCAGCCCAGTAAGGCTAAGAGGGTGTAATTCCAATAATTAAACTCCTTATGCTTTAATGGAAACACGGTTTTTCAAACTCCCGGCCTTATGTGAGGCTGGGAGGATGTCCCTAATGCTGAAAGGGTAAACTCACTGACTAATCTTATAATGTAACAACAGGTGCATCAACTCTCTGGCCATTTATAAGGCCGAAAGGATGCAACCCAACAGCCAACCTTCACTGTTCAAAGAAAACGTGCCATTCAATTCTCCAGCCGGGTCAGGCTGAGAAGGGGTAACTCAACAACTAATCTTCTTTTGTTTTAAAAAGAAACCAATTGCAAACTCTCCAGCCACGTTAAGGCTGAGATGTTTATACCAAACGAGTAATCTCGTGTTTTAAAAGAAAAACGCCTTTTCAATATCTTCCGCCGGTTACAGGGCAGAGGTGTGTAAATCAACTGACCAGCCATTCTTTGCCTTTCAGAAAAATTCTCTTTTTATTTATATATTTATTTTATCTCCCCAGCCGATTCTTAAGGCTGAGGGGGCATAACTCTAAAGATTAATCTTTTATGTTTTAAGAAAAAACGAGCTTTCCAAACTCAGCAGCCGTTTTAAGGCTGAGGGGTATAACCAGACTAACAACGTCTTATCTTTTAAAAAGCAAACATGCTTTACGAATTCTCTAACCCTATAAGGCAAAGAAAGTAAGCCTCCAATACTAATCGTCTTATAATTTAATAAAAAGCCCTTTTCAAACTCTCCAGCCCTTTATACGGCTGAGATGGTATGACCGAACAACTAATCTACTGTATGCTTTAAAGAAAAAGGGGGGGGGTTAGTCCCCTCTTGCGGCTTCCAATCAACTCATGCTTAAAGCAACACGCCTTTCAAAAACCCAAGCCCTTTATCAGGCTGAGGGGGTATAAAGAAAAGGCGCTTTTAAAATTCCCCAAAGCCTTTATAACACCGATAGGGTGCACTCAACAACCAACTTTACTATATTTCAATAAAAATACGCTTCATAAACTTCCCCCCGCCTATAATAAGGTCAAACAAAAGGGGGGTGTACTGAAACGACCAATCTTCCTGTGTTCTAGAAAGAATGCCCCTTTTTCATACCCTGAAAAGTATGTGGGGCTGAGAAGGCGTGACTCAAAGACTATTCCTCTTGTATTTTTAAAGAAAACCGCTTTAAAACTCTCCACCATTTATAATGCTGACGGGTGTACTTTCCAAACCAGTCTTTTTAGTTATAAAGAAAAGGCGCTTTCGAACCCGGGAGCCGTTTATACGGCTGAGAGGGTGTGACTGCAATAACTAGTCATCTTTTATAGAAAAGGAAAACCACTCTCCATATTCTTCCGCCATTTAAAAGGCTGAGAGAGTGTGCCTGTGTAGGCCTGGCAGTACGGTCTTTTAAGAAAAGGTTAGGCATTTAACTCTCTAGCAATGAATAAGGGCTGAGAGAGTGTTTCTCCTAGAAGACAACCGTAATTCCCACTCCGGTAAATTAAGAATTACGTTGGTCGAACCGTCTAACACAACAGCCAGAGCTGCCAAAAATAGGTCAGCAGTAGGCTATACCAGAAATCGGGAGCCCTCCCTTTTGTCACAATTTGAAAATGACCCAAGTAAATGACACTTACATTGCGAAATTGTTAACTCACTGGTAAAGTTGACAACATAGGTCAACAGTAAGCATACCAGCCAACAAAAGCTCGCACCGAAGTTGTTATTTGAATTCAAGTCGAAATTCAAAATGACCCAGGTGACAGGTCAAATGCATGCTTAAAATCATAACCCAATCACCAATGGTCCAGACCAGTGTAGGTCAATGGTCATTTACCCCATGGTCAGGGGCTCCTCAGGTGAAATGGTGAAACAAGAATCACCTGGATTAAAATTGGTAACACCATTGCTAACGTTGACAAACGTGCATATGGTGAGCCGTACCAATGGCCTGGAACTCACTCCTCAAGTCGAATTTTAAAATCCCCAGGTGAAACAGTAACTCAGTTACTAGTGTTGACGGTATAGGTCAACAGTAAACTATGCAAAGGGTCGGGAGCTCCTCAATTCGAATTTAAAATGACCCAGGTGAAAATTAACTACATTAATTGAAATTATCACTCAATTGCTAATGTTGACAATTAAAAGTCAACTGTAAGCCATACCGAGGGTCGGGAGCTCCCTGGCAAGTTGAAATTTAAGATGACCCAGGTAAAAGAGCAACTCAAATGCTAGTGTTGACGGGCATAGGTCAACAGAGCTATACCAAGGGTCGGGATCTCACTCGATTTTGAAGTTTAAACGTGACCGGCGAAAAACTCAAACATCGCTTAAAATTATAACTCAATTGCCGCTGATGACCAAATAGGTCAACAATAAGCCACCAAGGGTCGGAAGGTCACTCTTCAAATTGAAATTTAAAATGCCCCAAGTGAAAAGTAACTCGAAACTATTGTCAACGGACATAGTCGACGTAGGCTATGCCAAGGGTCAGGGGCGCACTCAAGTTAAAATTTTTAAAATTAACCCAGAGCAATTAGGCATATTATTTGAAATTGTAACTCAATTGCCAGTGTTGACAATGTAAGTCACCGTGAGCCATACCAAGGGTCAGGAGCTCACTCGCCAAGTTAAATTTAAATGACCCAGGTGAAAAGTAACTCAGTTGCCAGTGCCGACGGGCATAGGTCAACAAAGCTATACCAAGGGTCGGGATCTTACTCAAATTGCAGTTAAACGGGACCCGGTGAAATTAAATATTTTGCCTGCAATTCTAACCCAAATGCTACTGTAGACCAGATAGGTCAACGGTAAGCCATGCCAAGGGTCAAGAGGGCGCTCCCAAATTGATATTTAAACTGACCCATATGAAAAGTAACTTGATTGCTAGCGCTGACGGCATAGGCCAACAAAGCTACAGCAAGAATTGGGATCCACTCTAATTAAATCATTATTATTATTATTATCCATTTATTAGTTTTTATTGTCTTTTAATTTTATAAAAAGACCCGATAAAAGAATAAATATATTGCTTAAAATTATACTCAGTTGCTAATGTTGGCCAATAGGTCAACCGCAATCCACACCATGGGGTTGTGAGCTTACTCTTGCTTAATGCGCAAATAACCCCTGTGAAATAAAACCACACTGCTTGAAATCAGCAATTTACTTGCTAACGTTGCCGGCGAAGGGCAACAGTGGCCATACCAAAATCAGAAGCTCACCCTTCCCTCTAAAATTAAAATGACCCAGGTAAAACGATAAATGCCTTGCTAGAAATTATTACCAATTGGTAATGTTGTCAGCCATAGGTCAACAGCAATCTATACCACGGGTCGGGAGTTCACCCCTCCAGTAAAACATTAAAATAACCCAGGTAAAAGATAAATGCATTGCTTAAATTAGTATCAAAAAGGCTCACTGCTTTACAGTGCCCCCATCCCGACTATCTATGCCCACCGCGAGGCACCGTTAGGCTGTGTAAAACAAACCCTACGAGGATTAACCCCACGAGCTGGGCAAACTTGGCTATACAGCCCCATTTGTGAGGGGAACCCATAAAGGTTCTTGCCCTATTATTACTATTACAATATGTTGTACTAAAATCCAAATGAATGTGATTCATCAACTAAACAGAATAGATGCTTTTGCAGAAGTGATGTCAGAAGAGAGTGATGCACAGCGAAAGTTATAACATAATTGGCCTTAAAATAGTAAGGCAGCTTGCCAAGCAACATGACGAGAATAATACCTGAATGGTTAGCAGATGCGCATAGCATAGAGCTTTTCCTTTGGCAAGCTCAAAGGAACAAAGTGCTAATATCACAAGAGATACCTGCTAAGGGTAAGCAAATTTTTGCTGGCCATGCGGCCGATATGGGAGCTGCCATTTTGCAGCCACCTCGTGGCTGCTGCAAGGCCTGGGCAAGCCCCAAAATGGCGGCAGCAAGTAATGAGGAAAACATTCACCCTCCCAGAAGGAGCCTGGGGTGCCGTTGTAGGGGGCGAGGAGAAGTCCAAGCCCCCCCGCCCTGTTCCATAGATGAGGGGGGGTCAAAGCGAACCCCCCCACCCCCCGTCGCGCCCCAGCGGGGAAGCAGGCCGCCCAGCCGGGGACCTCCGCGGCGCCGCATGAGCCAACAAGGCCTGGCGGCAGCGGCGCCAAACCCCGAGGAGGGGGGGGGGGCGGCGGGAGCCAGTCCCCGACCCAACACCGCCGTAGCCGTGGAGCACATGGGGGGGGCAGGGTACATGCCCCGCTCCCCCGGGCCCAAAGCCCACCACAAGCGGGCCTGCCAAGCCGCAAGGCTCAGCCCCGAAGCAGCCGGGTGCGGGAGGAGCACGAGCCTGTCTCAGCTCGCTCCCCGCAACCCGGGCCCCGGCCGATGGGCCAAGAAAAGGGGGAAGGGACAAGGCCCGCTCCCCGGGCCCGAAGCCCGCCAAAGCGGGTCTGTAAGGCCGCTAGGCCCAGCCCCGCGGCCGGGTGCGGGGGGAGCACGAGCCTGTCTCCGCTCGCTCCCCGCAACCTGGGCCCCGGCCGCTAGGCAAAGAAAAAAGGGGGGGGGAAGGGACAAGGCCCCGCTCCCCCGGGCCCGAAGCCCGCCGAAAGCGGGCCTGCAAGGCCGCTAGAAGGGGGGAAGGGACAAGGCCCCGCTCCCCCGGGCCCGAAGGGGGGGAAGGGACAAGGCCCCTCTCCCCGGGCCGAAGCCCGCCGAAAGCGGGCCTCAATGCCCCAAAGAGCTCACCTGAAGAGGAGACCGACCGTCTCCTCTGCTTGCTGAGCTCCAACTGAGCTCTTCAGGGGGCTGGCCTTCCTAAAGGGAGGCCACGCCCCCTGCCTCCCAGAGGTTCATAGAACCTCCTCTTTCTCCGTGGGAGGGGGCAAACTCCTCTCCCTCTTTAGCCTTTGGCTAAGAGGGAAATCCACTTCTCGGTAGTGGCCACCAGCTTTTGAATATCTTCCCCAAGTAAATTAGACAAGCATCCACCCTTAGAACATTCAGAAAGGAATAGAAAATTTGGCTATTTAAGCAGGCTTCTAACAATGGCTTATTGTAACTATAACCCTAATTGGACAGGATTTAAATGGCTATCATAATTATAACTTGAATACTCAAATGATACGAATGGCTGGTTTTTAAATAGTATTATATAGTGATTTACAGTGTTTTTAAAATTGTTGTTTATTTATGCTTATATTGTTTTCTTATTTTGCTTTTATTAATTAATATGTGACTATTTTTTTATGTATGCTACTTATTGTTTTTGTCTGGTTGTAAGCCACTCCAAGTCCCTCTAGGGAGATGAAGCAAAATCTAATTTAAAATGGACCACTTCAGCACCAATGATGAGGAATGTCCTGGACAACTGAGAGTGGTGGTTGTTCTGGAGATCGTCGATAGTGTGCACAACCTCATACTGGAGAATCGGTGAATTTCATCTAAAGAAATAGCAGACATAATGGGGATTTCTCGTGAATGTGTTTGTGTCATTATCGATGAACATCTGAACATGAAGCAGCTCTCTGCAAAGTGGGTCCCCAAATATTTGACAACAGATCAGAAAAGCATGCGAGTGAAAACTTCCCGGTCCATTTGTCAGCGTTTCCGGACAGATAAGAACATCCTGGATTGACTGGTCATTATGGATGAGACCTGGATTTATTTGCATGATCCTGAAACCAAGGAGCAGTCAAAAGACTGGAGAAACAGTGGTTCTCCAAAGAAGTTCAGGGTGCAAAAATCAGCCAATAAGGTGATGGCGTCTGTGTTCTGGGATAAGGGGGGGGGGGCGTGCTGCTAGTGGACTACCTTCAAAATGGTTCCATCATCAGTGCAAGGTATTACATTGAACTTTTGGACTAATTGAAGGCAGCTCTGAAGGCCAAAAAGCATGGCAAGCTGTCCAAAGGAATCGTGTTCCTGCAAGACAATGCCTCTACCCACACTGCCCAAGCGACCATGGCAAAACTGATGGAGCTAGGCTTCCAGCTGGTTAACCACACACCTTATTCACCGGATCTAGCTCCCTCTGACTATAATCCGTTTCCAAACCTGAAGAAATATCTCAAGGGTACCAAATTTCACACCATTTCTGATAACCAGGGCTGCTACAGATGACTAGTTTGAGGCACAACTGAAATCCTTCTTTTTGCAAGGCTTACAGAACTTGGAATACCAATGTAAGAAGTGTGTTGATATCAGTGGAGAGTATGTGGAATAAATGTAAAGTCTCATCTTCCTATCTTATTTCTTTCTGAGTAAAGCCAAAGACTTATCAGCATTTCCTAACTTACATAATACATATTTTGGCTTTCCTTGTTGACCAGTCCAGAAAATCAAAGCACAGACCACCTTCAAAGCATGTTTTGAATGAAGTCTTTCTGGCAGCAAGTGTTCTTGATATTTCATCCGCTATCCACTGCTAACTCTTCCT
This sequence comes from Anolis apletophallus, assembly GCA_030556195.1. Classification (NCBI taxonomy): domain Eukaryota; kingdom Metazoa; phylum Chordata; class Lepidosauria; order Squamata; family Anolidae; genus Anolis; species Anolis apletophallus. The sequence continues at coordinate 64,840,322 of JARBWK010000012.1, read as the reverse complement.
TGTAGTTATAAATAAATGTAAGAGGGGCAGATTATATTAGAAACAATGGACTAACCATCTCAGAATACTTCTTAGCACGTGTGAATAGTTTGACTTGATATGTATGTATATATATATATATATATACTGCAGCCTTGCAAAAATGGCATGAAAATTTACTCACACAGCAGAAAATCTGTTCTCCCATTATTTCTTCTAATGATTGATGATGATGGGGGGGACGGGACTAATATTTAACTCATTTGTCAAAAACATCTTACTTACTGCCAGGTAGTCAGGGTGTTTGTGCAAACCTGTTATGGTTTAATATATTATCTTATGTTTAATATATTATCTGTTACTTTAAAAAAACTCACATCCAGGGAAAAAACATTTGTATTGCTGCTTTTTCTTTAAAAAAAGATAATCATCATCAGTGGAATAAACTGTGTTCCTCATCATCACTTGAACATACAATTTTGAGTCTTTTCCCCCGTTTGTAAGTTTTGCCTACTTTCTGCTGAAACAAGCACTTCATGTGAGCTAGGATATTGATGAAAAAGTTATTTTTAGTGTTAATGTGATTATACTACAGCTCCTCAAATGTGCTACATTTTGAATGGAGATCTCTTATTGCTTCTCTCTTTTCTAGCAATTCTCTTGATGCTTTTGAAAAATTCAAACCATTCACAAAATCTTATTTTCTTGGTTTTTCAATCCTCTAAGACAACAAAGACACTGCAAAATGTAATAACCATGAATACCAGTATGCTTGAGGTGTGGTCACTGGTTAAAAGAAGAGATTTGATAGGCATGATATGTGAGATACAGGATAGGGCTCTTCCAGACAGTCTCTATATGAGTCCGCACTGCCACCAGATAACCTGGAATAAACAGAAAACCTGGCATCAGATCCTGGGATATAGGACCTGTCTGGAACGGCCCCTAGATATAGGAGCTGAGATACCTCATCTGTTCATCTAAGATCCTCTCTACACTGACCATTTAAACCAGCTTCATATCAGCTTGAAACCATGGCTGTCATAATATGCACACCGCCAATGCATGCTGTTGTGTGGATTAAATGGGTTACAATCCATTAAAGGAAGTTGCAAGAAAACTCAAAATACACTGCAGCAGATCCCCAATATATCCCAGATTGTAGGGTGAAATCAGCTCCACAGAATGAGAACCGCTTTTTAGACATACACCCTTGCTGAAGAATGTTGCCAAAATGCCCTAGTGACATTCCTGGCTAGCAGAGGGCTCATTGACCCCTAGGGAGGGATAATTGATTCCCCCCACTCTTATCACTTTTATTTTTTCCCTAACTCCTATCAAGTGCACTGGTGCACAGCTATACTAAAAATGGGGAGAGCGACCTGCACAGTCGGTTGTGTCCAACTTCCATGGTAAATATAATCAACGTCTTGGCTTCAAACCAGTTCAAGACATTTCAGTCTAATGACCCATGCAGCCAAACTAGTTCCTCCTAAACTAGTTCCAAGCCCATCTAAGTGGTCAGTGTAGATGTGCCCAGTGATACAACTAGCAACTTCTTGCAACTAGCGCCATGCTGCCTGTGAAATCACTCACATGGTTTTCCCTTGAGTACATTTGGGGTCATCTTAAAAGGACATCAAAATGTTATTTATTTTAGTGTTTTGCATTTTCACTCTCCATCAATGCTTGACTAGCCTACAATGCACTATATAGGCAAGACACAATTTGAATGAGACACTATATGTTGTTGAAATTATTTTATTTATTTATTTATTTACCACCCTGTCTCCTAAATGGGAATGTACAACATAAGACTGGCAAACATTAAATGCCTAATAAACATATCATGCATCCTTGTTTGATGGGAGCAAAGCAGACCAACCTTTGATATGCCTAAGATTGACTACACATGTGGGCATGCCAGGACACACTCACACTCATATATACAAGGGGTGTACATTCTGGGAAATGTAGTTTGGGAAGGCAAGGAGCCCTATGGCAGAGAATTCAAAAGGCCCTGCCCTAAACTACATTTCCCAGAATTCTACTCAGCATCAGACAGCCACAATTATGATAGGGGAGAGATTTGTCCCTGCCAGCAGCAGCCAAAGTTTCAATGAATTGTTGTATCCACTAAAAGGAGGACTGACTGATACTTCGATACTAGTAAGTACATTTGTACTAGGCTGGGGATAAATCCCTAAATTGAAGTTCTATTAGTTAAAGTCATTCAATGAGATAGCTGTTGTGCCTTTTTAAAACGTTTTTGTCAAATCATTTTAAAAATTCTCAAAAATTGGTGGATGTACAAATATTTCTGAAACATGGTGGGAATGACCCCCTGTTATCTTGTGCCATTGTATAGACCAGGGCTGTCCAACTGGCAGCCCTGGGGCCGGATCCGGCCCCGTAGCCTGTTGGACACGGCCCCACCTATGCCCTCAGCCGCCATTTTGAATTTTTTTTAAAAATCGTTTTTTTAAAAAAAAGGCGGCCGGGGGAGGAGGGGGAGGCGGGGCAGGGAGGAGGAAGAGAGCTGGCTCCTCCTCCTTCGCCCTTCCTCCTTCCCCTCCCTGCACCGCGGCTCACGATTGGAGCCACGGCGCGTCCGCGGGGGAGGAGGAGGGGCGAAGGAGGAGGAAGTCAGCTGGCTGCTTTCTTCCTCCTTCGCCCCTCCTCCTTCCCCTCCCCGCGCCGGCACTCGGGATCGGGGCAAGGGCGCGCGCGCGGAGAAAAAAGGGAGAGAGGAGAAGCCAGTCAGCTGACTGGCTTCTCCTCTCTCTCTTTCCCCGCGCAGGGATCCCAGGCGTCGGCGCGCGTGGGGAGGGGAGAGAGAGAGAGAAGCCAGTCAGCTGACTGGCATCTCTCTCTCTCTCCCCTGCGCGCCCAGGCGTCGGCGCGCGAGGGAGGAGAGAGAGAGAGAAGCCAGTCAGCTGACTGGCATCTCTCTCTCTTTCCCCGCGCGCCCAGGCGTCGGCGCCATCGCGAGGAGAGAGAGAGAGAGAGAGAGCCAGTCAGCTGACTGGCATCTCTCTCTCTCTCTCCGCGCGCCAGGCGTCGGGCGCGCGCGCTGGGAAGGAGAGAGAGAGAGAAGCCAGTCAGCTGCGCTGTCATCTCTCTCTCTCTCTCTCTCTCTGCGCGCCCAGGCGTCGGCGCGCGCGCGGGGAAGGAGAGAGAGAGAGAAGCCAGTCAGCTGACTGGCATCTCTCTCTCTCCCTCCCGCCCCCGCAGGGGCGGGGCAGGGGCGGGGCTGGGGAGGGGCCTGGGGTGGGGCCTGGGGCGGAGCTGGGGAGGGGCTGGGGCAGGGCCGAACGGCCCCCAGGTCATCAGTGACCTCAAGTCCGGCCCTTGGCCGGTTAGAAGTTGGACAGCACTGGTATAGACAATTCAAGGAAATTGCTCTTATAGTTTATTTTTTAAAATGTTATTTGTAAAAAGTATGAAAATTCCTCAAAAGTCCATGGATGAGCAAAACATTCTGATACTTGATGGTCTAACAGTCACAAATGTGATCTATAATCATAGCAAGTTTCATGCCACTAGCTCTAACAATGAGGGAGAAAGGGTCCCTGAAGTTTCTCCATTGGCACAATTATTTAACAAAGGAACAAAAAGTAGTTAACTTGTTATAGTTAGGCTACAGACCCCATAGAATTTCGGAAACACTTTAGAAATTATTTCCCCACCCCTAATTTCATAATGAGTATTGAAACTTTTTTTAATTTCTTGCATAGGCCTAATATACACAGACTTATCCTAGAATACTTCACCATTGTTTGATCACCCATCTGCATACCAAATGCAATGGGTGTACTAATGTTCTAGAAGGAAGCAAAAATTCAATTTTCTTTCTCCTGCAAGAACATTTACATAATTGTAAAGCCTGTTTAAAATTTGAGACTACACAAAACCTACTAGAGGTACTATCACTTAAGATCTGCTGCTTGTCATCGACGCGGCAGCGCACTTTTTCTGTAGCAGCGCCTACCTTTTGGAACGCTCTCTTGGAGGAGGTACGAGCAATAACTGATCTACAGGTTTTTTGGAGGGCCTGTAAGAACAACCTGTTCTGTCAGGCATTCAATCTCTAAACTGTAACCCCTACTATGGTCTTAATCTGTTTTTATTATGTTTTCAAGTATGTTGTGTTTTGTTGTTCATTGCTGTGAACCACCCTGAGCCTTTTTGGGAAGGGTGGTATATAAGTCAAAATAATAAATAAATGTTTTCTTCAGTGCAAAAATAAACAAACAAATACATATTTTTAAAATACATTTTTGAAGAAGTCTGCACAGGAACAGGCTATTTTCTTCACATATGTGCAGGAAATATTATTTCCTGTGTGAAACAACCCCATATGAATTTTGCATACATAAAATTCCAGACTCATCAGTTCCAGAGTACTCTCATTAAGGCTTCATAAAAACTTGAGATTTTGATTTTTCAAACATTTGCTTATTTCCTAGCTAAACCAATAATGTAATGGAGCAGCAAAAGTACCAAAAATGTTGCATGAGCAGAACGAATGAGCTGGGTCTATTCGCTCCATTTCATGAAGGATAGACCCTACAACCACTACAGAAAGGCAACTGTGAAAGATGGAAACCACATCTCAGCAGGAAGCCTCACTACTGGCAAGGTGCTGACTCAAAAAACCAACAACAACAAACCACTGGAGACCAGAGGTCTCAAATGGAACAAGCTAAAAAAGGAAGCTAAAGAAAAAAAGTCGGGGTACGGCTGTTTCTCTCCATGCATCCTCAAGTATCCATTCCCTGAGGCAGTTTGACTCAGAGATCCCATCTTGGCATCTAAAACCTTCTTTTTACTGACACACTTATAAAGGTTCATGTCCTTTCTGACCTGCAGTGCACACATTTGAGAACTCTAGGGACATGAAAACAATCTGCTGTCGATATAGTTGCATAGAACGTGAATGAAATTGCAGTGCTTGATCTTCCTAGTTCAAACAGTAATTGTATTTGGTTATTTTCTGTCCTAGTACAGTACAGAGCAGAACATAATCTTTTTGACTCCTTTTTTCTCTGATTACTTTCAAAAGTAGGATTATGCTTTTAAGCATAGCAATGCCTCTATTTGGAAGCAATTATTTTAATAAAAATGACCGGAATATTTGAAGAGGTAGTTAGTTCGAATTAAAAAGAAAACATGGTTAGTTCAGAGTCCAGAATGTTTACTGAAGCAAGCCATTTAGCAAAATATTTTGGGCTCCTTTCCCCTGTTATGCTGCTTTATTCCACATTTCTAAAAAAAATCATATGAAAGTTTTACTGCGCATGACTGCCATTTTTATGCACTTGCTAGATTTTTTTATTTTTCCATAATATCAATTTGGTATCCTATTCAACCAATTAGAAGCACTATGATAAACTCTTTTTCCATGGGAAACTTTCTAATTATTTATTCTGCCTGAATGACATTGCGAAATCAAGACTGGAAAATGAAAGCAATGTTAGCTTTAAACCATCAGTCACAGGATGCCACAAAATCTAACAATACCACAAGAAAACCCAAGGTTTAATTTGAATTAGAAAATATGTGGTGCTGTTGGATAATTACTCCATTTGAATACACTCTCTGTTAGTATTTCACAAGAGGTCTTCTCTATTGTTCTACATTCATTCAAATGTGGCTTTGTGTATTCCAAGTGTATATTTGTTTGTTTTTCTTTGAACAGTAGCATTCATTGACATGTCACAAACGTAATAACTTGCTCAATTGCAAAAAAAACAACAAAACCCACCCTTTACTGTGTGGAGAAATGCATGTTTGAAACAGAGACAGCCCCTTAGATATACTGTGTTAGTGGTATGTTTTTTTTCCATCCTGGCATATATCATATCAACAATGAAAGTGCACTGTGTCATCATAGCATTAGTGGAATAGACAGTTAGCCATCTATAGTGTTTGACCACACATTGTGTGTGTGTAAATTGCCACATTCCTACAACTGCGATATGACATGGATCACTGTGTCGCTGGAGGCTGCAGACACAAGTCACTTTAGTAAGATCTCCCACATGTCAAAAATTTAGGCAGACATTGCAGTAATGTCTTGCACAATTCTGTCCAAGAAAGTGATGTTTGGGAGATGAAGCATGTCATCTTTATTTTGGCTAAATACAAGTTTGAACGTGATTCAACCACAGCATCATTTAATCCCTTTCCACATTTTTTTGAATATTTTTTATTAAAGGTAATTTTTGATAGATGCAATAAAAGAATGAGGGTAAGGGGAAAGAAGAACAAAAAAAAAAAGAAAAAAAAGGGAAAAAAAGGATATAAAAATAACATACAATATTAAGCTTTCTGTACTTCCGTTCTTCTTCCTTGCTTGTTGTATCCTTCATTTCTTCCTTAAAAGGAAAGTGGGGAAAAAAGGGAAAAAAGAAATAATTTATATTTATATTTATATGTTCTTTCTCCCTTTGTGCTGATTTCTTAGGCATGTGATTTCCATTTCCCCCCTATTTAGATGATTAATGTTTTATTCTCTTTTCCCCATGTATTTCTTAAATGGTTGCCAGTCTGTTTTCTTCCTTGATGTTCCTTGGTGTCTTGTTAGGAATTGGGATAGTTTGTCCATGATCATTACATCCATTATTTTTATTTGCCATTGGTCTTTTGAGGGGGTTTCTTCCAATCTCCAAGTATTAATCTTGCAGCCATTATTAGATAATTTAACAATATTTCTTTATTCAATTCCAATTTAAATTTCTTCTAGGATGATTTTCAAATATTTTGTGGTCTTCTCACATGACCACCACATGTGGTAGAAGGTTCCCTCTACCTTCTTACATTTCCAACATGTGGTTTTTGTGTTCTTGTACATTTTGCCTAATTTATACGGAGTGAGGTACCATCTGTACATCATTTTAAATAGGTTTTCTTTTAGGTCATAGGCATATATTTGCTTCATTCTGACATTCCACAGGTATTGCCATTCGTCAATTCTGATAGGTCTTCCAATATTTTTTGCCCATGTTGTCATGCACTCTTTTATTAGTTCTCTTTCTGTCCACATCTTTCCACATTTTTAAAAGGTCAGTATTACTTGTTTTCCTTTTTCTGTGTTTAGGATAAGCCATTTTTGACTGTTATTGATGATGCTGTCTGTGCAATCACATCCCAAAAAGTACAGAGTTTCAGCTTGAGAGACAACATCAAGGTACAAATTACAAGTTCAGCATCTGTGCAGATAAGGCATTGGCTTTCTGCACAGTGGTACATCACCGTGGTATAAGAATAGAATCTATGTGCCATAAGAAGCATGTCTTTGTTCTTCTACTCGATGTCCTTTCCAGTTTCTGTTTCTTGAGGTCTCACTAAAGTAGAGAAATTCTGCTTGATGTTTCTTGCAAACAGATTACACAACACAACAAAAATATTCTCGATGTCTTGGTTTTTACACCTATTTTTTTTGGGGGGGGGGCACTGGTATTTGGGGGCACTGTTTCAGAAAATTGCATTGGACAGATAACACCAGCTCTATGTTTCTTAGATATGGTTATCATAGTTTTCTATGGGCAAGCAGAACAAGCCTTCATCCATAATAATAACAATAATAATAACTTTATTTTTTTACCCTGCCTCCATCTCCCAGAAGGGACTCTTGGTGATTTACAAATGGGACAAAATGTCCACAAAAAATCAAAGCAAAAAAGTCAATTAAAAAAAAAACACAATTAAAATAAAACATATCAAAGCATAAAATTCAGATTAAAAAACCCAAATGAAACATAGGGGTATAAAACAGCAGCCTTAAAACTCACTCAAATGATACACAAACAAATAGCCAAACATTTATGTGTATACAAAATGTGTATCTATACACACAAAAAACATAAAATACACATATCCGTGCTTGTACCGCTTTATGGTAAATGTATGAATATAGGTAAGGTCAGATATCTTCCATGAAAAATTCATCACAGTCCCCAAACCATCTCATTTGAAGAAATCAATGGCCAATCCAAACAAGGTGGTGGACATGGATTCAGCACATGGATATAATGTTTATCGGGTCACCTTTAGATTTGTACTTGCCTCATTCAGTGAGCAAATACTTAAATGTTTATTTCATCAAAGGAAAAATGTAGCCAAAATATAACACAAGATAAAAACACAGCTCAACAACAACAACAAAAATCTTGATGTCTTGATTTTCAGGCCTGTCCCTGTGGTTATTTTGGGCACTGATTCAGAAAAGTGCATTGGATAGACAACATCAGCTCTAGTTTCTTAGGTATGGACTGGAAATTTTGTATCATAAATCTGTGCTTTTGCTATGAAATAAGTAGATTTTCATGTACTATTCCTTTCTTTTAATTTTTAATATGTTTCCTTTATGCTTAAAATACATTAATTTAAACACTATGCTAAAATATTCTGTTTTTTTATGGGCAAGCTAAGTGAAGAATGGTAAATGGTATATATTCTGTATCTCAAAAACTAGAGCTGATGGGAGAAAACTGGCACCATTTTTGGAATATGCAGATCAGATAAATCCAGAAACAGGTCTAACATCTGAGGCACCAAAATGTATGTTGACCAGTGATAAAGCACAGAGCGCAGTAATACAAGCAAAGAAATCATAAGCAGGGGTGGGGTAAGGGGTGGTGAATAATTTCTGTTATCAGCTAGGGCAGGGGTGCCGACACTTTTTTTTAGCATGCGAGCTACTTTCATAACAACCAAGTCGAAAAGATTTACCCGGCGCCACCTTCTGCCCACACGGGGCTTTTTCCACCCGTGTGGGGCTTCTTCCACCAATACGGCTTTCGAGGGCGGGCCCTGGCACTCGTCTCTTGACATGGTGTGGTGATGTGACCGCCCATTGGTTGCTCCTGGGGGGGGGAGCAAGGCGAAGGCGTGCGCAGAGATAGGATGCGAGGCTGCTGGAAGGAGTGAGTGAGTGAGTGTGTGTGTGTGAGAGAAGGCCTCGCCAGAGGAGGATGGTCCCAGCGGTGGGGCTGCAGCTGACGAGCATGCCCTCGATGCCAGTGAGTGAAGCCTGGATGGGGCCCCACCTCGCGCTCCGCCCTGTCTCTCTCTCACCTCAGCCCTCGGCAGCACTGGGCCCCCATCCAGGCTTCACTCACTGGCGTCGAGGGCGCGCTCGTCAGCTGCAGCCCCACCAGGGGGACCATCCTCCTCCGGCGAGGCCTTCTCTCTCACACACTCCCTCCCTCCCGTTGCCCCATATCATATCCATGCACGCGCCTTTGCCTTGCCCCCCCCCCCCAGGAGCAACCAATGGGCGGTCACGTCACCACACCGTGTCAAGCGCCAGGGCCCGTCCACTAAAGCCTCATTGGTGGAAGAAGCCCTGCGCAGGTGGAAGTTGGCGGCGGGAGCACACGTGCATGGCGGGGGAGCACGCGCATGGTAGGAGCGCCCCATCCGGCTGATGAGGCTCGAAGATTGACTAGATGAGGCCTGAAGATCGACTAGTCGATCGCGATCGACTACTTGAGCAGCCCTGAGCTAGGGTCATGGCTTTATTCTTGAATAGTAGAACAGGTCTTCAAATAAATACTACTTGAACAACATCTCCCTGACATCTTCCCGATTGCCATGTTGGCTAAGATACACTGCAGATTGCTGCCAATTTTTTTCAAGGTTTGTAATAAATCAATTGCGTGCATGTTTGAGAAATAGTCCCAGAGGCTTTGTTTCTATGGCTGCTTCCGTATTCTGATGCTCTTTTTCATTGGCAAGCCATCAATGGCATAATAGAAGCTCTGTGTGCATGCTTATGTGTTTATACTGTATTTATTTTATTTTATTTATATAAAATAAATATAAATATTTATTTAGCAAAAAGTATTTAACAGTATCATTGCCCCAAAAATATTCATTTATATTTCCCCATATGAAATATACCATTTTCGTTTTCCAAACAACAACAAAATTAAAAATGAGATGTCGTATAGAAGAGGATGCATTATTTTGTCAAATGTTTTACCTACTATAAAATTTAATAAGTAACCAATTTGTGACGGGAAACCCTGGAAGAAGAATCCAGCTTGCTTGAGCCTTCAAAGTAAGCAAAATGTGTTGCATTCATGGAGCATCCAACATTCCTAATCCCCTCAGTGTTCTGTGCAAAGGTCTCCCAGATAAAATTTAGATGTTTCAACCCCATCAATATGGTAAACCTTATGCCATAAATCCACTGAAGAGTCGAGCAAACAACTTCATTGTAGGAGGGTGTGTGTGTGTCTGGTGCCTGTGTGTCGTTTTAAAACTGTTAAACAATGGATCTAGCAGGTGGCTAGTGGCTGAGACTGGGCCTATCACCATCTCCAGGGTGTCAAGATGTCCCTTAAAGTTTTTGTGGGAGGAATTTGTTGGTGGGATTTGGATTGTAAAGGCACGCGAGCATCTGCCACCTCCTCAGTCTCATTACCATTCACACAATTAACTCCTGCAGCTCTCAGCCTAGAAGCAAAGGCCAGGGATTCAGTTTTACTGCTTCTTTGACAGTTCTCATTATCATTCATTTGAACAGAGAGCTCCTCTACTTCAAATCATTCACTAAAGGGGTAAATATTCTTTGGGCTGGGGAAGTGGGAAAGAACATTTAGAGACAGAGAGAGAGAGAGAGAAACTCCTAACCAAGTCTGAACTGGCAATGAAAGTCCCTTAAGCTGTATAGAAACAGCATTTGCTGCCAATAGAAATGAATAAATGGCTTTTCACTGCTCTATGTGTCATTTTAAACTCTTCTAATTTTTTTGAAAAACTTAAATAGGATCTTTTGTAAGCACTTTTCTATGAAGGTGCAAGTGATGCTTACATCATGTTATCATGCGTGTTGGTATATTCCTCCACGCAGGAAATATCAATTTTCTTCATTTGCATTTTATTAATAATTAAGAACATTTATAGTGCTTCTGAGGCACAATAAAGGTTTGATCAAAATCAACAGAGAGCACATTCACATATGTGTTTATCTTTTCAAGCGCTTCCTAACAGGAGGGTACAAAAGGCAAACCCCACTGCAACATTATGCCCCCATCCCTCTATATTCATGAGACCACCCCTTTTCTATTACTTTTAAAGGTGAGGTAATTTTCCGGGGAGCCTCAACAGCTAACATATAATGCATCTGAACTGTTTGATATTATTCCTAATTTTGTATGCGTGTTTATTAATCATGTGTGATCCATTAAAATGGTTCAAAAGTCATTACAAAACTGGGAGGTGCTGGTGGTTTGTTTTAAAAATGTTTCTAAAGTCACATTAGTGAAAATTTCATTACAATAATGAGAATATGAAATTTTGTCACAATTTCGTTTAAGTAATTGCACACTTGGGGGGCTTCTGGGGCTCCTTTCTCCCTCATATTTACAGCTATTGGGTGAAACCTGCTACAATGGTAGAACACATTTACCACTGCTAACCCACCAATTTTCAGAATGATTCACTTATCCATGAGTTTGGGGAATTTTTTTATAAACAACATTTTTTAATAATAAAGAAAATATGTTCATAGTTTAAAAGTGTTATTTCCTGTTTAATGGTGTAGTCTTTACTTTGAAAGTAGTTGTTTTACTCCAGAAATTTTGTTTGTGTGACAAAACTTTATTGAATTGGTTGAAACCTGATGATGAGATATTCATTGAAAAACTATCACTCTATATCACTCTTTGTCCCTTCCGGAAAAACAAAGATTTGGCAGTTTAATGAACTTTCCCATAGAATCAATAAGGAAATGACATTTATAACTCAGGAACAGAAATCATAGTGTAGAATATTGACTAATTTATTGGAATTCTGGGTGGCTATGGGAGGGGGGCCTATTTCTCTCTTCTCTATTTTCGCCCCCTTGGGCCCTCGGCACTTCACCTCCCTGGACAAAACACAAGGCAGCTGAGGTACAACAAGCTTTATTGATTATAAGGTAGCAGGGTAAGTAAAGAGTCCAGGAAGCCCTCAGTATGCAGCCTCCGTTTAGCAGCAATTGCTGGAATCAGCACGGCTTGAGAATCTGCAACAGCAGGATCTCAAGCGGGGGAAATTCAGGAACAAATGCGGGATGCGATAGATAGTCTCTGAGCCCCCAACCGGCGCAAGAAGGCTGGGCGGCTTGAGGTACTGCAGGCAAGTTCAATGCGGGAGTATCACAGCTCCTCCGTGGGGTTCGACGATGAGCAGGAACAAGGCTTGATGCTGGACCGAGGCAGCCAAGAGAGGCTGGCTGGCAGGACCTTGGTAGCTGGCCGAACGGCCCGGTTCACATTAGCATCATGGCAATAGCGGTCGTTGGTACGAGATACTGGTGTGCAGGAGCTCACAGCTTTTATAGGATTTCTCTCTATAGAACCTGGTGCGTCGAACATCAAAACGGGTGATGGATGGGCCTCGGGTTGTTTTGAGAACCTCAGTCCTGAAGAATGTGGCGCCTCGTTAGTGCGCGCCACCTGGGCTAGGGAGTTGCGCTTGGTGCTCCGAGTACCCGCTTCTGCTATCAGCCTGGTGGGCCTAGCCTGGCCTTGACATGCCTTCGCTATAGCATCTTCCCTGGGAGGCACATGAGAACAGCAAAGAGGCCCACGGCAGGGCCCGGGAGTTAACCCATCTGTGCTGGAAAGTTTCTGGGAGCCAGGCGGGCAAAAGGCAGACCCTAGCAAAAACGCCGCCTGAAGCCCTTGGGGTGCGACATCTATCCTGATTGAGTCTTTCTGATGCTGATGCATTCTGGGAAATGTAGTTTAGGGCAGAGCCTTTTGAAGTCTCTGTCATAGGGCTTCTCACCTTCCCAAACTACACTTCCCATAGTTCTGTGCTTCTTCCCGGGGAACTCTGTTTTTTCCCTTCTTTCTCTCTTTTAATGGCAAGAGGCCATTAATTTACAGAGGAGTGGGAGCTTTTTGGCTTTGCTTTTCTTGTTTGCCATGAAAATGTCTGACTTTGAGAGGGAGGCTTCTGAGATTTACCAAATATGAACAAAAATGTATTGGGTAAGTTTTGATTATTACATTTTTGGTGCGGGCCAGGTACGCTCATTGGATATCTCATCATAAGTAAAAAGCTATGTAATTTCTCACTAATTATGATGGATACAACTTTTCTTCACCAGCCTAGTGTTTATGTATTTGATTTACATCCCACTTTTCTCCCAAATACAATTCAAAGTGGCTTACGATATAAATTAAAACAGGACATCTAAAACAATGTGGAGTACAAAAGCTTGGATTTAAAAAAAATTAATTGTGAGAATGGGTATGCCTTCAAGTCACCTGTTGACATGATGACCTCATGAATGTCACAGGCTTGCTTCTTAGACAAGGATATGCAATGTGATTGTGCCATACATCAAATTAAATCACTATTATTTAAATAATAGATTATAATTTGGAAAAAAACATGAATAAATTCCTATGCACAATGCACATATATTATTTGAAGTGCAAAAACACTTAGAAACAATACAATAATTAAAATGAAGAACAATTTTAACAAATATAAACTTATTGGTATTTCAATGGGAAGTGTGGACCTGCTTTTGGCTGATGAGATAGGACTGTTGTTGTTGTTGTCGTTGTTGTTGTTGTGTGCTTTCAAGTCATTTCACATTTAGGTTGACCCTGAGTGAGTGCCAGGTAAAAGACCTTGGAGGGCCGCATCGGGCCCCAGGCCTTAGTTTGAGAACCCCTGATTTAAGACATCAAGACTGAAATAATTAAAACTACAACATACTTAAAAGAACCAAAACATCTATTTATAGATACCTCTACCCTGGTCAGTTAAGTCCTGTTTAAATGGGGAGCTCTTTGCCTCCTGGTGAAAAGAGAGCAGAGAAGGGGTAGAAGGAAACTCCAAAGCCTAGGGGGAGCCACTAAAAATTATTTGTTCTGTGTTCTCAGTAGCTGAGCCACATCCATGTTTTTGTTTTGATTTGATTCATTTGTTCGCATTTTTAGTAGCTTGTGTGGCCCTAGTGGATTGTGAGGCAGAAAGTTGGCCCTTTCACTTGCCACAATTAACTGCCCATGATTTTAAAAAATAATCATACAGATTTAAAAGATGGCAGAATGAACACACTTCTTCCTCTAGCAGCATCTGCTCAGTTGGTTTAATCCATGAGAAATGGTAAAAATGTTTAAAACAAGCTTGAAAAGAACAGCTGGACTATTTTTCAAGTTCCAGTTCTCTTGGCAAAGGTATGATAATTACTTTCCATTTCTCTATAAATTAAATGTGATCATAGTGATTGCAACAAAATTTCAACCATGATTAAGTGGTGCCATAACACTAGTGAAAGCATTTCTAATAATACTATTATCAGGTGTACTTATATTGTGAGGCACCCTGATGTTATAGAAGCAGCACACTAATGATTTTTTTACTTTTCTTAAGAGGTGATTCAGTGAATGGATATAGAGGTTCTGATTTATAAGTCCAACTGTACTGTTTTTCAAAAGGAAATAAAAACTGTTACTGATTAGGATTAGCTGCATGGAACACATTTTGCTAAAGTTGGAACATCTGATTTGACTGATCAAAGGCTCTTTTCATATGACACAAATATAGCACTCTAATTCCACTTTAACTTACATAGCTACATCCAAAGAGATCTGCATTTTAGTGAAAAGTATGTAGAATTTTCAGCTAGAGAACCCTCTCCAGATTAAAAACTCCAGATAAAGTGAAACCATATTGCTATATTTGTATAGTGTTAAAAGGCCTCTGGCCATTGTTATTAAAGCCCTAGAAGACATGGAACCTGGTTACTTAAAATAATTGTTCTTTTAGCATGAGCTTCACCAATCCCTTGTTCATCATTGGAGACCATTCTCCAGGTATTCACATCATCTGAGGTTAGGTAGATTATGTAAAAGAAAACACATACAAAAACACAGTTTAAATTAGGGTTCATTCAGTTGATGAATTGTGAGCTTATTCACATGTGAAGCTGGAAACATTGTGGATCATTGTGGATCATGGTGATCCCAGCACTGCGTGCACAGGGGATGTGGGGACCAGCTGCCCCATACCCCGCTCCATTCCAGCTTCCCAACTGCCTCATCACATCGAGGAAGCCTTCCTGAGCCAGTGTGACCCATCTTCCCTAATGGAAAGATGGGGAGCCCCCCCCCTGACTGCCACTGGCAATTTTGCAGTGGTGGCAGGGTGTTTGTGGCAGTTCAGCCATGGAGCCACCCTAGAAGTAATTTTTCAGGGTGTGATGGGAGCCATCTGGTTCTGTGGCTGCAGTTTAAAACCCCCGCCACTGCTGCCAAGTTTTGGACCATGTGAAGAGGTCCATAGTATGAAGAAGCCACACAATCCCATGTACAGTTGTGTGTGTGTGGGGGGGGGGGAGCAAAGAAGGAGGGGACGGATCTGATCTCTTTAAACAAAGGATGGAGCTTGGCACAGACTCATGTTATTCCCCATTTGAATACTGGAGGGTTTGGGGGATTGATTTTTGACATTTAGGACTTGTAGTTGCTGGGATTGATAATTAACATACAATCAAAGAGCATTATGAACTCCAAAAATGATGGAATTGAACCAAACTTGGCACACAGAACTCTCATGACCAACGGAAAATATTGGAAGGTTTGGTGGGCATAGCCCTTGAGTTTTAGAGTTGTAGTTCACCTACATCCAGAGGTCACTGTGTACTCAAACAATGATGGGTCTGGACCAAACTTGGCACAAATACTCAATATGTCCAAATGTGAACACTGGTGGAATTTGGGGGAAACAGACCTTGACATTTGGGAGTTTTAGTTGCTGGGATTTATAGTTCACCTACAATCAAAGAACATTATGAACCCCACCAATGATCAAATTGAGCCAAACTTCCTATACAGAACCCTCATGACCAACAGAAAATACTGTGTTTTCTGATGGTCTTTGGCAACCCCTCTGTCACCCCCTCATGACAGTCCTCAGGGATCCCAACCTCCAGGTTGAGAAACACTGCCTTATACAATGTATTTCTGTGTTCTGTCAGTGACAGGTCTTATTTTTAGCCGCATATTGAACTTCTTTAATAGCTTAAAATGGATGCTTGACTTATCTGTATTTATTTAATGGCCTTATGGAAGCAAAAAAAGTGGGTGCATAGCAAGTGAGCATCCTAATAAAAGGGAGGTGGATGTGTTTGTGCTTAAGGAAAAAAGCACTCAGCAGTGAAAAATGCTAAATATTTTAAAATTATAAAGTCATACCAAGTAGATTTAGAGTGATTTAGCCTAGAATTTATTCATGTCAAATTCAATTACTGCATGTTTAGAATTTTTAAAAAGCAATTTTCTATTTTAGAAGTTGAAAAGTTATCATGTTCATATAATCATAATGATTCATACCGTACGGGGAGCAAATGTCCACCATTCATAATCCCCATATTTTCATAAACATCAGTTGTGGGCATATTTTCAAAGGATTAATTTAACCATCTTCACTGCATTACACCAAACCTATTACACAATTGTTTTTCAGTCTTGGAACAGAATATTTTGAAACTAAAATAGTCTCCACTCCTATTGATTGTGGATAGGAACATGCTCCCTTACTGTAATGGTATTATGGAACTGATTGGATTTTTCTTGTTTGCTTTTAACTAGTCTTGATATCAATCAGACTCAAAATTCCCAAGGTCGCTACATTCTTACTGAAATGACATTGGAAGGCAAGACGACAAATAATTCCTGTGCAGTGTTTATGAGATTGTTTTTCTTGTCACTAAATCATCAAAATGACCAGAGCTTCACCGAGGGAAAAGCAATATAAGCCTTTCATTTGAACTAATGGGGCTTTAATAAAGCTATGATATAAATAAAACACAGTCAACATCTTTCATAAAGTGCAGATGCAATGCACTACTTTTGATAGGGGCAAGGCAAATTAATTTTGATGATAGCTGCTTGGAAGTTTCATTCTTTCCAATTAAAGATGTGACAAGAAGTACCAGGGTGACTGTTTCTGGAGTGATCTATAACTGGTAATTCTTGCAGGTGAAATAATGCCAAAGGAGCTTTGGATAAGTAGTATGCATGTGCTCACTTACAACTAGAAATAGAAAGCCCTCAGATGTTGCATATAATTCTTCACTAAGTTTCTTCTGAAAGTTAGCAGCACATATTTCCATCAAATTTCTTTCCTGCAAGAAAGTGTTTGAAAACTACACACTTTTTAAAAGTACATTTGCAGTTTGTGGTATATTATGTACAACTGGGTTGTTGTGAGTTTTCCGGACTGTGTAGTAATGTTCCAGAAGCATTCTCTCCTGACATTTCCCCTGCATCTATGTTGTGAGGTCTGTTGGAAACTAGAAAAATGGGGTTTATATATGGGCCAAGTGAAACATTCACACAGACCTCAACGGACAAGAGTTCTTTTTCCCAACCTGCACATTCCACAGATATATAAACCCCATTTTCCTAGTTTCCAACAGACCTTACAACCTCTGAGGTTGTAATAGATGCAGGCAAAGCATCAGAAGAGAATGCTTCTGGAACATGGCCATACAGCCCAGAAATCTCACAACAACCCAGTGATTCCAGCCATGAAAATCTTTGACAATACATTCTACAACATTTGTACAATTAAATGGAAAAGGGAAGTAAATAGCTGATATTCTCACACTTGTTTTGCCAGAGCTTAGCAACCTTCAGTGGAACCTATGAGTCTCACAAATAGCCTAAAGGACTAGAGTATAAATAAAAATGCACACATGCACACACAGAGAGACACCTTTTACCAATCAATAGATCAAATGAATGGAACAAAAGAGAGAAAATAAGGAAAGAGGCTATAGTAAGGAAGCTATAGCAGCAGCAGCTGCAAGTTCCTCAAGGAAGGAAAGGGGAAGGGAAGAAACAAGCAGTTTCTATTGTCTTATTTAAAAGATTGGAAGCAAGGGTATTGTGAGTCAATCTGAGGGAGTGCTGATTCATTTTGAAACTATCTTTCCAAATTAAAGTGAGTTCAATGGATTTGAGATTGAGGTGACTGAAGAAATTCTGGTTATTTTCAGCATTTCTCTACATTCGGTTTTTACATGTTGGAAATGCAACAATGCTTACTGTTTGAAGAGTTAATTATGCCTAAGAGATAACAGTGTTTCAGTTACCTAAAATCTTCTCGTATGTTTACTAGGCCTGTTTGATCAAGGAAAAAAATGGTTTAAAACTCGTTGCGGATGTAGGGAGCACTGGCGATTCGATTTTGAAATGTTTTCCAAAATTTTCTGGAAAAAAAGCTCGAAATTTCCAAAATTTTGGAAATTTCAGAATTGCTTCATTAATGGCAGACACGCATGCGCAGTAGGAAAGGAACAGCACTGGCACTGGGGAAAATACTGGGGATTGTCCCTCCCTCATTTTTAGACCAATCATGATGAAACTTGCTACAGTGGTAGAACACATGGATCACTGCTAGCTCAAAATTTGACTTTTGAGTTATCCATGGATTTGTGGCAAATTTTCAAAGATTTTTTTAAAGTTCTAATAGACTGACTGTGGTGTTTCAGCCTGGTGTTCATGTGCATGATGGGGATGATGGTATTGCCATTGAGAATGTTGATGTGCAAAGTGAAGCTTCAGATGAGGCCCCCACTCCTGAGAACAGTTTGATTCCCAGGGTTCTGTTAGATGAAAATTCCTTCGTTAAGGAAGCAAAAGGGCTTGATAGAGATAGTGATACAGCTGAAAATGTTAATGACTAAAGGGAGGCGAGGGAGGTAGAAATGCCTTTTGATCGCAAGGCAAATATCCTTGAGAGAAGGCAAGTTTCCCAGGGTGTCCGGCATAGCTGTAGACTTCAGCAAAAAAGATACAAAGTGAAACTAATTTCTCCTAACTTAAGATTGTAAGGAGGGCTCATGTCTCAGTTGGGGGGAATTATTGCAGGGAAAGGCTTTGCTGCCTTCTCTTTAGACACCTTTATAGATTCAGTTTATTTTATATTTATATTTAGTTTAACAGCAGGACCTTTTGCAATCTCTACCACTAGGGGCGTGGCCTTCAAGAATAACTGTGCTTAGCCACACCCACTTCATCCCTCTTTGCATCGCCACTTGCCAGGGAAGGGAAACCGTGATTTTTTAACTGCTGTTAAACTACAGGACCTTTTGCAATCTCTACAGCTGCTTGCCTCCAGCCAATGTGGGGAAAGCACCTCGGGAAGTGCGGGAATCTAAGGCTGATTCCTTTCCGATCCCCTTCCTGTATCGGAAAAAATGGCGGCGGCTTCAAAATGGCAAATTTACTTCCGGGTTGCTTACATCACTTTGATACCACTTCAAAAGTGGATTTAATCTGAATTCATTCCGATTTTACGAGCATTCCGACAAACCTACCCAGGCCTAATGTTTACCTCTCTTAGGGTGGTTCTACATAGACAGTATAATCCAAATTAGAAGTGGATTACAACAAACCAGTTTCACTGTGAAGATCCTACACAAACACTCCAGGAACTAATTTGAGGCTGGAACAGTGGATGTAGTATCCGCTGATTGCAAATCAGAACTGAATTCAAGAACTGGACAGGTGCTGGAAAATACAGGGTTTTTTAATTAACCAGTCTGCTGGGATGCACTGATGAACATATCCTTATCTGTTTGGAGCCATCCCAGTTTTGAGCCCTGCATGATATATACTCTGAACAGCTGCAGTGCATTATCTGGCTTATTCCAGATGTTCTGATGAGTTTTTTTTATTGTGCTGTTTCTGGCTTGATCCATACACATTGGGGATGTACATTTTGTGGATGCCCCACCTGCAAGCCTCCTTTTTCGGCCTTCCACAGCTACAGAAGTAAAAGAAAGAAAGAAAGAAAGTACAGAATAAAACTCTAACTTTGGCTTTGTTTAACAAGCCAACTCACTATATCTGTAGAGAGTTCACATGATGTATGGCTGGATTTGCAGCAAAAGCACTATATCCAGCTATGTATTATGTCATAACAGGAAACAGGATTTATTCTGGAGATTTCAGGAAGTTTTGGAGTTATGCCAGGGTTTTGGAGGTGTGAACATCTGGACCAGGCTGGATCTGACCCAATCCATTATCCACATGTCCAAACATCCACTGCCGTGTTGCCGTTCCAAGCGGTTCCCTCACAGAGGCTTGCTGGTGCCATTGTTGCTGATAAGGTCACAACAAAACACCCAGGAGTGTGACCAGCAAAAACAACATCACCAAAAAGCCTCTACAAGGGAACTGCATCTGGTTGGGGGCACAGTGGTAGCAACTCCAATATGCTCTCATCCCACCTAGCCATTTGGACATCAGAAAGGCTTCAAGGAGTGCCCTATGCAACATCAGGACAGACCCAGAGTAGTTTATTTGATAAGTGTAGATTCTCCTTAGTCCTTTTCTTTTTCTAACTAAGCTTAGCCTACCATTCATATAGAGCTATCTTGTCTCTAACGGAATTCTTATACTAAAAGACTAGTTTTCTATAGCCAGAGGTGTCAGTGCTTCTTAAACTTAGTAGCTTGTCTCTGAATGCACACATCCTCTATCATTACATTGCATATATATCTGCACACCATTAATAGGATAATTCTGCAAAAAACACACCCAAAAACATCAACCACGTGAACAAACAGTGAACTGAGGACACAGATAAGCCAAGGACTGAAAATGGCTTTTTTCTACCACCCTTATTTTCCAAAGTATGGGTTGTGGAACCTAGATGGCATTGGAGTATAAAAACATATGTTTTGTACCATCTGAAGTTTTTGAACATGAAGGATACCCCAGGAAAACCACATTTCATTGCTGTGCATTCAAATGTATTGATCATATCTGATTTCTTTTTTAAGAAACCTTGAGCAATGGAAAGATAAAACAAGGAAGTACTGTACCAATAAAAATCTGAATTAACATCTGCTACAGTTCATTTTGAGCAGTGTTGCCACTACTGATTTTATAGTGCTTTGAATTAAACAGAAATTAGCATATAATTAAGTTACCATGCATTTTCTAAGAAAATTAAAAGGCCACCTTGTGAGTCTGACCAAAGGCATTTCTAGTCTAGCATGCAGAGAACCACATGCCATTGTCAAACTGGAATGTCTACAGCAGAGAGAAACCAAAATGGGAAAAGGAAACCCTACCCTATGAGAAGCAGCTTAGGGAGCTGAGCATGTTTAGCCTGAAAAGTGGATCAAAAGAGGTGGCATGATAGTCATGTTTAAATATTTGAAAGCATGTCACTTTGAAGACATCCTTGTTTTATGCTCTGCTGCAGAAGCTAGAGCATGAACTAGTGGACTCAAACTATAGGAAAAGAGATTCTACTTAAACATTAGGAAGAACTTTCTGATGATAAGAGCTGTTAGCCAGTGGAATAAATTGCCTCAAAGTATACTGGAGTCCCTTTCTTTGGAGCTTTTTAAAACAGAGACTTTGATTTTATATTCCTGCATTTGGGGGATGGGAGGATAAACTGGATGGTTCGTGAAGTCACTACGTCTCTATTACCATAAATAGTACCATCAGGATGTGAGTGTGTTTTCTGCTGCCTTCCAAAAAGAGCATGTTGTCTGTAGTATTGGAGGAAACACTGAACACATCTGCAATGACTTGTGGTCACTTTTAAACCTATCAAAATTAGCAACAATCACTATGGACCTCATCAAATGGACCATGAAAATGGGTGGGGACTGTTGTCCACACTCTTGTTACATCCAGGATAGACTACTGCAACATGCTTTATGTGGGGTTGCCTTTGAAGACTGTTTGGAAACTTCAAATAGTCCAATGAGAGGCAGCCAGGTTAATAACTGGGGTGGCATACAGAGAGCACACAACTCCCATGTTAACATCAGCTCCATTGACTGCCTGTTTGCTATCAGGCACAATTTAAAATGTTGTCTTTGGCCTATAAACAGCTCTAATCCAGTTTACCTGTCCAAATACATCTCCCTTTACAAACCACCACAAAAACTAAGATCTGGGGAAGCCCTGCTCGTGGTCCTGCCACATTTGGTGAGAAAGAGGGCCTTCTCAGTGATTGCCCTCTGGCTATGGAACTCCCTTTCCTGACTAGGTAACATCAGGCATGATAACAAATCGAAAAATGGCGATTCTAAAATCAAATGGGGGGCTGTGGGAATAAGCCTTTGAGGCAGTGCAATGATGCAATACTAAGGAACCTACTCCACTGACCGGAGCCAGCATGCTGTCTTGAGATGGTTTTAAACAGTTAATTTTAAAGTAGATATGATTTTAATGTTTGTATATATTTATAATTTCTTTATGCCCTGGCATGGAATGTTTGCATGTTGGTATCTGACCTGAGTCCCCTTCTGGGTAAGAAGAGAAGAATGTGACTGTAATAAATAAATAAATAAATAAATAAATAAATAAATAAATAATAAGCTTGAATTATACTGTTAGATCCCATTTCAAGTTCTGTCTTCCCATCACACATATTTCTCTCTTCAGGTTTTCCCTGTTTTTGTCTGCGTTCAGAACCATCACACAAAGAATCCTTTTCCCCACCCACCCTGTATTAACTTTTTTTAAAAATCAGTGAAAACGTCAATATCTGAAAGTCAAGAGATTATTTGTCCTCCCCCAAAGCCCTGCACACTGGAGGAGACAGGTTACCAAATGCTTCTTCCAATGGGATCCTTTGCTCTCCCCTAAACCACTTACATTAAAAGATGCAGAACACCATTCTACAACTCTACTTTCAATAATATAACTTGCTCTCTCCAAAGCCCCTTACATTAAAAGTAGACACTACTTTAAAAACCCTTATTTCAATGGGATCCCTTGCCCTCCCCACAGCCCCACACACCAGAGAAGGTGATTTCTCCTCCCATGTCACAGTTTTGAAACATTCCTTCCAATGGGATCTTCTCATCTCTTTGAATTCCTCTCCTTGAATACACCAACAGAATTTTAACTCCACTTTTAACACTTTTTCAATTAAATCTTCTCTCCACTTTTAAAACTTTTTTTCAATTTGGTGGTTTCCCTCTAGAGGAAATAAACACATTTTAAAACACTTATTTCAATAGGACTCACTCTGTCTTTAAAACCACTTTACATATCAGAAGGATGGGCATTTCATAAAAGAGCCTAGATTACTATGAAGTAGAAAATGCAGTGACAGCAAAGTGGTGCAGAATGCTCATTTCTCCACATTACTGAAATGATGTGTTGATAGGTGAATCTGTCAGATCCCATCACATGTGTTTTTGTTGTTAGTGATGGTTCTGATGTACACCAACTGTTCGAAACACGATTACTCACCTGTGTTCTGAACTTCCTCCTTTCAGCAAGCTTCAGTTCCATTTTAAGGATGAGGGGCAATGGATGACAACTGGAAGTAGGCAATCAACATGTGATGGGCTCCGTGCCTCTTCGTCTTTGAATTGGAGATGAAGTGTTCTATGATGGAGGAAATGCTCCATGTGATCAGGTCATACATCTCATGGTAGCTCATTTATTGATCAACTGTGGAAATAAGCACCTTTTAACCAGTTGATTCTAGATCCATTCTCTCGGCATTACTTCGCAAACGAAGATTCTTAGGAAGGACTTATCCCACGCTTTTTACAAGTGCATTGATTTTTTGGAAGTTGGATGTGTCCTTCGAGCCTGTGCAATGGATTTTTCTGGTGGAGTGCAGCGTGCACAGAACTGGCCTCACCCTTTAAACCAAAGGTTCATCTGGCGGGGCCTAGCAAGCTTGGACGGTGGCAGCGAGGTCCTCAGGTTCTAGGTTTGGTTCGAGTTTCCTTTTCTTAGATGGTTGACCTTACAGGGTTAGACGAGCACCATCTGCCCAGGTTTGAACTTAGAGTTTTCCTTCTCTTAGGATGGTTGCCAAAGGCTAGAGAGCCCATCCTGCCCTTTGACGCTCTTTGTCAGACCCTTAGATCCATTACAGAATTGCAAAAGAGATGGGGGGAATGTTTTTCCAATTCTCCCATCTTGTCCAAAAAAGATTTATTGCATAATAGGTGTCTTTTTCCTTTTTTTTCAAAAAAATCTTTAAAATTTTAACTGGAGTTTCTAAGAAGTAGGCAGTGCTTTTAAAGAAAGAAGACAAGAAGGCTCTCAAATGCAAACATACTGCATAATATTGTTAACACTGTCCAGAATGGTTTATTCTCAGGAGGCATTTTTGGCATTTACTTAACATTTACATATGAGCACCTACCGTTTGGCAAGACGATCTCTGTATTACAGTTATAGCTGATACAAAATTCCATCTTAACTATACTTAGTTAACAATAGATAATGGGTTAGTTTAGAAGTCAATAAATCCAGTCACAGCAAAAGGCTGTGTGTGCATTGCTCCCCTTCATAGTTCAAACAAAGCTTTGGAATATCGGAGCAGCCCAATATTCAATTCAACCTGCCTCTGATATTTAAAAGGAAGCTGATTTTAATAGAAGGCTAATAAGAATGAATAGATTTCCAGAAGGTGACATAGCTTAGGTATTGTTACTCTTGATGTAAACCAGGGAAGAGCAACTTGTGACTTTTCAGATGTTGTTGAACAACAACTCCCTTTACTCCTCACCACTGGCTATCTGACTAGGGCTATTGAGAGCCACATTCCAGCAATACCTGGAAGTTCACATTCCTGATGTGAATACCTATAAAATTATGGTGTTTGATCTTCAAACACTTCTTCATATTTCAGTAGTATTTCAGTAACAGAGATTCCGATCCAGCTTCTATGGATGGATGGAAGGAAGAAAGGTTAATTTTGCTTATTTTGTACTAGCTCTTCATCTCCCACACTGTTCTGCAAAGTTACACAACCCTTTGAGAAAGGGTTCAACAATATCTTTGAAAAAGGGAAAAGGGGACTCCAGGGAGAAAGAACAATTAGTGGGAATTTATCTTCCTTCTTCCTCCTGTAGCAACATCCTGTGAACAGAGTTCTGTTCATGGGAATTTTGCATGCACGTCCATGCTTCGATCCCAAATAAAACCCAGCACGACATCAATCACAGGCATTTCAGAGTAAAAACAAGGAATTATCTGGATTATCTGACTTCAGGCAAATATCTTCTTTTTCCAAATCTTTGTGGCTGCTATGAGAACTACAGAAATATAAAGCATCTCACAATGATAATATATGTAGAAATCTGTAGCTTTTTGCAGAAATGCTAATTGCTCAGACTTTTTGTTGTGGTAAGATTATTATTATTCAACAAAGATACTTCTGTAGTTAGTCATGTAACAATGCCATGAGAAAGTGATTAAACTGGGATTGCTGGGTAGGAAAATTGGCTGGGTTTTCTTCAGAATCTGTGCATGTCTTTAGTGGTTTCATTAGTTGGCCATTGATCCAATTGGTTAATCAAAACTAAAGAAAACTCATTTAATCAATGTATAAATGATAAATCAGCACATAGACTAACCCAGTTTGTTCAATGGGTCCATTCCATTTGGAATAATGATAGAACTCAGACCTTACTTTCCCAGTATGTTCCCCTCCCTCCCTTCTCTGACCAACAGCCCATTTAATGGTTTTCACAAGAAAAATACACAAGAAACCTCTTGGAGATTGAGATGAACCAAAAAATCTGAAATATCAATACACTTCTCAATAAATGCTGTGGTTGATTAAGGAACTGTGGGTTTTATCAGATAAAAAACGTTACCGTGGATTTTTCTCTACCTCCTAAAAATTGATTATACAATCAAACACAAAGAATCCAGCAAGGACTTCATTCGGTATTGGCCTTAATTTGTATAAGGATGAGAAATGTTTTATATCATGCCAATCAGACTCTTTTTTTGGGGTGGGGGGAAGGGTAGGAGACCTAGAATATGGCAAAACTGTCAAATGTTTTAAGTTTTCAAATCATGCTTATATATCTTAGTACTTAATTTTTAAATTGACTGTCATCTCCATGTTGTAGTGTCTGAAGATTATTCACAATATGCAAATTGTGTGAAATAGTTTTCATGAAAATCACCATAATGTGATGAAACGTATTTGCCAAGTTCAGTTCCTCCATCAATTATAAATAAATTTTCCCTTAAGCTTCTGAAACTATAAAACGCTTCCTTACTTTCAGTCAAATACATGTTACAGATTTAAAATAAAGGATCTACCATTTTTTTTAATCAGAGAAGAGTTTTAAAAGAATTACATGAAATGAATGCCAGTCTTTACATGACTCCCCAGTGCATTATATTTTTGAAAGAAAAACACAAGCATTCATTTGTGCAGATACCCATGTATTCTGTCAATTAAAAAATAGACATACAGTAATTAGAATTTAGTTCTGAGGGAAACAGCCACTTCCCTAAATAGGTCCAACAAAAGGATAAAAGATACTGATCCAAATAGAATATAGATCAAATTGTTACTGCTCTATTTAATTATTTGTTAATAGCAATATGTTTTTGTCCATTCTAGTAGATAAACTACTTTTTGTTTTCAGACCTTGCAAATTCAGCTCCAAATACGCAGCATTTATTAAGAATGGGGCTACTCAAAGGCAATTTTACAACAAATGAAAATGCAGACTCCTATAAAGTTAGTACCTGGCCAGTGTTTTCCCTTCCAGGGTAACTCAGTGTGGTCACTTTATGAATATTTAGTGACCTAGAGCAGAATTGGTGAATATTTGTGTTATCCTGGTAGTTGTATTAGTTGGAGCAGGTGCTGATAATTGTGACAAACTTTGGGGGTTCGTTTTCTGCTATAGAACTCTCTGTGAAATATGCCCCCACAAGAGATAAAAAATAAAAGGGACAAACCCAGAAGTCCAATTCTGATTTTGAAAACTGGGTTGGAAGACAATCCAACCTATGTAAAAGATGAACTCCTGCTCCTAGAATTATAGAATCATTGAGTTGGAAGAGCCCTTGTGGGCCAACCAGTCCAATCCCTTGCCAAGAAGCAGGAAAATCACATTCAAAGCACCTCTGACAGGTGGCCAATAGCCATCCAGCTTCTGTTTAAAAGCCTCCAGAGTAGAAGCCTCCACCAAGCTCTGGGGTAGAGAGTTCAAACTGTGGAACAGCTCTCACAGTTAGGAAGTTCTTCCTGTAGTCTTTCAAGACAGACAATCCCCCTTGTCCTTTTAAATCTTTTAATATCTTTTTTATGTAGAAGTAAGTTTTAATTCAATGTATTGAAATAATTAATAATTTTAATAGTATGAGTTACACAAATGCTGTTCCATCTTAAAGGTAAAAGGTTTTCCCCTGACATTAAGTCCAGTCGTGCCTGACTCTGGGGGTTGGGTGCTCATCTCAATTTCTAAGCCAAAGAGCTGGTGTTGTCCGTAAACACCTCCAAGATCATGTGGCTGACATGACTGTATCAAGAGCCGTTACCTTCTCATCTACGGATCTAAACACATTTGCATGTTTTCAAACTGCTAGGTTGGCAGAAGCTGGGGCTAATAGCGAGAGCTCACACCACTTCCTGGATTCGAACCTGTGACCTTTCAGTTAGCAACTTCAGCAGCTCAGCGGTTTAACCCACTGCACCACCAGTGGCACAGGGGTCCCATCTTAAACTATAGCAAAGAAGATGCTAACATTGTAGACAGCAGTATCCAGAATCCTCTAAACTGGCTATGTTGCTTAGAGGATTCTGAGAATTGTACTCTTCAAAAGCTACTTTTCCAAGTTCTCATAAGTGGTGCTTCTTAAACTGCTTCAAGGGGTGTAGTGATCAGAGTAATATATTCCAATAAATTAAATTAAGTTAGCCCCTGAATTGCTTCTTTTTCATCAATTACTAGTATATGCACACTATTCAATGCTTTCTGTTTCCCTCTGTGTATTTGATTTTTCAACAAACATGCTGATGTTTCGCCATCTCTAACTGAGCTTCTACATTGATCCTTCCCATGCTCTCCCCCTCCCCCTCCTCCACCCCGCTTTGCTAATATTTGATGGAGATATAAGATGTGCTCTCTTGCTACCTTGGTTTAGTATCATTACAGGAATTGCTCCTTTCCTGTGAAGCTAAGATTTTCATTACACTCCTTTTTTTTTCTTTTGGAGTACAGTGACTTCTAATAGTAGAGTTCAAGTCTAAATAAATGAAAACTGAGATCTGGAGTTAAACATTTTTCAGAGGTTTCCCCAACGTCATTATTATAATAATAAAAAAGGAAAATAGTATCAAGAAGACAGTAAATAAAAGCAAAAAGAACAAAAGAGTTGTGTGCTGGAAGCAACACAAATATTCAAGAGTGACAGGCAAAGGAGACTGTGTGTTTGTGATCTTTATGTGTACAGGATTGGGGCATCAATATGTTGCCTGCCATTAGATTGCTAACCCTAGGTTTGCTATACACTTTTTTGTAATTTGTTCATTTATCCTACTAATGTAGCAGTTCCATCTTACCACTAGATCACTCTTCAAAGCAACTTGGATCTTACCCCTTAGAGAATCTAGGATGGCTCCTACCATTGTATCTTCTGTCAGCAAGGGAAAACTTTTCTATTCTAATAGACTTTGAATGTACAAGCTTTTAATTATGTGCTCCTTTGCTGATTTTTATCATTTGCCTTTCAATGGAACTGTTTTAAATGAGTTTAATTCTATGGATAGTTTATTTGCTGTTTAATAAAAACGGCTGAAATCCTGTTGGCTAGACATACTGGATTAATTGCTGAATAGTAAGTCAAAATGTCAATACATTTAATTGATTCAATGTCTCCACTCTAATCAAGGCTGAGAATAGGATTTAGGCTACCATTTAAAATGTTTGCACTTTGTAAGTGAATTGTATTTGTTTTAACATTGGTAAACCACCTTTAGTTCCAACCCTGGAAACAGAATGAATATTGATGAAATAAGGAGAGATCCAACATTGTAGTTATGGACTCATAATCTAGAGTTACAGATTGATAACTGTTCCATATTCACAATGCTATGTATTGGCACTAGTGAAGTGATCATAAAATCTACCCAAATTCAACCTTAAATTCTTTGCAGATGTTCCAAGTGATGGACGTCTATGGCAGAGTCAAGTGGGGCACTTCAAGATGTTGTGACCTGAGCCATGGTGCAAAGAGGACAAGTGACATATCCTGCTTCAGTGTTTCACAATGATACTGCCAGAAGGAGTATGGCTGTATCCTTGTGAAACACTTCACTCAGCTGTGGTGCAGATTTCCATTGCTTAGAGTAATTCCCTGGAGTGTAACATGGGCTTCAGAGGTTAGTTCCTTAGGTTGTCCATAGCTACATTTACTAACAGTTAATTTCACATGGTAACCTTTGGGTAGGATTTAAGTAAGAAACCAGCAAGAAATGGCTGGAGAGCTAGCAATTGCACAGTTATCATTTATGTCATGATAAATCAACTTCAAATAATAAATAATAAATAATGTCACTTCACATTAAAAATAGAAACATACAGTACATATTAGATAACCTAATCATAATAAGCTGGTACATATCATGAGCCTTCAGATGCTCAGAGGAACAAACTGGACAAAAATGTTGTGGTGGTCTATATTGAAAAGGGAATGTATTTTGGGTAGCCCTCTTTATCTGTTGGTATTCTGTTGGTATTCACCTGCTATCCAAAGGTTACAGTGTAAAATTTAATTATTGACTGGTATAAGATGGTACAGGTTTACCAACTTTATCCTGGCTCCCAGTTGAAGAGTGACAGTAGTTGATGGTTTAGCAAATCTGTTCAACAATTGAGAGCTGTGCCAGAAAAGTACACTGGTGAAGATTCTGAAACAGTTTTTGGTGATGTGGATGATCCAGCCTCACTATTTGAGACCGTGGCTCTATGTAGTTAGGGTGTATAATCCCTTTGTCTTGCCCACATGAAATTGAAGAACTTGGGGGTCTCATTCAGGAAGAACACCTTACACACATTAAATATGTTTCATTATTGAAGAGAGAACAGAAATAAAAGTAATATTAAAAATGGTTAAAATACATGTTTTTCAAGTGTTAATTAACTCTGTTGAGAAAACTGTTGGATTGATGAGAATCTTTACAGTTTGGCATGTCATGTGTAGAAAACAGTATTATCTGTATTGAAAGTAACATCTCTACACAGAAATGTTGTTTCCAATGTGGGGAAGCACTGTTTTCTGTGCAAAACAACTAAGAATTTTTATCACAAAATCCAGTATTACTCTAAAATCATGTTAGTGGACATAATGGATACATTCCTGGTTGACCACCTTTGATATCACACCTATCTTCAGTAGTGCAATTGTACTGATTTGCCATTCTGTGACCCCATATTAATATTTCCACACAGTCTTGTAATGCTGTCTTCCTGCACTACTGTGGTTCTATTTCAATAAAAATAAGAACAAGAATAAGAATAACAGCAATCACACCATCTTCATCATAATATGGTCAGCATCACAATACAGTCAGCTTGCTATCACTAAAGCAAAAGGGATTCATCACATTCAGATAGATGATGGGAACGTAGAACAGCTGGAAGCTAAATGTGAATGTTACCTTTCAATAACTGGGGTTGAGAGAATCACAAGAGAGGAGGCAAACCAATAGCAGGATTCACATGGTGTCATGCGATAAAGACCTTTGGTCCAGCTGCAATGCCAGTTTGCCTGCCTTGTATAATAAAGTCCTACATATGACTTTAGTGCAAAATAAGTCTTGAATTTTGACTGTTCCATAAACTACGCACTTTTTGAAAACTTTCTTGTTGTGGGAAGAAAATTGTTACAATTACTCATACCTTTCTTCATGAAGAAAATTATTGAAGAATTATTTCTCTAAAATGGAATTACTATGCTGTCTCTGGCTTAGAGCAGTTTAAGGTAAATATATCTCATCCAGCTAGAATTGAAAAGTTTGGATTTTGAGAGTGATAAAAATACTCTTATTCTGCCTAGAAAACAGGAGTGGGTAGAGCTAGGCGGTGATTAAGTAATAGCTGCCAATTGCTTCTGCTTAGTAGTTTGCCCTACATAGTGTTAAGATTTTTGATTATCTTATTGTGTTAAACATAAATAAAATCTGACCCATGGTAGCACACCAATATTTCTTTTATTGTTTTGTATGATCTGGTCAGATTTTCATCACACTGTATTTTCCAATAAAAGAGTGGTAACCATAGTGATTTTTAAAAAATGTTAGGGGAATAGAAACAAGCTTATACAAAACTGCAAAACTTCAGATAAAACAGTAACAACCAATGAAGGTTTAATTGGCTTGCAACCAACAACAAAACCTATTGCTGTAATATTCTTTATGAAGATGATCTAGCTTATTCTCCTGATGAAAATATGCTAAAATTTTCAAATTTGATTTCAGGCTCAAGCACAAAGCCTTTCATTTCGCCACACTCATTTCAGTATCTTCTACCATCATAAACACTGAGGCAAAGTACTAATTAAGTTTTGATGCAATACATGAATCAACATTAATCTTTTATTTTTTATTAATGTTTCATTTCCCTTCAGAACATAGTAGCTCTACTTGCTTTCTTTTTTTAGTACTTTTCATTTCATATGGCTATGAAACCCTTTGATGCTTGATTACAATGGATTATAGCAACATTTACTTTTTCTTATGCTCTCCTTTAACATTCACATTTAGCTTTCCTAAGGATAAGTATCCAGAAGCAGAGATACTAGATACTCAAGTGAATAGCAGTTCCATTTTTCATGTTTTAGTACGATGTGTGATGGGATCATGGTGATGTGTGAGTTTGAGACAAAGGCACAATTCAATAATTTCATTATAAGGGCAATATGTAAGGCTTTCATTTTCACTAGATATCTGAAAATATGTGCAGATTGAGAAAAAGAAGTCTGAAATTACTCTGATATAAAAGGATGATATTTATTTGATGTTTAGGGGCATATAACATATACTGGATGATTTGATAAACATCACCTTCATCACACACTGGGAATGTATTGTTCTCTGGTAAACCAGGATAAACATATCTAGATGTCATAGCTATAGCTGTAGTTCATGCAATCATTCAGCTGTTTCATAATACTTTATAGGTAATTTCATTTGACTTTATCACAACATTTCCTTGCAATGAATATATCAGTCATGAACAATCATTGCAGGCAGT
The DNA here is from genome assembly GCA_030556195.1 of Anolis apletophallus. Lineage (NCBI taxonomy): Eukaryota > Metazoa > Chordata > Lepidosauria > Squamata > Anolidae > Anolis > Anolis apletophallus. The sequence goes on along the minus strand of JARBWK010000012.1, from coordinate 64,808,308 downwards.
GTGGAAGTACTTCCCAAATGTGAAGCATAAAAATGCAGAGGTGAAATCCTAATTTTTCTAGAAGGTATGGAGCATGAAGTTTATGTCTCACCGAACTAATGAAAGTTATTTTTCTTTAGAATATTACAGCAATAGAGTGTAAAGGGACATGCTGGCACTCTTCAGTGAATGCAGAATGTCATGAAATCTCTTCACATTGCTAGTAAAAAGACAACTAAGCATAAATCTTTTACATAATAAAAAGCAAAAAACCCACGTAGCATATATATCTCTTCTTACATATATTACTTGAAATGAAGATGTAGATATTTGTTCTGTTTTCAGAGCCATAAATTTTTAAGAAACTATAAATTTTTTAGAAACGATGTGCTGGCACTAAATTTCCTTTCCCAAATAGCAGAATATACAGGCTTGTGTAGTCAACAAAATTCCCATAGCAATACATTAGTGATCATTGGATGTGCCTACTGTAGTAAAGTGTGCCTTTACAAGGTTTTGGAAAACAATGAACCTAAATACAGTTGGATAGCTAATAAAAATCTATGGGATTAAAACAAATGGCAGTATAAACATTGTGGCAATATATTGCTTTCTTTTCATTTATTTATTTATTTATTGTATATATTCATATATCATCATTCAGTCAAAATCCCATGGTGATTTAAATGTAATGGGTAACAACAACAACAACAACAAAAACCAGAGAAATATAAGTTATTTTTTAAAAAAATGAACAAGATCTCCAAGACTCCAATAACTTTTTCACACGTACTGCTGTTGAGCCAGGCGTCCCCCATTCTGAATTTCATATTTTTTCCCTGCAAGATATTCCACTTAGGGAGAAAAAATGAAATGCAAAGATAAAGAATGGAGGATGCCTGGCTCAACAGCAGTACATGTGAAAAAGATCTTGGAGTTCTCATGGACAACTAGTTAATCATGATCCAACAATGTCATGGGGCAGCAAAGAAAAGCCAATGGGATTTTGGCCTGCATAAATAGGAGTATAGTATCTAGATCCAAGAAAGTTATGATACCCATCTATTCTGACTTGGTCAGACCACACTGGAATACTGTGTCCAATTCTGGGCACTGCAGTTGAAGTGAGATGTTGACAAACTGGAATGTGTCCAGAGAAGCGTATCTAAAATGATCAAGTGTCTGGAGAATAAGCTCTATGAAGAGTGGCTTAAAGAGCTGGACATGTTTAGCCTTCAGAAGAGAAGGCTGAGAGGAGACATGATGGCCATGTATAAATATGTGAGGGAAGTCATAGGGAGGAGGGAGCAAGCTTGTTTTCTGTTGCCCTGAAGACTAGGACGTGGAACACTGGCTTCAAACTACAGGAAAGGAGATTCCACCTGAACATTAGGAAGAACTTCCTAACTGAGAGCTGTTCAACAGTGGAACTCTCTGCCCCAGAGTGTGCTGGAGGCTTCTTCTTTGTATGTTTTTAAACAAAGGCTGGATGGCTATCTGTCAGGGTCTCTTCGGACTCTATGATTCTATGATTCTATGAAATAGCACAAATATCCACAGCAGGATAATAATGGATTGATCCCCAATAGAGCTCAAAGTGTGTTTTCCCATCCAAATACTAACCAGGGCTGACTCTGCTTAGCTTTCAAGATCTCAATAGAGCTCTAGAGTTTCAGTGATATTTTGGAGCATTTTCTGACTTTTCTTAACTTGGGCTAAACTTCTTCAATCCATTTACCTTTCATTGAGGAGCAGAAGTTCCTGGACGTTGTGTAGACTAGACATCCAATAATGATTTCTGGGCCCTTCAGGTTTGGGGCCAATGTAGACAAGCTCTAAGTTTTAAACACATAATTACAATGTTACTTAAAAAATGAAACATCTTCACCTACTGCTGAAGAGACAAGAATATGAGTCAGAGCTCTATTAGGATTCATTTCAGTATGTCAACTCATCAGAATTAATAACAGACATCATAGCTGAACCACTGGAATTGGGGAAATCTAAACTTGAAGTGATGGCTTGCTGTATTGTCAAAGACTTTCACTGCCGGAATCAATAGGATGTTGTGTGGTTTCTATGCTGTATGGCCGTGTTCTAGCAACATTTCTCTTGACATTGTGACTGCATCTGTGGGTGGCATCATCAGACCATTATGTCTCTGCAGCATAAAAGAAAAGTTAAAGAACACAGGAGGTGTAATTTTCTGATTCAGTTTTTCCAGTCTCTCTGTGTCCTGGAACAATTTATCCCCACAAAGATGTTCAATATATTGTTGACGGTATTCATGGCCAGAATCACTAGGGTGTTGTGTAGTTTCCAGGCTGTATGGCCGTGTTCTAGCAACATTGTCTTCTGATGTTTCACCGGCTTTTGTGGCTAGCATCTTCAGAGGTTTGCTGTTCTGCTGGTTCACCTGTTCTAGTATACATTTTGATAAATTGTTGTCTGTTCTTAAGGTATGGTTAGTTAGTTGTTATTTATTCATCCTGTTAAATATAATCAATTTTTTAAAAGTAAAAGGAAGGAGTGTGTAAACTCAGATGCATATATGTCCAAGGTGTTGTAATAGCAAACCAAAACCTGCAGGAGCAATTCAACTGTAGCTTCCAGCTCCTTCTTACGCTGATTACACATTTTGCCTGAGTTTCTATGGCTTAGTCACAGTTTCAAGTTCTTTATTCAATTTAAAAACATGTTTGCAGACAACACTGTGAAAGACCTTACTCCTGACTATAAAGTTTCCTGTCCTAAATAAAATACCAATACACTTATGGGTAAACAAAGTTTGTGGAAAGGACTACAAAAATCAGTCATGGATTGGCAAGAATATTGGTTGAAACTTTTCACTGATATGATTCAACAAAATGTTTAAAAAGCAATCCCCCAAGTTCTAATATTAATAGCTTATAACCCCACTATTCCCCAGCCATATAATCCCAAATAGCCCCCAAGATCACTGGTGTTACTCTGGGTGATAGTTTCTAAGATTTGGTGTCATTTCTCTAAGACATATAGTTCTTTTTACTACTGTTAAAGTACTAGATCTTATTTGATCTTGAAAGCTAAGCAGAGTCAGCCCTGGTTAGTATTTGGATGGGAAGCTGCCAATGAAAACCAAATGCTGTAGGCTATATTTCAGAGGGAGAAATCACAAAAAATACCTTAGAGTTTTCCTTGTCTAAGGAAACCATATGAATTCTAGCTGCACCCTTTCCTAGAATTGGAGGACCTGGTAACCTCAAGATTGGACATGTGTGCTTTCATTGGGCTACCTCTGTACCCAAGTTCTAAACTAAAACAATTAGTTCAAAACATAGCATCCGGACTAGTTACAGGAACATCTAGGAGTGAGCATAAGACCTCCATATTAAAGTCACTTCAAGGTTGCGAATTAGCTTTTGGGCAAAGTGTTGATTTTGGTCTTTAAAAGCCCTACATGGTTTGGGTCCAGGTTACCTACAGGATTGCCTTCTCCTATACAATCCACCCTGCACATTTATGTCTTCTGCGGGTCATTTATTTATTTATTTGTTTGTTTATTTACCATATTTCTAACTCGCCCTTCTCAACCCCAGAAGGGGGACTCAGGGCAGCTTACATTCAGCCCCATCAAGAGGCTATTTCAACAATACAATAAAATCACAACATCAACATAGCATATTAAAAACAACATAATTAAAACTATACAAAGTTATCATTGCATATTAAACCAGCCTCATCAGACTTCACGCCAATCCATGTCGTCCCTTTAGATGCTGATTGCATTTATTGACCAAATGCCTGGTCCCACAGCCATGCCTTTACAACACCTACACATCACAGCCTCTGGGCCCTTATTGCCTTCCCCATCATCAACACCGGAACTCCTTGTGGCGTCCTTTACGATTGTTTGCATCACCGCAGTTTTGGATTACAAATACTGTTTGTTTTGACCACTTGGATTTGTGTCGGGAATTGACTCACTACAAACTTTCTAGTGGACACATTCTATATCACACCGCGCCACTGCAACCAGGAGGACTTTGAACCGTTTGCATATAATCCGGACTTAATACGCAGTGACATGGTACTTCTCCTCGTGGGTAGGAATCTTTATATACTTTTGGTGGTCAGTTGCTAACATATCATTTGTATTTGTGAAACATTCATTATATGATATAGACTATACTGCATCATTGTGTACTGTTTTCCCTTTGAGTTAGTACTATGTTGTATAGTGGCTTTCCTAAATTAGTAAAGTAGAGCATGGCAAAAAAATTATGTGGGCTATGGAGAAAATGGATAAACAATCTCCTCCTTTCTCCTTCTCCCTCCCTCCTCATACTTGGTCTGACCATTTGATGACTGAATGTTGGGAACATCAGGAAAGGCAACTGGAACTAATTCTTCACACAGCACATAGATAAAATGTGGGATTCACTCTCACAGTGGACTATGGCCCTGACATCCTGAAGCAGGTCCCCAAGTCAGGATCTTTGCCGGGACCCTCCCCTTGTAAGGGGCATGCGCTGGACACTAGTTTGAATGTCTTTAAAAGGTGATGTAATTCATGGAGAACATATTGGGAAATGTGAGATATGGAACTTGATTTCAATCTAGCACATGTGTCTTGTGTCTTTATATTCTTTTTCAGCCATTATCTCAGTGGTTTAGCTTTACAACAATGTAGCTAATCACTTAACATCTTCTTCTGTTGGTGTGACTTATATGATTTGTCATTTCAAATCTACCTGATAAGATACCTGAAGAAGAAATTTATAGAAATCATGGTCCTCTTTTTTGGTAACCTTACAAAAGCAAGGCAGATGTTTCAGCTTCTGTTTTTTTTTACTGCTTCACTGGATCATGTTTTTCTTTTCAACAAATGATTTCTTCCTCAATAATGTTAAAACTGAAATTTTGCATTTGAAATGTTTTGCAAAAATTAAATAATTCTCAGTAACTTCTTTGACCATATAAAAAAACATTGGTACACTTTTTTCTACTGTACAAACAAGATAAATATCGTTGATGGATATCTTTAGTCTATCTTTATGGAATACAGTTTACTGGCCACTTTGATTTGGACTATATCACTCCTGGGGCCTTTCCAACTTCATGTCTTTAGCAATGCAGTGTTTCTATTATCCATCTTTAGCTTTCTTTGATGTTACCATTTCAGAAGGAGCCAGACCTTAAAAGGAAATAGATTAAACTGGATTATTTCTACAGTTCTACTCTGTGACATTCTGTATAGCTGGGCTGCCTGTCAGAGTGAATATATCTTTCCAATTAGACAATTTTGCTTGGATAGCTTTACTATATGGCATTTTTATAACCATGAGAAGGGCAGCTAGAAAGATACTAGCATGCCTATAAAATCTGTACCCTTCAAATAGTATGAAATACAATTCTTAGAAAAGGAATCAGCAACAGTGTTGAGGAGAAGCAATTTGACAGCCTATGAAGAGGCTCTTTCTGCTTTTCCCATTCTTATCCATGAGAGACATAGAAAAATTCACAAATAAAAGGAGAACTTAACATGGATGGAGCAGGGAACTCTGTAATTTTTTCTCAGATCCATGAATTACCCAAGCAAGTCTCATGTACTTCTGTATCTTAATTGTAATCAATAACCAATTTAAAAGATGAAAATGTGTTCGCAGTATAGAGCACACTCAGATGAATTCTCAACTCAAAACCGAATCAGAGCTTGGTCATGCACCTCTTGAGCAGTTCAATCTAGTCTGAGCCATTTTGCAGCAAGCCAGAGCTATCTGAAATAAATAAGAAAAAAACAGTATTTTTATTGTGTTCTTTTTAATACAGTGCTTCGAACACTGGGGGTGGAGGTGTGTCAACCAGTTCCAGATGGGGTTACACTCCCCATGAAAGACTGTGTCTGTAGCTTGGGAGTGTTCCTCCAAATGTCAGCCCAGGTAGATGTGATGGCCAGGAGTGATTACTATCAGCTTCACTGGCTGCTAATTAGTTTCCAGGCAAAGTACAAGATGTTGGTTTTGAGCTTTAAAGCCCAACACAGTCCAGGTTACCTAAAGGATTGCCTTCTCCGATACAATCTGTCCTGCACACTTAGGTCTTCTGAGGGGCATCTGCTCCAACCAGCAGTCCAACCCCCTGTCATGCAGGAAAACACCATCACAGCACTCCCAGCCTCTGATCAAAAACCTCCATAGAAGGAGACTTCACTGCACTCTGAGGCAACATAGTCCACTGCCAAGCTCTTATCATCAGGAAGTTCTTCCTAATGTTTAGGTGGAATCTCTTTTCCCTGCAATTTGAATTCACTGCTCCAGAGCAGCAGAAAACAAACTTGCCCCCTCCTCAATGTGACATCTTTTCTGATATTTAAAGGTGGTATCATGTCACCTCTCAAATGTCTCTTCTCCAAGCTAAACATACCCAACTTCCTAAGATACTCCTCATAGGGATTGACTTCTAAATCTTTCATTATTCCAGTCACCCTTCTCTGGACACGTTCTTACTTGTCAATATTCCTACACATGAAATCCAGAGTTCTATGCAAATCAACCATGTACAGAGTTCATGAAAAAAAAAACCAGTTACAGAGTTTTATGTGAAGGAAACAATATATGCACAGGGATTAATATTTCAATGAATATTAATTTCTGTGCAGAAAATCCTGTTTTCTGCACAAAGCAACTACACTCATTTTTTTGGCCAAATAGCTCCTGAAAAACAAGGATGCTTGTCAGTTTATGATTCATCTCATCATTTTTTTCTACAATTTTGAAAATATTTTTGAATATTCTTTCTATCTTTTTTTACTTTGTACTGTTGTTCATGAACCCTGAGGCACACTTTTAAGGGCTCTGATATTGTGCCTCCCATACAAGAGGCTGTACCAATCAAAGAAGGGTTCCACACTATTTTTCTCTTTATATATTTTTTCTTTTTCTATCACCTTGTATATAACATAGGCTTATATGTTTATATATTATTGCTAGTTATAGCTAGAGGAGACCTACTGTATCAATGGATTTCTTCTAAAGGTTGAATCATGTTCCAGGAATTAATTCAGACCATATGACCCATGTTAATATTCTAGAAACATACTGCAGATGTTATTTTTCTTAGTTGATAAGAAGCTGTTGTAATATGAGTTGTGTGTTACCACTCCATTTGATAATGTATCATGTTTCCATATTTATAGAAATAAGAATTACACACATCTACTTCTGTCATTTTCACCAATGCAGATGTTGTAACCTGTGCAGATGGATATGAAACACACATGAAGACAGAGGGGGCCAGTTGAGTTATTACAGTAGATAAATAAATTTCTATCACCACAGTGAGAAAAGGATGGTCCTGCTCCTATTGTGATCTGAGGCAATAAATGTTCCACTAGTGCCCCATGACCTGAGTGGGATATGGTTTTCTGCCCCAACTTGATGAGATGAATTGATGGGATAATTTCCCCTTAGACCATTGGGCTATTGGCAAAGTTAGAAGCCTTCAGGAGTTTTTTTATCATTGCTTTCTTCTGTACAGCATTCTCCGCTTTGGAGTTAGTTAGAGCAGATGACTAACCTGAGGCAGTCATACTATACCAATATCATGAGATTATGTGACTAAGGACCCTCCTACACATCTGAATAAAATCCAGATAGTCCAGTTGAAAGCAGATAATGTGGATTATCTGCCTTGATATTCAGGATTATATGGCAGTGTAGAAGGGCCCTAAATAATACTTGGTAAAATGGGGGGGAGAATCACATTTCAGGTAGACTGATTCATTCAAGGGAGCTACAGAACTTTGGGTCCTTCCACACAGCCATATAACCCAGGATATCAAGACAGAAAATCCCAAATATTTGAGTCCACACTGCCATCTATTCCAGTTCAAAATAGAAAATGTGGGGTTTTATTCAGCTGTGGGGAAGGGGCCTGCATTTGCAGAACCAAATCTAGTAGGTCTCTCGTGTATAGGATCACTACAAATCGAAGTTGTCTTGGCAACAAACAACATATAAGTGGTTGCCAGAAATATTTTGACAGAATTGCTCCTTACATATTATAATTTACTTTCAAACCATGTAGGTATTCAGTTATTTTACTTTTCAGGCTAAACTTTCCTACATCACTTTGTTGATCACTGGGGAAAAAAATAATCTTTCTGACCTTAAAATCCACATTGTTCCTGTGTGAATGAGATGGATGTCAGATTTAAAAGCCGTAATTTCCTTGGAGAAAAACACATGATAAATAGAGAACTTCTGGTGGATTTGGAAGTCTTTATTTAACTTTCTTAGTAAAAGAATTTGAGAGACAATCAAAAGAGCACAACATAAAGGAGCAATAAGTTGGTCTTGAAATGTTTTTCAAACACAGACTGCATTTGAAGTAGTTGTATGAGTGTTAATTCTTCCCAGCAAACTTGTGAGCTACTGTGATCATAACTGTTTTTGTTGTGCTGAATTGAGACTCTAAGATATTCAAATTGTACAGCGAGGGAATTACATATGTTTTATGTATATTTAAAAAGTGCTCCCCAAGTGTTAATGTTTTATCCTGATAATTGAAACTGCATAGGGTAAAGGTGTCTTTAACTCATATCAAAAGTAGTAGGTGAAAAATTATACATGGTCTAGATTATAATATTTCTTGCATATGAAGGCCCAAGTAGATGTGTCAATAACAGATGGCAATAGGCTTTTAAAAATAAAAAAACCCATTGTTTTCAATGTCCACATTCAAATAATTTCTGATAACACTGCAAAGTACTAAAACCTTGAAAACATGTTTCTCCTTTTATACAACTGTTTGATGACTGAGTTCATTGGAGAAGTCCACCTTCGAATCCCACAGGTGGCAGCAATACATGGTGTAGGACATCCTTCTTTGCTCTGGCATCCCAATTGTATAATTCTGTCTGATTGGAAGCCTGATTGGCATCAATGTTGGCTTCAATCTAGTGCTAAGTTAAAATATTAGTGATCTCTTTCAAAATAGACGTATACATGTTTTTAAAATGTTTTAACTAGTAGTATTAAAATTATTTGGATTATTCATTTATAAATGGTTTAAACTGTTAAATGGATTTTACTTATATGGAACCCTGAGACCACATGATACAAGAAATTGTGTGTGTGTGTGTGTGGGGGGGGGGTTTTTTTTCATGTCAGGAGCAATTTGAGAAACTGCAAATTGTTTCTGGTGTGAGAGAATTGGCCGTCTGCAAGGATGCCCAAGGGACGCCCGGATGTTCTGATATTTTATCATCCTTGTGGGAGGCTTCTCTCATGCCCCCACATGAGGAGCTGGAGCTGATAGAGGGAGCTAATCCGCGCTCTCCCCGGATTCGGACCTGCAACCTGTCGGTCTTCAGTCCTGCCAGCACAGGGGTTTAACCCACTGCGCCACTGGATTATGAAATTGGTGATGGTGATGAACATGAAAAACAAGCATAATATAGGTTTTACTTTAACTATTGAAGTAGCCTGATGTAGAAGAGAAATGCTGAGCCTGCACCAGTTTACAATTTATCCTCTCCATCCATCACAAGTTTGCTGCTCTGTCCATTTTTCTCAATTCCCACTCAATTTCTGCCATCAAGGAAGGAAAAGCAAATCTATGTGGCATAGTTAGGTCCTGCAAAAGTATCTGGGTGTTCTCAGTAGAGTAACTCAGTGAATTTAGAAGCAAGAGGATAAACAGGCACATCTTAATTCACTACTAATTAGTTCAGGAAAATGGAACCACTGAAGCATAATGATAAAGATACTAAACTTGGACTTGGGAAATCTACATTTGGGGCCTCACTAAGTCGTGAAACCCTATGGCTGATTTTGGATCAGTCATTCCCCATCAGTCTGCAGAAGGTTTATTTCCCCCCCTTACAGTTTTTTTGAGGCAAAAGTGGGGAATATGTAGGACATGAACTCTGCTGTGAACTCATTCAAAGAAAGTCATGAAGTAAGCAAAAGTAATACATGATAACTGAATAAACTGGAATATGAATTAATGGGTCTTTCCAGTTATATTTAATATATATGGTAAAATGAGGGGTGAGGTAATGACATCAGATTGCTGAAAACTAGGACTGTGGAATCAATTTGGAGAAATACCAAATTTTGTATTAAATCAAGATGAGTCAGACCAATTTGGATCAGTTTAGAATAGGGTTGGACAAATTCTATTCAGATGAGATCTATATAAGCAATTCAGTTTTATTCATATTAAAACAGAGGAAAAGAAGTATATTTTAAGAAATCAATCAAGAGTGCCCCTAACAGAACCATATTATCATGGGATAGTTGGGAGGGAGAAGGAAAGGAAATGGCTGCACCTACTGACAGGTTTACATCTAGTCCAGGGGGTGTAGTCTGGTGAAGCGTTAGAGATCGTTGGATGAAAATTCAAACATCCCTCACTTGATTGTAAATCCCAGGAATATAATAATGGCAGTTAACAAGTAACAAATCTATTATCCAGTCAGTGAAAGATAACAGATTCAGAACATGCTTGACTGTTGGTGGGGGAATTAGGTCCTCGGAAGAGGGCAAGGCAAATAAAGGTGACCATACTGGAGGCCCTGTTAGAATAGATTAACCTCGTGTATTCTTTTTTCTTATAGACTATGTGGATCACCATTCATTAGTAACTTAACAAAATGCCAAAACTGGCATGTCCCCTGGAAACCACACAATACCCCCAAAAAACCACACAATACCCCAAAATGAGTGAAATTTTCCTTACCCGGAGAGATTAGGAAAACCCCCACTCTGGAGATCTTTACAAAACACCTGAAAACTTGACTTTTCTGCTGTGCTTTCGGAGAGTAGTTATTTAATTTCTATCATTGCTCTTCTCAATGTCCCCATTCTCACAGTCCATCTCCCCTCCCCCCATAAAGGATGTTTTCCCTGTAAAGGATGCTATTTCGAGTATCCCACCCTGAGTTTTAACATTTTATATATGTGCTTGCAGCTCACCCTGTCTTTGTGATTTTAGATATCTAGTTGTATATTGTTTTTATTTATATGTATGTATCTTTTTATTGTGTTCATTGCTGGTGTTTTGATTTTTATTTTATTGTAATTTGTTGTTTGGGCTTGGCCTCGTATGAGCCGTCCCGAGTCCCCATTGGGGAGATAGGGCGGGGTATAAATAAAGATTATAATAATAATATTATTATTAAATTTATATCCCTATCAAATAAGGCATTCCATTGATATACTGTATGATATATCAGCAAAAATTGGAGGAGCGCAGCCTCTGCAATCCCATATAAACCATGCAAATTTGTTCTTAAAATGTTAGTATTCTAGGTCCAGATTTAAAATGGTGGAAAGAAAGAAGGTTCATTTGTGGGTCACTATGAGGCCCAATGGTGCAGTAGGTTAAAGCACTGAGCTGCTGAGCTTGTTGACCAAAAGGTCTCAGGTTCGATTCCAGGGAGCAGCGTGAGCTTCCGCTGTGAGCCCTAGCTTTTGCCAACCTAGCAGTTCGAAAACATGAAAATGTGAGCAGATCAATAGGTACCACTGCGGCGAGAAGGTAACAGTGCTCCATGTAGTCATACTGGCTGCATGACCTTGGAGGTGCCTATAGACAACGCCGGCTCTTCGGCTTAGAAATGGAGATGAGCACCACACCCCAGAGTTGGACACGACTGGACTTAATGTCAGGGGGAAACCTTTACCTTTACCTATGGGACCTTTGTAGGATCTTCGATTTACAAAACTTCCAGTTATTTTTCACATGAACTAGGCTTCCATTTTCCTATATGCATTCATGCTTCTACATACATCACTACCTCCCACAGTCTACTGGGGGATTCTATTGGTCACATTTTAGAAGCCACAATGGCCTGCAGAAGGGAAAGATGGAACAAAACAACAAAAAATACTCCTGTTTTCATTAGCATTTTTTCCATGAGAAAAACTCCATTCATTTTTAAATTGAGGCCAGTCTTTGTTCCCCTGCAGCATGAAGTTCCGGCCATAAAATTATAGTGATGTTTTCTTCATCATTTTGGAGAAAGACAGCTTTTAATCAAGCTCTTAGGAGAACAGCTTGCTATAATAAATACTCTCCCTATATGTTTCTGACATTTGTTTTAAAAAACTGGGAGACAACAAGACTGCCAGTGCATTCAAGCTTCATCTCTGTTGCTAGCTGAGTTGTTTAAAAGCATTCAATTGTTCTGAGATTTTGAAAGATTTATTTGCAATTGGGAATAGATCACAGCAGAAAGTAATTTCATGTGCAATAAACAAGCTTAACATGAACAACCCTCACAAGTAGCATCTCAGATACTGAGTTGCTACTCCAATGCACATTATTTTTTACTCAGAGGACTCACATCAGCCACAATAGGAGGTGTATGAGGGAGGGGGTTGGGAGTAAAAGTTTCAAATCCTGTAAGATTCTGCTTTCTGGTTTGAATGCAGTTCCACGAGTGTTTCCTCAAGTGAAGAAACCATGCTTATAAGAGGATATGACTCTCATTACCTTTGCCACACTTTAGGGAAATGACAGTATGTAGCAAATAATATACTGCTACTTGCTTAGATAATTCTGCGAAATACGCTAAGATCAGTTTAACACAGACATTCATAGAGGCGGTTGCTCTGCATTGGATATGCTTCAGCAGTTTTTTTTCCTTCAGATCTATAGTGAAAGATAAATTATAAATCCATGGCAAAGGTTCTTAATGGGAAACAGATGCCAGCCTTGATAGAATTTCATTTCCGGAGTCTGCATACCTGCATGGTTGACAACAGTTCATGACATACCATCACTCCATTTCTTAGTTTCCAAGGAATTAAAAAGATGTGACTTGCATTCCATTTGAAGTAGAATTCCAAATTCTAAGGAAAGGTTTGGACTAAATGGTTTGGGATGGGGGATTTCAAAGCAGTCCCTATGTAAGTTGTTAATCCACAAGAACCAGCAGTGAATCAGGTTTATAAAATGTCATTTGAAAGCTAATTCAGAATTAATTAATCTTTGCTTGGGTGTGGGCAATACCACCACCCCTCCCCACCACAGGACCCAAAAACGACAGATACTCAGTGTTGGATTTTTAAAGTCTACAACTTGCTTATTGATTACAAAAGAGAAACAAGATTGGTTGCCATGCATGAGTCCTGTATCAGGAATCAGACAGCCCACTGCTGACTGAAACCTCTTATACATGCCAGGGGGTGCAGCTATTTGCCAACCAGCAGAATAATGGGGCACCGTTACCACCACCTCGCTGCTAAGCCGCCGGATGCCTCCCCCTCCAATGGGAGGTGGGATTTAAAAGCCGGATTGACAGCTCATGCCAAATGCCTGGAAGTTGTGACAAAGGATCAAAACATAAACAAAACTACCGAACAACATAACATATGTGAAGCGTGGGCAGGCTGGGACAGCTGAAAGGCTGCCTGTGGATCACTGCAGCAGCCAGTCTCAGTCAATTTGTAGTGGGAAATGTGCCTAGCGCAGAGGGTTACTGAAAAGGAAGAGCCCCCCCAGGTGAAATGACAGGTGAGAGGGCACCCACCTCCACAACATACCTGCTCAGTAAGTCAGGCAGGGCATTTCTGTTAGTATTTGGTACAATCAAGTTTAGAGTTTTGTTCCAGCAGCAAATGTTCTTGAGATAGATTCCTTATGTTACGTTATGTTATTTTGCTACTGTTGGTTGATAAAGAACAATTTGTGTAGATCGGGACAGGTCAACTTTAGCTCTTGCATATTCTGAACCACAACTACTTATTATTCCTTGACATTAGTTATGCTGACACGAAGTTATGAGAATTGCAGCACAACAACACCCGATGGATCTCTCTTGGCAGTCTCTGATGTAGCCTATTCAAAAAGGTGTAGAAAGAGAATGCCCATCATTATTTTAATCCACAGCTCTCTAGGTACACTTTTTCCTACTTAAATTTGTGTCCAACATAGCTTCAACAACAATAGTCATGCTTTGCACTTTGTCCTTGGATTTGTAGTTTGGTGTGAAACTTCGAATTTTTTGTTAAAGTTCTTTAGGACAATTCTCTGAACTATAAATCCCATGTTACTTTAAGATGGAGATATGCCAATTAAAGCTAACACAACTCTCTTACTCTTGATATACATTATTTTTCAATTATCAGTTTTTTTCCTAGCTGCTTATCAATCCGTATATTGTTTCTATTGCTAAATTTGATAATGTAGATATTTATAGAAGGTAAACACCATATAAATAGTCTTCACTTTTCTTTATATGGAATACATACTATGGACCCGATAACATAAATTTGAGGGAGGATAATTTTTTTTTGCAGAGTATGAGAGGGAAAAACAAATACATATGAAACAGAAGCTTGATGATGCAGAGTGAATTTGAATTGGCTCCTTCATTGTTTTCTGGAGACAGGCATTCTTCAGCTTATTGTGCATAACCTATTGAAATACAATAAAGCACTCAGATATTGTTGGGATGGTACATTAAACTATGAGCGAACACACAATTACTAAAGGAGCACAGAAAGATTATTTCTTTGCAGTTTCAATATGGTAAAACATGCTATTTTTGCATATATTATGAGTTTCTAGAGATATCCCTGAGTTTGCAAGAAAAGACTTAGCTTGGCAAAAAGAATAAGAAGTTAATGTGTTACAAAAATGCAGGCAAGACAAGAAGATTTAACAACTGTAACACAACTAATTACCTCTCTTTACTGTAATATATTTTCTTCCAGAAGCAGAAATAAAAGCTCAATATTCAAACTGATAAATGGCCCTAAATGGTTCCGGCCCAGCTTACCTGTCTGAACATATCTCTCCTTATGAACCATCCAGGACAGGGCTGCCCACGAAGTCGATCACGATCGACCAGTCGATCGCGGTTCCAAAGAAGGTCAATCGCAGCCGGATGGGGCACTTCTGCCCCACCATCCGCACGACGCACCATCCGCGTGACGCACCTTCCACTGCCTCTCGGACAACTCCCCTGTCTCCATCCTCAGTGCCGTCACAGCGTGGCCTGAGGAGGAGGGAGGGAGAAGGAGGGCAACAGAGCAAAGAAGGGGGTGGGCGCCCAGCCCACGCATGCATTTTTGGAGCATGTGGAGCACGCACAAAGGAGCCACCTGTCTATAACTATCGCCTATAACAGTATAATTCTGGATACCCTATTTTAGCAGGGCAGTCCCTTGGGTACCAATGCCAATCCTGACATGTGCCTTCTGAAATTGTAGGATGTACTTAATGCCTCCAAAAGCCATCTCATACTCTGTTCTATGCAGATATTTCGCCTTCATCTCCATTTTAATATGTATAATAACAATAAGTAGTGTTTTAGATTAAAACTATTAAAATTAAAGACTGCAAGAATTGTTTTAAAAACTGTTTTTATGTTTTAACCTGTTTGTGCCACTGTCTTCCTTTGGATAAAAAATAAATAAATAAATAAATAAAGAATGAAAACATAGTATTTTTGTCTTCCTTTGGATAAAAGGAATCTCAGTCCATCTCAAATGACATCATGAATAGTGTGAACTAAAATGTAAAATGTTAAGTCCTACAGATATTTGTAACCCCTCTTTGTGAAAAGATACATGACAAGAGTCCTCAGGCTGAAACCAAAGACCTTAGATATCAGCAGGTGTTTTTCTGAGATTTTTTCTTCAAAGACCTAGATTTGAACAGAAAATGTTCTTAGGTATCAGGGTTCAGGATACTTTTTATCCATCAACTGTAGTTCTGATAGATTCTCATCTTAATTTTACATGAACTATAGTTTCCAGAAACACATTGCAAAACTGGTTTTTGTTTCCTATGGGAAAATATTTATTTATTTATTTACCCCATTTGTACCCTGTCCTTCTCACCCCAAAGGGGACTCAAGGCAGCCTTACAACAGGCAACAATTTGATGCCATGCATACATATGTCCATAAAATAAACAATTACAATTTAAAAACCAAAATAAAAATGTCTGTAAAAATTTAAAAAATGTTGGACAGATGAGGGGATTTTTTGTTAGCAGTCAAATAGATGACATTGCATTAATCTTGACATGCCTTTGAACATATTAATGAAAGTTGAAATCCAATAATTATTTTCACTGTTCACCATTGAGTTATGATCAATATGATGGTTAAAACAAAGGGAAACTATTTAGATTTATTTTTTAAAGAAGAAAGAATAAAATGTTCAAATGTGATATGATGTGTTTGTGTGTAGTATCTCTGTGTGAAGTACACATTTGTCTAAACTATTTAGGTACTCCGACATGCAAACAGTTCAAACTTTTGCAGCTTCTCCAAAGGCTCTACATTTTGTTTACTGATTATCTTATTTTATAATAGAGCAAGGAAGCTTATCTAAATCTGTATGACTAACATAAAGTCAGATAAGTTTTATCAGCACTATGCTTATGATAGCTCATTCAAGATAAAAAGTTCCACATTCTTCCCAGAATATGTTATGACACTTGAAGCTGAATTTCCCCAGGAGTCCTCAACTTTGCATAATTTGGGATAGGATTTTTCATATTACAGTATAGCAGAAGCATGAGAGGTAAGGACAGAGATGGCCTCGGAGCAGAGTACTTCCTACTGAGAATTGTCACAGGGTAATTCCTTGAGAGGTCAAGTCTTGTTGATTTTTGAAAAAATCCAAATTAAGATGTGCTCTTTATGTTAGTCATACAGATTCCAAATTAAAAAACCACAAACTACATCACAAGGAAATCATAACCAATCAGTCTTGTCTATTCTGGGGAAAGGGTGGGAGGGACAGATGCAAATTTAAAAATCTGGATTTGTGTATTTTGGCATGATATTAATGTCTTCTCACCCACCTACCAACCCACCCACAAAATATATGAACTTTAACAACAATAATATGAAAACTATCAAACACATAAGACCAACAGCTCTTCACATCCTTAGCCAAAGCATATCACATTGGCAGTGCTGATTCTTGCAACTAGCCACAAACAGATCATGTCAGTTTCTCTTGCAAAGACATGTTTTCCACCTCTGATTTCTGTCTTTCCTCATTCTCAACTGCATGAAGTATCCTTTATTACAGTCTTCTGTCTGTCTGTCATTGAAGCCTTCAGGCTGATATAGGCAGGGTAGAAATAACGTAAATAAATAAATAAATATGTCAACACCAGATAGTGAAACTCAGTTAAGCACGACAGTTCCACACCACAGTAAAATTTACCTTGTCCTTTCAATCAAGTCTGTGCCATCCATATTCACAAAAGGTCCTCATTTGAAAACCAAATATATACAATATGTCTCACATATCTGTGTCAGTATGTCTCACATATCTGAGTAACCCCAAGGATGTCAGTTTTGGATTAGATCCATAGCCATATGTGAAAAGAATAATAAGCAGTATTCACAATCCTAAGCTTCAACTACTGGGAAAATGCTTTAAACATGGTAGCCTTGCTTGAGCAAAACATATGTAGGATGAAGCTCCATGTAGCAAATTATTCACATACAACTGCCTAAATGAAATTTGAACCATGCTGTTGCAAACCCTTAAAGAAGAAGTTTTTTTATTTAAATAAAAAAATGCAACTGTGTGGATCTACTATAAAAACAAAATCAAGTTACCATATAAAGCCCATGTGGATCCTTTTGAAGTCTCAACTATGCAGGAATGTGGAATGACTGGCTATCTGAAGAAACAATAAATTTTATTTACTAAAAGAAAACAATGCTTTGCCTCAAGTCCTAAACTATAATATTGCTTCCCCCACACACACACACACTTTCTAGCTCTTCTAGGTCATTGGCAAACTATGAAATCTAGTTTGTACATTTGTAGAGACTTCCTCTTCATTGAGATAGTAAGCATTGTTCTTGTATGTTTCCCTCTCCTCGACAACTACTATAATAATTTCAATTTCCCCTTTTATTTTGGACTTGTTTGTGTATGTACCAGTTTTCCCCAAACATCATATATTCCTTTAAATGTTTTTCTATCGTCTTAAAACCCAACCAGACAAAGGGCAGCCATATATACTCCAGATGTAATCTGGATAGCAATAATACTTCTGAGGTAGAAAAAACTGAATGAAAGTGGAGACAGAAAAACTTTTAAAGAAAGATCTGTTGTTTGGGAGAACCTACCCGCATACACACACACACACACACACACACACACACAAATAAACAAGTCCAAAATAAAATGGAAATTGAACTTATTATACTAGTTCTAAAATTGTTATTAACAGTTTGTTGTTAATGTTTTATTTCAGATTGTAGTCTTCTCCTCTTTTTTCTATGAAAATCTTCCAAACAAAGACAATAATTGGTTGTCTTCACTTTTTTTTCATAAGGAAATACCACAGTTCTGAAATATGCTGTGGCCTACTTCAAGAATTCTTCTGTCCCAAATGAAAGGCAGTTGGAAAAATGTATTTCCCTTCTTCTTTCAATAGCAATTAACTTAGATCCTGAACATTGACTTTACACAGTGCATAGTATTTATTTTCACAGAGCAACATGACCCTTGGGATCCATAGTTTATTCTAGCTGAAAGCATCTGCATGTTGTAAATGCATGATGGACTTTAGAAGAGTTGAAGTTAATGAAGTAACTTTGTACCACTGAGATTTCAGTTTTCCTCAAGAGCTTTGTTTAGAGGTCTCAGCCTCATCTCTTTGAAGCTATTATATCAGAGTTATATTGATTGATCAACAGATAAAACACCACCAGTGTGGATTGTATTGGTAGAATAATCCTAAACAAGTCTTTCTGACAATTAGCATGTCATAGCTTTTAACAGAAGACACTATTTTAATGTTCACTGCTGGAAAAAAAATTGAGTGATTTTTCTATCAAACATTGATACATGTGGATACTAACAATCATTTCTGCAAATAAGAAAATTGTGTCTGTTCTTGTAATCTTTGAGTACTCATTAATAGAAGAAAACAACATCTAATATTCAGATTTTACCATAAATAATTTACCACATATCTAAAATATCAGTGAGTTTAAAATGTTGTACATAGCCTGATGTAATCAATTCATGTAGAAATGTAACCATGGCAGGAAAAATGGAGATCATGTCAAATGCAATGACACATTGAACATATGGAGATGAGGGATCAGTGGTGCAAACCCTGCACAGAAAATGCTGTGTGTGTTTTGTTTTGTTTTTTTGGGTTTTTTTGTTTGGGGGGGGGGTGCATACAAAGAAAATCACAAGTGAATTTTGTGTAGAATAAATTGCCCAGACTTTTAAGCCAGAAGACTTTTTCAAATAGAAAGAAGTAACTAGCTATGTTACTTATTGTTTTATTTAGGAATCAAATTAAGAAGGGATTACACTTCTACTACATAGCGTTACTATCAGAGTATCTAGAAACCAGCATATCTGCAACTATGATGTTTTCTGAAGCACGTTTTAAGAAATCATTAAAGGTACTGAACCCATTATTAGAACATTCGGTAGCTCACTGTGATGCTTTCAGCAATGACTTCACAGATAAATGATCTCACATAAGAGCTGACTTCAACACTGTCATTGGAGCAGAAGTCAAGCAGAATATCTTAATAACTACAGACCTTTTGGGTAAGGTGATTGAGAGGACTGTTGCCCTCCAACTTCAGGTATTCTTGGATGACACACACTTTCTTGACCCATTTCAAATAGGCTTCAGAGCAGGATATTGAGTGGAGACTGCTAAGAACATAAGAACATAAGAACATAAGAAGAGCCATGCTGAATCGGGCCTCAGCCCATCTAGTCCAGCATTCTGTGTCACACAGTGGCCCACTAGTTGTACACAGGGATCTCTAGCAGAAAGGAGGGCAAAACCCTCACCTGCTCCCGACCCCCCACAACCAGTACCCGGGGAAATCCTGCCTGCCTCCATCAACACAGAGGTGGCACTTGGATGTCCATTTCAGTAACTACTGATTCCCTTGGTATCCATGAATCTGTCTAATCCTGCCTTGAAGCTGTCCAGGCTGACAGCTGTCACAACCTCCTCTGGAAGTGAGTTCCATAACCCAATGACCCTCTGGGTGAAGAAATATTTCCCTTTATTAGTCCTAACTTTCCTACCTTGGAGCTTTAGGGAGTGTCCCCTAGTCCTAGTGTTGTGTGACAGAGAAAATATTTTTTCTCTATTCACCTTTTCTATCCCATGCATGATTTTATACACTTCGATCAAGTCACCTCTTAAACGCCGTCTTTCAAGGCTGAAAAGACCAAGGCGTTGCAACCTGATTTCGTAAGGGAGCTGCTCCATCCCTTGGATCATTCTTGTTGCCCTTTTCTGTACCTTTTCCAGTTCCGTTATATCCTTCTTGAGGTGCGGTGACCAGAATTGTACACAGTACTCCAAATGTGGCCTTACCATAGATTTGTAGAGAGGTAATACAACATTTGACGACCTCTTTTCGATTCCTTTCCTGATCATGCCAAGCATAGAATTTGCTTTAGCTAAGCTTGCCTTAGTGGATTATCTCCATCTCAACAACGACAGGGGGAATGTATCCCTGTTAGTGCTTCTAGACCTCTCAGCAGCATTTGATACCATCAACCATGGCATCCTTCTGCAATGCCTGGGGAGGACTGGGTATCGAAGGTACTGTGTTGCATTGGTTCTAATCGTACCACTCAGGCAGGTTTCAGATGATGGCACTTGGGAATAGCTGTGCCTCAAAAAAGGAGCTGCTATGTGATATCCCATAAGGTGCCCTTCTATCCCCAATGCTTTATAATATTTACATAAAACTGCTAGGAGGGATCACCCATGTTCTAATATTTGCATTTTATTGAGTGTGTTTAAATGACTATATGTTTGTTTATGTTTTAGTAATGCTATAACTCGACTCGAGCTATGACAGTCGAGCAAGAAATACTATTATTATTATTATTATTAAGAAAACTCTTGTAACGTCAAAGTAAGTGTGGTCTTCCATATATTGTGGAAAAGATAACTCCAGATATTGTTGGATAGTAATTCCCATTGTTTCCACTGTTAGCTGTCATGACTAGGCTTTCTGAGAGTTATAGTCCAGTGAATTCAGGGGGAGTTTAAAGGTTTGAGACCAATTTGTGGGGGATAGCAAGGGGGTTTGCTATGCATCATGGTGACTCTGGTGGGCAGCGGGGCAACCCATCACCTCTGCATTGCCTGCTATGTACACTTACTCATCCCACAGAGGAAGCGTTGCCACCCGGCTTTCCCCTGCGCTAGTTCCATTCTTCTCCATGAGAACACGGAAAGCCTCCACTGTTCTCTTTTCAGTGTCTTAAGGTGCTTGCAGCATGCTGGAACGACGAAGCTCTGCTGGAAGTGGCCATGTGTCGTCTGATGCGGTCCTATGTCCTAAATGTGATGTGATCCTATGTACTAAATTCAAATGCTATTATTAATTACAACTGACCCATAGAATCTATGGGATTTGCACAAGTATTGACCATATAGCTATTAATATGATAGCCTACTTTAGCTGGGACTAGCAACTGGATTTCTTTTTTTAAAAAAAAATTAGCAACATGGATAGAGCTATGTTGTCACTTTAACATTGGTTCAGGGAATAAAAACAGAAAATAAACCACAAGAGAAATAAACCTTGCTTGATTTTTTAAAAAGATGAATGTATTCATATTATTCTAATTAATGTATTTAATGTTATAAATTATTGTATAGCATTTCCATTTAGTTAAGTATTACTGTTTAAATTATTGATGAATATGAATGTTACTTGAGGTAGCAAGTGATATTTCCTCTGTTCTTCAAGTCCAATAACAGAACATTCTGCAGGACACAGACTCTTTGAAGTGTTACTTGAAGTGTATGTTGTAATGAGCTGAAATGATCAAAGATGTAAAGCAGCCAAAGAAGCATCAAAGTTAGGGGTTTTTTTAATAAAAAAAAATCAAACCTTAAAGAACATGGAAGGGCTTGGCCATCTCATTCCATTCTCCCATTGTGCTTCCTAGATAATCAGATATCAAGCCTACATAAAGAATTATATTTAAAACTACTTTTTAAATGATCATTTATTTATTTATTGTATTTATACCATGCCCTTCTCAACCACATAGGGGACTCTATGCGGCTTACATAAATAGGCAACAGTTTGATGCCAAAAACATATATAATAACAACATAAGTATTAAAACAATAATTAAAACCTAATAAAATGTTAAAACCTATTATTTAAAATCACGCAATCCAATATTGTAGTCCATGGCCGTTCCAATTTGTCATTGCACTATTTCATCTTTTCTTATTGTACTCATTGAATGCTTGGTTGAACATCCACACTTTTACCCTTTTCCTAAAGGTCAGAAGGTCTAATTTCACTCAGGAGGGAGTTCCATAGCCAAGGGGCCACCACCGAGAAGGCCCTGTCTCTCATCCATACCAACTGTGCTTGCAAAGGAGGCAGGATTGAAAGCAGGGCCTCCTCATGAGATCCTAATCTCCTTGCTGGTTCATAGAGGGCAATATATTTGAACAGGTAAACTGGGCCGGGACATTGTCAAGCCCTAGAAACAGTAGTCATAGATTATCTGAAGGATCAACTATTAGATTATTATAATGCATCATGATGAATTTTACAGTACATAATGAATGCTTTAATTAATTAATTAATTTACTTACTTGCTTCATTTATACCCTGCTTGTTTCACCCTGCAAAGGACTCAAGGCAGCTTACAGTCACCAACAAAATTCAATGCCGCATATGAACATAACATTAACAACATATCACATCCAACTATAAAACAGTTAAAACACATGGCAAATAAAACACATAGAACAATAAAACAGTTAAAACCTATAAAGTGCTTGATTCCATTAATCCATGATCTTAGTTCATAATCCTTGTCCAGACTCTGGTTAACCTAGTTATGAGTAAACTATGTTTCTTTTTTAACCTGACACATTTCAGGACAGGGTTAAACTTTTAAACCCCCCACCCCTCTGGCTACAACCCTGCCTGGCTTTATCTTCCAGAAAAGAACTGGCTGTGCTGAGCAATTCAGTGCAATGGAATGCACTCAGGACCAGTTGTTTCACCCAAGGAAAGGCTGAGGAGGTGGTAAGAGGCTGATACCTGATCTCAGCTAAACCCACATTGGGTTTCTCTCCCAATGTCACATCCCCCAAAGACTTTGTCTTCCTTAGAAGAGAAAGATTTACAGAAGCTGAGTCCTTCTGCAGTTCAGCATCATTAATAACCACAGCCTCCTCCAGCTGAGAAAGAAGGGGAGCTGGGGAGAAAACCTTTAGATCCTCTTGAGCTAAAATGAATTAAACATTTGACACAATCCCTTAGATACAGCAAAATGCTGTGTCCTCAGCTTTGAGGTGCACTCTCAAATACTACTGGGCATGTGGGCATGGGCTTAGCTGAGGCCTGATAAAAGAAGATTAGTATCTCCCTTGGCTGTTACCGAAATATTATTCTGTCCTTCTCATGACCATCAGACCCTGCTGTTATGACTCTCAGTATTGTTCTGATTTATGGCTTCTTAACCTCACACTGTTGATTATTGCAGATTTCATGTCTTTGTTTCAGAACTCCTGTAAGACTGAGACACTCTTCTCAGTCACAACTCAATTAAATATATTTTGGGTCAAATAAAATGGCCCTTGTTTTAACCCAATTCTCTGTGTCTGCTCTTGTTATTTCATTGTTGCTCATCAAGTTTGTTCTTTTTGATACTGTGTTTGCTTACAAATAGCAGCCCAAGTTAAACATGAGCAAAACTAAACATTGTCAGCTGTAACTGTGTGAAAATGGACACTCAAGCCAGCTACTACTGCAAGACTCTGATTCCCATTCCATTTTCAAATATATTATAGATACTAGTCATCACAATGTCAGGTATTTATGTACTTACACATCTTCTAATGTGATATATATATATATATATATATATATATATATATATCACATTAGAAGATGTGTAAGTACATAAACACCTGACATATAATTTGCCAATAGTGACCTACTGAATGATACATGGAATGAACATGCCACTGTGTATGAAAAAGAATAAATGGGCATAAATCTAACTCTAGAAATTGTATTCAAAAATCAGAAATACAGTCTTTATGAATTTTCTGTGTTCAAACTTAAAAAAGTCATTCTACAACAGAAGAACTTCAAAACAGATTGCAATTGTACTATTGCACTTTCCTCTGAGTCCAATCCAATACATCTAAACAGCTACAGTAATTTCTGTTGAATTGGAATTTCATAAGAAGGGTAGAAGTGCAATTTTGAAAAGTAATGAAAGTGTCAAGATCTGCCAACTTTGGTCCCTTACGAAACATACATGAATCAGGTCCAGATACTATTACTGAGCTTTTTTAGTTGATTAATCCCCTTTGTCTTTCTTGTTTGTGATTGTTTAGGCAAATTACAGTTTCTGTTGTTGTTATTGTTTATATCCCACTTTTTCTCTCTAAAACTGAGACTCAAAGTGGCTCACAAAAAATCCCAAGAACAATACAATAGCCATGTTTGTAGCCATGGAATAAATACAGATGAAATTTTATGGCACTGTTCACATATGATTATCATAAAGAGAAGAAACCACAAGCATTAAGTGAAATAAGCAAGGGTTTACTGCATACAGTGAAACTATAGTAGTTTGCCAAGGGCTTGAGGCTCAGTATTTGCAGACATGGCTAGTAGGGCTGGTTGATCCAGGAAAAAAACATTTCGAAACTCATTTCAGATCTAATTGTAGCTGTCGTTTTGGATTATATGGCCTTATGAAAAATTTCTGATAAATTTCGAAATTCATTCGGAAGTATTTCCGAAATTCAGAGGTCTTCAAAAATGGTGTCCACTTTCAAAACTGGGCAAACAAATCAGCAGAAGGGAGAGTCAGCTGTTAGCCATCAGCCAATGAGCAATTAGCAAGAACATTTAGAAATGATATTCGGAATTCGGAATTCTGAAATTTGGAATTTCGGATTTTGGAATTCCTGTTGGGAGGGTTGCTCTCGAAATTGCTTTATGCCTTTAAAGTCGGAAGTATCCGAAAAACTTCCGAAATTCAGGCATATCCGAAACTGTAGAACAGCCCTAATGGCTAGCAAATAGAAAGTTACAGAGAACCATTGATGGTCATCAATCAATTTCAATGATACTGACTAGATAAACCAATGGTCAGTATATAGCAGATTTTTATGTGCTTCAGCTGACATGCCAGTTTAATCAATATATCTCATGCTGCTTCTAAAAGCATTTGATGGAAACATTAAGAACCTGTCATAATTAATAAGCAGTATATCCAATTATATATTATGTAATAAGATTTTACTGAAGATTAGCTGATTAGATGAAGTTGATTAGTTTCATCTCAAGCTAGAAGAAAGTGAAGAAAATATTCCACATGAATTTTGGTGCTTATATTCGAGTAGAATATTCATGTTTTACTGTTTCCCAAAGAAATCATCCCAGTGGCATAACCCCAGTCCTATTTTGTAGTCTATACAGAAGACATGATTACTAGCAATTAAAGAAAAAAATGACACAATAATATCTTATTAATAATAACCAACCATTGAGTTTCAGACACAATTTTTCACTTAGTTGTTTCTTGAAGGAAGCTATGATGAATTTCAGGAAAAAAATTGCTCTCAGGAAGTCCTCAAAAACTAATCACATCTGGCAATTTATTCTGTGCACAATTTGCATATGTTGTTTTGTACAAAAACACATTTTCTGTACAGGAAACAACACCTTTTGCATGTTAACTAATATTTCAATAGAAAAGTTCATTCCTGCACAGAAAATTCTGTTTTAAATCAATCATGTGCAATTTTGCATAGAATAAATCTCCAATTATAGCATTTTCAATACACAATAAAACATTTTTGCACATGTATTAATATGTCTGCAAAGAAATATTAATTTCCACAATTTGCTTTCTTCTAAAAACAACCTGCTAATTTATATATAAAATGACCACATATGAAGTTTGTGCAAAGTAAATCCTGAACTTCCAATATTCTTGCCAGCCCAGAATTATTCTTATCAGCACTTCCCAACCCTTGAAAAATGTGTTTGTGGACCATTTTTCAAATACCTTTAAATATTATTTCCATATATACACTTGGCTTGCTAATCAAAGAATCATAGAATTGGAAGAGATAGCAAGGGCTCTATCATATCCTGAGACAGCATATTCCACTGTCAAACAACTTTTACTTATCAATAAATTATTCCTAATGTTTAGAAGGGATATCTTTTCCTGTAGTTTGATTCAATTGCTTGGCCCATCTTCACTATGACATCCTTTAAATATTTCAACATTGGTATCAATCCTGCCTTTGCCAGGCTAAACTTACCCAGCTTTCTGAGCTGCTCCTCACAAAACATGGTTTTCAGACCTTTTACTATTTTGGTCTGGACACATTCCATCTTGTCAATATTCATCTTGAATTATGGTGCCTGGAATTGGACATGAATTGTCCAGATGATGTCTGACCAAATCAGAAAAAAATGATACTGTTATTTCTTTGATCTAGACATTATATTCCTGTTTGTGTGGCCTAGAATTACAATGGCTTTTAAAACTGCCACATCACACTATAACTCATATTCAGCTTGTGGTTTAAGACACTTAGACCCCTTTCACATGTCCTATTATCAAACCAGGTGTCAACCAACCTTCTTCTGTGTGTTTCATTTTTTCTGCTTAAGAGCCTTCCCATTTTCCTTCCTCATTGGAACTGTTTGAAACAGTGTCTCCAGTGTCTCACTTTTAAGAAATTTCCACTCATCATGAACTTATTTATTTGCCATGCTTCTATACCGCATCTCTCAGCCCGAAGGCGACTCGAGGCGGTGAACAAGCAGCAACAAGTGCCCATATACAATACATCAGTGTTTCCCAACCAGTGTGCCGAGGCACACTAGTGTGCCGTGAGCGATCATCAGGTGTGCCGTGGGAAATTGGCACTCTTCCCCCTCCTAGCAGCTCTTTCTACCTCTTTCCCTCCCTAAAGATCCTCCCCGAGGCAAAGAAAGAGCTCTGCTGAATGCCAGGGCCAGGCCCGCCTTGAGGAAGCCTTCAGGAGCCTCGACTCAGCATGACTCCAACTCCTGCTCAGGGCTGCTTCAGCCTCCCGATGCACCCAGGTTCGCTCACTCCCCAATTCACCGACATGGTGAAATTTCACAAGGGTCTAGAGAACAAGCCCTATGAGAAGCTGGGTATTTTTAGCCTGAAGAAGAGAAGGCTGAGATAAGACATGATAGCCATGTATAAGTATGTGAGAGGAAGTCATATATATGTTGTGTTCATCGAAACAGGCCCAGGTTTAACACTGAGTGTATAAATACATTTAAAAACATATTAACTATATGTATTAGAGTGTCATTTTGTGTCATTTTTGTTGGTGGTGTGCCCCAGGATTTTGTAAATGTAAAAAATGTGCCGCGGCTCAAAAAAGGTTGGGAAACACTGCAATACATCACAAGATAAAAACAGTCATATAAAAACATATAAAATTAACAGTTAAAAACTACAAAATACAAATCTCAGCTCCACAATCTTAAAATCGGTTTCCGTTTCGTCGGCATACTGATCTTTGATCTCGATTAAAGTTCGTCTGCGAATGCTTACTCGAAAGCCAAGTATTGACTTTCTTGCAAAATGTCAGGAGGGAGAGGGGCAATCTGATTTCACTAGGAAGGGAGTTCCAAAGCTGAGGAGCCACCACTGAGAAGGCCCTGTCTCTCGTCCCCACCAGGCCCGCCAGCAAAGCAGGCGGGACCGAGAGCAGGGCCTCTCCAGATGATCTTAACCATCTTGATGGTTCATAGGGAGAGATGCGTTCGGACAGGTAAGTTGGACCAGAACCATTTAGAGCTTTAAAGACCAAAACCAGCACTTTGAATTGTGCCCCGTAGCAAACTGGTAGCCAATGGAGCTGGCACAACAGGGGAGTTGTACGCTCCCTGAGTGCCGCTCCTGTTATCAACCTGGCTGCTGTCCGTTGGACCAATTGAAGCTTCCGAGCAGTCTTCAAAGGCAGCCCCACGTAGAGAGCGTTGCAGTAATCTATACGGGATGTAACCAGAGCATGGACTACCGTGGCCAAGTCAGACTTCTCCTCTTTAAGTAATTCAATTACTCCTCTTTAAGTAATGTTAACCATGGTATTACATCCAGTGTTTCTTAAGAAAACAGCTTTCTTGATGTATCTCCCTCATTTGAGAGTTTAAGATCATCCAGGGAGGCCCTGCTATCAATCCCACCCCCTTCACAGATGTGACTGGGGGAGCAAGAAACAGGAACTTCTCAGTGATGCCTCCTCGATTATAGAATTACCTCCCCAATGAAATTAGATCAGTACCCTCCCTCCTGGCCTTCAGAAAAAAGAAAAAAAATTGGCTATGGGACCAAGTCTTTGGATAGCAAGCAATACAAGGAAGATCAGGGATTATGTGAAATTGATATTTGATATTTAGAATAGCCTTGGACCATGATTTCTGAATTACGTGATGTTAACATTTATATTAATATTGTTTCAGCTCCATGTTTTAATGCTTAAATGTTATGTTTTTTATGATCTATCCAATAGTTATATATTATTGTTGTTTTATGTTAGTTTTCATATGTATGAGCGGCATTAAATTTTGCCATAAATATGTTGGAAACCACTCTGGGGTCAGAAAAGTGGTATAAAGGTGAAATAAATAAATAAAGTCTAGGATGTGTGTCTGACTATGTTTGGCTTCCCTTTTCACTGTATAACAAATTCCAGGATAATATGGTCCCTCTCACCTAAGGATCCTGCCACTCCAACTTTATTAACTAAGGCATCACTGTTAGTTAGGATCAGCTCTGAAATAGCTGATCATCTTGTTGCTTCTTTTACTTTCTGGACAATGAAATTGTCTGAAAAGCAATATATTTGCTGGGTGTTATATTCTTGGAAGAGTTTGACTTCCAACAAATGTAAGGATAGTTGAAATCTCCCATTTTTTGTTAGAGACTATTGCATTTTCATTACTTTGTGTCTTCTTTGCACACTCCACATAATGTATTTTTGAAAATAGTATAATGATGCAGTTTTGATAATAAAAGTGTAAAGCAGACTGTTTCTAAAACATGGCTTTAGCAATAAAGCACCACAAAGATGTAGTAATAATGCAAGTCAAAGTTGATAGCAATTCTAAAAGTATCACTAACAGGAGGGATATGGGGCTGATTACTGAGGAAGACATTCCATTCCCAGGGATATGAAAATAGAAAGTAAACATAAGGCAGGAAGCTGGGGTGAATGCAGATGATAATAGTCAGCTTGGATGAGAAAAGAGGGGGTGGGGTGAGACAGAAAGTGAGACGAGAGAGACTGAGAACAGGACACATTAATAATATGAAGGGAAGTGGATTCCTTATGGTATTATTTGCCAAAAATGTAATTGTATCTTTACTCCTCCCCTTTTCACAAATTCTCTGGAGAAATGGAGTAGAAGGATGCTGGATGGGAAAGATGTTGACTCACTCTGCAGGTTTATTGTGTGAACCACTTTACTAAGTGCCAGAGGTTTTTACATCTTGTCACAGTCAAGAATAACCTATTTAAAGGAGCAGTTCTATGCTCTTATACTGACAAATAAGGCTCACTGAATTCTCCTCAGCTCAAACATGCATAAAACTGTGATCCACACTACCACTAATGTTCTCTATTGTGGTTTTCACAGCAAAGCTGCTGTCAGGTGGCTGTAGATATCTGTGGTTTGACAAAGTAACTTCTCCAAGCTCTGATTCACATAAATGGGCCAGTGGAATGCTCTTAAATCTGACTGACATTAATGCAGTGAAGTACACCTTAATCTGTGCTGAATTATGTTCCAGAGAGCAGCCTTTCCTGTGTTCATTAGAATTGCCAGGCATCAAACATGGCATCTTTTGCATACAAAGTAGGCATTTTAACCCTCTTCACTTGTTCAGCATGCATACCCACATGGTAGGGATGAAGTCGCTCTTTGCCAGTTATCAATATTATGATTATAATTTAGATTATAGTGGTGACAATGATGATTACAAACCCTGCAATTCCACAGGTAATTAATTACCTTACACTCAACTCAATAACATTTCATATTTGTGATGCTTCCTTGTCTTGTCTTGGAAAACAATGTCCTTCAAAGAAGGACAGACGCACAAGCATTTTCTTTACCTGTCTACAAACACGAATATGTATTTAAACTTTTAAAAAATAGCATGAAGAACTTTATTCATGCATCCCCTCTGCCTTTCTGCAATATTTATCACTGCTAGAGTAAATGGACTCTAACAAATGCAAAAATATACAGGTGAAATCAGAATCATACATAATAATTCAGACACTTACCATTGCAAACCAAGTTATTTCATATTTCAAAGCTTTGCCCTCTAGAATAAAGGGGGGGGGAGTTTGAGATCTCTCCTAGACAGGAAATTCCAAACTCTTCCCTCGACACATAACTTTGCATGTTGATTTCCCTTCCTGTATGGCCCAAGGGAAGGGAAATCAGTCAGTCAGTCAGTTAATTTCTTTGCATGTAGCCACAGGTGCTTACAAAATTTAATAGAAGAACTAAGAAAAAGAAGTTCAACATTCCACTAAAATAAACGTAACTGCAGCAGTTGTTTAAACCTTTGCTCAAATCTTTTCTTTTGGCAGACAGAGCAAATAATGGATCGCTTTGCTGCTATTGACAAAGTTGCAACAGACATTTCTTCCAATATAGATGAGAGAAAACTTTTCTGGGTGCACAAAACCCATAAAAATACATAACAAAATTAACTATAGATGTCTCACTGGCTTTTCTTCTTCGTGAACGAAGATTCAGGAAGGACTCATTCCACGCTTTCTACAAGTGCATTGATGACTAAAAAGGCCAATCCAAGATGGGCAATTCCAGTTGCAGAAAGCACAGCAGAAAGTCTCCTTGGTTGATGTTGTTTCCAAGTTGTGGTTCTTTCTGCGTTGTCGTTTCTCTTCGAGACTCATTTGGCGTGTCTTCTCGAAAGAGGCATGCCCTTCATCCTCCTACACAAAGATGTGTAGAAATGTAAATATATGTTATTTCCAAATGGCCAAGAATAATTCTTGGAGAAACTCTGTACTTCTTTTCTCAACTCAAAATTAGTCAAGAAATGGGAAATAAAAAGAAAAAAAATCTACATTTTAAAAGATTCACAGGAACAATTGGGCAGTGACATCTTGAAGAATATAAAGGAATGAAGTACAAAGGGTTAAATTAATACAGAGAAACAGACCATAAAGAAAAAAAAATATGAATCTATATAGGCCATAACCCGCCAAAAAAGCTATTGAACAGCTGTGAAATAGTTTGTATAGCCACAGGTGTTACATTATATTTGGAAAAATATGGAAGAAAATTATGGAAGCTGAAGGAGGGAAGCATCTGAGGAAGATACTTTGCTCATGACAATGTATATGCTTTGTAAAAAGAACAACTCCATGCTAACAGCTCCCCACTAAATGTCCAATGCAGAAACTGCCAAACTATTTTTCACTTCTCTGTTTCTAGAAAATTACAAAACATGCATCTAAACTGAAATAGTTCAGTGCGTTAGGCCAGTGTTTCACAACCTATTTTGTGCCGCGGCACACTTTTAACATTAAAAAAATCCAGGGGCACACCATCAACCAAAATGACACAAAATGACACTCTTAACACAGTAAAGAATGGCTGGGGGATGGTGGCCTGCTGGGAACAGCTGCTGGGAGTGCCAAAGCCGGGGGAGGGGGAGGAGCCAGGCCACGCCATGCCCCACCCCCTCCCCAAGCTTCAGCTCTCCCACAGCTTCTCCAGCCTTGAGGGGGCAGTGCCAAGCCAGCGGTGGCAGAGACAGCACAATGCTGGCTTGGTACTGTCCCCTCAAGGCTGGAGAAGCTGTGGGAGAGCTGAAGCCGGGGGAAGAGGACAGAGCCAGGCTGTGCCATGCCCCTCCCCCTGGCTTCAGCTCTCCCACAGCTTCTCCAGCCTTGAGGGGGCAGTGCGAGTGAGGGGCAGGAGTCATGGCCCCCGTCCCCGCTCTCCACCATGACTCCCGACCCTCACTCACTGAAGCCGCACGGAGGAGGAAGAGCATGAGCAGTGGATGGGCTTCAGTGGGCGGGGCTCCTCCTCCACGTGGCTTCAGCGAGCAAGGGGCGAGAGTCATGGCGGGAGTCATGGTGGATTGGAGGCTGGCTGGGGAAACGGCAGAAGGAGGTGGCACCCCGGGCCCTTCTTCTTTTTCTTTGCCGCTGTCCGGCCCTTCCTCCCCCCCCCCCAAGCAGCAGGAGTTCGGCAGGAGGAGGGGGGAAGGAAGGGGGCAGAGAGCTTTTCTCGTGGCATAACAGGAGGACCGTCATGGCACACTACTGTGCCACGTCACAGCGGTTGGGAAACACCGTGTTAGGCACTGGTGGGTGTTATGCATTTTGAGGGATGAGATCTAAAATATAACAATAGTAAAACTTTATATTTATCTCCCACTTTCTTATCACTCCTGCTTACAGGTAAATCAACAAATTTTAACCTGTAATAAATAGAAAAACTAGATGTCATATCCAGTTTATTAACTGACTGGTTTTCACTGGTAAAAGAGTAGTAAACAACCACAGGCAGAATAGTGGTATCCAGTATAGAGGAATGGTCTCTCTTTCCATTAAGGGGTTACATCCCAAAGATATGCTTTATTAGGCTGGAATAATTCAAAGGGAGGGTAATGAAAGGAAATATGAACTAAAACAACATCGGTTTTCAGTCAATATTAGCATTTAGTCCATACATAGTTAGAGGTCAGCAACAACACACCAAATAAATACATATATACCTCTATGAAGAGAATGTTCTGGTAACGTCTGCTGAGGCTTTTCAGGGATTTTTTACAAAGAAGATTCTGGCGCTCCAACATGACCTTCCTGCCACGGTTGACATAGTATGTGAACTCGAGGCCCCATGGCCACTTGCTGGGCCTACCATTGACCATTTCACCTTGCTGGATGCAGAGGCTGTCGACAGAATCTTGACTGCAGCTAGGCCTACCACTTGCTCCCTCGATCCGTGCCCCTCTTGGCTGGTCAAGGCCTGCCAGGAGGGGTTACGAGGCCCTCTGATGAACATCATAAATTGTTCCTTTGAGCAAGGAACATTTCCAGAGAGGCTGAAAGAGGCTGTGGTACGCCTGCTGCTAAAAAAAGCGGACTTAGATCATTCGGTTCCCTCTAACTACCGCCCGGTGTTGAACCTTTCGTTCCTGGGTAAGGTAATTGAGAGGGCAGTAGCGGAGCAGCTGCATCAGTTTCTGGAGGACATAGCCTGGCTTGACCCCTTCCAGTCTGGCTTCCGTATTGGGCATGGGACCGTGCTGGTGGCCATCGCAGATCAGCTCCGATGCCAGCTTGACCAAGGTGTATCGGGGCTGCTTGTGTTATTAGATCTAATAGCTGCTTTTAAACGGTCGACTATGATCTATTGACACACCGCCTCACTGTAGTTGGAGTTCGGGGGACAGTCCTGAAATGGCTGTCCTCTTTCCTCCGTGATCAGTGACAGTGAGTGGAGCGGGTAGACCTGGTTTCCGAGAAGTCTCCACTTGTTTGTGAAGTTCCCCAAGGGGCCATTCTTTCCCCCCTGCTCTTTAACATCTACATGCGACCTCTCACTCAGCTGGTTCGGAACTACAGGCTGGAGTGTTACCAGTAAATTGATGACACTCAGCTCGTTCTGCAAATTGATGGCCAGCCAGACTCTGTACTTGATAATTTTCAACAGTGCCTTGAAGCTGTGACTGGATGGCTGCTTGCTAGCAGGTTCAGGGTGAACCTGGCAAATCTTGTGGCTGGGTCACCCTGGTGGAGGGACTGTTCAGTTGCCTGAACATCCCAGTCTAATATCTGGAGAGATTGTTAAGGTTTGATCCATGGGACTTCTTCTAGATAGAATTAAAGAGGAACTCTGCTTTTGAACCTGAATAGCTTTGTCAAGTCAGATTGAGCAATGAGAAGCAAGATATGCTACTGATCTAATTCAAGGTGACATCTTCTTTCATCATAACAGTCATGTTAAAGAAAAAATAGTATATACACAATAATCATGCTTTGAGTTCCATATCTGCTGAGTAGTTATCAGTGGACAAAAGCATCTTCTTTTGTCTAAAGCCCCCAGAATCCCCCATAAGCATGGCCAGTGGAGAATGTTGTAGTTTAGTTTTCTAAGTTCTGTTTCATTTTGTTAATATTCAACTCTTCTTTTTATTTGCTAAGGCAATGGATTCAACCTCAGCTGCAGCATGCAATAGAAAATTTCAAAATATAGTAGAATAATTGGCATGAATTTCTCATGCTCTTTGACATCCTTCACTTTGCACCATATTTAGCAAAAGAAAAAGATAAGGAAAAGTATTATAAATATATGGAGGAAAGTTCCAGGAAGGGTATTGGGGATTTCCTCCAACTGTATACATGGACATTTTTAGTTATGTATCAGAGAGAGATTTATTGGATTGGAATTCTCACACAGAATCACCTATTTTGTGCCTGCTAAGTATCAATGAAATAAAATACATTCAATCTCAGACTCAGGACTTCATCAGATGGGCAAAAGGAAAGCAGGATAAAGCATTGGGAAGAATGGGGAGAACATCTATCCTGTTCTCTTTTAACAGGGTCCATCTTCAGAAAGCCATTCTATGACCTTTCCCCATCTGATTTTTGATTCACCTTGCTCCCCACCCCCACACATACTTTCTTGTAACATCTGACTCCTGAGAACGGAGTCTTCTCTCCCTTGTAGCATTTTGGCAAGACTGAGTACCATGGGCAGCCACCAGAAGTGGCCATGCACAATGAGATGGCTTCCATGGGACTCTTGTTTTGCCAGTGCACAAAAACAGAGAGAATATGGGGAAGCATCAATGTGATGAGGTCCTCAATCAATAAAATAGCATATTCTGAGGCAGAAGGCATGTTCTGAGGCAGATGGAACCCACAAAACCATCTACATGATTATAAATATATACTGTTTTTAGTATGAATGGATTTCAAATATCCATTAAATACTTTAGTGATTGTCTGAAAAAGGACAAAAGAGTATAGATTTTTTGGAGGAGGGGGAACCAACTCTATAAGGGTACTAATATGGATGAATTCCTATGGTAATAAAAACTATATTGCACACTAGGGCAAACACCAAATGGAATGGGAATGTAGTGGGAAACTTCAACAATTCTGATATATTCATGTACTAAAATATGCCTTTGTTACCTACTGGGTGTGAACAATACATGTTCTCATGAAGCCCTTCCCCCGCCCCCAAAGGTATCTCCTGAAAATCAGAAGAAATCTCCTGATTTCTTGCCATTCTATGAACTGCTTGTTATTTTGTGCCCTCAAGTAATTTCTCACTGATAGGTTCTCTTTGATGTCCCTATCAAGGAGTTTATTGACAAGATTTGCTGGTAGGACAGAGTTTGCCATTGCTTTTTATTAGGTGAAGCCAGTATGTTTGCCCAAGGTCAAGCAGTGAGTTTCCAGGGCCAAATAGGGTTTTGAACTCAGATCTTCCAATGTCTAGTCCAGTCCTCAAACTATTAGGTAATGGTGGCTCTGTATAACCTGTATTTTATACAAAATACAGACTTTCTCCAATCCATTCTATCACAGAGATTGCATTAGGATATCATTGGTCAAAAATTATGAACACTGCCCATAACATTCCTGTTTGTGTCTAAGGAATTTTTCTTCCTCTCACTATCTGTCAAACGTTTGGTGATTTTTAAAGACTGGCAGTACAATTCTAACAGTTGACTTGTAAAAATAGTCATGATTTACATTTAGGAATACCTTATACACTTGTTAATTAATTGCTATGTTAAAGAATGATTGCATAAATGCATACATAAATAAAGGACACTGAGACCAACTTCAATGTAGAAGTAATGGGACATTTAACAAGATTAGCAAGTAGCAAGGTTGTGAAATGTTTTTTTATTATTATTTATTAACTAACTATGGAGGGTCATTGTTCATACCTACTCTGATTTTCAACAGAGGCCTAATCCATTCATCTGAGGACTACCTCATGCTCTTTCACAATATGAAAGCTAGATATTACTCTATTGTCTTCAAAAAGAAACTTCAGAGATAGCATGCAAAGGCTAAAATGTCACTGAGGAATGAACTCACTGAAGAAAACTGGATAGGTCCTTTGAGGTTTTTAAGCAAAAGTTAGGCAAAAAGATATAAAAGTTGCTTAGAGCATAAGTTCATATCTAACAAAGTTCAATCCCAGAACAAAACCATTTTGGAATGATTTGCATGGCTGCTATTGATTTTAAACAATTACGTTTTGAATTTGCCCCATGTGATACTTTCAGCAATGTCCAAGGTACAAAAATGTGTTTTTGAAAACCAAGATAGAACTGCTATGATTTTTTTTCACTTCTATGGGAACTGAAATCTATAGAACCCAGTGGACTATCTTGCAACTGCTTACCGTATGTGAAAATGGTTGTTTCTATTGTCTTCTCTTTTTAAATTAAAGCTGTGTCTGAGTAAATTATTATCATTATTATTATTATTATTATTAACTTTATTTATACCCTGCCTTTCTCCCTGTGGGGACTCAAGGCAACTATCAATCCCATACTTAGTCAAGTTTAAAAAGCATAATACAAAAGTTTAAAAAAACAAACTAATGGTAATAGTGTGATAAAAACAAATTAAAATACACTTAATATGGCCTTTAAAACTCACAGCCCCCAATCCCACCCATACCTCCCCAGAGCATAGAAATGGGAGTAGGTGGAAACATGTTCTTGTGCAAAGGCTTTCCACAGCTGTAGCACAGCAGTTCTTGTTTGTGCCTGGAGGGCAGGGGTCAGGACCTGGGGTCCCATTAGCTTTAGAACCAGCTGTGCCAGAACATGATTCAGAGCATGAGCTAGATGACTGGGGCGAAGGGCAGCTTTCCCCGGATGGGCCTCCTTCGCCCACAGAGAGCTTGGCATGGGAAGAAATGTTGTTTGGCCCTAGCGAAGACATAGATAACCAGGTGCAGATGGACAGCGATTCTGGCAGCTATGAACACCCGGGAGGGAGAAATTCTCAAGAGCCTCCAGGGGAAAACATGGAAGAAAGCGCATGGGAATTGGCTAGGGAGGAGAGCTCTCAGGGAGATAGAAACACAGCTGCGGAGAGACAAGGTCGAACCTTTGATAGGAGACGGAACATCGAGTCTAGCAGAAGGGAATGGTCTAAGAGCATAGACTGGCCGAGGTCCGTGAGCAGCGATTGGAGACGAAGAAGCCTAGAGCGTCGGGGACCTCGGCCGAGGGATTAAGTATAGGATCCGTGGGAACGAATCCTCAGTGCTCCGGCCACGTCTTTCCTGAAGCGGAGTGGGACCACGGCTAAAGCTAAGCCCGTGGTCATCAAGCCTTGCCTTGCCTTGCTTTGCCTTGTTCCTGAACCGCATGGTTGTGCGGAGCCTTGCCTTGTTTCCTGATTCGCACGGTTGTGTGAAGCCTTGCTGAACTTTGAGTCTTGCTGAACTTTTAGCCTATTTGCCACGGTTTTTGGACATTGTTACTTCAAGCCTTTTTTGGATTGTTTTACTATTCATATGGACAATATCTTTGAACTGTTTTTATAGTCAATAAAGTAGTTAGCCTTCAGCCCGTCTCTGTGTGTGTGATTAAGGGGCCGGTCAGTCCGTGCATCGTGACAACAGCAAATTTATGGAAAGCATCTTCCCCTACACCAGCTTTGACATTTTTTTAAAAAATGAGCCAAAAGTAGTACCACCATTGGAAGTAGTCATTATGTCTTGGCAGCTGAGTTGAGAGTGGTTGTTGAGTGTAACAGTAACATTAATCTATTGTAACTATAAAATACAAATACTGACTAATTTCCATCCTCATGACCCAGGTTTAACCTGTTGGCTCTCATTACAGTAGAAAAATACAACAATTAAGCATTTCTTATTCAGGATTCCAAAATCCAGAAGTCCTCAAAATCCAAAATTGTCCATATGGATGACAGAGATAGTGACATTTTTGCTTTCTGATGGTTAAGTGTACACAAACTTAAATACAACATTATTTTAAATTATTGTATAAAATGAGATTTGAGCTATGTGTATAAGATATACCGTATTTTTCGCACCATAAGGCGCACCGGATGATAAGACGCACCTAGATTTTAGAAGAAGAAAATTGGAAAAAAATATTTTGGGCCAAAAAGTGCTTCAAGCGCCGGGCCCACTTTTGGCCCAAAATATTTTTTTTCACTTTTCTTCTGGAAGGGTGGACCTCCTCGGCGCCCCTCCGCCATCCCTAAGCCTTTCCCTTGGCCGCCTCCTCCTCGGTCCCGCCTCCTCCTCCGCCTCCTCTGCCTCCCCACACCGCCGCGCCCGCCCCCGCCGCCTCCGCGCTTACCGCCGCCTCCGCCGCTTTCCGCGCCGCTCGCCCCTTTCCGCCGCTGCCGCCGCTTTTTCGCCCCTTTCCGCCGCCTCCGCCACTTACCGCCGCCTCCTCGCCGCCACCGCGCAGATACGCGCAGTAGGTCCCAAGCGCCAAGTCTGGCGCTGCCTGACGCCTGACGAGGTGCGCCAGGCGTGTTTCGCGCTGCGCGCGCCAGCGTCAGACGTCAGACGCGTGAGCCACGCTTGGGGACCTACTGGCGCATGCGGGCGGCGGCGAGGGGAGGCGGCGGTAAGCGGCGGAGGCGGCGGTAAGCAGCGGAAAGCGGCGGGAGCCGCCTTTTTTTCGCCGCCTCCCGCCGCCTCCCGCCGCTACATTGCCGCCTCCCGCCGCCGCCGCATGCGCAGGGTCCCCCAGCGCGCTCACACGTCTGACGCCTGACGCTGGCGCGCTGACGCAGGCACGCCTGGCGCACCTGGCGCCAGACGCCAGACGCGCGGCGCGCTTGGGACCTACTGCGCATGCGGCGCGGGAGGCGGCGGTAAGTGGCGGAGGCGGAAAGCGGCGGAAAGGGGCGGAAAGGGGCGGAAAGCGCGAAAGCGGCGAAAGCGGCGAAAAGCGGCGGAAACGGGCGAAAGCGGCGGAAAGGGGCGAGGAGGCGGCGGAAAGCGCGGAGGTGGCGGTAAGCGCGGAGGCGGCGGGGGCGGGCGGGCGGTGGCGGAGGCAGAGGAGGCGGAGGCGGAGGAGGGACCGAGGAGGAGGCGGCCAAGGGAAAGGCTTTCTATCGCCTCCCCCCTCTTCGCTCCATAAGATGCAGCTGATTTTTCCTCCTACTTTGGGAGGAAAAAAACTGCGTCTTATGGAGCGAAAAATACGGTATATGAAACATAAATGAATTTAATGTTTAAACGTGGGTGCCATATTCAAGATATGTCATAATGTACATATATGCAAATTCAGATATGCCAAAATCTAAAATGTTCAAAAACTTCCCAAGTGGTTTGGATAAGGGACAGCCAATGGATACCACATATTAGCCTTGATGAAAGGAAAAGGTCTGGAATCTGGAGAGGGTGGGTACATTGTGATGATTCAGTATCTTCTCTCACTCTATTGATTATATTCTGAGCTGGTTGTTATTGCATATTGTTGTACAAGATACAAACATCAGATAGTATTTTAGATGAGTCCTTCCAGAAAAGGCTGTCTTTTAAAGCAAATAGCATGTGCCCTGCCCCCATGAATCTATCTGGAGGTGAAAGTGCCCTCTGTTCAATAACTGTTCTCTCCATTGTTTGAATTCTGGACTGATTTCTATTGCATATCATTGTATAATACACAATATCATATTATTTTGAATGAGCAGCTATGAATCCTTTTGCAGTTCTTTAGCACATTACCCATGAATAATGAAGGGAAACATTTTCCTAAAATCCATGCTTGCTTGCTTGCCTGCCTGCCTGCCCGCCTTCCTTCTTTCTTTCCTTCTTCCTCCCTCTCACTATCCCCGTACTTCTTTCATCTTACAAACTCCTTTTTAATTATACAGTTAAGATAAAATGGGCTCGGAAAAGAGTAGGCTTCATAAATTCATAATAATTAAAATTGAAAATGCCATAGATTGTATGTGGCATTCCTGTCTCCAACATACAACAGCTGTACTCAGCCCATAAACTTTGTAGGCCATACCTTTTGATTGGGAGTGGCAAAGAAGAAAAGATGCAGCAATTCAGATGTTATTCTCAAACTTTTCATTCCTGATTCACAGATCACTTATTGCGGTACTAGTTAGGGGTTACTAGGTAAAGGTAAAGGTTTCCCCCTGACATTAAGGCCAGTCATGTCCGACTCTGGGGGTTGGTGCTCATCTCCATTTCTTTTTTTAAAAAAATATATTTATTGCTGAAGGAAAAGCAATTTTCAGGCTTTAGGAACAAGTGGAGACAGAGAGGGGACTGGGGCTTTTCGGGGTGGTGGGACACTAAAGGAGGGAGGGGGTTCTATTTGTAGGCTTCCGACACTACTATATAGTCTCATTTGCAGTCCTTGTGAAGGGAAGGGGGTGAGGGTTAATCATCTTCATGACATCTCCATTTCATGGAGCACCATTAGGACATATGGCTGACTCATGGAGCACCATTACCTTCTCACTGGAGCAGTACCTATTGATCTACTCACATTTGCATGTTTTCAAACTGCTAGATTGGCAGAAGCTGGGCCTGACAGCAGGAGCTCACTCTGCTCCCAGGATTCAAACCTCTGACCATTCGGTCAGCTCAGCACTTTAACCCACTGCACCACCAGGGGCCCTTCCCTTAATTTAAATAAATCACTCCTTATTAACATTTAACAAACAACACATTAGAAGAGTAAGTGAACTGTATGTGTTGATGAGGGTGAAAAAGAAATGAGAGATGTAGATGTGACAAACTGAACTCAGGTTGTAAAATGAGATCCCACGTTTTGGGCTAAAATTTCCCCAACCTAACGGTTCCCAGATGTACCTTAATCCCACCATTACCTGACAAGCATC
The DNA here is from genome assembly GCA_030556195.1 of Anolis apletophallus. NCBI lineage: Eukaryota > Metazoa > Chordata > Lepidosauria > Squamata > Anolidae > Anolis > Anolis apletophallus. The sequence continues at coordinate 64,767,394 of JARBWK010000012.1, read as the reverse complement.
CTATTATGGTTTTCGTAGTTCACAAGGGAAAAAAAGTCAAGATTGGAGGAAAGCAATTTTAAAATCTTTTAAATTAACAAAATGTGCTCTCATACTGACAACCTCCATGCCATTATAATGGTGTAGCCCCAACACCAGTATTTTAATCAGTAAGTTAATTACTCATTAACTTGCCAAACTGTTTCAGTTATTACTGTTCATGCTAATTAGTTAATTTTCTAGTTTCTAACATTGAACATTATCAAATTAATTTTCAAATCTATCAAACCAAGCTCTGCTCTTGCCTTCAGGTGTGATGAAGGTCCCTGTTCCATCATCAGTATTGAACAACAATTGTCCAGATGGCTTTTATTCTTTCCTTCAGGCAGCAAAATGTCTTGAGACAGCTCTGTAAGTATGGGCAGCTTTTTAACAGAAATTGGTCCTCGGCCAGTGGTTGTAAAGAAGGGAAGAATAGCAGTCGGTCTGAATTAGTGTGGTTTGTCCCAGCTAAAAAAGAGCTACTGCATATGAGACCAGTATCTCACACTTATTTCTGTTCTCCTGTCTTGTGTGCTCATGGTCTGGCTAGTCGTGCACTGCAAAACAGAGACAAGATTTGTCCTGAGGAGCGATAGCCCAAGCTCAGTTGCACACATTTGCAGTCAGTCAGGCTGATGAAGGCAAGCTGCCCACAAAATAGTAGCTCTACCAAACTTTCTATGAGGTCATTTGCTTGACAGCAGGTTATAAAAAGCAGAGGGGAGGGGGAGATAATGGCTTTGCCAGACATTATTTCAAATATGATAGTGTGCAAGGAGAGCTGGACATAGCCCATAAACCACATAAGTCAAAGGGAGAATAAAAGACCCGCAACACTAATTCCAGCTCTCTCCTCAGGAGAGCTTAGAAACATTCATCTTCCATGTGTCTGTAGAAAACAGGAGCCAAGAACAGTAAGCCTGAAGGCAGTGAGCCTGAAAGTTGTGTGCTACTCAGCCTCCTCAAGTGAATGTTTCTAGTCTATCCTATCAACAAAACATTACATGGTACTGTGCCCTTATGTAGTAATATAGCATTACTTTCCCCCACTATTCAAATTTCAATAAAAAGTTGGCCAAATCCAGGCATTGGTAATGAAGCAATGTTATTTCTCCCCTTCTTAAAACTGTGTTGAATGTTTCCCAAGCTGTATTCTTTGCTCATGTTTCTATGGCCAGAATGCCTCCACTGTTCAAATTAGACACAGATTTCTTCTGGAAATCTTTAAATTTGCCAGACAGATATTTTACAGTTATGCACATATAGATTCAACTCCTTTTCACTCCCTCCCATCCACCCTTTACGACTAACTGAACTAAAGTGTTACAGACTACTGTCAAACCACTGCAGCAATAAGTCATTCACAGGCAGCATTACTAAGGTAACAAAAATGTGTATGCTTATTTTCCATGTCTCTGTTTAGAGAACAAGCACAGCACGGCTGCTGTCGTAGGAACAGACTGCTTGCCTGCTCCATGGAGAGTTTTATATTCCTGGCCCTCCCCCTCCCTCCAGTCAACCTTACTCATTTGCCCCCATTTGCTCAGAAAATAAATCAATTTCATCTGCTATAGTTTGATTTCTTTCTTCTCTCTGTCTCTATCCCTCTACCTCTCACTCCCTCTTTGTAAGCCTGTTTCTACTGCACCATATGGCAGCTGAGAGAAGGGTAGAGCAATGATCTAGCTCTTAACAAAAGAGGCTGCGGTGTCAAAGAAGCTCATGAATGCATGAGACACATTCGTGTATAGAAAAGTGCCTCTAGCCCTGTCAGAGAGGACTAAAGAGATTGCTGATAGACCTGACATTGCTTTAGAGGGGATTTTTTTTCTAAAGGAAGCAGTGCTGTCTTCAGCTCATCTTTCTCTTGCACCTCCCTTGTTTCCATTTCAATATCACTCTCTCATATTCCCTTTTGTCCTGTGCCAAAATCCTATTAGAGCTATTAACATGGGACACAGAGTCACTACATGGGACAGAACAAGACACTAAATGAGAGTAACTTATCTACTCATCATTATTTACTGTCATTCTCTCCCTTCTCCCCTCCACCAAAATAAACACTTCACTGCATACCTAGGAAATGGGGAAACCCAATTTGAGTAATCTGCGTTTGCGGTCCCCTAGATATTGCACTAAAAAAAATCCTGTGAAGAAAAACTGCAAGATGCATACATGAATGCCTTTGCAGGAAGGACTGATTGAAAAAATGTTCCATGAGAAGGAAAATGTCCTGCTTCACTAATTGTGAGCTAAATATCACATGAAACTAGTTGTAAAAACTATGGGCAGTTCCAGACAGGAATTTAATGTGAGTTCAATTAGATTTAAAAACCCTGATTTGGCCTGCATTGCACTCCGCACATGCCCCAGAAAGCTTGTGCTTTTTGGGGGTGCATGTCCAGATGTCCTGCAAGATTTTCCAGCAAGGCACATGAACACAAAATACCACCCCCCAGAAAAGCTTTTTTTAAAAAAAGAATAACTTATCCTGCTGTCATTCCCCTTCTCTGGAGGTCTCCTGGCACACAGAAATAACTTATCAGAAGAAGGGGGACCAGGAGCAATTTTCCTCCTCCCTTTTCTCCTGATGCATCATTTTTACATGCCGGGAGAGCTCCAGAGAAGGCGGAATGGTGACCAGGTAAATTATTTTCTTTTTCAAAGTTTTTTGAAAGGGGTTTTGGGAGGGGGTGCTGTCTTGTGCTTTTTGGCCTCCAGGAGGTCAAAACTCCCGAGATAGCTGTGTGGATTGGGCCGTAAGTCATGCGACACAATCCCTGGGCCCAATCCATATCGCACCCACAGCTGGAAAGAACTGGGTATTGTGAAAGACACAGTTGTCAAATTACTTCAGGACAAAGCAGGGTTTTCTGGCTATGTCTCAAAGGAATTCATTTTTACCTGAAGCATTGCTTGGAAGCCCCAGGGGAAAACTTGGTTGCTTGTGTGTTGTAGGTGCTGTCTGGATGTGCCCTATGTTCAGATAAACCAAATCAACCACATCAGTTTCCGTTTTAGTTCTTTTTCCAAGCCTTTCCTCCCTTTTGTGTTTATTCCCAATTTTATTGTTTAACATTTACATTCACATTTGTAAATTATGCACATTTTAGAACATGTTTTGTCTACTTTTGGTAGAGCCAGAGGTAATAAGGACAAAGAGGGCTAATGTCAATGTAAAGTAATTATGGCATTCCATAATTTACATGCTTGAGTGAAAATAAGACCAATTGTTGAATTTTGTAATATTTTCTTAGGTAAGGAATACTCAAATGTGGTTTTGCCAGTTTCATGCTCTGAAATACAGCCTACCTGGCATTCATTCGTCGTCAACCTTTCAATTCTTAACCATGGCTGGCACTGCTTAGCTTCTAAGATCAGAAAGGGCCTGGAATTTCTGAGGAATTTCTGACTGCAGTTTGTAACTTTTAACATTTCAGTGCACATAATAAGACTATGTTTGCACACATTTCCAGTGCATTAAACCCCCAATGACATCCCCAGCCCCAAAGTCTCAAAAATCAAAATGTTTGGATTATTTGTGCAGAGCTGGGAAGACTTCCAGCTTCTAGTTTCTGTGACCTTTTCCAAAAGCTCAACAATACGATTCCCAATGTTAGAAATCAATGGACCCATGTGAAGTATCTCAGTAATTTCATCATTTTTCTACAAAGAAAACACTAACATTATACCAACAGCAGCTTGAAATCCTTCAGTGTGAAAGATTAGCTGTAAAACTAAGGCAAGAAGAGACTAAATGTTTTAAATGAAATAATACACTGGAAATTTCTTACCCCATCACATTGATTAAAAAATCTAATTTCCCACACACTATTAAAAATGAGTTGTTTTTAAAGGTTAAAGGTCTTATTATGGGATATTTAATATGTTTACTTTGTGTGCAGTTAACATTAATGCTATTTACTTTGGAACAAGTGTCATGCATTTAGTTTGATGTACTTAGGATCATACAAAAATATCATTGGTTAGCTGGACATTAGAATTAGAAAGGTTTCTCCTATGTATATATCTCGATTTATCACTTCCATTTCAAATGCTTTCCATCTGCATTTTCCCTTAGCATCAAAAGTGTTTGTCATAACCCAAAACTGAGTTTAATATAATTTTCTATGGTTATTTTCCATTTGCCTTGTTTGAAGAGACACATGGTCAAAAACCTGATTTGAGCAATTCACAAGTTTTGTTCATGATATTCACAATGTTGTTTTCAATAACTTGCTTGGTGTTGTCGTTCAAGAATATCAGGCAGATATCTTTCTGGCTCCAATGTAAAGATGATAGAGAATTAACTTGTGGCCATTTGAGTTCAAAGATGTACTCGAGAAAAGTCTATTCTAGTGTCTAAATCTGCCACCAGACACCTCTAGTCAAACTGATCAGAGAAAACCAAGACCAACTGCATTGGCCCAGGCACTTTCTGGCTCCAGACTGTCACCTCACTCTTGACACTTCATCACGTTCATTAAATTCTACTGAGCCACCCACTTAAGAAACAGCAACCTACTGTGTTCATCACATGACCTAGGCCTCTAATGTAGGGAAGAGATACCTTGGGGTTTTTAAAGTGTTTTAAAGGGTTATCTTTTCAGACACTTTCTAAGCTGGTTGGTGAGTGACTTTTTGGTAAATTGTCTACATAGAGATGGGCGAAATGGCCAATTCTGTCATGTTATAAATTCTCCCTTTTAAATTCTCTGTTTTAAAATGGAGAATCTGCTTGTTGATGGTAAGACTGCGTTTTCACTTTAATATGCATGAGAGTGAGTCACAATTTACATCACCCCATTAATGATGATTCAGATTTATAACAATAGCCAAAGCTTAGAATATAAAGATAGATGGGGAAATGAGGAAGGAAGGTGAAAGCCAGGTCCACTAGCAAAGTACAGAGAGAAGGATGCTAAGGAGGGAAGGAAGAGGAAAGGAGCTGAAGGAAGATTATCAGAACAGAGGAGCTGAAAGTGAGGCAGAAAGAAAATATATGAGGATGCATCAGCAAGAGTTGTAAGGAAAAGAAAGAGCTAGATAAGGTGGAGTTAGGAGCAAAAGTTAAAGAGGGAATGAGGAGAGCAGTGACGAGGGATGAAAAGACAATTAATAGAAAGTGCATACCTTTACGCACTCTTCATGGACTGGATGGCCCTTATAGGCCTTTCCAATTCTATGATTCTCTGGAGTCAGAAGATGATGAAGAGAGAAGGCAGATTGACAAGAATCTACAGCCCCCATTTCTGATTGTCTCTCTGAATCTGAAAAGCAAGGGTTTTAGCCACAGCAGAATCCTACTCCTCAACATAAGGTTGTGGCTGCTGAATAGAGACAAAGAGAGACTGCATCATTTCCAGCAGTCATTAAGTAAGAAACACTGGTCTAATTAGTAGGCCTGGTTAGGTTCGTCGAAATGCTCGTAAATTTGAAAAGAATTCAGGTTAAATACACTTTTGAAGTGATTTTGAGGTGATTTAAGCAACTCGGAAGTGAATTTGCCAATTCGAAGCCGCTGCCATTTTCGGAAAGGAATTGGCATTACATTTCTGCCCGTCGCGAGGTGCTTTTTCCCCATTGGCTGCTCGCCTCCAGCCAATGAGAGGAAAAAACCACTTAGGGGCATGGATAGGTTGAGGCACAGCTGCCATTGGGCTTTAAAAATGGCCACGCATGCCCCATGCTCTCATTTTGAGCCAGGGAGATGAATGGGAAAGAGGATAGCTAGCTGCTGTTTTGGTGGAAGGAAAAGATTGGGCTCATTCAGAGCCGGGAAGGGAGAAGGGAAAGGGAAGCAAGGTTGCGTGGAAGAGATGTTGGAAGAAGAGGACAGCAAGCAAGCAAGCCGAGAAGACGGGCTCTTGCCTGCTGTGCCTGGCTGGATGGCTGGCTGGGCAGCCTGCCTTGCCGCTTGTGTAATGTTGGGGTTTGGGACAGGGGCAGCGTGTGGACTGGGTTGGCAACCATTTCCCTTTCATCGTTTTGGGCTTCCCAGTGGTACTTGGGCATACTACAAAGCAGGGAATCCAATCTAATCCACACTAACTGCTTTGAAAATGCCCCTTTCCTCATTTTGGGCTTTCCAGTGGTATTTGGGCATACTATAAATCAGAGAATTCAATCTAATCTACACAAAACGCTTTGAAAACCACCCTTTCCTCGTTTTGGGGTTCAGTGGTACTTGGGCATACTACAAATCAGAGAATCCAATCTAATCAACACAAAACACTCAAGGTGTTGGTGGAGGTGGTCGGGGAAGACCGCTGGCATACATAGAGCAGCCAAGCAATCATACATAGAGCTGGCATACATAGAGCAGGCAAAGAGGGCATTCCTCTGGGGGATTCATCCCCCCTCGAAGTGTTGCAACTGGTTGATCAGACCTTATCCCTGATCAACCAGTTGTGGACCTGCATTCAGAGCCAGGAGCCCCAGCCTACGGCCTTCAATCTCCCCATGGTGCCCCCTGAAATCACCTCTGCCTTCTCTCAGACTGCTGCAGGGCTAGACTTCTTGAGCCAGGTGGAGGACGGCACCTTCGCTCACCTCCAGCAGCTCTTGCCGACTTTGAGCTGACAGATTCTGCCCCTTTCAGCTCTAAAAAGACAGTAGTTTGTAATTGAAAATCCTAATAAAAATTATAACCATAAAGAGGGTCTTTATGTTTAACATTTTAAATGTTTTGTACCACTGTGACAAGTTTTGTCAGTAGCGGTCTAAAACTGAGGGAAAAAGAATCCCCCAAGTTTTGCCTGTCCCGTTTGCAGGTTTTCATGTATTGCGCAATCGTAGACCCCATTAACAAAGCCATTTTGAAATTTCTGAATCAATTCCAAAAATTCCAATTTTTTGGGGAAATTTTCAGAAGTCAATCAGATTCAAAGCGCCAGCGCCCCTTACATCCAGAACAGGGGTTGAACCCTTTCCCTTTTTCTTTTTGGATCAAACAGGCCTACTAATTAGGCACTATGAATCTTCCAGCTTTGGCAGCTTTGCTGCTTTCAATTTTCCTTCTAGGCGAGAGCAGTTCTTTTTGGTGTTTTGTTTTTTCCCAACCATGGAATGGCCATGAGCTATAACTCTATTTTATTTCTTGCTGACTTTGGTTATGTGAACTACTGAATTGCTGCTTTTTGTCCCTTCATCATGCTAGATACCCTACACATGACTGACCTGGAATTAATTAATTCTTCAACAGCTCTTGCAATCCAACCACCTAATTCCTAGGTCACTTGAATGAGGACAATTGGAGGAGATGACAGGAAATGCTGGAATGGAAATGTGAGAACAATGGTAGATGGGGGAGAAAGGAGACTCTGGTATAGAAATAACAAAACTGGTGGGGAGGGGGGAGTCCACAGATGCCAGGAGACAGAAGAGGGTGTTAGAGCTGAGAGGGAGATTGTAAGGAGCATTAAGGGCAAGTTATCAGGTGGAGGGCCTAGGATACTTTGAAGGCAGGCCTTGGAGAATAACAAGATAGCAAGAGGACAGGTAACATAAGCAATGGAGAGATTAGACAGAGAAACCTGGAATGAGAGGAATGCAATCAGTGGAGTGTATTGTGCAAGGATTCTTGGGGTTTTGTTTGTTTGTTTAGTTCATCTGTTTTGTATAAGGGAGATAAACTGCCTCTCCTACTATTGTGCCTTCTGGATCTAAATAGAAGACACAGAATATGCGATTGTGCTTTCTTTCTCTCTCTCTCTACTGATGTCCTTTCTCTACTTAGGAAACCTGCTGGAGAAGGCACAGCAGAACAACACTGTTCTTCTTAGTAGATGCTCTCTGTCTGCTGCTTGGAAGAGTAACTGTCACCTGATGACTCCCATCAAACCAACATGAGATCAGAGGTTGATGTTTCCTATATTTCTAGAGAATATTTGCTTATTTGTATAACCTGGTCAAAAAAGCTCTGATGATGCATGTTTAAAACCTTTAAAAATTGGTGGTGACTTGAATAAAATTGCCAACTTTGTGGCTAATTGGCACATTTGGATTACGTCCCTCTGGCTTTCAGTGATTGTTTATAGAATTTGCTCTTTTTCTTTAAATCGGTTTATATTGTGATTTACACCCAGTGTAAATCAGAAATTAGCTTTACAAAGAAGGGTAACACAAACAGAGCCTAATGAGAATTGAGGGCTTATCTTTCTATTTAACACCCCCCCTCTCCCCTCCCCCCCCTCACACACAAGGCAGGAGGATATGTTCTTTGATATTTTCTAGACTTGTCTATTTCTGTATTTGTTTCTATTAATGCTTGGTAGCTTCTACATTGATTTTGTGAATGCTCTACATTTTTCAAAAATTCTAACGGTGCTATCCCAGAATTATAAAGATGCTATCCCTGTTTTGAAAATGGCTCTCTTTAAAACTTACACCTTTGAGTTGTTTTTCCATTCTACTGACATGGAAGCCACCAAAAACATGACATGTTGGGGGTGGGTGGGCTGACAACAATATTTATAGTGTGGATATAACACTTTCTATGTTGTGGCCTTTTAAGTTTAGTTGACTCTGCCTCCTTTATAATTTTTGTTGCTTTGCTTTGTCTTCATATCATAGTAGGACCTTTAATTATTTTATTGTTTTAAATGATTTATTCTCTGATAAGATTTCTATGTGGATCAAAAGCAATTCAGAAATGCTATAAATGAGAATAAATAAATGTGACATTCAACAAGTTGAATATCCCTATAAATCATATATTTTAAGCTATAAGGTGGCTGACAGTTTTACAGTTCTAGGCAGGCAGGGCAAAAAAACAATCTATTTCCACTGAAATTTGTCTTGAGCAAAAGCCATAACAAGCAGAAGTAGAATTTATTGAGACAATCCTCATCAGGTATTGATGCTACTGATGACAAGTGAGCAGCACTGATAGGGCCAGGGTATGCAAGAAAAAGATGTTGGTTGGAATGTTGCACTGTTAACCATACATAGGGCACATCGATATACAATGGCCATTGAAAAACAAGTAGATCTCTGAAGATGCATGCAGCTATTTGCCTAGAGCTGGGCATGGTCCAACAAGGTTCTGCAGAGACCTCTGGGGTTATTCAGGAGATCCCTGCAGATGATTTTTGCTACAGGATAGTAGCTAGATGCATTTCTACTGATCCTTCCTGCTTTCTAAAGATGCAGAAATTACATTGTTGGTTCATTGGTGGGCTTGGTAGTTTGGGATCAATGCATGGTCAGTCAGAATTCTGACTCCCCCCCCAAAAAAATACCCCCCCAAAAAGTGAGTTGTAATGCAATGTGTTAATTGTAACTCTTCAACAATTCTGAAAAGTATTTATGAATTATTATTAAATCTTTATTTGTTTAGACACTTCTCCTTCAAAATCCAATGCGATTTTATTATTTCTTCGATTTTCATTGTGCATTTTTTTGTTTCCAATATAATTCAGTGGCTTCCACATCTGTGCGCTCTATCTACTTGTCATAAAATGACAATTATTCCTTCAGCATACCAGATTTTTTGTCATTACTATTCCTCCAGCATATTAGATTTTTCAAGTTCAGACAGATAGGATAAAGAAGGTCCTCATTCATAATCAATGTAAAAGCTCAAGTCTTATATAATCTGGTTGTCAAACCACACTACCTTAACTACAAACTACAATGGAGCGCCTAAATATAACAGAATAGAAAAGGCAGGAAGCACAGTGTGGAATGACCTGAAAATGTTAAAAAGTTTGAAGTAATTACCTGGAAACTATTTTTTCATGGAGTTAAAAAAGTTACTGGTACTCACTAAACTCAGGAACTTACATAAAGGTTGCCTTACTAAGTTCCCATTGATTTAGTGTGCTTATTCTAGTTGAGACTACCACTGGATTTAAAACATAGAATAAGCAATTACTCTTAAGACCAAGAGGGACCAAAATGATCCTTCATCTTCTTTTATAGTTCTTCACAACTCTCCTCACTACTCTGATTGGAAGAGTGTATAGAAAGATGGGATTATTTACAATGTTTGTCTCTGTTTCCCTGATACCACTCTCCTCCCTTGCAAATAAGTCCGGCTGTAGTAAATTATAAAGTGCTGGGTCTCATTGCGACAATCCCATAGACACGGCCCAAGGAAATTTCAAAACTGTATGAGCTGTATTAATCTAGTACATTTCAAGGCTAATAAGTGCTTCTTCTAGTTTGCATCTCCACTAGAAGCAGGGTTTTCCTGAATCTAATGCTTCCTAATAGCTAGTTAAGGACAAAGATATGTGAAACATTTTTATTAAAACAAGGATAATAATCATGCGTTATCTGGGTATGCAAATGTGGTGTAGTGGTTTTAGCATTAGACTATAACTTTGGAGATCACTCAGCCATAAAAACCTATTTCGCCAAGGTTGCATCTACATATAGGGCAGTTTTAATCTACATTAAATTGCATTATATAGGCCTACGCAGCATAGATCCAGCCCAAGTCACAGTCTCGCAGTCTCAGATAAAAGCAAAGGCAAACCCTCTAAGAAATCTTCTCAAGAAAAACCCATAACAGATTTACCTTAGGGTCACCACAAGTAGGAAATGATTTGAACATTGTCTGGGAGTCTAGTCTTCATCTTTCCAGTAAGACTGATAAGGTCAAATGGATAAAGTCAAATTGAATGGGGTGACAACTGATGCCATATTTTCTGATAATATCAAAGCAACATAGAGGTTCAACTCTAAGACCCTGTCTCCAGTGTAACATTGTGTTAGCTTTTATTTCATCTATTGTGCCTGCTAGTGTGAAATAAAATGAATGACTTTCAAATGACACCAAAAAATAATAAATGAATATATAATATTTACAACTCCTTTGAGGTTTTGTAGTAATGATGGATAAAATAATGAGAATCATTCTCTTTCACCCCCTGTGCACCTTCAGATTGTTTCAAGTTTATGGTGACCGTAAAGCAAATCTATCATGGGATTTCTTTGTTCAGGGGTGGTTTGCTAGTGTCTTGTTCTAAGGCGGAGAGAGAGAGATTTCACCAAAGTCATCTATTGGGATTGGAACACTGCTAACTTAAGGGTGCTTGTCCAACACTAAACCCACTACCTCACACTGGTTCATTTCTTATACAACCTTGTCACAGAGCCGGCAGAGTTGCTCCACCTCAGGGGGCAGGGATTCCTGGCATCCCATACCTGGCACCACTTGGCTCCAGCTGAGGGCAATCCCATGGGGGAAGCATTGAGAATGTGGCTTCCCCTCCCATGGATTCCAATGGCAACTTGGGAAGCCTCCCATGTTGCCGTGGTGGCGGCATGCCCTGACTCCACTCTCCTTCACCCATGGAGCCATGCTGGCATTGCTTGATGGGAGCCAGCGGGCTCTGTGGGTGACATGTCATCAATTTTTGCCCTGTGTGAAGAGCTCCATATAAAGCAAATACACACACCTCTTCAGAATCTACAATTTTGGAAATCAGACCATTGTTACTTTATGTACCACAAGACCGTGTTTTTAAAGTGAGTTATTAATTTCTATAATTTTTAGCATCATTGCCTCCTTGGGCTGTGACAATTTCTTCCGGATTCACAAAGAGCTCATATAATTTGCTTGCTTCCATGTACTTCCTAAGCCATCATCTGCCTTGTGAGACTCTCATGGAGGAGGCTGTGAGCAGTCAGCTGAAATCAAAGAGAGAACAATGAAGCTATTCAGCATCATCTATTCATCACCACCACATCTGTTTACACAGCCTGTGCCCGCTTCTAAAAGGGTTTGTCTTCACAATTCCATTTTATCTCACACAGCTCTGGCTGGATGGCAACTTAGAAGGTCATTTTACTCCCCCATTCCTGAAGATCTGAAGTTTCAAATTCATTTAAGAGATAAAACAGAAAGGCTGCTTAACAAAACATGCGGGCTTTCTCCAGTCTGTCTCTGAATTTAAGTGTAATCTGAGAACAACTGTAAACCCTCCAAAACTTCCATTTAGTTTTCAGCATGCGTTTAACATTAAGGAAACAGCCTTTGGGCTTCTCAGAGTTCAGGCCATTGTGTTCTTTTGTTACACATATAATATCAAAGGTAATGGAAAAAACATTGATCAAAAGAAACTGGCTGGCTCTATGCATGATAAAACTGACTCACTTGGTTAGACTGAGAGACAGAGGAAACAATTCACATGCTCTGAATCTGGGGTGCTTTTTTAAATGAAATCAGCTTTTAGCCATAAGAAAAACCCTAACCACAGTTTTGTGAAGTGTTTTATGAAATGGGTGGGTGGTTGAGGTTTACTTATAATTGTTTCACAACAACGTGGATGCAATTCATTTCCAATATACTTTTGAAATTGCAGTCTCTTCTCTCTAAATTACATCAAAGATAGCTAATGGAAAAAAGTAATTCCAGATACTTATGCTAAAGAACAGAAATATAAAAAAAGCCTTCAGAAATTATGTGTTGGGGTGGGGGTGAGGTGGAGGATATGTTGTCCATTACGAGACCACAAATGAGAAAAATATCATAAATCAACAGGATGTGATATACCTTGCAGAACAATGGTTATCTCTAGGTAATAGGGTCAACACAAAGGCTAGCTAACCAACCTGGAGAGAAAATGGGACTTAATGACTACAATTTTTAGAGAGACTTGTGGTAAAAAGTCTGTGTATAACTGGATGATCATAAAACAGCCAGGTATTGGACAAGTAGGTTTGGCTCCAGAAGTGAACACACAGCAAGTAAGGGAGGGAGAAAAATGAGGAAATTAAGGAAGGAAAGAAATAATATGTGCTTTGAGCAGAAACTCATCACTTGCATGATAAATCCAGGATCATTATCCAGACACCTGGGACTTCATCTGCCCACTGTCACCTCTTTCGTGTCGGTTGTCACATCTCTTACCTGACCATTGAGCTCCACCCAACTGCCTGGCCACTGTGGTGGCCTCTGCTGCTGTCAGAACAGGATGTCCACATGACCAACAAGAATGAAGAGCTCATTTCTTCTCCTTCTTGCTTGTCATCAGCAGAAACCACAGTGACCAGGCATTCAGACAGAACTCCATGGTTGGTTAGGGACCTCATCACATTAACTGCTGGGTTCGCCATGGATCCCAGGAAGGGTGCTTCCTTAGCCCCGTTGCTGAAACCCAAGCTCCCTTGAAGGGAAGAAAGGAAAGGCTTCCAGGGGAAAGGGGAGCCTCATAAGTTCCCCATTGTCACCATTAGGCCGAAAAGAGCTGCTTTTTTGGATGCAGAACAAAAATGCCCATTCGGCAGGGCATTCATTTTTGGAAGGCATGAAAAAATGGATATGGGGGCTTTTGGTATCCAGCAAGCAGAAATGGATAGTGATTCACCCAAAATGCAGAAGCCTGGCAAATATTCTGCTACACGGAGGTTTCTGTGTCTCTAGCTATTACCTAATCATATGTTTTCAGCTTTTCTTATATCAGATCAAATAATTTATTATCACTTGTGTATAGTTAAACATACAGTGCAACATTATATGTTTAAAAACATCAGAGGGTACTGTACTTTCCTAAATGTGTGAATGTTCTGTTATTTTGTTGATAAAATGTTGTTTATATTTTATAGTTGTTTCTAAACTGTACCCAAATTGAAATAGCGATGATAGCTCTGCTAGCAGGCTTTTTGGGTTGAAAATACGGGTTTATTTATTTATTTATTCAGCTTATTTACCACCACTTCCAAAGATACAGCATACACAATTGGTAAACAGAAAAAACCCCTTGATTCAGACTTGATCCTGGATGAGAATGCTAGCTTGGTTTGCATAGAAAAATTCTAACTGGATGGCACTAGAACTAAGGGTGAACTTTTCTCACCTGGTTCTCTGCACACCAGCAGGCAAGACCTGGGATTAGGATGGCTGGGGAGGTACAGTTGTAGTGGTCTATCACAATTCCCTCTTCCTCACTAAGTGCCTTGTCCCACAGTCTACTAGGTTCAAATATGTATGTTCAAAGGTGGATGGCATGAACAAAATAGGAATTCTGTTGGGTTCAGACTATTTTTAAAAAATCCAATGTTAGCCTCCCAATGCTCTAAGATTTGCACAAAAAGGCTAGCTGTCAATCTCACTACTATTCAAGGCATGTTTGGTGACGGGACATGAGAGGGAGAGCGTACTCCGCATCTGCTCCCAAATTGTGGAATTCTTTCCTTGGGAGATCTGGTTGGCACACTTCCTATTGTCTTTCCATGTTTTTTTTTAACTTAAAGAGTCATTTAGTTTTTAGTATATTGTGGAAGATTGACCTTTTATTGTATTGTGTTTTAAATGTCTTTAAATGTTTTAAATAAAACTTTATGCTTTTTTATTTCGCATCAAAAGCATTGAATAAATTAATATAAAACTGATAAAAATAGAAGGCACGCAAATAGCTAAATATCTTTTGACCAAAAAAGGGAGACAACAATGGCATTGTCTGTAGTCTCCAACAAATCCTCCTCTGTACATGAGGCAGGGCACAGTGGACAAGCATACAGATGTGGAGTTGTCTGTTCTATTCCACAGTCACACAAAGTATAGGAATCTTTTAGGTAGTGTCATTTTGCCAGGTTGTCTTTTGATCTGCCCACTTGGCTTCCGAGTCTATTCAGGGACTTCCAAGTTGCCCATTCTTGGTTTGCCCCTGGAGGAAGACCCTCGCGGGGGGCCATCCACTTGGGATTTTCTAGTTTAGCTGCCCAGAGGGATACACTTGCTGTTGCTGGGGGGACACCAAGAAGAGCGGTAGTTCTCATAAAGCTTTTCCTTGATTTGAGTCTGCTGGGAGGAGGTTGGTAGCCATGTAGTGGATGGCTTTCATAGTGTTTCAACCTTATTTCTCTCACATTTATCAGCAACTTCCTGTCACACATTTGGGGGGGAGGGGGGAGCTAACTTTATGCTAATTGTGCATTAACATTTTGTAGTAAAAGTTTTTAATTATATTGTGATTTTAAAATGTTGTATACTGCCTGAAATCCTCTGCTGGGATAAAAATGGGATAAAAATTAAAGAAATACATATTAAATTATATTAATTATACATTAAATGTTCCTGCCAGGGATCTAGGATGTAAATTCAATAATGTTTGGTTGAGTTTATTTCAATGTTAGTGTTTCTCAAATTGCAGTTTGAAGCTGCCCAGATTTTTAATATTGCATTCATCACCATACTATGGACAGTTTTCAAGATAATGGACTAAACAGCATGATATATTGCCCTGGCCATTCCCAAGCCTACAATAGCTCTGGAAAGTTCAAACGCAATGGGAGATTAAAATTCTCCTACCAATTATCTATTCCATGTGCCAAATTAATTAGAAATGGAATTATGTTCCCAGAGCATTGACATCTGAACTGAGTCTTTCCTAATATCAACCAAATTTAATTGTATTAAAATCTCTTTACCTTACTCACAAATAGAATGTTTAAAAAGAGAAGAAAAATGGGGAAAAACCGACATGCAGTTCTCTTAAATAAACCAACAACTCCACTCACAGAGAAATTACATTATTTGATTTGAAGGAGTACTATTATAAACAATTAAATCAAGATCAGTGGAATCCTAATCTCAAGATATTTTCACTGTATGAAATTAGGATTAGCCCCAAACTCATTCAAGAGCGAAAATGCTATTCTGGCAGATGATCTCAAAGATCTACCTGAAATACTAACTACCTACAGTATGTTGGCTAAAATAAACTAGCAAAAGAGTGGCAGGAGCCAAGAGATTTAGATATAAGGAGGAACTGAGTTGTGCTCATTCCAACCTTCATCCAAACCAGGGACAAAATCACAATTACCTCGGAGACGCATAAAGGATGGGTGTGCACGACATGGAAGAGGTAAGTATACTTACCATATACTTAACTGTTCCACGTCGTGCACACCCATCCTTTATGCGTCTCCGAGGTAATTGACATATATTAGCAACCTGGATCGTTATATGTTTACATATTTATTCTATTTACATGTTGTTATTATTGCTTTATGCTATTGTATTCTACAGGCTAAGAGCCCTACTTTAATATATATATTTCAGATTTTGCATATATTCCAGTCCTTAGTGTGTTTATACAACATATATAGACAGACATAGAGGCAATTTAACGTTCCAGAAATCAGTTAAATTTAGCCTCCCCACAAAGTGGTACCTAAATTTCCTACTTGACTGATGCAACTGTCTTTCAGGTTGCAAAGGTCGACAACAAGCTACACAAATTGGTCGAGAGCTCACCCCGACCCAGGCAGGCCTTGAAGTCATGACCTTCTGGTCAGTAGAGATCTTATGCAGCTGACACCCAGCCAGCTGCGCCACATTCCTGGTGCTACACTTCCTGCTTTGTGACACACTCCCATAGACCAGTCTTTCTCAACCAGTGTGCCATGGCACATTAGTGTGCCATGATGGACCTCCTGCTGTGCCGCGAGAAAAGCTCTCTGCCCCCCTTCCTCCCCCCCTCCTGCCAAACTCCTGCTGCTTGGGGGAGGAGGAAGGTCCGGGCAGTGGCGAAGAAAAAGAACAAGGGACTGGGGCGCCGCCTCCTTCGCCGTTTCCCCAGCCAGCCTCCAATCCACCATGACTCCCACCATGACTCTCGCCCCTCGCTCGCTGAAGCCGCATGGAGGAGCCCCACCCACTGAAGCCCGTCCACCGCTCATGCTCCTCCTCTGTAGGAGAGCTGAAGCTGGGGGGAGGGGTGGGGCATGGCGTGGCCTGTAGGAGAGCTGAAGCTGTGGGAAGGGGGCGGGGCATGGCACAGCCTGTAGGAGAGCTGAAGCTGGGGGAGGGGGCGGGGCATGGCGTGGCCTGTAGGAGAGCTGAAGCTGGGGGAGGGGGCGGGGCATGGCGCGGCCTGTAGGAGAGCTGAAGCTGGGGGGAGGGGGGGGGCATGGCACAGCCTGTAGGAGAGCTGAAGCTGGGGGGAGGGGACGGGGCATGGCACGGCCTATAGGAGAGCTGAAGCTGGGGGAGGGGCAGGGCATGGCACGGCCTGTAGGATAGCTGAAGCGGGGGGGCGGGGTGGGGCATGGCGCGGCCTGTAGGAGAGCTGCAGCTGGGGGGAGGGGGTGGGGCATGGCGCGGCCTGTAGGAGACCTGAAGCTGGGGGAGGGGAGGGGCATGGCACGGCCTGTAGGAGAGCTGAAGTTGGGGGAGGCTGCGGGGCATGGCGCGGCCTGTAGGAGAGCTGAAGCTGGGGGAGGGGGCGGGGCATGGCTCTGCCCCCTCCCCCAGCTTCGGCACTCCCAGCAGCTGCTCCAGCCTTGAGGGGACAGTGCCAAGCCAGCATTGTGCTGGCTCTGGCACCGCTGGCTTGGCACTGCCCCCTCAAGGCTGGAGCAGCTGCTGGGAGAGGTGAAGCCGGGGTAGACTGGCTCCGCCCCCTCCCCCGGCTTCGCACTCCCAGCAGCTGCTCCCAGCAGGCCACCAGCCCCAGCCATTCTTTACTGTGTTAGAGTGTCAGTTTGTGTCATTTAGGTTGGTGGTGTGCCCCGGATTTTTTAATGTTAAAAGTGTGTCGCGGCTCAAAAAAGGTTGGGAAACACTGCCATAGACTACCAACTCTATCATTATGTCTGGAATTGCTCCAAAACAGAACATCTTCAAATTTAAAATTGCCCCACATAAACAAATTCCATCAAAAAAATTGGGCAGGAAAATGGCTCCAGTGCTTAAGCATACTTAAGCACAATGATAAATCCAGCACTGATCCTAAAATACAAAGACACATCCCATGAAGAAAATAATAAAAAGGGGACTAGTGAAAAATATACTGTTTTGTGAAAAATGCAGAACTGTAGCTTTTTCAGTGTTTGTTATACAGATGCAGATTTTTGCATTACTTTTTTTCCCACCTTCATGAAATGTAAAACATCTGTTTGAAGTTAATCATTTTCTCAGCAGGCCTTCCCAATGTGAGAAGACACCTTTCCACATCAAGATGGAAATCATCAAGAATGTTTTCTTTACATCAGGCATCCTCAAACTGTGGCCCTCCAGCTGTTTGGGCCTTCAACTCCCAGAATTCCTGACAAATGAACAAGTTCATTAGGGCTTCTGGGAGTTGGAGGCCCAAACAGCTGGATCCAAATTTCTTTTAGTCTGGGTCGTTAAAAATTATTTAGACTTACCCTTATCTGAGACAAATGTTATGCCAGCATTTTGGCTGTGCTTCTTTTAACCTTTCTATCTCCAGATATAGGGTGCAGGTACTCTGAACTAATGCGATTTGACATCATTTAACTTCCATGGCCCAATGCTAGGGAATCATGGGAAATTTACAAGGTATTTAGATTTCTCCATCAAAGAGTGTTGGTTCATCACCAAACGACAACTTCTAGGATTCCATAACATTGATTCATGATGTCAAACTATCTTAATTCTACAGAGTAGATGCATTCTTCATTTCATTCATTACAGCTCCTCTCTGGGTGCAGCAACAGAGAATGAAAATTTGCACCCTCCTGTGTTTTGACCTGGGACCTCTAAATGACACCTCAGGTAAAAATGAAGTCCTTCGGCACAAAGCAGAAAAGCCCTGCCTTGTGTCAAAATAATTTGACAGCTGGAAAGACCAGAGTCTGAAAAACCCAGGTCTTTCCAACTGTGTGGATTGGGCCCGGGGATTGTGTCATGTGATTTCCAGTCCCAATGAACCTAGCTGTCTCAGGATTTTTGGGCTCCTGGAGCCCAAAAAATTCCCAAGACAGCCCCCACCCCCTCCCAAAACCCCTTTTAAAAGCCTTTAAAAATAATCTACCGAGCCTGCATTTCCCTGCTACCAGCCTTCTTCTGCTAAGTAGAAATAATGTGTCAGGAGAGGGGGGGCTAGGAGCAATTTTCTCCTCCCTCTTCTCCTGGCAGGGTCGTAGCCAGGATTTTGATTCGGGGGGGCTGAGTTTGGTTCGGGGGGCTGATACTGGGTGGAAGAGGGTCTACCCTAGCAAACCTTTTGTATTGTTATCCCAATAACCCCATTAATGTGGGATATAATGAGCATGGTGATCAGATCATGATATAAGTGCACATAACAGTTTAAATAATGTACCAGTAAGGCCTTCTCGTGGATCACCCTGAGAATTTCGGGGGGGGGGCTGAAGCCCCCTTAGCCACCCCCCTGGCTACATGCCTGTCTCCTGGCATGTCATTTCTCCACACCAGAGGAGGTCTGGTTATTTTTTTCTTTTGTGTCCAGGTGCCCTGCTGGACCTTCCATCTAGACCCCCCCCCCCCCCAGAAAATCACAAGTTTTCAGGTGCATGTGCGGACTGTAATGCATCCTCAATTGAGTTTTTTAAACCTAATTTGGCACGTATTAAATCCCTGTCTGGAAGCAATCAGCTTGGTTATGGCTTTTCTTTTCATCCACATTACTATCTGAACTCTCCCCAGTTCATGTATGTTACAACCTCTTACTCCTCCTTCCCATTACTAGTAAACTTTAAGTATATATGCATCTACATTTCCTTAGTTATTTTGTCCCTTCCTCTTTTTTCTTCCAGTTTTTTCCTACTGCCATGTTTGAGAAAATTAGATTTCATGTATCTGCAAGGGCCAGGTTTGCTCTTATTTTGTTGTCTTTTAATTTACATGTCTAAAACCTTTGTTCTCCCAGAGATTTTGAGATTCATTTTCAGAAAACATAGTCAACATGGCCAGTGGTCAATAATAATGGCAGCTGAACTCCAAAATATCTTGAAGACCAAAATGTAAAAAAACAAACTATTGCTCTAAAGGAGCTTGAGATCTCATCATCACCTCCTCACTACTTTCTTTTGCCACAATTGGGAGAGGAGGCAGTATACTTATGATGACTTACATTGGAAAACTGAGGTTTACATCAATGAAGATAGTTTTTCAGGTGTTGAGCAAGGGGTACCTTGAATAGAAAGAAACAGCATTCATAATATCCATTCCCACATGGAAAAGTCATTTCCCAATCATCAGGAAACTCTATTAGGACTAATAATGAACCAGCAAGATATTATGGTTTTTTTGATGCAACAATTGGTTTTGACTGCCAAAAAATGGATTTCCTATGAAAAAAGAAACTTGGTTTGCTCATTTGTTTTTACAGTTAAATCAGTTTGGATTTCTTCAGTGCAAAATCACTTCCTCTGTTCCAATTGTCACTATTGCAACCCCCGAGGGAGAGTAGAGTAGCCAAGCACAGCTCCATTGTGTTTTGATCTCAGTGACTGTTAAGGAGCCTCCTTCTCTTTCAATCCATATTATTATGGTGTCTATGGAATGGAACACCAGCCAGGCACAGATTCATCAGGTCTTGGTTCCAGTGGTTGGAGAGGAGTTCCTCCTCCATTCCAATGGACACACAGAGAGAGAGAGAGAATACCACTACAGTTCTGTCATGCCTTGCTCCCAGCCATTGGTGAAAGGTCTCCCAGGGTTCAAATTGTAACTGCTGTGGTTTCTGGGAGACAGAACAGAAGCCAAGAACAGTCCCTTATATCTTGATTTTAAAAAACTCTATTCATTTTAGCTGCCTTGACCATAACACATCATTTCTTGCTCTGCACTTTCCAGGAAAATCTGATCTTTTGCTGTGTTTGCTACATACGTTTTCCCACCAACGTTATAGAACAGAGGCAATGACAATAGTCCAATCTGCTCCTCCAGAATTCTGGGAAATGTAGTTTAGGAAGTCCAAGGACTTCTTTAGCTGACAATTCCAGAGACTCCACTACATTTCCCGGAATTCTGCAGGATCAACTCAGAGAATTTGAAGATTATAGCCTCCATTCTAGAACACTAGTGGGAAAATGCCCTACATGTATAATCTACAATGGAGTGGCTCCAGAGGAGTAATCAGAACAAGCATCTGGGGTAGCAAACATCACCTTTTATTTTTTAAATAAAAGTTCAGTACTACTTGCTGGTGTACGCATGACTCATAACATTCTGGGACCCTTTAAATTTTTTTGTGAATACCACAATCTTTCCTCAGAACATGAGTAGAGCATCACACCATTGCCTTCTCACCATGCAAGACACTAGGCCAGACCTGGGCAATTGCTGGCCCTCCAGGTGTTTTGGACTTCAAATCCCAGAAATCCTAACAGCTGGTAAACTGGCTAGGATTTCTGGGAGTTGAAGTCCACCTGGAGGGCCGGCAATTGCCCAGGTCTGCACTAGGCTCATGCTTTTGTTCATACCTGGCTCTGATGTCAGTGTATTCTTGGGCTAAAGAGTGTTAAAAGGGTCACAACTATTCAAGGGATGGTGGCAGTGGCCACTTACTATATCAGCAGCAGCTCCAGAGCAGCCTTACAGCCCATCTAGCTTCCCATAAGACAAATGAGAGGGGCATTCCAGTGAATAAGACAGGAACTGGCTAAGCAAGTGGAAAGGGGAAGAGAGATCTTCCATACACTTACTCATGAGTAAAGTGCTAAAATGGGTTCTAATTCAGGTTTGAGGTGTAGACAGCAATACAATTTCATTGTGGTTTATTACTGGTGTGGCACTGATGGAGTGAATCTGGGGCAGCTATGTAGTTGAATAATCTGAATTACACATGAGTTATTTTGATGGTGTAGATAGGCCCCTGGTTCCAGTGCTTGGTGCTGATTCCTCCTTCCATCCCAGCTACATAAGTAACAGCAAATTGGTGAGTTGCTGTTGTTATTGTTGTGTGCCTTCAAGTCATTACCAATTTATGGCAATTTTGAAGTGTATCTGTCACAGGCAAAATTTGTTCAAAGGCCTTCCTCCAAGGCTCAGAAAGTAGTATGTGACCAAGTTCACTGTCTGGATTTCTACGGCTGAGCAGGAATTTTAATTCTGGTCTCCAGTGTCATAGTAGCCCAATAGTAAAACCTGACAAGAGTTAAAGTATTGCACCTTGACACTATCTGGCTACCACTGCATAACTGGGGACAAAAAGAACAACTGTTGATCTCCGAACCTCCAGTGAATGTATGCCAGTGAAGTTTAACTTTCCACCAGATCAGTGTCTTGGCCCGCCACCCCTAACAGCCCACTCTGACTATAACCTCATCTTGAAACATTTTGAATTTGGCATTTAGAAGTCATGATCTTCCCAAACTGTAGTTATCTGTGGGCCTCATCCTGCACGTAGCATTGCCCTTGGCCAAACCTGTAAAATATCCTATCAATATTCTGTCATATGCTCCTTGTTATCATGCCACGTATCCCTTCCCCATCTGTACTTAACTACATTTTACCAAGGTCATCACAATTTGGCTTTAGGCAAAGACTGAAGCAAAGCAAAAATCCTTTTATATCTTTTCCTGATGCTGCTAATCGTTTGCTGTCTCTGCTGAGCAGTAAACTCAAAATATCCTCACTCTTCATCTTATAAATACATTTCTAGTTCTCCAACATACGCATGCAGAGCCAGTATATTAATTTGTTCTGTTTTCTAATCATTTCTATGCAAAGCGTTAGTGGTAATAATTTTAACATAATTATCTGGAATACACAGCCTACAGAAAATAGTTTGATATTTAATGGGAGGGAGAAATTATACTTTCCTAGAATACTAATGACAAGAGACTTTTAAGTTGGCACAGGTAGCATTTTTTAGAAAAGAGAATGAAAATAAAACTAGATGTGGATTTAAATGGGTACAGGTGAGTGATTTGAGGTAGATACACTTCCATTTTCCACACTGTAGAGCTACAGCCTCCTGAAAATGATGCTTCGAATGCAACAGGACCCTCCTATGTTGTGCAAAATATAATGCAGAAGGGAAGAGGCTAAATAATCTATAGATTTATTTTCTATGAGAGCTTTGACAGTCACAGCTAGAAGATTATGTTAAGTATAACCCAGTATTATTATGTAGATCTATGGTGCAACCACACTTCTATGTAAAGTTGTAGTTATCCCATTTCACAAACTATGACCCACATCCTGCAAGAGTGTATAGAGCTGCGCAGTTAGAACTGCACCCAGTCTCCATTATCAACATCACAATAGCGTTTGCATGCTGAATCCAATCCCAAAACTGAAATTTGACAGGCCAGGGGAGAGGGAAGAGGAGGCACCAAGATAGATGCATCCAACCATATGCCTGTACCCTTGAATACAGTGGGGGCATGATTCTGCAAGACCTCTGAAGAACTACACCACCTTCTACACCACCATATAATCCAGAATATCAAATCAGATAATCTACATTATCTGCTTGGAACTGGATTATCTGAGTCTACACTGCCATATAATCCAGTTCAAAGCAGATCTTCTGGATTTTATATGGTTGTTTAGAAAAAGCCTCTTTCTCTCTGACCTGGTACTCATTCATCCCTTCTACACATGCCCAAAACCCATGATAAGTCACAGGTTTACCTGAGGCGTCCCAACGACACCTCAGGTAAACCCAGATCTGTCAAGGTTTGGGGCCTGTGGGGATTGACTTCCATGACTGCATTCGTCGATCTCAGGGTCAATCCCCACAGCCATCTCAATTCTTCAGGCTCCTGGAAATGAAGGAGCGGGAGGACACCCACCTCTCCCGCAGCTCCTCACTCCCTCAAAAATGTATTGGATGGGCCCGCTGACAGCACAGGCCTCTCTGCACAGTCCTCCTGATGCTTGAAAATGATGCATCAGGAGGTGGGAAGAGACCTCCTCCACCCTCCTTCACACACACCTCCTGGTGTGCCATTTTCAGGCATCAGAAAGACTATGCAGAGGGACCTGATCTGCCAGCAGGCCCCTCCAGTAAATTTGGAGGGTGGGGTGGGGTGGCTTTTCCCCCATAGAAGGGAAAGCCCGGGGTTGTGGGAGCGAGACAGAAACCCGGGAGGAAGTTATTTTAACCATGCTTCCTCTCATGTTTTAGGGGCCTTCTACACTGCCATATAAAATCCAGATTATCTGCTTTGAACTGGATTATATGGCAGTATAGACTTCTATAATCCAGTTCAAAGCAGATAGTGTGGATTATCTGCTTTGATAATCTGGATTATATGGCAGTGCAGAAGAGGCCTCGTTAAACAGTTGATTCACACACCACTAATTTCCCATTGAGGTGTACTCCTTGTAAAGTTGCTTTATGGGCAGGAAACAAAAAGTATGTTTCTTAATTTTTGCACAAATTGAAGCTCAATGTTTTTCGCACACCTCAATGAGGCATTTTCCCCACAGAGGCATTTTTCTGACAGGGTTCCTGTGTAGACTTTAGGAAATGCAAACAGTTAACAAGTATAACTTTCTCCAAAATGGAGATTCCATAAAGCTTGGGACAAAAAGCATCTAAAATTGCACAGCCCTGCTTATGCTCAGCATCATGCCCATATCCTTTCTGAAAAGTGGGCTCAATCAGAAAGGTTTCACTTAAGACTAGAGGCTTCTGAGTTAATGTGTTTTTCAATGCTCTAAAATCACTTTCAAATGTTAGGAGGTAGTAGAGCTGTCATAGCAGTACTATGGAACGACAGCACTGACAAAATTAGCCTCTCCAGAATGCTTTTCTTCTGAAATAGGAACAGCAGGATGTTCACAAATTTGTCAGGGCATCCAATTTTGGGGAAGATGGTACAGAGAGCACTGTGATTCACTGTGTCGATTGCCTTTGCGAGGTCAATGAATGCCATATGCAGAGGTTGGTTTTGTTCCCTGCATTTTTCTTGGAGCTGTCATGCAGTGAAGATTATATCCACTGTTCCTCTGGAGGGACTGAAGCCATTCTGTGATTCTGGGAGGGTATCTTCTGAAATAGGTAAGTGCAGTTTGCAAGGATTCTTGCAAGCATTTTCCCAGTAGAGGTTAGAAGAGAAATACCTCCATACTTCCAATCTGTTCGTTTCCCCTTTTTGAAAGGGTGATGATGGTGGCATCTTTGAAGTCTACTGAGATTTTCTCGGTGACTCACACTTTTTCAATGACTTGGTGGGGTTGTTGTGTCAGCTCAGGTCCACCATCTTTAAAGATTTCAGCAGGAATCCTATCAGGTCCACTGGCTTTGTTGATTTTTAGTTGGCTGATAGTTTTGCTGACTTCCTCTAAACTAGGCAGTGCTGCAAGTTCATCCTTGGTTTGTTGTTTCAGGATTCACACGAGAACCGATTGCATCTTGCTCTATAAACCATATAGGAGATTAAGATCTTCGGGGAAGGCCCTGCTCTTGGCCCACCACAGGTGCAGTTTCTTGGGGGTGAGAGACAGGACCTTGTCAGTGGTGGCCCCTTGGCTTTGGAACTCCCACCCCAGTGAAATTAGATCAGCGCCCTCCCTCTTGGTCTTCAGAAAGAAAGCAAAGACATGGCTGTGGGACCAAGCCTTTGGTTAGTGTGTAAGCAAGAAATGAATAGGGAATATGTGCAATTGACAATTGGAATGGCTTTGGACATTCTGGATTATGTGATTTTAATGTTTATACTAATTCTTTGTCTTAATGTCTAAATGTTGCCTTATGTTTTGTGGTTTAATATGGTTTTAATAGTTTTCATTGTTATTTATATGTTATTGTTTGATTTTTTTGTTTTTGTTTTTCACATGTATGTTGGGCATTGAATTTTGCCATGCATATGTTGGAAATTGCTTTGAGTCCCTGTCCCCTGGGTGAGAAAAGCAGTATATAAATACAGTAAACAAATAAACAGTAAATAAACCTCTTTGGCCATGTTGGAGCTGTGGTTAAGGAGGTTGTGGTAGTGCTCTTTCCAACATAGTGCAATTGATATTTTATCTTTCAGAAGTTTGGTTCCATCTGATGAGCCTAGAGCTGTGCTTCTCAATCTGTGGGTCTCCAGATATTTTGGCCTTCAACTCCCAGAAATTCTAACAGCTGGTAAACTGGCTGGGATTTCTGGGAGTCGTAGGCCAAAACACATGGGAGCACACAGGTTGAGAACCATTGGCCTAGAGGGTGCATGCTGTGATGAATTTCCTACTTTTAGACCAGTATACGCTCAGGAAATAGGCCCAGTTTTGTTTTGACGGCCATTTTGTATGGTGTCTGGGGGGAGCAGCCATTTTAGACTAGTCCTTTCCTAGTAGAGGCGGGGCTTAAAAGCAGCCTGGGGGGATGTGGAGAAACCTTGTGATTGGCTGGGAGCAAGTGGGCGGAGCTTAGGGCAGAGGAAAAAATCCTTAAAGTGGCGTTTTTAAGATCTGAGAGTTAGTTAGGTTCTGGAGTTTGGAGAGGAGAGATAGGAAAAGGTGTGAGGAGAAGGAGCGGAAGTTAGTGAAGCCAAGAAGTTAGTCAGAGAGAGTTCAGAGAGCTATTAGGGAAATAATAGCTGGAACACTGAATAGAAACAGATCTCAGGAAGGGACTGTTTGAAGTTATAGGAATCTAGTCAGGAGAAAATTAGCTAGTCTTCCTGAGGAAGTTAAGAGTTGTTATAGGAAACCAAGAACTGAATTGTTTGTTTAAAGTAACCAAATACGCTTCATCTATTCCTTGCAACCATTACGCTTAAGTGCTTGTGTTCTTGAAAAACATACAAATAAGCCTCTTTGTTCTTTATTCACAAACAATTGCCTCGGTGTGCCTCTATATAAACAAGATAGGGAAACAGAGTTTCCATATTGGTGGCAGGGGTGAGATCTATTAGGAAAGGTCCACCCTGTCTGAGTTCTCTATATATGCCATGATTTCTTGGTCCATAGATGACCATTGTGGCATTAAAAAATTCCCGTGCATCATGGAAATCTGAACCTTTTTTGTCCAGTAGATGTTCTTGAGTTATCTGGTCCTACTTTGGATCTCAGCTTTTGCACTAGCGTAGATCTTTTTTCTTAGCAGCGCAGTTGGTGTCTCTCTGTCGTGTTTGGAAGGCTTTTCTTTTCTTATCAATCAATTGTTAGATCTCTTTGTCATTTTCATCAAACCAGTCTTGATATATCTTAGTTTGGTATCCAATGGATTCTTCTCAGGCTGTGATGATGGAGGTCTTCAGTTTGTTTCAATCTTCCTCCATTTTTTCAGGGTCTTCTATGGATAGGTGACCCTTGAGTGTTGTTTGGAGAAGATCTCATTTAGAGGGTTCTTGAAGGACTTGGGTGTTTATTTTTGCTTTATCTTTTTCTTTGGAGTCTGTGTTTGGGGGCGATCTTGATGGCCATCATGGATTGGATTAACCTGTGATCTGTCCAGCAGTCATCAACACCTGTCATGGCTCTCGTGAGGAGCACATCATGGCAGTCTCTGGCACATATAATTACATAGTCTAAGAGGTGCCAGTGCTTTGACCAGGGGTGCTTCCATGATGTCTTGAGCTTGTTTTTCTGGTGGAAGAGTGTTTGTGATGACAAGGTTGTGTTCCACACATTTGGTGAGAAGTGGGATGCCATTCAGGTTGCTCTTACCAACCCCATCTCTTCCTATGGTCCCTGGCCACAGGTTGAAGTCTCATCCTGCTCTGGTGTTAAAATCCTCCAGGAGTATGATTTTGTCCTTCTTGGGTATCTCCGATAGGATGGTGTCCAGCTGACAGTAAAATATTTCCTTGATTTCTTCACCAGCATCTAGTATTTGTGCATAGGCATTTATGTTGGTGGCCTGCTGGTTTTTTTGAAAGGTTAATTTATAGGATTGAGAATCGTTCATTAATACCAATGGGTGCGTCAGTCAGGTGCTTCACCAGGTTGTTTCTTATAGCAAAGTCAATTCAGTGTATTCTTCATTCGCCTTCAGGCAGTGCCTTCCAGAAGTAGGCATAGCCTCTTTTTTTTTCTTTAGCTGTCCCTCTCCTGCTCTCTGGGTCTCCTAAAATGCTGCTGTGTTGATATTAAAATGCCTCAGCTCCCTTACAATAATAGCAGTCCTGTGTTCAGGGTGTTTGCTGTCTGTATTGTTCAACAATGTCCGTACATTCCATGTTCCAAAGTTCACCTTTCTTTTTTGGTCACAAGATAGTGACTCCTCTGGATGCAGCAGTCCAATCCAGGCTATGATTAGATAATCTGGGTTTACTGGGGGCCCTTCTACACTGCCATATAATACAGATTATTAAAGCAGATAATCCACATTATTTGCTTTGAACTGGATTATCTGTATCTTTTTTAGGCTCCACTTTGCTCAGTCAACACAGGGAGGGGCTAGAAAAGGTTACTCTTCCTGGATGGGAGACCTCCAATGATTAGCAGATGCTGTAGGTTATATTTCAGATAAAGGAACTAGCAAAATCACCTCTGTGTACTTTTTGTTTTAGGTTCCTTCTAAAGTGCCATATAATCCAGATTATCAAATCAGATAATCAACATCTGCTTTGAACTGGATTATATGAGTCTGCACTGTTATATAATCCAATTAAAATCAGACAATCTGGATTTTATATGGAAGTGTAAAAGCAGTCTTAGAAACACCTATCAACTAATGGCGTCTCCATAAATCAACAGGCAACTAGAAGGGCATATAGTGTGCATAGGACTACAGAGTACCAATGCAATAATAAACATATCTAAATATTATTGAATTAATTGGGATTTGCTCATAGCCACATGTGTACAAGATTTAGAGAAATTCCTGAATGATTAAACTACTCAAAACATCTCTCACCAAAATAATAAGATTTCATTCTGTTAGAAATCTCACCCAATATATCTGGTAGTCAGGCAAACAAAGAATAATTTAAGCAACTGTGTAGTGAATTCTCAAGTTATTTTTATCACCCAGTTTTGCTAATATTAATTAGTATTCCAATCTATCAAAAATCAGTTGACTTGCCTGTTATGACCTGCACATTGGTGAACAGATGTATTTAATACTCCATTTTCCAGGCACAATATATGGAGATGGCTGAATATTTATCAATGTCAAATGCAGATGAGAGAAGACATCATGGGTAATAAAATTTGGCAAGGCACAGATGTAAATTCTAGACTTATATGTGAGTATGCAGTAAGCCATACCTATATGCCATGCAAAGACTATTCTAGATCTTAATAGCATCATAATCCCCACCAATTCAACCCATAGTTCTGAGGAAGGAAGCATGGTAAAACAAGTGTAGTATTATGATTGGTGTCTGAAGTCAAACTAGAGATACTGGATCTAAAACCTCACTTCACTGTGCAGTTATCTAGAAAATCACATGCAAGTTTCTAGCTATCAGCCTTGGACATTATACACTTCACTATCCAACATGTTGGAGAGTGGAGCAATTTTGTCTCCTCCCCCCGGAGAAGAGATTGGTTGATTTCGCAGAATGTACTGGAAGGGAGGAGGGGCTGGCATAGTGTGCTGCCAGCCCCTTTTCCCTCATTCTGCGGTGAGGAAGGCAGTTCTTACGACGAGGCCCCAACTTGAGTGAAGGTCGGTTTGGGGCCTGCTGGGGTGTGAGGAGTGAGACCAGAGGTGGTTTTAACCCCCTGGTGTGGCTTCCTCGCCTCCTCGAGGGAGCAGGACCAGCTTCACATGGTGCTAGGATTGGCCCCTTAATTCGGCCCCTTAGTGGATATTGCCAGGCCCAGGGGAGGGTTTTCAGTTGTTATACAGCCCTGCTTACTTAGATTGGGTGGCAGTAACTGGTTGTGCCTGCTGGGCCTGGCTGGAGGAAGGGCCCTGGGGACCTATCAACATAGTAATTACTAAAAATGATAATATTAAATTAGAATAAGTATAAACAATTTTTTTAAAAAAATTAAAATTACCTCGGGCGGTCAGAGGCTGGGGTGGGGGGTTTCTTGGCTGCGGGCCCTCCTTGTCCCAGTTGCCCTGGCCCCCAGTATTCAGCTGTCCACGCCCCCCTCCCTTGTTACATGCACACCCGTGGTTGGGGAGGGGGCTGGGGATCTTGGATTGCTGCGGGCCCGCTAGCGCCCGCCTCAGGTGCGTGGCGAGCGGGCCCGGACCACCTGGGCCTCGTCCCCCGCTTTGCGGGCCCGTGAGCGGCCGGTTTGGGCCTAAAGGAGCCCACGAGGCCGCTCCGGAGATTTGCGCCCGCCTGGGCGCGCTTCGAGCAAGCCCGGTCCGTTTGGGCCTTGCCCACTGCCTCACTCGCTTTGGAGGGGCCGGCTGGGGCCTAGCTGGAGCCCGCCAGGCCGCTCCAGCGAGTTGCGCCGGGTGACGCACTGTTTTTTTGGCGCGCATGCGCCTTGGTGGCTGCTACAGGGCGCGCATGCGCCCTAGTGGACACCGCCGGCCGCACATGCGCCCTAGCCGCGAACTGGCAGGGCAAGATGGCGGCGCCCTATGGGGGCCGCCATATTTGCCGTACAGCTTACAGGGAGGGCTGTACAGCAAACTGCCTGTGGCGGCCGCCATCTTGGCCGCATGGCGGCTGCCACTGGGAGCCGCCATCTTGGCCACATGGTGGCTGGCCCGGGGGGCCGCCATCTTGAGAATGGTGGCCATTTTGGATCGCCAGAAAATAAAAAAAAAAGGGAAAATAAATAAATAAATAGAAAATAAAATAATAATGAAATAAAATAAAAAAAAAAATAAAAAAATAAATACAACAAAATGCAATAAAATAAATAAATAAAATACAGAAAAGGACATAAAAAAGAGAACCATAATGGAGAAATGACAAAATAATAATAATAGTAATAATAATAATTATTATTATTTAAAAAGAGAAATATATGGTAATGGGATGAGACAAACAGAAAAGGGGGAAAAGAACCTAAATTATTTGGCATGTAAGTAAAAATAATAGGAATGAATAAATAAATGAAAATGAAATGAAATGCAACAGACATAGGTATGTATATACAAATAAATCGAAATGAAATAAGATAAGATGATAATGATTTTATTGATATATACATGTATATATAAAATTACTATTTGGAATGCCGATATGGTATATATATTATAATACAATAAAGAGATAGCGATGATAGGAGAAAACCAAGGGGAGGGAGCTCCCGACTTGATGTTCACCTTGCCTACGGACCTATTCAAATAAAACAGGATGAGAATGTTTTACTTGAATATGAGTCAATTTAGTGATAAGCCACGACTAGGCGTATGGACCGTAGCATATTGAGGTTCGTAAAGATGGTTATCTTTGCGTGGATTGCCACCCATGTTGACGTGTTGTCTCGATGCTTTGCTTTTCAGATGGCACCTAAGAAGAACTGTGGTGGCGTTAAGGGCAAGGGCCCAGCGAAGAAGGCGACGAAGCGGGCGTTGTCCCCTCAGGCCTCACCTGAGAGGGCGAGGGGTGTCTCCAGGGAGGAAATGGATGAGGTCCTCAAGAGGGTTCTGGAGATCGAGTCGGATATGGGCTTAGCCACAGCGGGGGTGGCACCAAGGCCAGCACGGGTAGCAAGTATGGACTTGAGGTATGCTAACATCTTATCTCGTCTTTATAGACGCTGAGCGAGCGGCCAGAAAGCGAGCGGAGGAGCAGCAGAGTGGTCAGCCCTCTGGAGGTTCTAACGAGACGGTACAGGTCCAGACAACACCTGAACAGGCGATGACCCCGGGACCCGTGCCTGAAGAGTTGCCCATGCCCCGGGAGCAGTTAGCGATGCCAGCACCTGCAGTGGTTGACCGGCCGGCACCAGTCCAGGTGTTGCCCCAGATCATGCCGTCAGAGAGGTCCTCGACTTCTCAAGGTACAAACACCACACTATCTTGGCCCTGGGATCAGGGCCAGGTGGCGCTTCCCACGCTACAGGACACACAGGGCAGTGTAGCGCAGGCAGTTCCAACCCAAGCTCCCCAAGAACAGGGGGGTGGCATTCCTCAGCAGTCCACGCCGTCCACGGTCACCCTTGAGATGGCTAGGACTAGCGATGCGAACAAGTTCTGGGGAACTGAAAAGTGGCCGGCCCACATGACCCCGAGTAAGACAGTGGTTGCGTTAGGGTCCCACCTTACACAGAAAGTTTTCGACAAAATCTTGCGTAACGAGTATGTGGATATCTTCTCCCTCTACTTTAGGGAGTTAGATAAGAAGGAGAAGGATGAGCTGGATGAAGAAAGGAAGGACAAATTAAAAAGAGGAAGGTCGATCAGATTTGGGATAATTGGCATGCGTGCTTCTCAGTTTACGCAGCCATTATTTCAAAGACCCACCCGGATAGGGGCCCAGCTCTGTTTCAGTATCAGAGCTTAATACGCCACGCGCACTTGGAGGGCCCCAGCGATGCCTGGCTTGACTATGACAAACGTTTTCGGTTAAAAGCTGCCTCTAATCCAGACATGAGATGGGACCTGATTAACAATCAATTGTGGTCCGAAGTCATGGGCACATTAAAAGGTGGGGTGAGGAAGAAGGCTGACAGCGGGCAGACGATTGTCACCAGGACTGCTCAGTCCTTTCGGAAAGGGGGCCCGCAGCAGCAGGCCCAGCGGCGTGGTAATATTTGCTGGGACTTTGCGGCCAGAGGGGTTTGCAACCGCAACCCCTGCCGCTTTCAGCACTCGTGTGGCATCTGCTTGGGAGCTCACGCCACGCGTAACTGTCCCCGAGGGGGTTTCAATAAGGGAGGACATAAGGACAACCAATATAAAAAAAACCCCGGTCAATCATCCCTTCCCAAAGGGCCCCAGTCCAGTTAAGCTGGACCAGTTAAAAGAATGGTTAGCATTATATCCCAACAGGGATGACGCAAGTTATGTTTGGGAAGGTTTTTCACGAGGTTTTAGGATCCCAACTATGGGACCACGTTTGCCTCCGTTAGCAAGGAATTTGAATTCAGTTATCGGCTTTGAGCATCTAGTTCAGCAGAAAATAGATAAGGAAGTTAAGGAAGGTAGAGTTATTGGACCGTTTACCACACCTCCGGTTCCTCATTTGAGAGTTTCTCCGTTAGGGATTGTGCCCAAGAAGACGCAGGGAGAATACCGCCTCATTCACCACCTGTCCTATCCCAAGGGCGGGTCGGTGAATGACGCTATCCCTGAGGAATTGTCATCAGTTAAATACACTTCGTTTGATGAGTCCGCGGGCTTGGGAGCGTGTGACATCAAGGGTAGTCCCCGTCATCTGGGCTTGGGAGCCGACTTAGCAAAATGTGACATCAAGTCAGCATTCCGTCTGCTCCCAGTTCACCCGGCGGATTTTGATCTTCTAGTACCGTTTTGACTTTTCTAGGGATAGAGCTTGATACCATTAATCAGTTTTCAAGGCTTCCTGCAGAAAAGGTAGATAGTTTGACGGTTAGGGTCAAATGGAATCGGCTAGGAAGCGGGTGAACCAGGCCATGCGCACGGCGCTTGCAAGAGGTAGGGGCTCCTACATATTTCATGGGCAGATCTCGCTTGATAGCCCTCACCTCTACAGATCGGATGGAATTCATCTGTCTGATAGGGGCAATTCATTGTTTTTACACGATTTGAGAATGGGTGTTCAGTTAATAGTAGATGGCTTGGTGGGGGATGGGAGCTAAATAGGACATTTGCTCCCAATCCGTGGCGTAAATAGTTTAGTTATTCAAAGGTTTGTATACACTTAAGGCACCCCTTAAGGGTGTGGGACATTATGCAAACACTCACCGAGATGGTTAATTTTAGAGGTGAGGTGATGATGAATGTTCCAGGAGCGGGGAGAGTCTAGTCTCAAAAGTTGAGAGAGATTTCTCCTGATGTCTCCCTTACGGGTTGCTCGGGTTGAAATATACAGGGGACCCAGGTAGTATTCCTGAATAGCTGAGGGGTAGACTTTAGGAGACGCTACCTCAGCTTGCACACACCAAGTTAAAACTGACACCAACAAGTTAGTTGAGTTACAAGTTAAATAGGTAACTATTTTAATAAAAGTTGCCCAAAATTTGAAACCATATATTTTGTGTCTGTCTCGTTATTTCGGGGGGTTGGCAGACAATCCCACAGAGGAGGGCGGGAGAATCATTTATCCATGGTGGTATGTCCTATTGCATAGAAAGCAAATCATATTGTTTCTCAGAACCCACCACACATTGTTCTTTCTTGCCTTTTATCCTGAAATCATCCATTTTCAGATTTATCTCATGAGTGAGTGCAGTTCCTGCTTACTCAATTTCTTTATTAAAATCCTTGGAGAAAAAAACTTGGGAGATACTAGATATTCCCTTCCAATCCTGTGACTCCCAAGTAGACAGGAGGCATTGATCTAGGAAGAGAGACACCACTTTGTGGATTAAGACCTTCCCTTCCAAAGCTGTAACATCCGAAAAGACAGGAGGCATTGATTTGCATCACCTCCTTCTCTGGGTTCATCTCCTTCCACCCAATTTGATAGGCTAGTCATAGTGCAATTTCAAAAGCCAAGATTACTGTAAAGGAGAAATGGGAGGAAAAACAAAATGGTGATATTTGAAATGTCCGTATTTTTAATGATTAAATTAATTTTAAAAAATTACCATGACAGGCTCACAATGCAGGATTTTGGGAGAGAAATGTCAAGGTTTGGTAGAAGACTGCCCATAGAAACACCTCCTTACTCCATGTCACTGAAGTAATTCAAAGCAGGCAAATTTGACAGATCCCATCCCACATGATTTTCCCTGTTCTCCAGTTGTGTAACAATTCCTGTGCTCAGAACACCATCTTTGCTCATTTTCTTTCCCCTTCATTTCCAGACACTTCCCTGATGAGACATGACAGACACAGGGAAGAAGTCCTCCTGCATCATCTGATGGGCTCTGTTATACACAATTTACTTTCTGTATTACAAGTGTTTAGAAATTATTCTGTAACTTGTCTCAAGCCATGAGGAGAGGTGGGTAAGAAATAAAATGATGATGATGATGATAATGATTATTATTATTACTAAATGGGGGGCTGCATGGAATTATGTTCCATGTCTAAATGGGACTCTTGGCTAATGCACTAAAATTCTCAGATACTACATGTGGTGAAATTTTATCTATCATATCTATCTATCCTCTTTTCTCATATTTATGTTTGTGTTTGTTTATTTTTTTGGTATATCTACTTTAGAACTACATTTCAAAACCTGCAAGCTGGGAAGCTGCCATGACGACTTGCCAATTTTTTTACTTCCAAGCCTTTTCACAACAGGTAGGTATGAAAGCTTCTCTTGGACCCAAAATGGCACAAGAAAGAAAAAAATCATTCAAAAGTCATAGGTCAGGGTATTGAATCTTAAGGTTTTTTGCATAGCTGCCCCTCCCATTTCTTAATAGCACTTTGTATGTACAAATCTAACAAATTAGATCCGAAAAACAAATTACAAAGCCCTAGTGTTTACACCTGAGCAACTCTGAATGCTACCACAGTCTACGGGCTGTAAATAGCCAATTTTTACCATTATAACCAGTAATTGAGTAGGAAGGACAACATAGATTACTTTGCCAAATCCATATTGCCTAAATCAGGGGTGCTCATTAGGTAGCTCGGGAGCTACTAGTAGATTTTCGGCCCTCTTCCAGGTGATCTTCGGGCCTCCCAGCCAGATGGGGCGCTCCTTCCATGCACATGCACACCCTGTGCGCATGCGTGCTCCTGCTGCTGGCTTCCGCTCTCGCGGTGCTTCTTTCTCCTGCAGAGCATTGCAGGCGGGGCCTCTGGAGGGAGCGCCCTGCCTCTCTCTCGTCGAGAAGCAGCTGTGCAGCCTCAATTGCCAGCGAGACAGGCAGGGCGGAGCGCTCCCTCTGGATGCCCCGCCTTGTGCTTTCTCCTTCCTGCAATGCTCCGCAGGCAGAAGAAGGGCTATGTGGGTGGAAAACAGCAGCAGGAGCGTGCAGCGGCGGGAGTGCGTGGTGGCGGGAGTGCGCGGGAGCACACAGCGGTGGGGGCCGGTAGATCTTTTGGACTTGGTTGCTTTAAGATTAGCTCACATGCTGAAAAAGTGTGAGCACCCCTGGCCTAAATAATACTTCTGTTAAAGGTATGGCAACAACAGCTGACATATCCTAACATGGTGGAGCTTTAGAGTATTCAGAAAGCCCCAAAGTTCTTTGTTAATTTGTCCTTTTAATTACTGAACTTCTAAGTTTATTTGTAAATGGGGACTGTAAGTATATTTCCATATGAGCTTATTATCCTAGCTGGGTTTCTCGGAGAAGAAGTGCACAGTAATACTAATCAAAAATATCAGAAGACTTCTAACAACATTTTTTAAAAAACAGATTGTGTAAACTGAACAATATAAAATCTATCTATCGAAAACCTGCATGAACATTACTTAATAGTGTTCAGTTTGGATAACCTGTCATTTGGTTAGAGTTGTCCTGGTGTGTTTTTGTTTGTTCCTTTGTTTACTGTATTGTACTATCATTTATCTATCATCTATCACTCTATCTATGTCAGCTCTCTCTTTCTACACATACATACTAGGCATGGTTTAGAATCCTAAAATGGCGATTCTTATATCAAATGGGGGGGGGGATTTTTTTTTGATTAATATATCAAAGACTTACAAAAAAATTTCCCAAAAATTTCGGAAATGTAACTTAAGTACTAACGAAATTCGTTAGTAATTCGTATGCCAGAGCATGCGCATTCCAGATGGTTTTGGCCTACAACTCCCAGAAATCCTAACAGCTGGTAAATTGGCTGGGATCTCTGGGAGTTGTAGGCCAAAACTTGAATAAACCACACTGAATTCTAGATGGGACTCTCCAAATAGGAAGGAGGGAGGGAAGGAGGAAGGAAGGGAGGGGGTATTCTATTCTTGGAAGCAGCAAAAGAAAAGGAGGAGCCCCCCCCCCTCGCTCCTCGCTGCCTCTCTCTCACCCCGATCCTGAGGGAGCGAGGGCCCAAGTTTGCCCAGGCTGAGAGGAAAAGGAAGAGGTCTGAGGCTGTGAGGAATGGTGGGAGTTGAAGTCCAAAACACGTACCTGGAGGGCTAAAGCTGGCCCCTGCGATGGGGCATGGCAGAGCAACGGGGAAGAGAAGCATCTGAGAGAGCGCAGGGAGAGAGAGGAGGAGAAACGCGTGTGTGTGTGTGTGTGTGTGTGTGTGTGTGTGTGAAGCAGGCCCCTGCGATGGGACATGGCAGCAGAGCAACGGGGAAGAGAAGGAGGGGGGGGAAAGCCTGGAGGACTACACTTTCCAGAATGCATTGCCTAGCCTACCTAGCAGCAGCGTCACTTCCAGTTCCTCATAGAAATGCGGGAAAAAGAAGAAGCTGAATGAAGGCGGGAAGGAAATGAGGGGGAGAAGACAGGGAGAAGTGAGTAGTACAATAATTAATTAATTAATATTTAAGAATTTCTTACGATCATAACGCAAATTGTTGGCCTCAAGGACCGTTAAAGGAAGTCTATTTCCGGGATCGCGGCAGCGATACGTAAAACCTCAAAAGTCCCATTACATACGAATCTCTTACGAATCCTTTTAATTTCCGTTTCATTTTTCTCATGCCTAATACATACACACCACAACACACATAGCAGCAATAGTAGTCCCCGATGGTGCAATGGGTTAAACTCTTGTGCCTGTAGGACTGAAGACTGACAGGTCGAAGTTTGAATCCAGGAAGAGTGTGGATGAGCTCCCTCTGTCAGCTCCAGCTCCCATGTGGGGGCATGAGAGAAGCCTCCCACAAGGATGGTAAAACATCAAAACATCTGGGTGTCCCCTGGGCAACGTCCTTATAGATGGCCAATTCTCTCACACCAGAAGTGGCTTGCAGTTTCTCAAGACGCTCCTGCCACAAAAATAGCAATATATTAGAGAAGACCTAGATTTTAAAGATAATATTGCCATGCAGATTTTCTTGAAGATATTTAACATTTTACTTCTCAGTGGGCCATTTTTTAAATTATATATATCACAAAATCCAATTTTCCTAGTTTCCAACAGACCTCACAACCTCTGAGGATAGCTGCCATAGATGCAGGTGAAACACTGGGAGAGAATGCTTCTCTAGAACATGGCCATACAGCCCAAAAACCCACTGTAGGTATAGAGTCAAACATATATGCCCCACTCCCAAAATCACCATTACCCAGAAGAGTATTATACCTATGCAAAGTATGCATATGATGCACATACAGAGGGCTTCATAACCACATTGTAAACCTTGTTTTATAAATGTCATTCAAACACAGGGCTAACACACATCCTGTTCAGGGATTGGCATGAAAGCACAGAGAGCTAAATGGATGTTGGGGACACAGACACACATAAAAACACAACCTTCAAATGTGTTCACATACCTAGTATACTAGTGATTAATACAGAAGTGTATAAAGCTATTTATTATTGAGAACCCTGAATATTACCAGGCAGTAATTGTAATCAAAGGTGGGAGAGGGTGTTTCAGCATTGCTCAGCTGTATGGACAAGTGAGAGAGAACGCATGACAAGCCTGGTGATGAAGCCAACAGTGGCACTATTCATTCACGTTCAGTCCACATGATGTATTTAGTCCCCGCCGCAGGCAAGAAAGTTGGAAAAGAAGGCATTGAAGATAGGCACACAAATCCCATTACTGG
The DNA here is from genome assembly GCA_030556195.1 of Anolis apletophallus. Classification (NCBI taxonomy): domain Eukaryota; kingdom Metazoa; phylum Chordata; class Lepidosauria; order Squamata; family Anolidae; genus Anolis; species Anolis apletophallus. The sequence continues at coordinate 64,729,125 of JARBWK010000012.1, read as the reverse complement.
ATAATGGGATTTATGTGCATAAAGTCTCGTGCACCAAAATTTAAATTTAGGTGTCTAATTTTCCATGTGACCTAACAAATCACTTAACAGAAAACAACTTTCGCATGGCATCCCCATCTCCCTAGTTTGCTCATTTAACAGATGGACTACTCCATTTGAAGCCTGACATTCTACAATAACCATAACATATTGCAAGGGTTAAGGTGGAGATGTGTGAAATAGTCAGTGCCACTGGCATGCACTGTCATGGACCCATGATTCCATTAGCTCTAGAAAGGCACAGCTGGTTGTCAAGAGATGTAAAAACTCCTTCATGATCACAGAAAGACCATTTCTGATATTTTTCATGGTTGGAGTGGAGTGCAATGTAGGATTAATACACCAGTTTTATTTTCTTGGCTGGATTCCTTTTCCATTATGCTAGCACAGATTTTGATTTGTTTTCTTGTTGCGCGTGCTAAGTTTTGCAAATATATGTGGTTCACATGTTCAGTTGAAATTATGCTGGATAAATGCTACAAACAAAAGCTCAATTTCCCAGTTTGAATTGAATGTATAGCGAGGGCTAAATAGGTTGTAGGTATAGATATATTGTTGAAGGTTTTAATGGCCAGAATCACTGGGTTGTTGTAGGTTATTTGGACTGTTGGCCATGTTCCAGAAGCATTCCCTCCTGATGTTTCGCCTGCATCTATGGCAGGCATCTTCAGAGGTTGTGAGGTCTGTTGGAAACTAGGAAAACTGGGTTTATATATCTGTGGAACGTCCAGAGTGGAAGATATGACTCTTTTTTGTTGGAGCTAGGTGTGAATGCTTCAATTGGCCACCTTGATTAGAATTTGATGGCCTGACAGGGGGTTTTTTTGGTGTGGCTTGTTACTGCCTGAGGGAATCGTTGCTGAGAGGTTAGCTGTCCCTGATTGTTTCTTGTCTGGAGTTCCTCTATGTTTGAGTGTTGTTCTTTATTTGCTGTTATACTCTTAGAGATTTTAAATACGGCTAGCCAGATTTTGTCCATTTTCATTGTTTCTTCCTTTCTGTTGAAATTATCCACATGCTTTTGGATTTCAATGGCTTCTCTGTGTAACCTGACATGGTAGTTGTTAGAGTGGTCCAGCCTTTCTGTGTTCTCAAATAATATGCTACATCCAGGTTGGTTCATCAGGTGCTCTGCTATGGCTGACTTCTCTGGTTAAAGTAGTCCGCAGTGCCTTTCATGTTCCTTGATTCGTGTTTGGGCAGTGCTGTGTTTGGTGGTCCCTATGTAGACTTGTCTACAGCTGCATGGCATACGGTAAACTTCTGCAGAGGTGAGAGGATCCCTCTTGTCCTTTGCTGAATATAGCATTTGTTGGATATTCTTAGTAGGTCTGTAGATAGTTGGTAGGTTGTGTTTCCTCATTAGCTTCCCATTCACACCTAGCTCCAACAGACAAGGCTTCTTTCTCCCACCCTGGACGTTCCACAGATATATAAATCGAATTTTCCTAGTTTTTAACAGACCTCACAACCTCCGAGGATGCCTGCCATAGATGCAGGTGAAACATCAGGAGAGAATGCTTCTAGAACATGGTCATACAGCCCGAAAAACCCACTTTGGGAATAGAGTCAAACATATATGCCCCACTCCCAAAATCACCATGTACCCAGAAGTGTACTATACCTATGCATATTATGCACAAAGGTTTACAGAGGGCTTCATAACCACATTGTAAACCTTGTTTTATAAATGTCATTCAAGCACAGGGCTAACACACATCCTGTTCAGGGATTGGCATGAAAGCACAGAGAGCTAAATGGATGTTAGGGACACAGATACACATAAAAACACAACCATCACAGGAGCACCATCCTTATGCACCTAATCACGCCTCAGGTCTGCAGGGGGTTACATGTATTCATCTGATTGCAGTTATAGAGTTCCTTTGACTCCAATAAAGCAGGGTTCTCAATAATATTAATTAGGTATATGTATGTTAAACTGTGCTCAAACCATGCTTGCGCGCTGGTTGCAGCAATTTTAACCACAATCTGTTTTTATTCTGTTCTACGGCTTCTGCAAATGTGAGTCGCCCTGAGCCTACGGGAAAGGGCGACTAATAAGTCAAAGTAATAAATAAATAAATAAATAAATAAGGATGGTGCTCATGTTTGCACCATCAATTTAGGCCTTCAGACATTCAAGTTCATATCTGAACATAGCTTTGACATCAGATTGCACTCTTTCTGGTGCAGGTTTATCTAGAAATAAAATTAATTTTACCTTTACAGTGCTTGACCTTAGTGGGAAGAGCAAGAGTCTGCCTCCCCTCTTCTCTTTCCCATGGGGAAACAACTTATTTGCTTTGAACTGATTTTGCACAAGTGGAAGGAAGCTGAAGACAACAGGAGGAATTGGGACATTTTAAAGCAGTTGAATTGGGAGCTGACAGAGGAATAATAAGGACTGTTCCTGCCCAATTAGGATAATTGGATAGTATATATTTTGAGCAGGACAATTCCATTATCTTTTTGTGCAAGAAGGATAAAATGGGGTCCACCAATGAAAAGTATAGCTGACATTGTATTATCAAAGTACTTTCTGTGAAATCATCTCAATCAGACTAATGCATTTCTAAAGGAAGAAAGCATCATACGTCAAGATCTTGTAAAGGAAAAAGAGAAAGAAGAAACAGTTTAATTATTAAAGCACTGCTATCAAGCAGCCTGTCTATAGGGAATTCTTTAATTTTGTGCTTTTTCTTTAGTGATAAGGGGATATGATATAAAATATGAATGCACCCTTTTTTTTTAAAAGAAAAATCTTGAAAGAGCCTCACACATTTTTCTCATTGTCTTGTTTTCTTACAATAGATGTGTATGCAGGAGTGGTCTAAGCAAATAATTAGGAAAGGCAAAGGCAAAGCATTTTCCTTTGATATGCATTTCCACTGAATCAGTGCCAAACATGTTCAAGGGATCTCTTCAGAGTCTTCTTATAGGAAACAGAATGCACACTCATTAAGCTATGAGAAACCCGAAACAATTATGAGAACAATTTGAGATGCACTTTCCAATGCTTACTGTTTCAGTAATCATTATGTTCAATTGCCAAAGAACGTTCCTTTTAAAGATGACTACAACACCATGCGGGTGATTGCAGAAGAGTTTCTAGAATTGCAATGGGAGGCAAAGTCCAAGCAATTATGTACTCTGTGAAATAAAACTTCATGACTGGTCATAACCCGATATGTGAAACTAGTACTGTATATATTGATTTAATTGGAAGTAGGCTTCAGTGTATGTATTTCATAGACCATGCTTTTGGATTAGATCCTGAGCCAAAGCTCTCACAGCACAAATCCCATATTTACTTGGTTGTAATGCGCCTCCCCCCCCCCTTTATTTTTGCTATATTGCTTCGCCAAAATTGGGGTGTGCATTACAATCGATGGCGCATTAGAATTATGCCTAAACCTGTCCCCTCTCATTCCAGTTTTCCTCTCTATCTTGCCAAATCAGATAGTCTTCACAAGCCAGCAAACTCACCAAATATCCAGAATTTATGCACTGCTGCCATCACTGCACCAAGTTCAAGCTCCTTTTCTTTGTGAGGGCAGGCAGAGCAATGCAGAAGAGCAATGTCTGGGAGGGCAGTGGCAGCAGTGTTGAGGCACTAGATGCCATGTCATTCTGCTTGCCCTGACCCTCGCTTCTATTGGCATGACAATTTTGATGCCCGCACTGAAGGTGGGGGCAGGGCTTCTAGGTAGTGAACAAAGCAAGGGAAACACCAAGTGCTGCATCGCTCTGCCTGTCCTAATGAAGAGTAGGAGCTTGAACTTGAGGTAGTGGCAGCAGCAACACTAGTTTGGCAAGAGGGTTTGACAAGAGCAAGGAAAGGAGCATTCAAATTTAGAAGAACACCCCCTCCCACATGGCTGCAGCTTTTTGCTGTGGTACAGGGCATGCCTAAGTATCATCCCTCATGGCTTGCCCACCCACCCCACCCCATGAGGTTTGGGAATTTAGTTTTGGGTTGAGTGAGGGGAATCCATTTTTTAGAATTACAATCTATGGCACATTGTAATCGAGTAAATACAGTACTCTCATAGTAGTTTGCTTTGGCCTGGAACATTCATGGCACTCACACAGTCTGGTTATGTGCATGTTTACTTGGGAACAAATCACAGTGAATTCAGTACAACCCAGTTACTAGTATGTATAGTAGGTTCTTGGTTTTCATTCACTTTGGTTCCAGGACACCCTGTGGATAGCAAAATTTGTGAATGTTCAATTCCATTTATATACAATGGCATAGTAAAATGGTATTCCTTAAATAAAATACCAAAATCAATGTTTGTTTTTAGATTTTAAAAGGTATTTTAAGCTATAGATGTTTGAAGCCATAGATGCAGAAGTCTTGAATACAGCAGGCCAGCTATATGTTTTCTAGAAATCCTGCAGAATCTTTTGACTTTAGGAAGTAGCATGTTTTATTTTGCATAAACTTTCATTGATTTTTCATCTACTTCATCATACACATGCTCTTTAATTACCTCAACATACAGGCTATTTTCCCATTGTATGCTGGTGGTCCCTCTCCCCTTTTGCCATGGAGGGCAGTATGTGATGTGCAACTACCTCCAGCAGGACTTCATGGCAAAGGGGGGAAAGGAAGTGATGTACACTGTGTCTGCAACACAGGATGCTACCTGTGTTGCATTTGCAACAATGGGGTGAAGCTAGATAGCAGATGCTTCCCCCAAAGGATTGGGTCAAAGGTAAGCCAGGTGATGTGGGGCCTGGGGCGACGGGTTCTCCACACCCCCTGCCTGGACCCCACAGATTCTCCACAATGTGTGGTTAATCCAATGTGTGGTGAATCTTAACGTTAATGTTATAATGTCCATAGTCAAATCAACATATGGATGAAATTCATGGATTTAGAAAATTAAGTTACTATCATTTTATATTTAAATCCACACCTAAAATCCACATGACTTAGAAGTACTGATATATCTAATCATTTAAATAATTGATGAAGAGATTATCAAGACTCTAAAGTAGTTGGATTTCAAGGACTGTACTTGAAATTGGAAGTTTCGAAGAAAGAGCAGCATGAGATTGGAAGAAAGAGGATGCCTAACTAGGTCTTTTCTAGATCCTACAAAATACAACTTTATAGTAACTTCCAGTAGAGACTACTCATTTTAAAAGGGTTCATTATTATCCACAGTTTTCCGTTTCCATAGTAAGTCCAGGAAGGTATCCCCCATGGATATTCTGGATAAGGAATGTTCAATATGTATTATAATAAATAAATAATAATAAATAAATAAAACTTTATTTACCGTATATACCACCACTATCTCCCAAAGGAGACTAGGGGCAGCTTACAAAGCGTGTAGTAGTGCAAGAATACACAAAATACAGTAAAGTACATATAACACATAACACTGTCAATTACATAATTATTAGTTTTGGGGTTGGGTTTTGTCTTTAATTGACAGGAAGGCAAACTTAAATTCAGATGTCTATTTATTCTGAAATACATTTTATCCTGTTATTGTCCCTCCTCTGATCCAGTATATAAACAACTTATGCAGATTACTAGTGCAAATTTTAATGAGAATTATCACAGACATTGTATCCTGGAATAATTGCTCAGCCCAGAAATCTTCCAGCTAACACCAAATATTTTGTTATCAAAAATATGTTTACTATATGGATAAGTATTTTGTTGAGTAGGCAAGCAGTTATATACTCACAGTTGTGTGTTTTATTCATTTCCTAGTAAATTAATTGTCATCCCATCTAAGCTTAACATGCTTATTATAGAAATATAATCAAAACTTGTATGAGACACTGGTGTTGCGAACAGAAAAACTGCAAAAGTGGTGATCAAATTATTGTGGTCTGCTGCTTCTTTCCAGCGTCAGAGAGTGCCTAGGATCTGTAGTACTTTTGTAATCAAAATATGAAAAGAATGTGTATTTTGCATCATCAAGTCTCAACCAACAAGAACAATTGTTCAAAGCCTGGAAAATTACTTTTTGGGATGATAACTACTGAACATATTGACTGAGGATTTCTGAAAATTGTAATCCCCTTGAAAAAAAGCAGCTTTTCCATATTTTGGACATTTTTTTCCAGAACAACAATGCAAATTGAAATCACACTGTATCAGTTACTATGACTGCTTCACCATTTTCCAGCGTTCCACTCTTTTTAGTTTTTCATTTGGTCATTGTGTCTAAAAAATCAAGGTAAACTATATTTTTCCTGTCAAGCATCATACAAAAAAGCATATATTGCACCACAGAGAGGCCATCTTTCTTTTAAAATGACATTAGATACATTCAAGATTGTTCCTTTTTCTGCAGTACTCTAGTAATTTCACTTTCACCCTATGAAAGTCCTTGATTGCTCTAATGGCTAAATAGGTGCTGTACAGCACAGTTGAGAAGCTAACAATAGTGAAGCTAAATGACTGATCATTGTTTGCTGCCAAGGTGAGTAAATGTTCAAATGCTTGATTTACCTGAATATGTTTACATCTTTTTTCCCTCTAATTTACATCATCCTTTGCTCTCCTTTGTTTCTTGGACAAACATCATCATGAAGCATGTGATTACAAAACAGACATATGCCATGAGTGCAAAGCATGCCATGATTAGCCAATATTTCTCTGTTTTCCTGAAGAAAAGAATATGCCCTATATGTAAGAATCTTTAGCTTGATCAGCACACTGTTCAGAGGAAACATATTAGTGGGTAGTTTTTGTCTCACCACCTGTGTACTAAAAGAGTCAAAGGGCCCTTCTACACAGCCATATGAAATCCAGATTATCTGCTTTGAACTGGATTATATATTAGTCTCCACTGTGAAGTGTCAGGAGTACTCTAGTAAGAGCCTTGTCCTGCCAACAGGCCCCTCCAGTAAATTGGGGGGGGGGGGTGGCTGTGGGGATTTACCCCCAAGATTGTGGAACACAGTCCTGGGAGTCAATCCTGACAGGTCCAGCACCTCAGTAGATCCAGACCTTTCAGTAAGAACAATCTGGATGATCCATGGCAACTCCGGTTGTCAATATGATATGGTCCTTAGTGCATTAGAGTATGTGTGATTACTTTCTTATATTTAAGGGTATATAAGTCCAGATTTGGACATTTAAGGGCCTTGAGCTGATTTAGAGCTCATCTAATGATACAAGAGGCATGAACTATGGTTTCAGTTCGGTCCCAAGGATCTGTGAGTAAAACTGTTAAGGTGTGATTCTTTCAAGCAGCCATTCTTGACCTCCTGGCTCCTTTATTTACTGTATCATAAACATATCGCCCTCTTCCCCGGCCCTAAGATACATTGTTTGCACTATCATTCGCCCAGTCTCTTATGCCTATTACATCTGTTTTAATACTCCTGGCCATTGCTATTGTTGAACCTCACCTGATGGAGCCCCAGTGAAGTTGGTTTTGTATTTTTATTTTTAGTGTGCTTTATCAGGTTTTTGTATTTTATGATATATATTTTTTATATTTTGTTTATTAAATTATAGTTGGTTGTTTTATATTGCCTAATGTGCCTTGTCTTCTTGTAACTTGCTTCTATGGTTTTTCTTTTGGCATTGAATGTTTGTCATTTTTGTTGGAAACCACCCTGAAAACCTCTGGGGAGATAGGGTGGTCTATAAGTAAAGTTGTTGTTGTTGTTGTTGTTAATGTGACTACTTTCTCCCTTATCCATTGGCTAAAATTCCAGCTTGTTTCCTTATAGCAGGGGTGCTCACACTTTTTCAGCATGCGAGCTACTTATAAAACAACCAAGTCAAAATAATCTACCTAGCTACTACAAAAATGTGAAACATAACACAATATCTGCTTTGAACTGGGTTTTCTGAGTCCACACTGCCATATAATCTGATTCAAAGCAGATAACATAGGATTTTATTCAATTGTGTGGAAAGGACCTCAGATCCTATTTTACAGTTGACACACACAAACTGATTTGTCTTCCAACCCCCCGAAATAACGAGACAGACACAAATATATATGGTTTCAAATTTGGGCAACTTTTATTAAATAGTTACCTATTTAACTTGTAACTCAACTAACTTTGTTGGTGTCAGTTCAACTTGGTGTGTGTAAGCTGAGGTAGCATCTCCTAAAGTCTACCCCTCAGCTATTCAGGCGTACTACCTGGGTCCCCTGTAGACTTCAACCCGGGCAACCCGTAAGGGAAACATCAGGAGAAATCTCGCTCAACTTTTGAGACTAGACTCTCCCCGCTCCTGGGACATTCACCATCACCTCACCCCTAAAATTAACCGTCTAGGTGAGTGTTTGCATAATGCCCCACACCCTTAAGGGGTGCCTTAAGTGCACACAAACCTTTGAATAACTCAACTATTTACGCTTAGCTAGTTTACTAGCCGACCGTTCCATCTAAGCCCCTAATAGGCAGTATAGGATAGGCAAAACCCTAGCGGGCGAATTCCTATCCGACCCCCAAATGTGAAACCATTTGAGCGATCATTATTATACTATCCATGGGCAGGAGTGGTGGGCGATGTCCTGATGCAGAATGAGGGAGAAGGGGCTGGCACCACACTATGCCAGCCCCTCCTCCTTTCCAGCAAATTCTGCAAAATTAACCAATCTCTTCTCCGAGGGGAGGAGACAAAATTGCTCCACCATCCAACAAGTTGGAGGGTGAAGTGTATTGTCTTCCAACCCCCCGAAATAACGAGACAGACACAAATATATATGGTTTCAAATTTGGGCAACTTTTATTAAATAGTTACCTATTTAACTTGTAACTCAACTAACTTTTTTGGTGTCAGTTCAACTTGGTGTGTGTAAGCTGAGGTAGCGTCTCCTAAAGTCTACCCCTCAGCTATTCAGGCGTACTACCTGGGTCCCCTGTAGACTTCAACCCGGGCAACCCGTAAGGGAAACATCAGGAGAAATCTTGCTCAACTTTTGAGACTAGACTCTCCCCGCTCCTGGGACATTCACCATCACCTCACCCCTAAAATTAACCGTCTAGGTGAGTGTTTGCATAATGCCCCACACCCTTAAGGGGTGCCTTAAGTGTATACAAACCTTTGAATAACTCAACTATTTACGCCACGGATTGGGAGCAAATGTCCTATTTAGCTCCCATCCCCCACCAAGCCATCTAATATTAACTGAACACCTATCATTAAATCATGCAGAAACAATGCATTGCCCTCATCCGACAGATGGATTCCATCCGATCTGTAAAGGTGAGAGCTGTCAAGCAAGATCTGCCCATGGAATATGTAGGAGCCCCTACCTCTTGCAAGCGCCGTGCGCATGGCGCAGTTCACCCGTTTCCTAGCCGATTCCATTTAAAAAAAAATATTATTATTATTATTTAACATCCCTGCTACCTGACCACTGAAAGCGAGGGATGATCGCAGACCAGGCGGTGTGCACCTGTGGCCATGCATGCCATATTTTACAAATGTCGTTCCAAGCTTGCAAGTACAGGGCCCTACCCTTGAAAAGGCCTAGATCATTGCCTCCAAGGTGTATCACCAAAACGTCTGGAGGGGGCCCTCTCCTAGACTGCAACAAAAGTGGGAGCACACTGTCCCAACGCATACCTCTGATCCCATGCCACTCAACTGTAGCGATGGATGCGAGGCCCAAATGCTGACCATAATGAGGCCTCATGGCCTGCCTCAAGCCCAGTGAATTAAACTGTGCCCGCAGACGAGGATCCTCCATCTATGGTTCAGCAACGCAGGATCTGAAACAACAGATCCAACATTAATTATGACAACGGAGTACACAAGTATTTCCTGAAGGCATTTGATTTCCATCTGCCCAGGTTTTTTAAAAAAATTATTATTATTTTATTATTATTATTATTTTCTCTCCGAGTCATATCACATAGCATTGGCCACCGAAGCTTCTCCAATGCAGCAAGAATGGGTTGCAAACCTGTATTGCCCCAAAATGCTGACCATAATGAGTCCTCATGGCCTGCCTAGCAGCCCAGTGAAAATAACTGTGCCCGCAGACGAGGATACTCCATCCATGGTTCAGCAAAACGGATCTCAACGAGATTGCCACAATCAACTTATGACAACGGAGTACCACACATTTTCTGAAGGCATTTGATTTCCATCTGCCCAGGGTTTGACCCCCTCCGAGTCATGTCCCATAGAATTGGCCACCGAGGCTTCTCCAGTGCAGCAAGAATAGGTTGCAAAACCTGTAATGCCCCGAACCCATCATCCTTAGCACCTTACTGGTGCCCGCCCACAACTGGTATGTTGTTAGCGGTATGCCATCCTGCTGGCCAAACGGTAACCAGGCCCATGCTTGCTAATCCGTTTGAATAGGACCAAAGCCTCAACTGGCCATAAAATGGGGTCACTACACTTCGCCAGCTTAATGATGTTGCCTCTAGACCCCAATTAAGATTTGGATGACTTGGCCAGCCACTCTATGCCATTATGCATTATTGTTAGGCCAAATTCAACCAGGGCCCGCATAAACCTGTCAATTTTAGATACTAGGACTATCATGCTGATCCAATAAGCTGCAAAGGAGCTGTCCAAGCATCCGCATGCAACAAATTTGCTCCTGTGTGTCCGCATAAACCTCGTGCTACACGGGCTTTAGTCCTTTCAAAATTGCAGGGTGCTCGGTTCTCTGTTATCCTGAGTCTGGCCCTGACTGCGCGACCACCAGGCTAACTTCTTATGCCGTCAACTGTTATTATTTGAATCTGAAATGCCCTGAGCCCAGAAGCAATAAGCTAGCACAGCTAATTGCACCCTGGTCGATTGTGGGTCCATTCCCCACCTTTGGAAAACACCCAAAACTGTGTTATGCTCATAATGAAAAGGGAGTAGCCTGCGGCATGGATTATGCCCATTCCAAATTCCTCACACTCATTGACCACCCTGTACAAGATCACATGAAGTTTGGGGCCAGAACCGATGCACTACCCTTAAAGTTTTGTCTTGCAACTGCCCACAGATAGGCTGGATTGGGCCAGACTAACGGCTGGGACTATGCCACTGCTAAAGCCCACAATCGAACGGAACCAGACTGGAGTAACAACAAAACCATCAAACACCAATATAAGAGTCATCCGAGGTGTAACACCCACAGAACATGGAGAGCGAGGGACCCGAAACATCAAACCAACGTATACTCCCGAAGCCTCAAGCCCCTGAGGCATAAGAGGCCACTCTTAAGGCATTCTTGACAGCCAATTCCAGTCTGTTACATTGCTAACCCCCTGTCAAAACCCATCAGTATTACTAAATTTAACATTGCTCAATGGGACTTGCTTGCTAAGGGGTGTGTGTGTGACATGGCTTAAATTTGAGGCATTTAATGAGACCAAGAGCCTTGAACTGGAATCAGAGAAATCCTTACTAGGATCCCCTTCCAAGCTGAAGGGTTGGCCAATAGCCCAAGACTCATTCTCCGCACCCTTGCAACATGTCTAAACTGAGAAAAAATTGGTTAACTACTGGGGTGAAATATATCACAGTGAAGGGGTCCCATCTTAATAACAAAGGAGTAACCCAGGGAGTTGGGATGCAATGCATAGGGAAGAGCGTGCGAGGATGGAGGGTGGCTCATGTCAGTGCGTCCCTTCTGGGGGCACCGTGTGGGAAGTTCAGCCCAACTCCATCATTGGTGAACTCAAAATGCTCTGAGCGCAGGCGAACTACAAATCCCAGCAGCCACAATTCCCAATGTCAATGTCCGCTGTTCGCAAACCCCACCCGTGTTCACGTTTGGGCATATCGAGATCTGTGTAAATTAGGTCCAGTGCATGAATATACATCCTACATATCAGTGTTTACCTTACAATTCATAACAGTAGTAAAGTTACAGTTATGAAGTTATCAATAATTTTATAGTTGGGATTCACCAACAACATGAGGAACTATATTCAGGGGTCGCCTCTGCCCCCAGGCTGGCTTCGAACGCATGACTTCATTGGTCAGCACTGATTTAATGCAGCTGGCTACCAACCAGCAGATGCAACTATCTTAAAGGTTGCATAGGTCGACAGCAAGCTAGACTATTAACAGTCGGGAGCTCACTCTGCCCCCAGGCTGCTTCGAATGCATGCCTACTTGGTCAGTAGTGATTTAATGCAGTCAGCTACCAAGTAGCAGATGCAACTGTCTTTAAGGTTGCATAGGTCAACAGCAAGCTAGACTATTAACAGTAAGGAGCTCACTCTGCCCCCAGGCTGCTTTGAATGCATGCCTACTTGTTCAGTAGTGATTTAATGCATTCAGCTGCCATGTAGCAGATGCAACTATCTTTAAGGTTGCATAGGTCAACAGCAAGCTAGACTATTAACAGTAAGGAGCTCACTCTGCCCCCAGGGCTTGCTTTGAATGCATGCCTACTTGTTCAGTAGTGATTTAATGCAGTCAGCTGCCAAGTAGCAGATGCAACTATCTTTAAGGTTGCATAGGTCAACAGCAAGCTAGACTATTAACAGCAAGGAGCTCACTCTGCCCCCAGGCTGCTTTGAATGTATGCCTACTTGGTCAGTAGTGATTTAATGCAGTCAGCTGCCAAGTAGCAGATGCAACTATCTTTAAGGTTGCATAGGTCAACAGCAAGCTAGACTATTAACAGTAAGGAGCTCACTCTGCCCCCAGGGCTTGCTTTGAATGCATGCCTACTTGTTCAGTAGTGATTTAATGCAGTCCGCTGCCAAGTAGCAGATGCAACTATCTTTAAGGTTGCATAGGTCAACAGCAAGTTAGAATATTAACAGTAAAGAGCTCACTCTGCCCCCAGGCTGCTTTGAATGCATGCCTACTTGTTAAGAAGTGATTTAATGCATTCAGCTGCCAAGTAGCAGATGCAACTATTTTTAAGGTTGCATAGGTCAACAGCAAGCTAGACTATTAACAGTAAGGAGCTCACTCTGCCCCCAGGGCTTGCTTTGAATGCATGCCTACTTGATCAGTAGTGATTTAATGCAGTCAGCTTGCATATGTCTTGTATCATAACATGTATATGTTAATTACTATTTATTATTATTAATTTTATTTAGTTATTTAAAATTATTTATTTTGACCTTACCAAAATGGCCACCAAGCCTAACACAAGATGGCTGCCATGGCCCCACCCCCAAGATGGCCACTGACCTCACCAAAATGGCAGCTGAGTCTTCACCCCCTGCAATGGTTGCCACCCTTTAAAGATGGTGGCAATGGCCCCACCCACAAAATGGCCACCTCCATGGCCCTGGCATGGCCATGAGGCCCTGAAGTGAAGAGGACAAGGGTGAGTCAGGGAATCCCACCCCAGGGCCCTTTTAAGAAGGAGCTGAGGCTAGCAGTGGGAACCTCCAACCTTTCAGTGAGCAAGTTCAGCAGCTCAGTGGTTTAACCCACTGTGGCATGAGGAGAGGGACTTAAATTAATATTATGTTATAGGAAAGGGGGGGGGGGCAATCAAAACGAAGTCCTCCAGGCCTGGCTCCCTGTCCAGGGCAGAAGCCAGGCAGAATTAAACTTAGATATAACTAAATTTAGCAGAGGCCTACGAAGGGCAAGGGGCCAGTTCAGCCTGGAGGATGAACTCTGGGCCTCCCTCATGGCCTCTGCACAGACCTGGTGCTGGATGGGCTCCAGGGTGTTCCTCACTCAACGATGTCCTGATGCAGAATGAGGGAGAAGGGGCTGGCACCACACTATGCCAGCCCCCCTCCTTTCCAGCAAATTCAGCAAAATTAACCAATCTCTTCTCCGAGGGGAGGAGACAAAATTGCTCCACCATCCAACAAGTTGGAGGGTGAAGTGTATTCTTACTACTGGACGAATTGATTGAGCCTCCTGTCCTGCCTGTGATCTACCAGGATGCCCTACATGATCTACCAGTAGATCGCGATCTAGCTAATGAGCACCCCTGCCTTATAGCATCTGGCTGTCTCACTACTACTACTACTACTACTATTAGTATTTGAAACACAACAAGATTAGTACACAGCGAAGAAGAAGATGATGATGATGATTATTAATACCCTGCTTTATCTCCCCAAAGGGAACTCAAAGGGGCTTGACATAAAAGCATTGATATCCAATTTAAAATATACAAATATACAGTACAAACATTAAAACAGAATTCAACACAAACAGCATTTAAAAATTCAGTTAATATCCATCAAACATATTTCTGTACTGTACAGTAAAGTGCATAGAATCAGTATGGTTTGAGATCCATTAAGATGAAAGATTCTGTAAGTCATCAATATTTTACATGTTGAACATAGGCCTAATGCTATTCAATGGGAGGAATGTCGGCTTTTCTGGAGATTTTTGCCTCACTAAGCATGTTGTATTCAATTGAGTAGGCAGTATTAAAAGTTTAAGATTTGTCATTATTGCTATGGTAACCACTTTATTCTCCAGCAATCTCTTGCAGAGATATGTACGCTATAGCTAGAAGGGTAGCACGCGACAGTTTGAAACAAAGCACCTAACTTTCTCTGAGCCCTTTTGCACACTCTGTTTCAACTGTGACTTCCTGATATCACTCATCTGTGAATTCCTGAGAATGTTAGAATGCTCCAATTACCCCACGTACATTGGTTGTACTTATAAAGGATATAAAGCAGAAACAAAACATGAGATTCAGCAGCAAAAACCTCTTTTACTACCACAGCCAACATATTTCAAAAGTGGCACAATGGTGGCATGAGTTTTCTCCAGGGCATTCACTCAGATATGATGATATAAAATTAGGACAAAAGGCTTTCCAAAATGGGATCTAGTGAACTGGTTATTGCAGGGGCGGTCTAAGGTAATTTTAAATGGTAGGCGAACATTATTTTGGTGCCCCCCTCCAAAAAAAACATTATTTTGTCCGCCCCTGGGTTATTGTAAAATCCACCAGGCTAATTTTTTGGAGCTCTTATATCTTACTTATGGGCGGTACCTCACTCATTATTATTGAAAAACGCTATCACTCTGTGTAGCTGGCTGGATTTTAAGGTGAGTTTAAGGAACTGGAGGCTAGCTACATGTTCAATGCAGGTTCACAGAGAACATATGTGATTTTATTGCCTGACATAACTATTCCAGTACAGATGGCAGCATGGAAAAAATGGTCATGGACAATGCAAAGACATTGGTTTTAGTAGGTCATTTCAAATCAATCCTCTCTCAACCCACTTTTACAATTGCTTTAAAAATATCCCAGGCCCCTTCTGCACTGCTATATAAAATGCAGATTATCTCCTTTGAACTGGATTATATGGCAGTGTAGGCTCATATAATCCAGTTTACATCAAATAATGTGGATTATCTACTTTGATAATTTGGATTATATGGCAGTGTAGAAGGAGCCCTGGGATCTCTTTCCACTTTCCCCTTTGTACTCATCTTATTTCAATAGCTGCAAATTTAGTTTAAAGGTAATTAAATCAACAGAGGTTGG
The DNA here is from genome assembly GCA_030556195.1 of Anolis apletophallus. Classification (NCBI taxonomy): domain Eukaryota; kingdom Metazoa; phylum Chordata; class Lepidosauria; order Squamata; family Anolidae; genus Anolis; species Anolis apletophallus. The sequence continues at coordinate 64,713,682 of JARBWK010000012.1, read as the reverse complement.
GGAAATACAAAGGATGGTGTCTTGACTTTCCCGAAAGGCTCATGCAAAAGCGAATTGCAATAGCCTTTTGTTACTTGTGCAGCGGTGCAATGGGTTAAATCCTTGTGCCAGCATGACTGCTGACTGACAAGTCAGCAGCTCAGATCTGGAGAGAGTGGGTTGAGCTTCCTCTGTCAGCTCCAGCTCCCCTTGTGGGGACATGAGTGAAGCCTCCCACAAGGATGGTAAAACATCAAAACATCCGGGTGTCCCCTGGGCAATGTGCTTGCAGAAGGCCAATTTTCTCACACCAGAATTCTCTCAAGTTGCTCCTGACACAAAAAAGATGGGTGTTTTTCTTTCTTAATATTTTTGACATCCTGGCCACCCTTTGATGTAGCTTGGCCATCAGTAAAAATTTGGAGGATATGCAATGATAGGGTGGGGCAGGAGCCAAAGTTATCTCAGGAGAAAAAGCTGCCTTGTTGACTCTTCACCATCTTGGGAGCTGATGCCCACATCTATTATTTATTTTATTTACCACATTTTTATCCCATCCTTCTCAACCCCTGAAGGGGGAGTCAGGGCAGCTTACATTGAGCCCCATTTAGAGGCAATTTCAACAATTACAATAAAATCACAACATATACATAACATAATAAAACATAATAATTAGAATCAGATAACATCATCAATTAAAAACATAAACCGGCCTCGTCAGTCTACTATACCATGCCAAAAATGCCTTACTTTCCCTAATATATGTCACTAAGAGGATTCTGGCTAAAACTTGAAGGGCTATATCAGTGATTCTCAACAGCCCTGTACTGCCTTACTTTCCCTAATATATGTCACTAAGAGGATTCTGGCTAGATGTGATTCTCAACCTGCGGGTCCCCAGATGTTTTGGCCTTCGACTTCCAAAAATCCTAACAGCTGGTAAACTGACTGGGATTTCTGGGAGTTGTAGGCCAAAACACCTGGAGACCCACAGGCTGAGAACCACTGGGCTATATGGAAGCTTCTTATCTCTGAACAGTTCCTATGATGTGCAATGAAAATGCTCTCTTATCTATATGAGATAGAATTATATGGGCAACTATATGGATAAGTAGTTCTAAGCAGCCAAGGGAAAGCCGAGGCAGGGAATGTATGGTTCTACCAAGGACGATGGACTGTTACCCCACCCTTCACCACAAGGTTAAAGTGACAGGGAGTTATTGGAACTGCAGTCCAACAATGAATCACAGGGCACAGCCTTGCTACTTATTGCTCAGAAGGCATCATTGAAAGAATATGAGAGGGAGCTGACCTTAAAAAGTCTCTAAAGATAAAGTCTTGTATAGGGATGGGGGCCTCTCTGTCTGCAAAGCAATGAATCGAACATGTTCTCAAGATGGAGAGGGCAGGTGGGCGGTACAGTATTTGTTTTGCGAGAGAACAAAAATATGCTCATGGTCTTTTAGTGGGAGCAGGAGGGGGAAACCATATAAAAATGCTTTTTTATCTTCCGGAAGTTACAACCAGTACTTTATCCTTGTGGCCTGAACTTTGCCCCAGAGCAAGTTTCCCTGAGAACATTTCTTTCCACAAGCGTCTTTCAAAGGGAACGCCGCAGGAGGCTCTCATTCCCCAATGGCCCACAAGCAAAGTATGCAGCTCCTCACAGTCAAGCTTGCTCTGACTTCCTCTTCCTATGTTCGATTGTTTATTTAAGTTTGGGTCTACGCAAGGAACTTAAAGGGAAGTGAAGCTAAACAGATGGTTTTCATCCAAATACATATATCTTGGAATGTGGCTCTTTTTCTTTTCTTTTTTTAAAAAAGGCAATTATCCCACAAAATTGAGAGAAATGTTGCTGCATATTTCACAGGCTATTGTGAGACTACTATGGCATGTGTCTATGAAGGGTGTGTGATAATATTACACATTTACTGTACTTTAAGGCTAACTACTTGGCAAGATAAATTTTGCCTATCACTGAGAAATAATAAAAGAAAAATGTAAGTGTTGGAAGTTGTGGTTACTTTTGAAAAAAGTAAAATGTTCCTTTTTATTAAGAAGTAGCCATCCCCTGACACACGTTGCTGTGGCCCAGCCTGGTGATCTGGAAAATATAGCAATTAGAACGTGTTGGTTTCTAATATATGTAATTTCTTTATTCTTGTGAGTAAACAGTATTTCTTGCTGTATCTTTGTCAGTGTTGATGTGCAGATTGTCTGGTTTGCCTATTCTGGAATATGCAGCATATATTTGTCCTTCTTTAGGGGTCCCTTTCAAATCTATGATACTATATCTGTGCGCGCGTGCGTATCATATCTATCTATATCGATGGCTGGATGGCTCTTTGTCAGGAGGGCTTTGATTACGTTTTCTTGCCCTGCTGGATGGCCTTAAGTATTTTCTGTTAGTCATGGGGGTTCTGTGTGGGAAGTTTGCCCCAATTCTGTCATTGGTGGGGTTCAGAATGCTCTTTGATTGTTGGTGAACTATAAATCCCAATAACTACAACTCCCAATTGTCAAGGTCTGTTTTCCCCAAACTCCATCTGTGATGGAGTTTGGTTCAAATCCATCATTGTTTGAGTCCACAGTGCTCTCTGGATGTAGGTGAACTACAACTCCCAAACTGCCCATCAAACCCTTCTAGCAACTCCCAAATGACAAAATCCATTTTTGAGTGATGGTCACTCCTTGTGTTAGTAGGTGTATTGTGTCCAAATTTGGTGTCAATTGGTCCAGTGGTTTTTGAGTTATATTAATCCCACAAATGAACATTACATTTTTATTTATATAGATTGTGTGCTATGAATGAATTAAAAGGTAAAGGTTTTCCCCTGACATTAGATCTAGTCGTGACCGACTCTGGAGGTTAGTGCTCATCTCCATTTCTAAGCCAAAGAACTGGTGTTGTCTGTAGACACCTCCAAAGTCATATGGTGGGCATGACTGCATGGGGTGCTGTTTCCTTCCTGCTGAAGCGGTACCTATTGACCTACTCACATTTGCATGTTTTGAACTGTTAGGTTGGCAGAAGCTGGGGTAACAGCAGGAGCTCACCTCACTCCCCGAATTTGAACCACCAACCTTTTGGTCAGCAAATTCAGCAGCTCAGTGGTTTAACCTCTGGTGCCACTGGGTCTCCATGAGTACAAGTGGTTCAGGCTATGACAGAAAAGCTTCAGAGATACAAGAAACAGATGTATTTGCAAAATAGTAAAATCTAAAACAGTGTTTCCCAACCTTTTTTGGGCTGCGGCACACTTTTAACATTAAAAAAATCCGGGGGCACACCACCAACCAAAATGACACAAAATGACACTCTAACACAGTAAAGAATGGCTGGGGGATGGTGGCCTGCTGGGAGCAGCTGCTGGGAGTGCCGAAGCCGGGGGAGGGGGAGGAGCCAGGCTGTGCCATGCCCCGCCCCCTCCTGGCTTCAGTTCTCCCACAGCCGCCAGCCTTGAGGGCAGTGCCAAGCCAGCATTGTGCTGGCTCTGCCACTGCTGGCTTGGCACTGCCCCCTCAAGGCTGGCGAAGCTGTGTGAGTGCTGAAGCCGGGGGGAGAGGGCGCCATGCCCTGCCCCCTCCCCCAGCTTCAGCTCTCCCACAGAGAAGCATGAGCGGTGAACAGGCTTCAGTGGGCGGGGATCCTCCTCCGCGCGGCTTCAGCGAGCAAGGGGTGAGAGTCATGGTGGGAGTCATGGCGGATTGGATGCTGGCTGTGGAAATGGCTGAAGGAGGCGGCGCCCCAGCCCCTTCTTCTTTTTCTTCGCCGCCGCCCGACCCTTCCTCCTCCTTCCCCAAGCAGCAGGAGTTCGGCAGGAGAAGGGGGGAAGGAAGTGGGGCAGAGAGCTTTTCTCATGGCACACCTGATGATCGCTCATGGCACACTAGTGTGCCATGGCACACTGGTTGAGGAACACTGATCTAAACACTAAAACAATGGATGTCAAAATATTACCCTAAAATTACCCTAAATTTCCCACAATCTAGCCCTCTGAATCCAAATGTCTTGCTTTAAAATGTCTTAGCTGTCCTGAGTCCCCATGGAGAGTGTGGGTGGGATACAAATAAAGTTTTGATTGATCGATTGGAAGAAGTGAATAAATATTATCCATTACACACATCCTAAAATATCGATGCCCTTGGTTATATTCTTACTTTGAAACAATACTATTTTCAGGGTAATGTTCTCATTGTCCCTAAAATGCTCATGTTGCAGATGTCGTAATTAGTAACATGTTATATCCAAGCTTTATCGCTGGGTTCCTATATCCTGCACTTTTTAGTCTGCCAGGGTGTTTAGCTGAAAACATCCATTAGGGCTATCTACAGAACATTAATCTTTACCCTGGTCTCAGCTATTTCTCACTCTTGAGAGCAAGTAATCCTCTTTCTAAATGAAGCTAGCCAAAAGATGGGTTCATTTTCTTCCTAATTAAAAACAACCTTGTTGTAAGCAAATGAAAAGATAGATCTTCCTGATGAAATGTTATAGTTGTGTAACTTATCTTGGCTGAAACTCCCACCCCCCACCCCATGTTGTCCTCAGTTTCAGGTGAATAAAGAACATTTTAAGCCAATGATAAGAGATGGTGGGCTGTGGCTTGTGAGATAGAAGGAGGTTTGAAATAAATTAGACTTGACTAAGTTAAGTCCAATTGATTTTTGTAGGCATACTCCAAATATGAGTACAAGTGGTTCAGGCTATGACAGAAAAGCTTCAGAGATACAAGAAAAAGAAGTATTTGCAAAATAGTACAATCTAAACACTAAAACAATGAATGTCAAAATATCTTTCATTTATGCTTTCTCTGGGTTCAAATTATACCATCCTCATTTTAACCTTCTACTTATTGCTTAGTTTAGAAATTTTGCAGATCTTCTCCTCACCATTCATTTTCTCTTTTCCTCTGGTTGCATATTCTCTCTTCTCCCTCATACAAACATATTTGTTATCCTTGCTGCTCTTTCTGTACCACACCCAGGGCAGTTCTATACAGACATTAAAATCAAGTTACAAAGTGGATTAAACCAACTGGTTCCACAGTGGAACCAGTTGGTTTAATCCACTACATAACCACTCCAGGAACCAGTTCAAGGCTGGGACAGTGGCCGCAGTATTGGCCACTGTCCCATCAGACCTGTACATCAGAACCAAATCCAGACATGTTTTTTTTCTTCTTACCCAGTCCAATTGGGACAAAGGGATAGAAAGTGAGAGTCCTCATGGGAATGAAGTGGTTTCTTCTCTGTTGGGAATATTTGTTTACCTTCTAGCTAGCTGTGTTAGCACTATCTTGACAGGTGCTCCACATTTTTCAGTTTTGGATTTGAGCCCCGCATGGGACATACCCTGATCACTGCAGTGGATTTTCTGACCTATTCTGGATTTTCCAGTGAGTTATTTTAATGTGTAATTCCTGTCATAATGTGCACCAAAGTGCACATTGGGGGTGCACGTTTTGTGGACATTCTATTTCAAGTCTACTTCCAACTACATTATAACACTGTGTGGCAATCCTATGACATGTTTGCCACAGAGTGCATGCAGAGTCCTCTCTGTGGGCTTGTAAGGCCCAGGAGAAGGGCTTCCACCAAAGGATAGTACATGGAGCAGGCTCTAGCTCAGGGGTGGGCAATTATTTTTCCCAAGGGGCCACACGAGAGCCAACAAATATTATGGAGGGCCGCACCTAAAGGCTGAACTGCATTCTACATAATATCAATTGAATTTACTGTATTTAATAATAATAAAAAGGCACTACATTGCGTTTTTTATATATTAATAAGACTGATAAGAGTACATGTTATGGACAATGAAAAAGAGAGGTTGTCATAGGAAAAATGACATTTATTCACTAAAATTTTACCAAAAAATGGTTAACAAAATGTGAACATTTGTATCATTTGTGATTCATTATATTAATGATCATTTTCAGTCACAATCGCTTCAAAGCACATTTTGAGTTTCACTTATTACTGGAAAGAGATTCTTGGTTTTCTATAGACATATAAAAACATTACCTACCTTTTTGGTTTAATCACCTCATTTGGTGCTATTATTCAGTTATTTTTTTCTTATTCAGTGAGAGAAATCAAGTCTCTGTTGGTCTTTAACACGTGCATCAAAGCCAGGTTGAATTGCAGAGGTGGAGATGCTAAGCACCCCTGACAGATGGCCATCCAGCCTCTGTTTAAAAGCCCCCAAAGAAGTAACCTCCACCACACTCCGGGGCAGAGAGTTCCACTGCTGAACGGCTCTCACAGTCAGGAAGTTCTTCCTAATGTTCAGATGGAATCTCCTTTCTTGTAGTTCAAACCCATTGTTCCACTGTGTCCTTGTCTCCAGGGCAGCAGAAAACAAGCCTGCTCCCTCCTCCCTATGACTTCCCCTCACATATTTATCCATGGCCCTCATCATGTCTCCTCTCAGCCTTCTCTTCTTCAAGGCCAGCTCTTGAAGCCGCTCCCCATAGGGCTTGTTCTCCAGACTCTTGAGAACAATTTATACATTATAGAAATGTAATGTTCATTTGTGAGATTAATATAACTCAAAAACCACTGGACAAATTGCTGCCACAAGACACCTACTAACACCCAAGGAGTGACCATCACTCAAAATTTGATTTTGTCATTTAGGAGATGTAGTTTCTGGGAGTTATAGTTCACCTGCAATCAAAGAGCATTCTCAACTCCACCAATGATGGAACTAAACCAAACGTGGCACACAGGACTCCATGACCAATAGAAAACACTAGAAGGGTTTGATGGGCATTGCCCTTGAGTTTGGGAGTTGTAGTTCACCTACATCCAGAGAGCACTGTGGACTCAAGCAATGTTGGATCATATGCCCAAATGTGAACATTAGTGGAGTTTGGGGAAAATAGAGCTTGACAATTTGGAATTGTAGTTGCTGGGATTTATAGTTAACCCAAAATCAAAGAGCATCTTGAAATCCAGCAACAAAAGAATTGAACCAAATTTGGCACACTGAACTCTCAAGTACTGAAAGGGTTTGCTGGGCATTTACCTTGAGTTTGGGAGTTGTAGTTCACCAACATCCAGAGAGCACTGTGGACTCAAATTTGGCAAGTTTGGATCTGGACCAAAATTGGCACGAATCCTCAATCTGCCCCCCCCCCCGGGGGGGGGGGGGGGGTGGAGAGCAAGGCTTGGAAGTAAAGGAGGAAGAAGACAAGGAGGGCGAAGTAAATTGAGGAAGCCAGAGAGGGAATGGAAGCGCCCCCCTCCCGTGCGCGCTCCGGCTTCACTCTCTTCTCTAGCCTCATCTCTGCTCCTTTCCCGCTCTGGCCCCGCCCCCTCTCCCTTGCAGCACTCCTCCTTCCCTCTTGCGTTCATTCCTTCCTTCTTTCCCTTTGGCAAGGGAGGGGGATGTGGTGGAAGGGGAAGCAAGGAAACAGGGAAGGGAGGAAAGAGAGGGAGGAAGGGAAAGAAGGAAGGAAGGCCTCTCTTTCTCACCCGCGGCTTCCTTCCCAAAGAGAGGGAGGCAAACTCCCACTGGGGCGGCTACAAAGCAACGTGATGCTTTGGGTCCATATGGGCAAAAAGGGAGGGAGGGAGCAGAGGGAGGTCACAGACGGCATCAAGCAGGAGACCCTCAGGGAGGTGGGGCTTCCTGCAGAAGTTCTTCTGGAGCTGCAGCAAGGGATAGGAGGAGGCACTCTGCTCCCTCCCTCCCTTCCTTTTTGCCCATACGGACACAAAGCATCACATTGCTTTGTAGCCGCCCCAGTGGGAGTTTGCCTCCCTCTCTTTGGGAGGGAAGCCGCGGGCCGGATGGCATCACCCGGAAGGCCGCATTTGGCCCGCGGGCCATAAGATGCCCAGGTCTGCTCTAAACAATATTAACTTTTGTGGGGAGTTGTTATGGTGATAAACAACACTTATATATTTATATTTGTTTATATATATATATATATATACAAGTTATATTTGTGTGTGTGTGTGTGTGTGTATATATATATATATATATATATATATATATATAAGGCATGGTTTAGAACCCAAAAATCGCGATCGTAAAATCAAATGGGGAGGGGGGGTTTGATTAATATATTAAAGACTTACAAAAAAATTTGCAAAAAGTTCTAAAATGTAACATAAGTATTAACGAAATTCTAAATTGGTTCTAAAGTCTGAAAAGCAGGGAAACAGTTAAAAATCAAGGGGGGAACATTCCCTTCACCTCTGCAGTGCAATTAAGTGGAGCTGTACATGTATAACATAAATATAAGAGGTAGTAGCTACTTGCTCTCAGGACAATTGTGAAAGTGAAGTACGATTCTCTCCCCCCCCCCTCTTATTATTTCCCCTTTCCCTCCTTTCTTCCTTCTCTACCCTCTTCTTTCATTCCTTCCTTTGCTCTTTGGTTCCCCATCCCTTCTTTTCTCTTTCCTTCCTTCCCTCCCCCCTTCTCTACTACTTCCTTTGTCTCCTTCCTTCCTTTGTTCACGTTTTATTTCCCTAATAGCAATTAAACAGAAAGATATATGTATAATATATAGACTTTCTGCTGTGCTTTCTGCACCCGAACTTGCCTATCTCAGATTGGCCTCTTTAGTCATCAGCGCTTGTAAAAGCGTGGGATGAGTCCTTCCTGAATCTTCGTCGTGAAGTAATGCCGAGAGAGAGAGATGTATTAATGCAGTGGTTCCTCATGTTGTGGTGACCCCCATCCATATTTTCATTGCTACTTCATAATTTTGTTACTCTTATGAATTCTAATGCAAATATCTAATATGCAGGATGTATTTTCATTGTTACAAATTGACAAAAGTTAAAGCATAGGGATTAATCACAAAAACAATATGTTTGGGGGAGGATGGACAACGGATGATGGGATTTGCAGTACCTTCGATGAATTCAGCTCTGACTTCCACAGCTGAGACCCCATGAATGACGGACCTGGACCAAACTTGGCACACAGAACCCCATGACCCACAGAAAATACTGAGGGGTTTGGGAGGAATTGACAGTGATTTAGGGAGATAACTGAACCCAAACAATCCTGGATCAGGACCAAACTTGGCATGAATACTCAATATGCCCAAATGTGAACGCAGATGGAGTTTGGGGAAAATAGACCTTGACATTTGGGAGTTGTAGTTGCTGGGATTTATAGTTCACCTTCAATCAAAGAGCATTCTGAACTCCACCAATGACAGAATTGGGCCAAACTGGGATCCGGGCGAGGGCGGGGGGGAAAGAGGAGGGGTGAAGGAGGAGGCAACCAGCTGATTGCCTCCTCCTTCGCCCTCTTTCCCCCGCCGCCGGCGCCCGCCACCCCTCGCCTCTCTCTAGCCCCGATGCATGGATCGAGGCTAGAGAGAGGCAGAGAGGGGCGCGGGGCCTTTCTCCTCCTCTCTCGCCAGCCTGTCATTGGCGAGAGAGGAGGGAGGCCCCGCTCACCCCGCCCTCTCTAGCCCTCGATGCATGGATCGAGGCTGAGAGAGACGCAGAGAGGGGCGCGGGGCCTTTCTCCTCCTCTCTCGCCAGCCTGTCATTGGCGAGAGAGGAGGAGAAAGGCCCCCGCCCCCGCGCCTCTCTCTCTAGCCTCGATCCTGAGGGAGCGAGGGCCCAAGTTTGCCCAGGCTGAGAGGAAAAGGAAGAGGCCTGAGGCTGTGAGGAATGGTGGGAGTTGAAGTCCAAAACACGTACCTGGAGGGCTGAAGCTGGCCCCTGCGATGGGGCATGGCAGAGCAACGGGGAAGAGAAGGAGGGGGGAACCCTGGAGGACTACACTTTCCAGAATGCATTGCCTAGCCTACCTAGCAGCAGCGTCACTTCCAGTTCCCCATAGAAATGCGGGAAAAAGAAGAAGCTGAATGAAGGCGGGAAGGAAATGAGGGGGAGAAGACAGGGAGAAGTGAGTAGTACAATACTTAATTAATTAATACTTAAGAATTTCTTACGATCATAACGCAAATTGTTGGCCTCAAGGACCGTAAAAGGAAGTCTACTTCCTGGTTCGCGGCAGCGATACGTAAAACCTCAAAAGTCCCATTACATACGAATCTCTTACGAATCCTTTTAATTTCCGTTTCATTTTTCTCATGCCTAATATATATATATATATGTATGTATATGTATATGTATATGTATATGTATATGTATATGTATATGTATATAAATATTTATATATATATACAAGTTAGATTACACAATTAAAAACAATTCAGCCAAAAAGCTGTCATCATTAATTGGACAGCATATTTTTTATTTTTTTTTAATTAAAATGTGTATTTACAGAAATCCCAATCTTCTTTCACAGCAGAAAAAATATTTCGTAAGATAATGGATTTTGCTATAACACTGCTGCTGGTCATCTAAAAACAAAAAAAAACATTTTTTGTAACAGAAATAAAATTTGGCTGATACACACACACACACACATTTTATAGAATACCAATTGGAATTCAAATACATAGTTATACTCATGACTAATCTATAACAGAATGAACTTAAGACAAGATATGGCAGAATCTCACTACTGATCACATACAGCTCCCAATTGAAACTGCTCAGAGAAGGCAATCAATGGACTTATTGTGGACAATAATACTGCCTTCTCAAAGGCTCCTGATAGCAGATTTTTACTTGCCTACACACAGCCTCCCAATCTCATATAGTTACTTACCTCCAGTAGGACACACAACATGGATGGGAGATGAGTACAAGATTTTGTCACAAACCCAAATGCCAGCTTGGCCAATACATGTATTCAAAGGACTGAAACAAATCAACTCCAATATCATGCCAACTTGGCCAATACAATGTCATCACAGGACCTAAACAAATCAACTACAATATCAGAGGCACTTTCATTTGCTCAATCTCTAATGAGATATATGTCATCCTCCGTCAACAATGCCCTTCAGTGCTATACATTGTGCAAACAGGCCAATCTCTGTGCCAGACGATAAATGAACATAAATCAGACATTAGGAATGGGAATTTTTTAAAAAAAAACAGTTGCAGAACAGTTCAGTCTTCCTGGGCATTTCATCTCTGACTTCAGACAGCTGTCCTTGGACAAGTTTAAAAGGAAGATTGGAAAGAGAAACAGCAGAATTAGAATATATCCATTAACCCCAGTTTCTTCTCTGATTGCCTCTGCTCTCGGAGGCAAGGTAGGTGCCATCACCTGTACCCATTGACTTCTGTTAATGCAATTCAAAGCCATGTTACGTGACCTTGACGTGTGTGTTATGCTGAATTAGCTCTGTGCATTATGTATGATAACAGAGTTAAGTAATCCCTCCCCTCTGCAGATAAAGGGCCAGTGAAGAAGCTCCCGTAGTCTACAAAAGCTCATTCTACCAACTTTGTTCTCTCAGCGTTTATCTGTCAAACTGCATTAAATTTCACAGTGTAGATGCAACCTCAGGTAGTGTTCAATAAAAATCCACTTGTGTTGCAGATCTAATAAGTTATATTTTGATTATGTATAACCATTACTTTCTTATCTACTGTTTAGGACTGAGGTAATCTTCTCTACTCCCTATACTTTTTCTGACTATACTCTCTCACTATAGTCTCTACCATCCTTCATGAGCAATCACGTGGGCACAAGTTGATGGAAAGCTACAGTTCAATTCATTTAGAATATCCCTAATTGCTGAAGACCGGGTTAGAGAATATCCAAGGATTTCTGAAATTGCAGTATTTTCACTCTTATGCTAAAAATGTATGTTCCTGCACATAACTTCTACAATAGCCAAAAGAACCACATAAGCCCCACAATTATAGCAGAGTCTCAGAGAAGATGTGACAAGGATGCTGTTTATAGTTGGCTCCATGTGGTGAGCATAATGTCTGGGACAGCCCACATTTAATAACATAGCAGTGGTAACATCAGCAACCCTAACAGCTGCACCAACAACAGGGAAAATATATGACAGCGAAGAGGCTACAAACACTTGGAAAAGTAAAGGACAAATACATAGACTTATATTCTCAATAAGTGAAGGAGAGAAAGCATAAAATATGACATAAGTGTCAAAGTAAACACCTTGAATTTCATGTAAGGGTGAAATATGTGTGCTGAATGCTCAATTTGCTCAATAAATTATTACTGTTATTAGTGACATGTACGCTTCCCCTTTATTGTAGCAACACCCTTTCATCCCAGCAAGCTGGGATGAGAGGAATTTGCCCTCCCAACCATGAGGGAGAGAGAGGCTCCTTTGGAACCTTCCAGGCTGGGGCGTGGCCTCTAAGAAGGCCAAACCCCATCAAGCCATTCCGTGCTTGATTGCCTGCCCACCACTCCCGCCCATTGCATGCATTTTGGTTTGGCTGCACTAGGAGCCGGGCTTGGAATTTTACCTCTCATTGCTGCGGTTAAGCCTGGGAGGGTTTTTGCCTACCCCCATTTGCTGCGTAGGGGCTACTGGGGGTGTTGGAATTGTTAACTAGCTTAGCGGTCAATAGTTAGGGAAATTCCCTAATTGGTGTACACCCTAGGCACCCCCTTCAGGAGTGAGGGCCAGTTGGTTAAAATCCTCACTTCAAAGTTATGGTTGTTGGGTGATAGAGTTAATGGCCCTGGAATGGGAAGAGGCTATTCTCAAGTTCCGGAGAATTGACCTCTTACTCATTTCCCTTCATAGGTTTGCTCTGGTTGGTTAATCAGGCAAGCCTGGTGTTTCGCCCGGAAATTGAATAACATCTGATTACATCATATTCCTGACACCCCTTGAGTTTAGTTGAGGTGATTTAAATAGGTAACAATAATAATATAATAATAATAAACTTTATTTATAAGTCGCTTCCCTCTCCCCAAAGGGGACTCGGAGTAGCTTACATCAGGCCGTGCCCAAACCACAAATCACAAAATATCAGACATCAAAAGAACAATAAACACAATAAAAGTTGCCCAATTTGAACCCAAGAAATTGTTGTTTGTATTTTAGTGCTTGTGTCTCGTTTCTTTGGGGGATGGCCAGGCAATTGCCCTGTACAGTAGGTTAGAACAAAAGAAGGTGACTAGCTAGCTCAGTGATAATCAGAGATTTGAGTCCAGTTTTCCCTGGATTCAATGGCATATTTTCACCATCCCTTGTGCCAGCAGGATTGCTGACTGACAGGTCACTGGTTCAAATCCGGGGATTGCTCATTGAGCTCCCTTTGTCAGCCCTAGCTCCCCATGTGGAGATATGAGAGAAGCCTCCCACAAGGATGCTGCACCAGAAGCAACTTGCAGTTTCTCAAGTTGCTCCTGACACCAAAAAAGCAAGTTCAGCATCTCAGGGGCTTAACCCACTTCACCACGACACGTGGCATGCGTCCATATTCTGTTTTGAGCACGAAGTTCTCATTGGGAATTAAACTTTACGAATAGAAGTCACCATCCAACCTTGAACTTCTGGTTATAACATTGACTTCCTGATCCCTACCAGAAGAGATCTACTTATGTTAAGTCATATGTAAGTGGAATTCTCAGTCAGGTTTTGCCTGTCAGACCTTGCCATTTCCTAATGCACATGTAGCAAATAAAAAAGGCATGGAGAACAGGCAGGATTTCCTTTAATATATGTGTGTTGTTGGGATAATTTTATGCTTAAATTGTTGGTATTGTTATTTTTGCTTATGTTGTGATTCTGTATGTGCTGGTGTTGATACTTGGAAACCGCCCTGAGTCTCTTCGGGGAGATAGAGCGATATATAAATTGTTGTGAACCACCCTGAGCCTTTTTGGGAAGGGTGATATATAAATCAAAATAATTAATAAATAAATAAAGTTCTATTATAGGAAATAAGAGAAACACTGCTCATAGTACCATACCCTATTGGTACATTTAATTTGAAAATCTACCTTTACAGACTTGTAATGAACACATACATGCACCAGCAGCCTGAAGTTAGTTCATAGCAAAGTAGTGAGGTGAGACATTTCTCGTGAGACTTATGGGTCTTCAGCATACAGGAAATGTACTGGAGACTCTCCTGCCTTTCTATTCCAAAATTAAAATTTTTTAAAGTATTTTTTAAAATTTAAAAATGGTTGAAAAACTTGGTCTTTAACATGCTGCAAAACTCTAACAAGACCCCTAGACAGGTGAGAATCAAGACACCTCAGAATACATTCTGTGTGGAAAATGTATAGTTTTTCCCCTCAGAATTTTGGGGGCAGAAAATCATAAGGCTGGTCCTGGTGGCTGATGCTTCCATTGAAGAAGTGACTAAGATTTCGTATTTGTAGGATCTATAAGGTAATTAACATATTTTAGTTACTGCAACTTGGGTAGCTGCTTAAAATGTTTGGACTAAAACCCAAGATGAATTCACATCTCCATTTACATGAACAACATTAGCTTTCTCTGCTATGCTCTCTCTCTCTCTCTCTCTCTCTCTCTCTCTCTCTCTCTCTCTCTCTATATATATATATATATATATATATATATACACACACACACACATCCTTGAATATGCAGAAGACTTGATATATGGAAGCAACTTCTCTCATAACTAAGTAAAGCTAATACAAAACATACCATTCACCATTATAGTTGTTTACATTTTCTGTAAACCATGAGCGAAGGCAAGAGATTTGTGCATAAATCTCATTCTTTCTCTGTCGTTTCAGATCTTTGCCTGCCTTAGATTTTGCCATGAAATGCTCTTTCCTCTTTAGAGCTTTAGCCAGATCTCACAGTATGCTTTTGGGCTACGCATGAAACAGTGCATGAAATAATCTGTCACCTTGTCTCAGCAGGCCATTATTTGCAGTCTTCTGTGCCAGCTTTAAATAGGATCTGCCACTCTTGCAAACTGAAATATTAACACACCATCCCTTTGATAGCCTGTTTTATTCTTAATTTGGCCAGGGCATATAAAATAGCTGCAGTGCTGAGTATGTTGAGTGGGGATGGGGTGGGGGTTAGAGAAAGAGATGATATGTTGAAGATACCTGAAGAAAACTATGATGATCTGAACTTTGCGGAAATAAAATTCAAATCACAAAACAAAGCAAAGAAGAAAACCTGCGCGCAAACTAATTATACAGGTGTAGTGATCCTTGCCTAGTTAAGACCATTAAACTGCATTCTACCATGTCAAATTCTCAAAGCCCTGAAGGTTTGCAATATCAAAATGATGTGCCCCTGCTTCCTGAAAGTTGGCACTGAACACGATAAGACTACCAATTACACACCGATGTAAACACAGGGCATGTCTAGGGTTTTTGGACATTGTAGTCCTAAAACTAAGACCTGATTACTTTACATTAGCTTGAGTACCTGATGTTGCTCTTTTCATTTTTATTTTACAAAATGCATAAGGTTGTGGGTGAACAACAACTCACATCATGCCATGTTAACCCACAAAAGTCCATCAGTGCTTAAAGTTTGTCTTGTTGGACAGGTCTGCTCTCTAGATGCATCATTGGTGGGCTCTGTGTGCTCTCTGGCTGCATGATAAACTACAGCTCCCACCATGGTGTGGCAGTCCTCTGGCTTCCGTTGGTTATGGGGTTCTGTGTGCCAAGTTTGGTCCAGAGTACACAGAGAAGGTTGAGGACCAAATAATAATCTAATAACACACTTTCACACTCAATATTCAATATTTCACTTGTTTTAGAAAATAAAGTGGAGTTATACTCACGGACCATACAAATCAATAGCGTCTTACACAGTCAAAAATGGGCAATTCGTAATAACAGTTCAAGCCCACATATTCCCATCAAAGGTCCCCCGTAAGTTCATACGGTGAAAATGTCCAAATCATAAGAGTATAATGTCCAATGAAGTGATTGAAATAAAGGACAAAATTGTCAGTAAGTGGAGCCAGTCGACATATATTCCAGGAGCCGGGTTAACGGAAGTCACCAGGTCCTGCTCCGTTTCACGCGGATTGCGCTTTATCAAAACCCTATATTTCAGTCAGGCAATCGAGGCGTCCACAGTTCTAAGGATAAACACACAAATGGGTCCAAGTAATAAACAGTAGTTCAATCCCATGCAAACATACAAAGATATATACAATTGCAGTGATTAAGTACAGTTGATATAGCATTTCAATATATATAGTCACAATATACATACCATCAATCAGTCATGCGGCAAGCACGGGCCAAACTCAGGGGAGTAAGGCACAGATAGAGGTAAAAGCATGTAATTTAACACTCATCCAATTAGCCACTATTCACAACACCAGAAGGGGGGGTGGGTCGAGCAGTTAAAGGAGTAGGGAGGAGAGAGCTATAGTTTCGTTCAACCCACGTGGGGACTCTGTGGAGAGGGACACAATACACCGGATTTCGGCGCGGATGAGTGCGCGATGTTGATCTTCATGAGGAGGTGTTGAAACTTTCTCAATGCAAATGAATTTAAGGTCGTCTGGTCCATGTTTATGTGTAAAGCAATGTGAATAAAGAATTGAATCCTGGCGGCCGAATCTCACACAAGATTTATGCTCAGTAATTCTAAGACGAAAGGCACGTTTTTGGTCCAGATCCATCATCGGTGGTGGTCACAGTGTCTCTGGATGTAAGTGAACTACAGCTCCCGGAAATGAAGGTCAGTTCCCCCTAAACCCCTCCAGTATGTTCAGTTGCTCATGATGGTTCTATGTGCCAAGTTTGATCCACATCCATCATCGGTGGGGTATCTCTAGTTGTAGGTGAACTACAACTCCCCAAAATCAAGGTCAATCTCTCCCAAACACCTCCAGTATTCAAATTTGGGCATACTGGGTATGTGTGGTCCAGATCCATCATTATTTGGGTTCACAAAGCTCTCTGGATGTAAGTGAACTACAACTCCCCCAAATCAAGGTGAATCCCCCCCCCCCCAGCCTTCCAGTATTTTTTTGTTGGTCATGAGGGTTCTGTATGTCAAGTTAGGTCCAGGTCGATCATTGGTGGTGCCCATAGTGCTCTTTGATTGCAGGTGAACTATACATTCCAGTACCTACAACTCCCAAATGTTAAGGCCAATTTTCCCCCAAAAGATACCAGTATTCAAATTTGGACACTTTTGTTTGGGTTCACAGTGCTCTCTGGATGTGGGTGAACTACAACTCCTATAAATCAAGATCAATTATCCCCCAAAGACCTCCAGTATTTTTGTTGATCGGGGGGGGGGGGTCTGTGTGCCATGTCTGTGCTGTTCTATTGTTGTTGGGGATCACAGTCTCTCTAGATGTAGGTGAACTAAAACTGCCAGGAAGGAAAGTCAGTTCCCCTCAAACCACTCCAGTATGTTCAGTTGGTCATGAGAGTTCTGTGTGCCAAGTTTGGTTCTGGTCCATTGTTGGTGGGGGTTACAGTTTCTCTGTAGATGAACTAGAACTCTTAAAACTAAAGGTCAATCTCTTGCAAACCCCTCCAGTAATCAAATTTGGGCATATCAGGTATGTGTGCCAAGTTTTGTCCAGATCCATCAGCTTTTTGGTTCACAGTGCTCTCTGGATGTAGATGAACTACAATTCCTATAAATTCACCTAATGATTGCCAGTATTTTTGATTGTCATGAGGGTTCTGTGCTCCAAATTAGTTGCAGGTCCAGTGTTGGTGGGGTTCAGAGTGCTCTTTGATTGGTGGTGAACTATACACCCCAGTACCTACAACTCCAATAAATCAAGATGTAGTCCTCTCAAACTACTCCACTATTTCTCATTGGTCAGGGAGTTCTGTGTGACAAGTGTGGTCTAGGTCCATTCTTGGTGGGGGTCACATTGCTCTGGGATGCAGGGTGAACTACAACTGCCATCATGTTGAGTCAGGCCCCCCCAACCCCCTTGAATATGAGCAGTTGCTGGTCAATTTCTCTGTGTTTTCTGTGCGCCATAGGAAATTATAGGAAAGGGTTAAGGGAGAGTCAGTGGCTAGGATTATGGAGAGAGAGAAATAAACACTGGGATGTATGTGGTGGAGGAAAACATAAAACCTAGGATGAAATAGTCCCCATATGAAAGCTTTCACTTGGGCGGTGGGTAGTATTGTGTTTGTGGAGGGCATTAGCAGGGTTCTTATACCTGTTCATTGGTACTTGCAATGTCATTGGAGGGTGGGCCATTGGTGTCTCGGAAGTGGTAAAAGCTATAGCTGTTTGTGGAGGCAGGAGCTTGTCTGTATAAGTGGACATCCCAGTCACATACACACGTACATGTGTACGTATATAGATAAATTGTTATTATAATGAGCCATTTTTTCACATGACTGCAACTATTTTGAATATCCCGAACTATGAAGTTTAAGTTTGTCTTTTCATCACCATAAATAGATTCCAAAATCAAGAGAAAATTGCAAAATCTTCTGGCTATTCTTGTTTCTGGAGAAATGCATCACCATGAAGTGATTAGCATTTAAATTACTACCTGTTTATATGATGCATTTAAGAACATGACTATATCTTGCAGCATATTTTGAATAAGTAGGTAATTTGGCAGGGGTGCATTTTTAATCTACATTCTCTAGTTGTAAGTTTGTGGATACAAAATTCTTCAAACGATTCCACGTACTCTATCATGGGTGCAGCAGTCCTTTTAAAAACAAAACCAGCCAGTTTCATTTTAGCTGAGGCTGGGCAGAACAAACTTGATCCTGCATTTGTTTTATATGTGTTCATTACTAGCTCCATTCAATACTATTCCTGTGGGGATTTCAGAGAAAATAATCAATAGCATCTATGCTGCTTTGAACAGATTTTAGGAGCTATGCGGTGGTTGAAGAGCTGTTCCCCATTTATTTCTTTTAAAGAAAATCTAGGTCCTTGGAATAGTCAAAAGGGGGTTGTGTCCATTATGTAGGTTGAAAATCAGGTGCATAATCTTCTTGGGATACTATGTAGAAAAAGAGGCAGTTTTTTCTCATGTACATTTATCCAGTAAAGGACAAAATACATTGTTGGGGAAATATAAGAGATAACATTATAATGAGTATTCCTAAGGAGTAATCCAGTCCATCACTCTCTGCCAGTGTCCAGGAAAAATAAGGCTTATTTCTCTTCAAATGTGGAGAAGAGCTAGAAATACTGATAGACTACAAATTGGAGGGCCAACTGTCAGATTACAACATGAAGGACTGATAGAAATGAAGTAGAAATAAAATAAATAAATAAATAAACAAATAAGAAGGACTGATAGGTAAAGGTTTTCCCCTGACATGAAGTCCAGTCATGTTCGACTCTGGGGCTTCGTGCTCATCTCCTTTTCTAAGCCGAAGAGCTGGCATTGTCCATAGACACCTCCAAGGTCATGTGGCTGGCATGACTGCATGAAGTGCCATTATCTTCCCGCCAGAGTGATACCTATTGATCTACTCACATTTGCATGTTTTCAAACTGCTAGGTTGGCAGAAGCTGGGGCTAACAGTGGGAGCTCACGCCATTCGCCGGATTTGAACTGGTGACCTTTTGGTCAGCAAATTCAGCAGCTCAGCAGTTTAACCCACTATGCCACTGGGTACAGGGAAAGAACATGTGTGGCTAACACCAACAAGCAGGAAATGATGAAAATAAATGCTTTGCAGAGAGAAGCAAAGTAGCAACTACTGGGTGTAGAACAATAGAATCACAGAGTTAGAAGAGACCACATTGGCCATCCAGTCCAACCCACTGCCATGCAGGAAAAGCACAATCAATATAGGCACATTAAGTTTGCATCTTCATTTTGCCTGCAGACTGTACATTCCGCCTTCCTATTCCCTTGCAAGATTGGGCAGCTTGCTATCCTGACAGTAGTTCGCTAAGATAAAAACAGCATAGAAGCCAGAAACTTTTATATTATTGTAGCATCCTTCATGGAAGGGGAAGGGAAAATTTCTTATAATGAGATTATCAACATACAAAAAGAAAAAAGACAAAAAAAATAATGATCAGATGCAATAGACAACAGAAAATCAGATGCACAATTCTTAATTGTGATTTCTCCCGTTTCAGACCAGCAATTCAAAATTTGCAAATGTTCTCCTAATATGGTTGAAGGCATGCAGTCATGTCTGTGAGAATAGGATAGGAAACGTTATCTGACTCTGACATTACAGATAATGTCCATACCAGGAAAAGGACATTACATTAGGCTTCTGTAGAAGAAACCTATGATCTCTTTAACAGAGTCTTAGACACAGGATATAGATGACTGAAGGGAAAACTTTCAAATGTTCCATATGTTAGTTTAGCCCTAAATGAAATACTGCAGGTAACACAACACTTAGGGCCTCATCACACTTACCGTTTTTAGTGTGCTAGGATGCTAAAGGGACAGTCCAGAGACAAATGGGCATGTTGCACATCACACAATGTCGCTGGACTTCCTGTTGAAATCCTGCCCCCAACCAGAGTGGAAGCATTGTAGGATGCTTCCATCCTAACACTGGAAGGATCCCCACACTCAGGCATGTAGCCAGGGGGGGGGGGCTAAGGGAGCTTCACCCCCCCCTCGAAATTCTCAGGGTGGTCCGCGAAAAGGCCTTACTGGTACATTATTTAAACTGTTATGTTTATTCATATCATGATCTGATCACCATGCTCATTATATCCCACATTAATGGGGTTATTGGGATAACAATACAAAAGATTTGCTAGGGTAGACCCTCTTCCACCCAGTCTCAGCCCCCCGAACCAAACTCAGCCCCCTCCGAAACAAAATCCTGGCTGCGGCCCTGCACTTCAGCACCACTTCCTCTTTGTGATGGAGGAAGTGCTGCCACTCAGGAACAATGCGAGGGAGACAGAGGCTGGCAAAACAGAGGAAGTGTGTGTGTGGGGGGGGTGTCCTTGTGATGGGGTAATTAGGTTAGCCATAGGGCCAAACTATAGCAATCAGCAAAGTACTTTATGTCCTGATTCACCCCGCTGCCCCTCTGTTTCTTTGGCCATTAAACCCTAGCTCAAACAAAAAGGGAACTTTACAAACTCCAAACCCTTTTCACCTG
This sequence comes from Anolis apletophallus, assembly GCA_030556195.1. NCBI lineage: Eukaryota > Metazoa > Chordata > Lepidosauria > Squamata > Anolidae > Anolis > Anolis apletophallus. The sequence continues at coordinate 64,692,801 of JARBWK010000012.1, read as the reverse complement.
AAAAACCACAATATATAACATAAGAAAGGCTTGATAGGAAACAATGTGAGAATGACTGATAGGATATATATTCATGTATAAGTTATGGGTGGGTTTTGTGGGCCAACGTTATGGATTTTGCTATAAACCATGAATAAGTAGAGAGTAAAATTAATATCCACAAAAGCTCATTATAAATAAAATCTAGTTAATCTTAAAGGTGCTGCCAAATTTCTTTTTTCCCCTCCCCTCCTTTCCTCTTTTTAACGATTTAACTCTATTCTATGGCATTTGCGCAAACAGCAATAGTGGCAACTTACCATGATGTATACTGCAACTATTATACCTCTCCATAGGACTTCATCAGAAGAGCAGGAGGGAAGCAGGGAAATGCATTGGGAAGAGTAAGGAAAATATTTTATCTCATTTTTTCTTGTCAGGGTCAATCTTCGAGGATGGGCAGCCAGCCCACACCCTTTCCCCATCTTCTTTTTACTTTCCCTTACTTCCTTCTGCATTCAGGAAGCAGGAGTTGGGTAACACTTGACTCATGAGAAGGGAGTCTTCTCTCCCTTGTAGCACGCTAGCAAGATTGAGCCCCATAGGTAGCTACCTGAATTGGCCGTGCATCATGGGATGGCCTCCACAGGCTCCATTTCTCAGTGAGCAAAAACAGAGAGAACATGGGAGGAAACATCTATGTAATGAGGTCCATAATCATAGCACAACTGTGTGGATCTGCCACTCCATGGTCCCACAGCTGTACTTTTTGTTAGGAATGTTACCCTGCCCCTCTACTCCAAAGTTCCACTGCTCCATTAAGTTTTTAAAAAAATATATTTTTGTACAAGTAACATTGTAATGCCCGCAAATGTTAATTACAAAAAAAAAACCTGAATGAATGAATCACTGCACAGGGGATATGGTGGACAATCCTATTATATATAATGGAAGTGAATTCCAGAACATTAAATGCTTTGAGTCACCTTTAGAGAGGAAAGAAGGATATAAATATCAGTAAGCATAGCATCAAGCTCATTGCATGAATACATGACAGTACTTTGACATGTTCAGGGACTATTGATGGGTCTATTGTGAGCAGGTGGCGGACTGGCAATGGCATTGTGCACCAAAAGTAATGACCCTGCTTCACTGTTGATTTGCCACCACTGTGTGATAAAGTCCATAGTGAGTTTTTTTCTATCTCTAATGGAATTCCCAGAATAAAATTAGGCAAGACAGAATCCCATGGGCAGTCACTGGAAATGGACATGCGTCATGGGGTGCCCAGTGTGTGAAAACAGAAAGAAAACAGGGGAAAACATCATGTGATGAGGTTCTTTGTAACTTAGAGATGTTGAAATTAAAATTCATATTGAAGACAATGTGAAGTTGCCCATACAGCTATGTATAAATATATCATACCACATCAGAAACACAGAGACAAGTGGTCTTATGATGAATGTGAACCTTGGGCAACATGGAATAAGGCCAAAGGCCAAAACCATGAACTGTTGTGGCTCCTTACTTCCAAAAGGCTTTGCATGCAGATGTGAAAAATAATAAGTCAAGGTATACATATTCTACTAACATGAGAACAAGCCTCAGAGCTGTAGATATGTTACAAAATCATAGAATAATTGAGTTGGAAGAGACCTTGTGGAAGTCCAACCCTCTGCAAAGAAGCAGGAAAATGCATTCAAAGCACCCCCAACAGATGGTCATACAGCTTCTGCTTAAAAGCCTCCAAAGAAGGCACCTCCAGCACACTCTGGAGCAGAGAGTTCTACTGCTGAACAGCTCTCACAGTCAGGAAGTGCTTCCTAATATTCAAGTGGAATCTCCTTTCCTGATGTTTGAAGCCATTATTGTGCATCCTAGTCTCCGGGGCAGCAGAAAACAAGCTTTCTCCCTCCTCCCTATGTTTCCCATGTTTGAACTAAGAATAAAATAACATCTAAGACTGAATCTCCTCTTAAATGGAGAGTATGAGCAGTAATACTTATGTTCAAAAATATGTTAATCTAACCTTAGAACCACATTTACATTCTTCATGTGGGTTGAAGTCAATTGCCTATAGTTACTAGGTAGACTCTGAATCAACGCTGAATCATTTCCCAATGATATGTAAATTCCATGGATTCAAGAATCTGCTTTAGTTGGGATGAGAAAATCAATTTAGGACTCATAAATGTAAATCAGTTTTCCTACATGATTTGATTTGAATTTAATGGATTTTGCTTTGCTTTTATTTGGCTTTAAAACCCTTGCTAGACATGGACACAACTTAAAGGGCTTTCCCCCCTCAGTTCAGTGCAAAAATGAGCAAAGCCCAATAGAAGCTTTAGGCAAGCTGAAATTGGTTTGAAAAAGGCATCACTTTCCATGTGTGCACAGCACATCTATTTTTTCTTTGCCACTGCTGTTGTTTCTGATCAAACGTTTTGTAGGATATTTTTAAAGTAAAACCTTACAAAATCTGTTTACCAAAGGTAAAGGCATGATGAGCATATTCACAATTAGCAACTATCAATCATTGATACTAGTGCCATTAGACCTTTTTTTTAAAAGAAAAGAAAGAAACTTGTGATCTGTCTCCAACATTCCTCACACAGGATTTGACTTTGTAGTGTGTTTATATACTCAATTCCAATGCATTCAATTCAATTTCTGTCATTTTTTAAAAAAATGCACTGCTTTTTTAAAAATGCAGCTGTAGTTTCAAAGAAAGTAATATTCAGTTGCATATAAAAGTAAAATAGATCCTATTCTAAACATCTGCAATTGAAGTTGATGTCTCCAATACAAGTTCAATGTTTATTTTTCCTCCTTCATCCTCAATACAGTTAATGCAATGATGCAGGGAGTGCCACCCTGATGTTATGGGGCTGTAACACTTATCATCCCTAACTAGTTATGCTATCTAGCACTAACAGTACTTTTGAATTCCAACATCTGGAGAACCCTGTATTCCACATCCCTCCTTTAATGTCATAAAAAGTCTTCCAAGGTCATATATTTCCTTACAATTCCAAAATGAACATCCCCTCCTTGTGTCTTTCTTTCAGCCCTAATCTAGTCTCTTGTGTATGTATGCTTTAAAGTTGCTTCTTAGCTGATGTAACAGCCTTGAAAACTGACTTATTCTTACTCCAGTCATGATCCTGGGATTTAAAACACAACAGCTATGCAGTTTGAAATAAGGTCAAAGAACCAGATGACCTTAACTTTTAACTATTAATCTTCAGAGCGATGATCTCATGCTGTAAAACTGCCTGAGCCTTGTTGAATTCCTTGCAAAGCCTCCGTCTCCAACTTTGGTCTCAGGGTGGAGTTTCTTTCTGCAGAGTATTACCAGTATGGCATAAAATAACTAACTTCCTTCTCATTGTTTAGATTAACTGAGCTATAGTGAAAAAAGCTTTTGCAGAGCATGGCTTGGAAGCTGCATTACGTTCAGCATTTGGATCTCATAACAGTCCCACATCAGCCATCTGTAAATGATCAGATGGAGGCAAGGAGCCGAATAAAACCTCATCTACCAGTACAGTTCTCTTTTTGTTCTGCTTCCCAAATCCCACTTCCTGTTATAAACAGAACCACATACCAGATTTAAATGTATGGAAAATTGTGAGAGTCCCTTCACACAGATGTCTATGAAATCCAGCTGTTATTAAAAAGGACTGTAAACAAATAACTTTTCTGACATTCTCAGGCCATCTAGCATAAACCATTTCTCTGCTTCAAAGGCAATTTTTAACTTCATTTTCTTCTTGGCAGAGTGTAAAGGAGGTCTCTGTGACACAGAAACAAGATTATTCTTGAACTTGTTGTTCTTAAAGTGAATAGCAGGCATGTTTTAATGTTTGAGGATTAATTTTAAAAGAATGTCACCAGGCATACACACAAAATGTAGCCATGGCAGACATCTGAGATCTCATTCGTCCTGGACCACCCTGCTGGTGCAGATAACATTAAGATGACACCATCCCAGAGAGCTAATGCTTCATGCAACGAGGTTGAACATGTAGCTAAGTATGTAAAATCTCACACAGATTGTTGTATAATAACTTTTGCAATGACAGGCTTACATTTCATGCCATTTGGATGCATAAAAACAAGCAGCAAGAAACCTTGGACTTACTAGCAAGTATGACTATCGTATTTTTGTTATATAACAGGTAAAAGAGCTTTATCTAGGAAAGTCTGAATTAAAGCTGAAGGTCTTGCATTTCTTTAGAGATCAACTGCAACTATCATCAGCCCTAGCCAGCATAAACAATGGGTAGAAATGCTGGGAATTACCATCCAAGAGCCTATAGAATGCCAGCTGGAGATCCACAATCTGATCCAGAACAAGGACATTTCTCTCCCTTCATCTCAGGCTGTGGCAACCTTCCTTGTTTCTGCACAAATTGTAGAACTAATGGCAGATCTAGACTGCCCCTTTATTGTGGGACTTACCACAACAAATAGGGGGTTATCCAGATGACATCCTGGACAAACCCACATAAATCTGCCACAAACCAGGAAAACCCTGGTTTGTGGTGAATTAAGTTGATAGTGAGTTTATTCCACACCTTCTTGTAAGGCGCAGGATAAACCAACTACTTCTGGTGTCTGAACTGCAGAATATTGCAGTCCAGACAGTATTCCCATAGTTTTCCAGGTTAAATTAGCCCAGAAAACTGTGGAAATACCAACCCTCTCCCCAAAAGCCCCCTAAACATAGTTTAAAAAGAACCATGGGACAGCTGCCAGAGATCTAGCATGTACAACTGATGCACCAGGAGAAAGGGGGGAGGGGAGGGGAGGAATGAGATTGTTCTTACCCCCCCCCCTTCTCCTGGCGCGCCATTTGTACATGCCAGGAGAACAACATCAGCCATCCCATGGAGGCGGGGTGAGTTCTTTTCTTTTTAAATTCTGCTCAGGGGGCTTTTGGGGAGGGGGTTATGGTGTCCTGGTGTTCTACTGGGAAGTCCCAGTAGAACAACTGGACACCTACCCCAGAAAGTGTGTGCTTTCTGGGGTGTATCTAGACAGGGCCCCAGGAACATTTGCAATTTTTAAACGTGAATGCTCCTGAGATAAAACCCTGTCTGGAAAGGATCTGAGATATTCAGGCTCTTTTACAACACACTTCAGTCGTCATGGCTCTATCGTAGGGAATCATGGGATTTGCCATTCCATATTAAATTTAATCATTCTTTCCCAGTGTGGTGTAGTGGTTTAACCATGGACAATGACTCTGCAGGCAAAGGTTCTAATTCCCACTCAGTCATGAAAACTTATTAGGTAACTTTGGAAAATTCACACTCTCGCAAACTGAGAGGAAGAGAGAGGCAAACCTTATCTGAACAAATCTTGCCTAGCATTTGTTGTATGATGAGGCTCCAATACTCTTTGGCAAAGGAGGTTTTGTAAAACTGCAACTCCCATGATTTCATAACATTGACCTATGACAGTTAAAGTGGCTCAGAACTCATTTGCAGTTTTGATGCAACCAGAGTCAGACTTCTGACATGAAATTAAGAAGGGACCAAAACAGAACCTTTTGGGAAGGCCTGGGATGCATCAGGAAAGGAATAGAAAAATCAGATATTCTAATTTTAAAGCCAAAAGCTTCTAGAGCAGGGGTGGGCAATTACCGGCCCTCCAGGTGTTTTGGACTTCAACTCCCAGAAATCCTAAGAGCTGGTAAACTGGCTAAGATTTCTGGGAGTTGAAGTCCAAAAGGCCGGTAATTGTCCATCCCTGTTCTAGACAGTGATTTTCATTCCTTTCTATGCCCTATGAGGAGTGACTTAAACAGCTGGGTATACTTAGACTGCAGAAGACAAAAGTTGAGAGGAGACATGATAGCCATGTATAAATATTTGAACGAATGTCATAAGGAGGAAGGAGGGGGGCCCAGTTGCACAATGGGTTAAACCCTTGTGCCAGCAGAACTGCTGACTGAAAGTTTGGCTGTTCGAATCCGGGGAACGGGGTGAGCTCCTGTCTGTCAGCTACATCATCTCATGTGAGGACATGAAAGAAGCCTCCCACAGGTTGGTAAAACATCCAGTCATCCCCTGGGTAACTTCCTTGCAGACAGCCAATTCTCTCACACCAGAAGTGACTTGCCTTTTCTCAAGTCACTACTGACACGAAAAAATTAGAAGGGAGCAAGCTTGTTTTCTGCTGCCCTGGAGACTAGAACTTGGAGCAATAGGCTCAAATGACAGGAAAGGAGATTCCACCTGAATATTAGGAAAAACTTCCTGAACTTGAGAGTTGTTCAATAGTGGCACTCTCTGCCCCAGAGTGTGGTGTAAATTCCTTTCTTGGTATCTTTTAAAGAGAGGCTGGCCATCTGTTGGGAGTGCTTTGATGACCCTAGTTTTATTGAGTCTGAGTTGATGTTTTTATTTTATTGTATTTTATATTGTGCTTTGTTTTTATGTTTGTTTTTAGGCACTATGTGCCATCTCTAAGATGCCCCGAATCCCTTCGGGCAGATGGTGGTGAGATACAAGAATAAAGTTGTTGTTGTTGTTACTTGAAACATAATAAGATTAGTATACAGCAAACAAGATCTCTATGTTGGCTGATGTATTGGATCACATGTCAGGCACTTCCCAAGTGTCTAGGACTGTGTGATGTATTGGCAAATAATGCATGCAGATCCCAGTAGGGTGGCCTTTGCAGATGACAGGTGGTAATTTTGTCAGCACCGATTGGGTGTAAGTGCAGGCCAAGGTCTTTAGGCACTGCATCCAGTGTGCCGATCACCACTGGGATTACCTTTACAGGCTTGTGCCAGAGTCTTTACAGTTGTATCTTTAAATCCTTGTATTATGTCAACTTTTCCAGTTGTTTCTCTTCAATCCTGCTCTCACTTGGGATTGCAGCATTGACGATCCATACTTGGTTTTTTTAACACAATTGTGAGGTCAGTAGTATTGTGCTCCAAAATTCTGTCATTCTGTATTTCGAAGTCCCAGAGTAGTTTGACATGTTCATTTTCCATAACTTTTTCAGGATAGTGGTCCCACCAGTTCTTTGTCTCAGACTGATGGTATTTGTGGCACAAGTTCCAATGAATCATCTGAGCAACAGTGTTATGCCACTGCTTGTAGTCTGTCTAGGGTTGCCATATGTCCCTTATTCTAAGGGACGTCCCTTATTTTGGCCCTAAAATTTGTGTCCCTTATTTTCAGGCCCTGTCCCTTATTTTTGACTAGCAGGACAGGACTGGGCAGGGTTGACCAGAGGAAGGTGTGCGCTGCGGTTTCCACGGCAATGCCTGCCCGGGGATTCCAACTCGCAGGGCAGCCTGCGTCCCCATTGGAAGGAAGAGGCAATACAGGACTTTTTCAAAGTACAGTAGACTAATTAACCGTTACCCAAGGGGAATGTTGGATCATGTTGGATAAAGATAGTTTCTGGTTGCTTGAAAGTTACTCTTAAAATAGGCATCCCAATACTATACAATGTGCATCCCAATACTATACAATGCTGTGTATCCCATACTATACTATTAACGATTGACATAATAATCATGAAAATGTACTGTCTTATAAAATTTATTTTATTTTAATGTTTAGACAGTGCACTTTTAAAGTCAGCAAAGTCAAGTACTAAATACAGATGGAGAAAATTAGGTAGTTCTGATAATGTTTTTTCTGCATGACAAAGCATGCAGAAACATACCATGTACTGTTAAGAGGGTGTAAATCAGTTTCTTTTGTCAGTTTCAATCATTATCTTATTCTGATAATAAAACTATTTCTACCTAATGTTTGAGTTTCAAGTTTTTAATGAAGTGTCCCTTATTTTTGTGAAAAATCCCGTAAATGTCCCTTATTTCTTATATCAAAAAATGGCAACCCTAAGTCTGTCTGTGTGATCTTCTTGCAGAAGCTGAGGATGCAATCTATTGTTTCATCTGCTTCCTTGCAGAGTCTACTCTTGGGATCTTTAGTCAACTTTCAATGTTGGCTTTGATGGCATTTGTTTTAATGATGTGTTCTTGGGCTGCCAGAATCAGGCCCTCCATCTCTTTTTTCAAAGTTCCTTTTGTGAGCCACATCCATGTTTTTCTTTGTCCATTTTGCTCTCAGTTTTTCCCAGGAACTGTCCATGGAGAGCCTTCTTTTGCCAGTTTTCTCTTCTGCTCTGGATTGTATTTTTACGGTATTCGCTCTTTGCCTTTTGCACTTGAAGAAGTTTTCTACTGTTGACTTCCATCAATGTTGGTTCTTTACTGCCTTTCACATAATCTGCCAGTGCATGTGTCTCTTCTTCTACCATTTGTTGTTGTTATTATTATTATTATTATTATTATATTTGATTGTGCTGTTCCTGCATGGCAGGGTGTTGGACTAGATGGCCCATGTGGCCTCTTCCAACTCTATGATTCTATGGATCTCATCCCACATTCTGGGACCACATAATGGTGCTGTTAACTGATTTCTTAAGCAGTCAAACCTTTTGGTTTCCATATTAGCATGTAATGAAACAGGCCAGAGTTTCATTCAGAGCTTTAAAGGAAGTATTCAAGGTACTCAAACTATTTTGGGGATAGGTCTCAGCACTGGAAACCCTCCTGACTAAAACTCAGAGCGAATTCACTCCACTTTTTACTAAGAAGCCACCATCCAACTCTTACAGACAAACTCTTATTGCTGCTAGAACATTCATATGGACTTCTGAACATATATTTCTTATTCTTCAGCTGTTTGGAAAATGAAATCTTGTCACTAAAATATTTACTAATTGTGCAAGTATATAAAGCCTCTTGTAATTGCCTTCTAATTGCTTTTTCTTGCTCCTACCACTGACATTTGCTAATTGTAATGATGCATTCATTGCTCCGTTATATGGCACAGGTAATGTATCACACGACTTGTTAACTGCATTTTAAGACATGTTCACCTAACTGCACAATAACTCACTTCAAGGTGGCTTAATGTACACCTTTGGGCAAAAGAACACTGTCTCTGAACTTTTGAAAGGTATGCAAAATGATTTCAATTAGTTTGTATTGCTACCAGATCAAATGTGGGGAAATCCATCTTTCTGATGAGATTACGGCAGCAACTAGACAACAAACAAAAGTGAAACGGAATATGAAGGAACCATAAGAATTATTACAACAATAAGATAGGGTCTTTGAAAAAAAATCAAACAAAAAGATGAAACCTATTTTAAATTTAAGTTTTTAATATCCCTCTTTTTTAAAACACAGATGTGAAGAAGTAAAGAAAATACTCTAATGAACATCTTTATGATCAAAATCCAGCATAAATGTTTTATGTCTGTGTAAACATGTGTGCAATGCCTTTGAAAGGAGATCACTATTATTATTCCACTTCTTTTCAAATCTTTGAATTCCATATAAACGAGAAGCTTAAAACAATAAAGGTGAACTTGTTAGTGTGATCATAGCAGATTCCAGTAGTTTTAAGGGGATTTTGGAATCTTAGGGTCCACTCCAATATAATTTCTCAGAACTGTACAGTATGCTGCAGGTTACAGAGACCATGACTTAGACTCATGAACACCCCTTTGCCATCATGAAAAAAGAATCCAATGTTTAATCCCATGGTTGTAGTATTTTTAATTGTGCAGTTTATGGACCCTGTAAGAAAGTTGGGATTTTCCAGGAAGTATCTTCTCTCGGGTCAAATATTATGTCTGAAAGTGCTTCCATACTTCTGCAGAGTTAAACAAAAAGAAAAGGGTAACAAAAGACACCATGTTAGGATAGAGTCCATTCACAAATTGAAAAGGAAGTAGAGAGCTTGCTTTGAAAAAAAAGCATTTTGTATTCTTTCTATGTGCATTATGTAGTGGTTTGAGTTGGACTACAAGTCTTGGGACCAGTATTTGAATCCGCACTTGGCCATGGAGCCATAGTGGGCGACCACGGGCAAGTCACACTCTCAGCCACCTTTTCTGAACATATATTGCCAAGCAAACTCTGTGATAATTCTATTTTAGAATCACCATAGGTCAGAAATCACTTGAAGACATACGACATGTTTCAGACTCACTTATAAAAAGCTTCCCAAATCTACACAACTGTGATTCAAGTGGTGTGTTGAAAGTACTGGTGACTAGTTATGTCTCATCCAAGTACTACAACAGTGGAATTCTGTTTATGCAATTGTGAATTGAATGTTGATTTACTTCATAACAAAAAAAACCACACCTGTATGCAAAGGTGAATTTATGGAAGCATAAAAGATTAACAAGTACATGTGTGCCATGGGATCTGGGATTCGAATTCGGCCCACTTTTATGTCTGTGGAAGCAGGAAAAGGAAGAATAATTATAGATAGATGAGCTGTAGCTCAGTGAAAATCTTTTTTAATATAGAAGTTACATATTACAGTTCAATCTGTAATATCTACCGGTACAGCTAGGAAGGACTCCTGCCTACAACTGACCTGCCATCTCATCACAAAGGGCTTAATTTGTTGACATATGCCAGTTTAGCCCAGGGCATCCACGGAGCCTACTAACTCTTGTCAAATGATGCCAGCAGGGCTCTGTGGGTGAAGTAGGGAGGAGCCGGCTTATGTCGTGGTGGTGGCAACATAGGAGGCTTCCTGTGTTGCCATTAGAAGCAATGGGGGGGGGGGAGGGGGAAGCTTCGCAGTCCATGCTTCTCCCCATGGGATAAACTTATGGAGCAGCCGGGCAATGTGGGGCATGGGGCAACAGGTTCCTCAAACCCTCAATGACATGGAGTCTGGTGGCTTAGACAAGGTGATACCAGCATTAAATGCAACAGTGGCCTGGCTCACTAGAAAGTAGGTATTTGTATTCACATGAATTTGGAGATGGATGGAATCAGATTAAAACTGGTTGCTGTCTGAGGAATAGTTACTCTTGGGGAATGGTATAGAATAAATTGTCTGATTGTCTGTTAACCTATTTGGCAAATCTACCATTTATTTCTTGCCGTAAGTGAACTGAGTCATTTATCATGTGCAGGCCACAGAAATGTCTTTGCCTGCGAAAGCACAGGGAGCCAAACCATATGTGCACATGGGACAACATAACTATGGATTTCTGTATATCTTGGTGGGGGATGCAGGGAATTGCCACCCAAAAATGTAACTTTTTGAGGTCTGGAATAGCATTACCAGACTGGGTTGCTAGAAATTAAAGTTGAGCAAGGGATTTGTTTGTTATTTTATCCTTTCATAGATGCACGTCAGCAAAACTCGTTTTCAAACAAAGTTTCCATTTTCAACTCTCCCTCTATCTCTCTCTTTTTAATATTATAAACTTTATTTTCAGTTCACTCCGAAAGCCAATTACTGGCTCCAACTCCTGCTTGACAATCATGAATCCAGCCAAGCTAAAGGAGAAGTGTGAGGAGGAAACCTGCAGGTGTTTTGAAGTGAAGCATGTTCAGCGATTCTTGAGTTGCCTGTTGGCTGGAGAGAGATTAGAGTATGGGGGCTCTGTCTGTAAAACAGCACAGTGGGCTCAGTGAATTTTGCCAATTTAACAGTAAATTTCAAGTGTGAATGCAAGGAGAACGGCAATGGTAACAAAAGCCACTTTCCCTCCTTAATGACACAAGACATGAACTTTTCGACAGTGAAGTGTAATCCTGCCCAAATCTCAGACCTCCACTCCTGCACTATAGGAGACTGCACTTGTCAGAAGTAGTTAGCTGTCAAAGGAAAGACTGGGGAAAGAGGGGAGGGAGGAATGAAACTGAATAAAAGCAAGCTATCTGAGAAGTGCCCTGGCTTCCACCTCTGTTGCCAAGGTGGTTGTTTTCGAAGCTGAGGCTGTTTCCCTGCTCCAGGAAAATAGCTGAGTTGTCAACATACATCCACAACATCATCATCTCTGAAAAGTTCAATGTCCTTGATTAAAAGAAGCTGAAGACGAAAGAGCTTATCATCAAAAACAAAACCACTGTTTTTGTCTCTGCTGTAAATGTACTCTACCTAAACTGTATCAGCATAAATATAATAAGGTATCTCTGGCTAAGCAACAGCAAAAGAGTCCAGCTCACAACTGTCAGAGAAAGGCTTCCTTATCTTAAAAAAATAAGAAGATAAGACAATGGATGCTATTAATGGGTTTACTACTTTCAAAATCAGGTAGCTGGACAAAAAATAAATCTTAGAGAGGTTGTGAATTGTTTTAAAGATTATTTGAAATGCATCCCTTACAAGAGAGCTATATGAACCATATCCCTTTTAATCAATTTTGCAAGATTTTAGCTACAAGTCTATCTCTTGAGAAAGTTTAAACTTCTTCAAGACCTAAAGAAGACTCTGAATGTTTAACCAAAATTCCTTTTAAATACAAGCCTTGATTTTAAGTAGAGCTTTCTGTAGGGTGTCTCGGTGACTTAACTGCACATTACCTATGAATACATGTTATCAAACCAAATTATCACCATCATACTCAGGTTTCTCCTCTTCAACAAAATCATTGTAGGATGTGTACACTCTGTTTCATTGCAGAATTCCCAAAGAGTAACCATCAGACAGTTTTGTGTGATCACTGAGAAGACACAGTCTTTATTGCTATGGTTTTAGGTATTCCCTAAAAAAATATTTTTCACCACACACTGGAATTGTCTCAAGCTTGTTGAGGTCTCCTTCTTAGGCATGGTTATTTTTTCTGTTCATAACAATCCATGTTCTTGGGCTGTATCGGAGCCTTAGGGCCTCATCAGACACAGAGAGAAGAGTGTCTTCTCCCCACTTCTCTCCACTGCTGGAACATGACTGCTCCGGACCCTTGGCTTGCCTCCTCCCTCTGTTTTGTCCCAGTATCCATGACGACGCCTGAAGCTCAACCCTTTGGACTGCCTATCCGTGACGACCCAGGACTGCATACAGATGCTGTGTTTGATTTTGCCACTCTTGTGTTTTTTCCTGTTAATTGCTGCTCACAAAGACTGTTTGTTTTATGCCGAAGTAGGCTATTTTAGTTGAGCTAAGTTAGTCTTAAGTGCTCTTCAATGCACAGTGATTTGTAGACAATAAACTCTTTTTCACACGTACTTGTGACTGGCTGTTTAAGCGCTGTCTGATTCTGACATTTGCTGCTTGACTACTATCATATTGGAGGGCACAGCTCCACAGTCTAAAAGAGTGGTTTATATATACAGTGTGTATATATATATATATATATATATATATATATATATATATATACTCTGTGTGTGTGTGTGTGTGTGTGTGTGTGTGTGTGTGTGTATATATATATATATATATATATATATATTCCAGTGCCCAGTGTTAGTAAGCAGCCATTGTTTCTTTCTTTCTAGTATTTCCTTTCCAGTGTCTTCTGCTCCCATCATTCCCAAAAAGATATAAAATATTTTTAAAACTATTCCCTTTTTAAAAGCATTTGAAACAATGCTGTTTTAACTATCCAACCAACGCTCAGCAAACATGGAACCACAATTGATTGCCCATGGAAAATAATGTAAAGCATAAATGACCTCTAGTTCACATAGTGTCGATCAGTGGCACACTGCCCCTACCAGTAGATATGTCCTGGTAGAAGAAACCATATTGGAATTACCTTATGTGTTTAGGGCTCTTCATGCTTTATAGTTATTCTACCATAACTCTCATTATAATATGCCATGGAATCCTGTTGTTTGAAGTGTATGGAGTGGCATTTAGAATTCTCAACCACAGAGAAATCTACTGCCTCAACAAACTGCAAATCCCAGAATACCACAGAGTGCAGCAGTGGCAACTAGAGTGAATAATACCACTATAATTTAATAATATAAATGGGCCCCAGGACTTTCAATTTGCAAACTGTTCCATTCTACTAGAGATCACACACGCATGTTTCTTCTTTCACAAAACTATATCCATCTGAGGAATTGTGGGAATAAAAAGCTGGTCCATATGTCTCTCATTTCTCTCTAATCACACATATGGAGAGGAACATCTTCAAAAATGTTAATGTTTTGCCCACCAACTGTTAAGGGAGAAGAGGGAAAACCTGGGTACTTCCAGAACTTTTCTGCCAAGCAATTGATATTTTCACACTTTTTTTTCAAAGGGCTTATCCAAGTTTAGCAGCTCTAAGCAATGTCCTTTGGAGCAAAACAATGATATAGAGAAATAAATTATGTATAAGTTACTTAAATCCTTACTCCATCAGGCAAGTTGTTTATCTTTTCTGATTCTTGCATTTTCCTCTTTTAAAAGCGGTCAAAATCCAGTCCTGGCAACATCTATGTGAAGGTTTCACAAATGTTCTTTTTCAAAGGAATACGATCCAATAAACTGTTCTTGCAGGGAAATAAACATTAAAGAGGAACAGTGAAAACACCAGCAGCAAATTGGCCAAAGATAGTGATGAGAAAGTGGGTAGCAGCAGTTTTTTCTCCTCCAAGTGGTATGATGAACAAGTTAACAGACCACTTCACAGTTCTGTTTATCCCTTAAGCCAAATATGAACTTTTATCCAAATACTTAAAACATGTCTATATTTTTCTTTGTGAAAATTTAGAGGAAACTGGCCACTGAGCAACATTACATAGTTTTATTTAACAAACATTGTTGGCTTGTATCGAGTTGGTAGTCCTGGTTAGAGTATTCCTTGAATTGATGGAATTTGCATAGCTGTTGACTTACCATTCAGCAATTCATTCAAATAGGTCTATTTGGATCTAGTCCTTGATTTTATGGTAGGCTCAGCTGACATTTGTCTAGCACAATTATACCCCAAATGTTGCTGCTCTTTTTAAAGGATATGTCTGATAACCAACTCAAGGCGGGCATACTTCAGATAACAAAGCCTCTGACAAAGAAGCTTCTTGGTACTGTTCCATTATCTGGGCAGACACCAAAATGGGGTTTAGACAGAAAAGGACCATTTCCCCCTGTTTTCCTGTTATTCCCCTACACATACCACTGTTGTGGAAATAACCTTTGTTAATGACATGGAAAAGGGGGGGGGGGGGATAATGACATGGAAAGGGGGAGATAACCAATGAAAATGGGGGAATTGTTCTCCTCCTTTAACTCCCCCCCCCCAAATAAAATGGGCTATCCTTCCCTAGGCCCCTTTTTGAGTCCACCAGGATAATTTGATAGTACCAGCTTCTTTTTACATTTTTTATGCCTGCTCAGTTTTCCTTTTCCTTGCCCTCTCTTTAGCTAAACCCTTTTTAAAGCACCATTGGAATTGGGAGGAAGAGCTGGAGAATTGCAAACTTTCAGTGTTGTTGAAGAAGTGATTCAATAATACTTGTGCTGCTTTCTTTGTAGGTAGAAAAGTGAAATTGAAGGATGGTGAATGTGAAAAAGTCCTCCTTGCATATATTCTGAAAGAAGTTTTGTGGCCCTTCCACATAGGCATATAACCCAGAATATCAAGGCAGAAAATCCCACAATATCCGCTTTTAATATCCCTTCCAGACAAGCCATTATCCCAGGAGCATCCGCATTTTTTTTAAAGCGGGTGTTACCGGGGCCCCATCTACACACACTCCGGAAGCTTGCACTTTCTGGGATGGGTGTCCAGATGTTCTTCCAGGACTTCCTGGGAGAACACCCAGACACTCTCCTGTCTCCCCAAAGGCCCTAAAAGCCCTTTAAAAAGAAAAGTACTTACCCGGCTTCCATTGGAGAGCTGTGGCAGCTTTCCTGGCACATAGAAATGATGCACAAGGAGAAAAAGAGGCAGGAGAGATTCCTCCTCCCCTCTTTCTCCTGGTATGTCATTTCTATGTGTCAGGAGATCTGCGGCAGCTCTCCAATAGAGGCCAGGTAAGTACTTTTCTTTTTATAAAGGCTTTTGGGGTCTTTTTGAGAGGGGGTTGGTATACTCACAGTTTTTCCAGCTAATTTAGCCCAGAAAACCGTGGGAATACTGTCCGGACTGCAGTCCAGACACCGAAAGTAGTGGGTTTATCCCGCGCCTTCCAAGAAGGTGCAGAATAAACCCACTATCAAATTAATTCACCACAAACCAAGATTTTCCTTGTTTCTGGTGGATTAATTCGGGTTTGTCCAGGACATCATCTGGACAGCCCCCTTTTTATTGTGGGAGTTTTCGCAATAAAAGGCTGACTGGATGCTCCCTGGGTTATCTGAGTCCACACTGCTATATATCCCAGTTCAAAGCAGATAATGTGGGATTTTATTCAAGAAGGGGTCTTGAAGTAGTCTACAGAACGTTTCAAATGTTTTTTGTCTACTCATGGAAGACTTACCTAACCTGATTTTTTCATTTCCCATGTGCATATTTTTGGTTCTGAAACGTCTGCTGAAATATGTTCAAACTGCTCATGTTTGTTGTATGGTAGGAACCTGTCCCTGTTCTTTCCATGTTACTTCTGCCTCTGTAGAATTAATACTCAAGAACACATTTACTATGTTAACTGAGGTGTACCAGTAGATGATGGAGAACATTGTGATCTTACTGTGCTTTCAAAACATCCATATGAACATTGCTTTTCACCAGTGTTGCATAGTCACATAAACATTTCAGAAAGCACTCCCAGAGTGTAACCAACCATGTGTGAGATAAATCCAACTCCATTACAAGCAGTAGGACAATTTCAAAATAAAATAGAGATTAAAAATTGACAATGTATACACCAGCTTAGTTTCAGCAGAGTAGTCATAGCATAGATCTGCCAATGCATTCATTTGAATCTGCAATTAATGTTATAAGGGTCAGAGGCTGGGTGGGCCACAGGGGCAGATTTCTAGGAAATAACAGACATTCCTTTCTGAAGGGCAGACCCCTGTAGTATTGTAGCCTTGCACAACTGCAGCATTGTTGTTTAATGCCTGATCTTGAGTAAGAAATGAAGGTCTGAGAGCAAAATGAATACAAGAGTTTGTCACATGACAGTGTTCTATAGGAATCTCATTTAACAATTCCATACATAGCCATTTAAAATGCCTGATATCCTTTAATGAACTCAAACGATGTCTAGCACACAGTTGTGAAAAGAGTATGAAAGAACGTATGTGCATTTTCCTTTGTGTGTATGTCCTTTGTGTGACATATCCTTTCAACAACAAAAAAATCAATACTGTCACATAGAAGACTTTTGTCTGATTTTTTATATTAAAAAATCAACAACCAAATGGCCTTGAAATACCATTGCTTTTTAATAACATTATACACTATTCTGAATTAATCTGCTTCATGTAGTAACAAATACACAATTCTTAATGATTGTTTGGCTAGGCAATGCCTAAGGGCGTAAAGAACTGAAGCAAATTTTCAAGGGAAATATCCATCTCAGTGAATGACAAGTTGTCAGATTGAGTATTTTCTGCGACAAGCTGTCTGACAAAGGCTAGAAAGAGGAGCTCTCATCCCTAGAATTGTAAATTAGTTGCTTTATCACATTTGCTCACGGACATGGTGGACATTTAAAATCTCACTAATCGGTTTCATCCCAGACAACATTATTATTGTTGTTGTTACTGTTGTTGTGACTGGGATTTTTATTGGTCAGAATCTTGCTTTACTGTTATGATCCCATAAACTGATATCACACTTGTACTTCTTACATATTTACAGTCTATAGCAGGGTTTCTCAAACTTTTAAAGTCACAGAACCCTTTCTGAAAGAAAAGTTTCTTGTGGAGCCCCAATAAACTTTTGTGCACAGGGGACGCATGGCATTTTAAATTTTGACAGATGAGTGTGCCAGTGGCAGATGTGTGGCGAATGTGCGAACTAATTGAAAAAAAAATGAAAAAAATCTTATTCACACTGAACATATTCTGTTTGTAGTCCAAAAGAAAGAAATAATAGTACAATAGGCTGTTGTAGGTTTTTCGGGCTATATGGCCATGTTCAAAAGCATTCTCTCCTGACGTTTCGCCTGCATCTATGGTAAGTATCCTCAGAGGATGTGACGTTTCGCCTGCATCTATGGCAAGCAACCTCTGAGGATGCTTGCCATAGATGCAGGTGAAACATCAGGAGAGAATCCTTCTAGATTAGAACATGGCCATATAGCCCAAAAAGCCTACAACAACCCAGAGATTCCAGCCATGAAAGCATTCGACAATACAATATTACATTATTTAAAGCAGCTCTCGGTGGCACAATGGGTTAAACCAACAAGACTGAAAACCAACAGGTCAGAGGTTCGAATCTGGAGAGAGCACGGATGAGCTCCCTCTGTCAGTTCGAGCTCCCCATGTGAGGACATGAGAGAAGCCTTCCACAAGTAAAACATCAAAACATCCAGGCATCCCCCGAGCAACGTCCTTACAGACGGCGAATTCTCTCACACCAGAACTGACTTGCAGTTTCTCTAGTTATTCCTGATATGAAAAATATCTATATCTATATCTATATATAAAATGAAGAACAATTTTAACCAACATAAACTTAACAATATGTTGTTGAAGGCTTTCATGGCTGGAATCATTGGGTTGCTGTGAGTTTCCTGGGCTGTATAGCCATGTTTCAGAAGCATTTTTTCCTGATGTTTCATCCCCATCTATGGCAGGCATCCTCAGAGGTTGTGAGGTCTGTTTGAAAATAGTCAAGTGAGGTTTTATATATCTGTGGAGCATCCAGGGAGGGAGAACGAAGTCTTGTCTGTTTGAGGCAAATGTGAATGTTGCAGTTGACCGCCTCGATTAGCATTGAATGGCCTTGCAGCTTCAAAGTCTGGCTCCATGTATTTTTTTAAAAACTCTAAAATCAAGAGAGGAAATAAGGAGCAACACTCAAAAATAAGGGAATTCCAGACAAGAATCAATCAGGGCAGGCTAACACCTTCCAACAAAGGATTCCCCCAGGCAGCAACCAGCCAGGCTTTGAAGGTGCAAGGCCATTAAATGCTAATCAAGGTGGCCAATTGCAACATTCACACTTGCTTCAAACAGAAAAGACTTTATTCTCCCTCCCTGGATGTTCCACAGATATGTAAACCACACTTGCCTAGTTTCCATGTTTGGTTGCTAGAAAAGATTGTGATTGCAAAAAGAAAACATTGTTTGAGCTATAGATAATAATCCTTATGTAGGGTTCTCTCAGACTTGAAAATTATTGTGAAGATTTCTCAGGGGTAAAAAGGTTGACTGTTAGCAGATGACTGTTACAGATGAAAATATCAGTACATATATGCTCAGAGATAAGGTAACATATAATCCACAGGTTGGATATAACTTGATCACATGCTTATTCGTCTGAAGACATTTTAGGACAGCCTAAGGACATATTTCTCCAATGGCTCCTTATAAAGAGTCAAAACTACAAAAAGGGGGGGAGCTTACAAAGACAAAGGAGCAACAAGGAGAACCACAGTAAATGATCAGGTTCGCACTAGTAATGAGGACAATAATGCAATAGCTGTGGTATCAAAAATAGCATATATAATAGGAATGGCTAAGCAGCAAA
Source organism: Anolis apletophallus (assembly GCA_030556195.1). Lineage (NCBI taxonomy): Eukaryota > Metazoa > Chordata > Lepidosauria > Squamata > Anolidae > Anolis > Anolis apletophallus. The sequence continues at coordinate 64,673,436 of JARBWK010000012.1, read as the reverse complement.
GTGATACAATATAGGTCTACACATTTAAACATATGCAATGCACTGTAGCAAAAACATCAGTATCAATTACTACATGGAAATATATGTGACATATGTAAACATACTATGAATTCAAGCATGTACAACATATCATGGCAGCATCATAAGTATCAATATCTACATGCAAGTATATGTAACATATATAACAGTACTATAGATTCAGGCATGTGCAATACAACATAGTAAAGTTGTCAATAACAATGGATACATGCATGTATATGCCACATATAACTGAGAAGTGAAGCAGATAAGATGCATTAACAAAGATAGTACAATATAGAAGGACAATGCAAAAGGAAATCTGTTGGATAAATTGGACAATTCAAACCTGGCCCATATACAGCCGCGTAGGCTCTTCAAAAGGCAATCAAACTCGAGTGGGGGAAGAATGGAAAGGCTTTGAAGGAGTCACTTGAGGAATGGGTGCCAGGGAAAGTCAAAGGACGCAAAAATCCACTCCGCGTTCTCGAGGGTGGAAGTGGCGAGCGGGGGAATTCAAGCCGCAGCGAGCGGGACGAGATTACTTCCGCGTTAGCCTGGCGAGCCTGCCAGAAAGGACCGGAGAAGCCGCAAAGTGTCGTAAGAGTGTCGCAGCGACCTAAGTCAAGCGAAAATAAGGCTCAAAATGAGCAATGGGTCACTCAGGGACTGCGTGGGATCAGGCCCCGATGCCAAACGGAGGGCTTGAGCGCCAAAGGGTTTGTCTTTATCCGTTTTCATGTCTTAAAGACACTTCATCTGGGCACGTCGCTGAACACAAGCATCTAAATGAGATAATTAATAAATAACATATAATAGTGCCGGCTTAAGGGGTTAAGAGGGTTCAAAATGTAAGCAATACAATGTATTAAGGTGTACATACCATGGCGAAGTAACGAATGGCTTCACTGATAAGGTTGCAAAGGCTGAATGCAGCAAGAGGTAAAGGTGCTAGTCCTCCATATAAGCAACAAGAACAGGTGGATGTAATCATGCTAATAATTGCTGAATTGAAAGGGAGTCGTTCAAGCCACAGGGAGTTTCAGATGTTAACAATATAATCCATTTTCTTTCAGCCCTAAGTAGTAGGTTGGTTAAGTTGCAGTGTGAAGTGGATTTAACCCTTTGCAGGCCATAGATGCTAAAACTGTCTGGGGAATGATGGTGTTGAAGGAAATGTTTATAAAGAGTGGATTCTTGGGATTGGTTTCTAATTTTTGATTTGTGTTCGTACATTCTGACTCTCAGGGGTCTTGAGGTCTGCCCCACATAATGTAGGCCACACCCACACTCCAGGCAATACACTAGGCCAGCATGGGCACAGGTTATTTCATCATAGGGATTGAGAACTCTGCCAGAGTTGTGGTTGCTGATACTTGTTGATCGATTTATTTAAAGAGTACAATCCTTCCTCTACATTTGCGTTTTAGACTTTTACAGATTTGATTATTCACACATCTGATTAAAATTGGATATGTGAATAGTTCTAATGTCATTTTCTCCTGGTCATGCTGGAAGACCTAGAGATTTCTAGAGGGAACAGATAACTAGGGATGTCTACATCCTCAATTACAGTTTTTCAGAAGTTGACCATAGAGTAATGCTAAAAAAATCTAGAAGTTCTAAAGGGGGTGTTTGCTCAGTTTTTAAAAAATGGCAATACCTTTATTCTCAGTTATCCTTCTTTCATGGGGTACTATGCCCCAGACTCCAGAGAATGTGGAGGGCTAATTGTACAGTCAACCTAAAAACAAGAAAAAGAAGATTAGTGGGGCCTTGTATACATGCACTAAAACCCATCAGAAATCGAGATTGGGGGGGGGGTAATAACGTTTCACAAAAGTGTGGGCTGAATTGAGTTGAAAAGCCCATGTTTAAAAGGTGCACTTAAAACCCAAGTCCAGCCCAAAAAACTGTTCATATTTGCATAACAGTATATCTCTGCAGTCATAGAAAACACATGACTTTCTTCATATAGCCTGGTGTGGACTGCAATTAGAACTCTGCAATCATTCTTGTGTTCGGGTATTTATGGTATTAAACAGAGCTTGAATTTATAGATGGGTGAGGAGAAAGATAAGTAATTTGCTTGTATGTACTTTAAGATATCCGCATCAGTGCATATACACCGATTCAAGAGAGAATTTTAAAAACTTCCACCTCTGTCCATCATGCAGGCTTGTAAAATCAATACGGCAGGGGACCATTTCCCGAGACTGACAGGTCTGTGCCTGGACTTACTGTCAGGTGCCACAATTTTCAAACCCACTTATTTAATACAAATTTTGATGCTGTCTGGAAGCTCCCCACAAGATTGCTGTGGGAGAGAGGTTTCCCTCCAACCCCCTGAACAAAAGAGACGACACACAGAATATTGGGTTCAAATTGGGCAACTTTTATTTAAAGTTACCTATTTAAATTTCCTTAACTTTAACTCAGAGGGTGTCAGGAATCAAGGTGTATCCAAGCCGAGGTATCACACCCCCCCCTCGGCTAACCATATCAATTTTGGGGCGAAACACCTGGATTCCCTGATTATCCAACCAGGGCAACCCTTTTAGGGAAATGAATGAGAGGTCTGTTCTCAAGATATTGAGATCAGCCTCTTCCCATTCCAGGGCCATTTCACTTTATTCACCCATCAACTTGAACTTTGAGGTGAGTGTTTAACTTAATGGCCCTCACCCCTGAAGGAGGTGCCTTAGGTGTACACCGACTATGGAATTTCCCTAGCTATTTGCCGCTAAGGCCTATTAAGTACAGTCCACCACCCTTTCTAGCCCCTAAACAGTAAAGGGATAGGCAAAAAACACACCAAAAAACCCTTCCCCAAAAATAGGGTGAAAGGGGAAAAACACAAAAAAATTCCTTACCTGATTCCAGAGGGCAACCAAAAATTCTTCACTGTTAATGGGCGGGAGTGGTGGGTCAACGTCCGAGCTCGGAATGAGCTCAAGGAGGCTGGCCTCCCCAGGGGAAGGCCACGCCCCCTGCCTCCATGAGTTCCAAAGGAACCCACCTCTTTTCCCTGGTGGAGGGGGAAATTTCCTCTCCTTCCTAGCCTTGCTAGGCAGGAAAGGCTGTTGTTTTGCTTCCCTTTTCAGAGGACGCGAGCACGTGTGCTTTCTCTTCATATGGCTGATGAGAGTAGAGTAATTTGTTTACCTGATATTTTCAGGTACCAATTAAGATATCTTCTAGGTCTTCCGCACATTTGAGTTAAGAGGAAACATGCATTATATTGAATGCAGTAAGAAAGGAAGGCACATCAAATTGTCAGTCTATGGCCCATTCAAAGGATTAAATCAGGGAGAGTGGAGGATGATCAGAGAGATGCAAGGCTTCAGACCTCCGTTTGTTTTGACCATCTACTTTTACAAGGTGCACAAATGAATGGTGTCTTGAAATACCAGGTTAAAATTATCCCCCCTCCCAATCTTACATGGCCAAACAGAAGCATTATAATGTACCTCCTATGGCCAGAGTTTTCTTTGTTTTTCATCCATTTCTTCTTAAAGGAAAGAGAGCTGCTCCTCAAAGACATAATAAATGGGATGACTTTTGAATACCGGTGTGCTAGGATGCAGCCCCTTCCTCTGTGTTTCACTGATTAGATACAAATGAGCTCAAAGCTCTCTGGGACGTACAGAATTGCAGTCCCTTAGAACATTAAATGAGTTGAGACAGTTCCAGCAAATGCAAGAGGCTAAATCTGCAGGTGAACAGATTGAAAAGGTCTGACATTTAGTCCCACGTGACCTTTACCAAGGACAGCAGAGAGCACAGCGTTCATCTTAATGAAGTGCACGAGCCTTGAGTCGGTGACTTTGATAAAGGTCATTTCAGTCCCCAGCATAGGATGTTTTGCAGTTGCCTGTTCAGTGAAAAACATGGTTTATTTATTTTTAAAAAATCTTTTAAGACCAAGATCTTTCAAACTAGTGAGGGTTAAAGAATCCAATCAGTCCACATTTGAGAGTAAACTGACCTGCAGGCCTATTATAGTACCCAATTACCGGTATATCTTTATAATTCTATGTTAACTGTCATAGCAACACAGTATGCAGTCCTGGGGTTTTTTTTATTTGCAGAGGCACTAGAGCTATCTGGCAGATGATTCTAAACATTCCATCCTAAATTGTCAATTCTAGGATGTTGACATGATGCTTAAAGTGGGATGCGAGTGTTATATTTGAGGACTGCAAAAGGATCCTCTCATCAGACTCCTCATCAACTCCTCATCCTGACCCTTCTTGGACAATAGAATGTACTCCAAACTCTGGATTTCATACTTATTTAGATTTTAATACTGGTTTTTAGATTGTTTAAGTGTCCTGGGAATACCCTTAAAGCTGGGGTAGAAAAAATGTGGGTTGCCAGAATGCTGAGCTGTAATTCCTGGCATCCCTGGCTAAGGCTGCAGTTCAGTAATACATGGAGGACTGGGCAATTCCCACTCTTGCTTTAAAGTTTCCCAAAATTTAAAATGCCAATATATATTTATTATTTACAGGCAATCTCTGAGTTACAAACATCCAACTTACAAATGACTCATAGCTAGGAACAGGGGCAAGGCAACAGGAAGTGAGATAAATCTACCCCTCAGAAGGGAAATTCACTCCTAAAAGAGTTATCATGGGAAAAGGTGTCTTGACTGAAGATTTATCACCAATCCTTGTTTCCACAACAACAGCAAAATTTCAAAATCAAACCACCACAAGGACAGAAAGCGAGGTGAAATCTTCTGAACAGGGGCACAGACAGCAAAACAAACAAATTCAGCTTGAGGATAAATTTACAGATACTATCTTGTTTGTAGCTTGGGGACTGCAAATATTTATTAAAATGGTCCAGAATGCAAGAAACCAGTTACAAATGTGTAACTCGGTGTTACACATTTGTGACTGCATTGTATTCACAATCCCTACGTATTCACTGCTTCAAAGAATATGGAGCGACCATGGAAGTCCTCTGATACCCACTCACCAGGCAGCTGCTGTGAGCAATGCTGATCTGTTTCTCCGTCAATCAGGAAGTGTCTGACTCATTTTCCCAACTACCCCTATCCTCCTCACACCCCTATCTGGTGTGAGAAGGGATTGCAACTCAGGCCCCATCTACACTGGCATTATTATGCAGATTGAACTGCTTTATATGATCATATAATTCAGTTCAATGCATTTAAACTGCATTATATGGGTCTACACTGATCATATAATGCAGGGATTCAGTAGGAGTCTGACCAAGAGAAACAAGGATGTTATGCAACTAAAATGATTACATAGTTGTTATTATTATTATTATTATGTTTATGTTTATTTATACCCCACTTTTTCTCCTAATAAAGGTGATTCAAAGTGGCTAATTAAGTAGTTTATAGCGCATTCCAGCCTTGACTTATATCTAAAAATTAGAGAAATGAAAAAAATGTTGCTATTACAAGTAATTGAAAAACAGCTGTTTCTGTGCATATTTGCAAGGTGGTTGCACATGCAGCTTTTCCATCTTGGACTTCAAAATTCTCATCTGAACTATAAGTTGGTATGGCACACTCTCTTTCCTGGGTCATTGTATTTGTGTGTGTGTGGGGGGGGGGGGGTTTAAACATGGTGGGCCTAACCTGCCTGGATGAATGTCTAGGGAAGAGAGAAGAATGAGTGGGTGAGATAAGAGAAGCTGAGTATCTAGGAAAAGACAAATTCATGAACAAGAGCACTGGGCAATGCAACGTTTTGTTGAACCTCTCACTTCTATTGCTTATTTCTCACTTTCCTCAATCTTGGAGCTTAAAGTGTCACAAAGAGTTGTCCCAAATGGTTCCCATCTGTGTGTTGAAACACTGTGAAATCTGGTGAGGGAACACACATGCTTTAATTTAAACAAAGTTTTTGCATAATATGCCTTTAGAGAATAAAAATGGCTTGAAAAAAAATAGTGAAACATTACACAAACACAGTGTGATGTTTCACATCCACTATCACAGCAAGAGCTTATGAAATCCTGAGATTTGTAGTTTGGTGACTACATCCATAGTCATTAAGACCACACCAGTGGGAATACAAAGATTTTCTATGATGTTAATGAAATGTTTAGTGTCTTTGACGTATGACATTATTTGTTTGACAAAGGGCTGAAGAAAGAAATCCACAAATTTGGACAATTGTTTAAGAACCGAGCCGGATCCAGAAACAATGGGCCAGCCTAAAGGTAGCCTAATGTCTTTGTGATTTTTTGGGAGTATGTACAGGACCGGAATGTGTGGATGTGGGGTTGTAAGAAAATCTCTTTATTTTTCTGTGATGTATCCCAAGCTAAGTCCTTCCAGGTTCTGATAAGTCTGATATGTCTGGTAGAGTCTTTGTCCACAGGGGAATAATGCTCTTGGAGTCATTCGTCCCAGGAAATAAGAGCCATTAGTCCCAGGAAATGGTCCCATGGTATCCAGAAAAGTTTGGATAATGCAGATTGAAGGGAATATCTGCCTGATTTTTTTAAAAAAAAATTCTTATTGACACTCTGAGATGTGCTGCACCTCTGCTCATGTAGATATAAAAGTTCATACAAGCAGATTTCCTGTCATCGTCTCTCTTCACCCTCCTAGTGCCTTTAAGTTTGTGCTCTTGAACCCCATTTTCCTTTCGGGTCACCTGCCTGCTATGCTGCTGCCCACTGTGTAAATTTAAGCTCTGTTTAATTTCAGAAATATAAGAACAAAAGAATAGTTGGAGAGAGTTCTCATGCGAATTGCTTTCCTCTCATGCTTCCATTTGGCTCCATCTGTTTACATCCTTCAGGTGTTTCGGGATTATAAAATGAGGATACAGACTGGAGCAGTCTACACCAGCATATTGCAAAGATGTCTCATGGTTTTTTGAGTGCAGGGATATACAGTATTCTGTAGCAGCTCATTTTTCACCTCATTGCAGATTTTAAGTGAACCAATTTATCACGTTTTACATGCTGTCCCACTATCCCGGACGCATTTTTAATGTGTTACATCTAGTTGCCACCCCCCGCCCTATCCCACTTTCTAAGGCCTATATAGAAGGGGTCGAGATTTCAACATGCTGAAATGGGAGGGTTTCCCCCTCCTTTTTTTTACACTGCAGAGTATAGAGATCATCTATTCTCCTGCTGCTGTGACATGATAGAGCCATTCTTCCACTGCAAGCCTCCTTTGCTATCACATCCTGCCACCTTTGAGGAAAATGAGGTCAATGCATCCCTATAACAGATGAACAGGTCCAGATCAATAGCATAAAGTAGAATAAATCTCTAAGCTGTCCCTCCCACACACTTACAAGGATCAACATCAAAGTTTACATCTCTTAAAGCACAATATACAAGTCTGCTCAGAAACATATCCCATCAAGTTTAATGGAGCTTGCCCCAAAGGAAGGGAGTCCAGGACTGCTGCTTCAGGCTAAGGCTGTGCTATCATACATTAAACCCTGATGCTAAATAGAAATCTGGCCATGTGTTTTTGTAAACATACTGTAGTTAAGATAATTAGGACCAGCTGTTGTTCTCGGCCATTTCCAGAAGGTGTGTAGCATTGCAGAAGGCAAATGAAATTAGAAGAGAGACTATGAGGAACAAAGCTGGTATATGCCTTACAAATCTTCCACATTTGTAATGTTCTTCTTTGGAAAACATCTTTTTTTCTAAGTGCACCAGTTTGAAAGATCAAAGCAATAAAATGTTTAGATTTTAATTTCCATAGTTCAGTCTCTGCAGACTCCAGCTCTTGCTGCGGTATAATTATTTTTCCTAATCAATGTGATTATATTAAAGGATTTATTTGCACAAGACCATCTTTAATCAAACAGAGAAAAAGAGAAGAAACCTGCCCAGTTTTAATTTGTCACTGAAGAGAGAGAGAGGATCATGTTTTGTGCAAATCAGTTTCACCAGTTTATTTCTGTCTTTTCTTTTCTTTTTTTTGCACAGTGCTTCTGCATTGCTAAAGTCTCAGGCTTCAGATTCTGGGCACAAAATATTTGCATGTTGTTCTTTGCCAAGCTATGTGAGTGCTCACATGGAATAATTACACAAAGAACTACCCAAAACGTACTTGTGGCAAATGAAGTGGATGAACAGAAACTTTTCAGGGATCAGTAACAGGGAGACTGGAAAGAATGAAAAGAAAGTGAAAGGCAAGCACTCAAGAGGGGGGGGGGCATGGGAATTAAAGCTATGATCTTGGGGTGTGAAGATGACACTGAAGTTGTTACCTTATTCTCAATTTCTTATCTGCATGAAACCTCAAAATACAATCTTCATGTTGAAGGGGAAAGTTTTTGGATTATGGCCATATGCAATATGGGGAATTTTAAAGATGTTTTGGTACTGCAGTGCCTACAAATACTGGCAACTGCTGCCATGACATGATACCCTACAAATACTGGCAACTGTTAATAAGAAACCAGTTTCAGACTTGTGATGGTACGTGGGTTACATGTTGGTTGTGTGATATGTTACATCAGGATCTGAATCTGTTATTGTCTGCAACTCTGCACATCCACTTGTTCTTTTGCCGTTTATGGAGTTTCTGTGGTTTCTTGAATCTATACAAGAGCTCCTTCCTTCCTTTCTCTCCCCCCCCCCCTTTTGCAGGGGTTGTCATATGTTTTGAAGGACCCCTTTTCCTCTCTTTCTCTCTCCATAATTACAATTGTGCTATAAAAGTACAATTTTCCTAATAAGTTATACCACTATACATCTTTTTTTAAAAAACTGAAGAAGAAAGAAAGGAGCATGCTGTTGTCTATTGGGTTTATGGTCTGCAAATGTCAAGATTAACAGCAATTTAAATAGAATCATAATACTACAGTAGAACCTCGACAAGAGCATCCCAACTTAAGAGTGTTTTAAGTTAAGAGCCGTCAGTCGGCCTGGCTTTTATTTTGACATATGAGCTTCAAGGGAGCAGCCTCCATGCCTTATGCCTCTGTGCCTCATGCCTTGTGCTCTTGTCCTCTTTGAGAGATTGCTGTCTGCTTTGCTGTTGTATACTTTGAGGAACTTTGGGTTAGTTGATTTTGTGTGGTTTTTATTCCTGGTATGTTTGGCTTCATGAAGAGAGAGGGAAGGAGAGAGAGAGAGAGAGAGAGAGAGAGAGAGAGAGAGAGAGAGAGAGAGGAAAGACAGCAAGACAGCAAGAGAGGGAGGGGGCAAACTAGAATGAGTACAGTATAACAAAAATGATGCTTCTGCCTCTTCACTTTGTTCTTTGTGCTCCCTTGCCACAAATTTGTACTTCCACCATTGTGCCATAACCTTGGGCTTCTACCATTTTAAAGTTGATCTTTCTTTTTTATTGTTTGATGTGAATGTGCATTTATACAGTAATAAAGTACATTTTCTTATTAAAACATAACCAAAAAATGAGAGGAAGGTTTAGGGAGCTAGAACAGATTAATAGCATTTAAATGGGGGGGAAATCACTTTGAGATATGAATGATCTGAGTTAGGAACTCAGTCATGGAATAAATTAAACTCTTAACTCAAGGTAGCACTGTATAATAATGTAGCGTCAAAAGGTCTTCAGAAAATATATAAGAGAGGGTTGTGTGTGTTATTGTAAAATGAATGGATATAGTAGGAATAATACCTCTGAGAAAGACCTATCTACTTGTGTTTGTGGTGTGATGCTTATACTAGTATAGTGCCCTGGCATTATCCTAACCTATCCCCTCCAAGCAGAATATACCCCACTAAACAGAAAAGGGAGCACAACCTCCCAGTTTTTAATGATTAATGATTTGTTCTTTGCAAAAAAAACCCCACAAACCACCCAACGCTTATGTTCCAATAATGAACATACACTTGAAAGCAAAACCCCTTTCATTCCCTACAATCTACTTCCATTAAGATACCTAATGTAAATTTCATTAGGGCTGTACTCATTTTCAATCTTCTATCACAGCACAAATTATAATGAATATCTTTATCATTTATGTTTCATGTACCTTTTAGCCACCCCTTCTCTATATTAAAGTTGTGTAAACAAATGTTACTTTAGCTGATACATCACCTCAAAAAGCACCGGGTGTTTTTCCATTATTTGTTTTAAAACATGATTTATTTATCCCCCTCCCCCATTCATTTCAACAATTAAAAGAACATTTTTTGCATCCTGCTTGACTTCACAGATGTAATTCTTCGGCACACTTCCCTCATTTGTTTGCATTTGGCTGAGAAGCAACTTTTTCAAGAGGCCAATGATTTGTTTTATTCCCCTTTCCCCTCCATCCCCCATCGAAGAAGGCATAGGAGCTCTAAAAGAGTCTGGAGCCAATAAGCTTTCAACACATGGGAAGATAATGGAGTCTCCTTGGAAGCAACCCACAGGAAAATAGAAGATGCAGATGAACTAGCAGCCAACAGTTCTTATCTTGCCAGCTTGGATGTCATTGCCGAGAGCCAGTGCCCATATGGTTGGCTCCTAACTACAGAGCAGATAGGACAGACTGAAATGTGGTATTCAGATGGACAGTCTTTTGAAGAGGGAATAGATAAGCATCACTGATAACTGGCAGCAAACTAAAAACATTTTCCTATGATGTGATTTTAATATTTTCTAAATGTATTCCCACCTCAACTCATTTGCTATATGGTGCTGGGGAATTGTTCTATGGATATTGTGGACTGCTAAAAAAATAATGGGTCCTAGATCAAATTAGGTGTGAACTCTCCCTTGAAGTCAAGATAACTAAACTAAGCTTGTTGTAATTTGAATATATCATGAAAAGATATGAGTCACTAGTGCCTTATAAGCCATCCCGAGTCCCTTTTGGGAAATGATGACAGGATACAAATAAAGATGATGATTATGATGATGATGAAGGATAGCAATGCTTGGTAAGCCCTAAATCTGCAGGATTTAAGCAGGGCAGTTGATCTTAGGGTGACCTGGAGGTCTTTCATTCATAGGATTGCCATAAGTCAAAGTTGATTTAACAGCAGTTAGCAACAACAACCAACTTGTTCAGAGCAAATGATGGTGAGACAGCATTATGATGGTTTTCAGAAATGGATGGTGGGAGAAATGTTAAGACAGCAGCCTATTAGTGAAAAAAACAAATCTAAGCTGCAATACACAGCAGAGGGTTTATATTGGATATTGTGAAATAGTCATATCCAGTTGATAGGTTTGTTATTTATTCATTCAGTCACTTCTGACTCTTCATGACCTCCTGGACTAGCCCTCGCCAGAGCTCCTGGTTGGCTGTCATCACACCCAGCTCCTTCAAAGTCAAGCCAGTTGCTTCAAGGATACCACCCTTTTATTTTGTCCTTGGTCAGCCCCTCTTCCTTTTTCCTTCTATTTTCCCTAACATCATTATCTTCTCCAAGCTTTCCTGTCTTCTCATTATATGGCCAAAGTGCTTCATCTTTGCCTCTAATACCCTTCCCTCCAGTGGGCAGTTGGCATTATTTCCTGGAGTATGGACTGGTTTGATCTTCTCGGGGTCCAAGGTACTCTCAGAATTTTCCTCTACCACCACAGTTCAAAAGCATCTATCTTCCTTCACTTAGCCTCCCTTATAGTCCAGCTCTTACATCCATAGGTTATTATGGGGAATACCATTGCTTTAACTATGCGGATCTTTGTTGCCAGCGTGATATCTCTACTCTTCACTGTTTTATCAAAATTGGTCAATGCTCTCCTCCCAAAAAGTAAATGTCTTCTGATTTCCTGACTGCAGTCTGCGTCTGCAGTTTTCTTTGTGCCTAGAAATACAAAGTCTGTCATTGCCTCCATGTTTTCTCCCTTTATTTGCTAATTATCAATCATTCTGCTTGCCATATTTTTTTTATGTTTAAATGCAACCCAGCTTCTGCACTTTCTTTTTTCACCTTGGTTATAAAGCTCCTCACCGCCTCACTTTCAGCCATCAAAGTAGTGTCATCTACATATCTAAGGTTGTTAATTTTTTGTCCAGCAATTTCAACTCCAGCCTTGGATTTATCAAGCCCCGCATGTCACATGATGTGTTCTGCATATGAAATTGAATAGATAGGGTAAGTGTATACAGTCTAGCCGTACTCCTTTCCCAATCTTGAACCAGTCTGTTGTTCTGTAGTCTGTTCTTACTATTCCTACTTGGTTGTTATACAGATTTCTCAGGAGACAGACGTAATTTGGTATCCCCATACCACCAAGAACTTGCCACACAGTCAAAGGCTTTAGAATACTCAATAAAAAAGAAATATTTTTTCTGAAACTCCTTGCCTTTCTCCATTATCCAGTGGATATTTGCAATTTGATCTCTCATTCCTCTACCTTTTCTAAACCCAGGTTATACATCTGGCAACTCTCTCTCTCTCCATATATGGGAACAGAATTCTACATGCAGTTGAATACCAGCTGGGAGATAAATAATCCACAATGGACTTCTTCCTACTCCACCATAGGGTTTTGCAATTGTGCAACAGTTTGTCTGCTACAGGGATTGTATGCTGCCAGTGGAGCAGAGCTGTAGTTTTCTGCTGCAACATAGGATTTTTGTTTTTAATGAATCGTTATTGTAATTTTACTGCCAAGGTAGGGGAGAAATGCTTGTCAATTCTTCTGCCGCAGGTAGCAAAATAATTTGGCTTCTCTTGAACACTACATTTCTTGAAGCAGCCTGCAAAAATGTTTGACTAGTCTTGATAGGATTACCATACTAAATGTGTGAATAATAAAATTCAATAAAAGAAAGACAGTAAAATCTATTGAAATTTCTATCAAAATCTTTAATGAAGTCTATAGTAACAAGAATTGAAATCCATACCAGGAATTACTGGATAGTGGCACTATGTATTCATGTGACCCACCAGTGTTTTTCTCCTTCTACAAATGACACAACACAGGCAACACTTTCATATCAACTCTTAATCCTTTTTATTGGTTTTGCAATTTGGGGACTGGTCAAATTATCTTGAATTTCAGGAAAACTGATTGAATGAGTACAATAAATTGCTGGGTGGAATTTCATGGTAAAACATGGTAAAAGAAAAATGCATCCAATAGGAGTGTGAGTTCTTGAAGAATGATTTGCAAAAAGCACCATCACATACACTCACCTGAAAGAAGAAGAAAAAGTCTATGTGACTGCACACCAAACTCAAGGAAGGAACTTCTTGACAATAAGATCAGTTCAGCAATGGTATCAATTACCTCCAGAGGTGGAGGTAATTGATACCTCCATCTCTGAAGTTTGGAATCCTAGATTGGGCAGTGGGTTGGATTATGTGGCCTATGACACCCCTTCCAAATCTATGATTCTGTGACTCTATAACTCTGTGGTCCACACCTTAAGATCCACATTATCAACTGATAGATTGCCAAGTGATAGTTCATAGAATACCCTCCAATCAGGCATACAAAACATGGAACAAATAGTGAGAACATTGATTCATAGACCACTTTCAAGGTGATTCCTGAATATAAACAACACCCACATGTGTAGGTTTGAGGGTGGTAAGTTTATACATTTATTTAAAACATTTCTAAAAAAATATTTATGTATTTGAAAGAAAGCTTCCCTGTGTCAGTTCACAGAGCAATGAGCTAAAGCAATAAATTATAAAGTACAGCAAGTTGGAACTACATAAAACAATTGAAACAACCATTGTTTTTGCTCAACTTATAGCCACAGAACTTATCAAGTGATATAAAGGTGTCATCAAGCAGACCAGAGGGAAGATCAAACTACATATTCTCAGGAGTCAACAAAAATGAAGTAAAATGCAAATTGACTGAAGATATAGCTGGAACTACATTACAGATCTCCCCCATATTGAAGTGGTGGAATTTTCCCTGGAGGGGTGGAGCTCCACTGTCGTCTTGATAGACTATTCCCTTTTTTCCCCAAGTAGTTTTATAGCATACTGATCCATTACAGGGCAAAGGCATATGTGTCAAATTACTGATTTGTGACCTTACATAATTTTTAATGCAGTACTCTGTGGCTGAGATAGGAAAGAAGCTTTTGCTTGAAGCAGGCTGTCACTGGACTTCAGCAGCATTTCAGAGGACAACCTGAAAAGCAGACAGGGGTCATTGAAAGGCTAAGGGGAAGGAAAAAGTAGAAAAAGGCTTGGTGACCTTTGCCATATATTACATAAAGAAGGCACAAAGAGAACTGCCATTGAAAGAAGATAAAATTTTTATAGTAGGTTGTTAAATTTGCAGGTTTAGGTAGGGGATCTTCATGCCCAATACTCCATGACAGCAGTTATTGATACCCCATTTATCAGTGGCAACTGGTAACATCCATGTCTTTGGGGCAGGGGCTTTTAATCAACACTTTAAAGAATCTATTCAACATGAACTTATTTTAGGGATAGGGTTCCTTTACAGTTTGGCAATAGCAAGTTCAACACCCCATTCACATGAAAGCCTCTCGTCAACTCTGTTCTGTTGTATACTAGTAACTAGGGCTGTGCACACATTCATCCAGGAAAGTCTGGATTTGGGGGCCCTTGTGGGTTTTACCCCTGTCAGGAAGCCCCCAAAGTTTGTGTTATCTTTCTCTTCACATGGCAATTGCCATCCTGTTTAGAAGATACAGTCTTGCACTTCTGTACATTCTCCCTGAAACCCTTTAACTGGGTTTTTTAAAGATGTCCTGTCCAATACAAAGGGGAAGGGGGTTTGATACATGGAAAGACTGTTCATTGATTCCAAAATATAGTTTCAATTCTCAATCATTCCATCTATACCTTAAAACTTCTTGGTTTTTACCATGGTTCTGTAGAGGTAAAAGGTTTGGGTAAAATATGGCCCTTTGTCATCTGTGTTGCTATTTATAGTATGAAGCCTGCTTATGTGAGATGACAGGTTTTCCAGCACTGTTGAGAGAGCTCTGTCAGATGTAAATGGCTTTCATTTTCCCCAAAGTGGCAGCAAATTGTCTAACTGCTCAATTATCAGTTGATGGCCGCCACTCTCTGGTAGCCCAAGGGCCGTGTCACTGGAGATAAGCCCTGTCTATGTTAACTCAGTGTCAGGATGTATGGCATATGTCCATAAGGCTGGAGGAGTGCCCTTTTGCCAGATTTTTGTATGCTCACATTGTGCGGCAAAAGGCCCTGAAGGTGTTGAAAGAGGAGAAAATGCCTTCCATATAGTTTAATCCAATTAAAGCACATTAATCAAGGTTAAGATCATCTGTCACATTTCCCAGACGTTTCCTTTCATGTATCATCATTGTCTGACACTGAGGTCTGCCACTCTTTTTCTCCCTCTACCCCTGTTTCTTTACAATAAACTACCCTTCATACAGAGAGAATTATACAGAAGGAATATAATATTGGGTGTATCAAAAGAAAAAAAATCATATTATAAAACACCTTTAAGTACTCCGTATATTCCATTTTGGGAAGCAGTTTTCCTGGACAGAAACATTAGCTTTGCTATCAGTTCACTGTTTACAGAGCAAACCAAGTTTATGTCAACCAAAAATATAACAACAAAAGTTAATCTTAGGATATACATGTACAATAATTTCTCCCTGGGTAGGATTAATCCGGTGCTAGCTCTGCAGCATATTTCATGCCTTGTGAGTCAGACTAAGAGCACATACGTTAGTACTCAGACTCACAACGCTGTTATCTGGAGTGCATTGTCCACAACTAAGTATATGTTTATGCATAAAGAAGGAAACAAAATTTGGACATGCTCCATCCTCATTTTTCAATTATGTGTGCATGATAACAAATCATTTTGACCACAATCCAATTCTCTTCTAAGGTCCACCCATGCTATCATCCTAATGATGTAGCTATGTCTTTGCACCTCTCCTGAAAATATAAGCATTATGCAATGACACAATTCAACTTTACATGATGATGTGTCAGATTAAAAAGATGCAACTTCCCAACAGAATGCAAGTCATTACTCTGTTTGGAAGAAAAGTAAAATTAAATTTGGAAAACGCTTCAGAGAGCGACCTTCCTAGGTCACCTGAAGCATCAATAAACTCTTTCAAGCATGATACATATATGTGGAGATAAGAACAAGTACACAATGTAATGGATGAAAGAAAGAAGAAATGTGAATTCTGGAATATCTGGTCCTTTTTAACTCCATCAGTAAAGATGCTGAGTTGTTCTTCTTGCTGTGATGCTCTTCCAGTGACTTTGTTCTCTTGGTTTGCAATAGTGACCAGGTTGCTGTACTCTTCAGTTTTAAAGACATGGGGCAATTGGCAACTACAACTGAGCATTTCTTTTTGGTACAAAAGGGGAAATCATACAACCTGTAGTGATTCCATTTGGATAAAGAAATTGCCTCTTTTTTGTGAGGAAGCCACTGGTCTTCTGGCCAATTGCCAAAGTAACAGTGTAGTCAGTTCTGAAGACTCAAATTCATATTCATCCCAATTTGTTTTCGCTCCAGAGGTTCCCAACCTCTGTATATTACTGTCCAAATCTCAATATTCTTCAAAGTAGCTAATTCTTCATTCAATTGTTCTTTCCAAACTTCCTGCAACAATTTGTCTGTTTGTTGTCATGAGATGGTATGCTGCTTTTTCCATCCTGACCAGAAAAAAATGGAATCTTTGCAGGGCAAAAGCAGTTAGGGATGGGGTACAATGAAAAACAATAACAAAGTAAAATAAAATACCATGATGTGAAAGTTCTCAAAGTAAAAGCAAAATATACAAACAAACAAGCTTTGCAATTCCTAGTGTTTATAAATGATTTGTTTGCACACAAAATACCTACACATATTTTGATCCAGTCATACAGAAGGAATATTCAGGGTGTAGGAGAGGTTGCAAGAATCAAAGAGGGTTGCTAATTCTAGCAAAAGTAGTATGACTTGTGAGACATTTACCACAGGATTTTAGTCATTGTGTTGGAATACATATTTTACTTCAGTAGTGGTTCTTAAAGTGTGCACTGCTGAGCCCTTTGGGGTTGGACTGGATGGTCCTGGGGTCTTCCACTGAAATACTATTAAGTTTATGTTTGTTAAATTGTTCATTTTTAAGCACTGCATTATTCTTTCTTTCTTTTTTGCACTAGAAATGAAATATGTGCAGTGTGCATAGGAAGTTGATAATGTTGTTGGGTATCCGTGCCCAGCGGCATCTTCTCCTTTTTTAAGATTTGTGAGTTCTTTTTAGCTCTTTTTATGTTTTTTATTATTGTTGGTCACACCTTGCGTTGTGAGACGTTTTGCTGCCAAATTTGGTGTGTTTTTGTTCAAGGTTTTTTTTGTTTACCTCAGCCTCACGATGACAGCAACTCCTTTATATATATTAGTTCACATAAGCTCTCTCCATCCATCTGCCACTGGCTGGGCCTATCTGTCAAGTTTTAAAAGTTTTGCCATGCTTGATATACATACATACATACATACATACATACATACATACATATGCCGTCCCCTGCCACACGTTACTGTGGCCCAGTCTGTGTATATGTGTTTTGTGCATGTATTTATTTGTGTAGGGTAAAAGTAAAGGTTTTCCCCTGACATTAAGTTCAGCTGTGGCTGATTCTGGGACTCTAGTGCTCATCTCAATTTCTAAGCTGAAGAGCCGGCATTGTCCATAGACACCTCCAAGGTCATGTGGCCACTGGCATGACTTCCCACCAGAGTGGTACTTATTGATCTAATCACATTTGCATGTTTTCGAACTGCTACATTGGCAGAAGCTGGGGCTAATACCTGGAGCTCATGCCACTGCGTACACACACACACACACACACACACACACACACACACACTAGCTGTGCCCTGCCACGCATTGCTGTGGCCTATAGTAAGAATTTTCGAAGTAGAGGTAGGCATCTGGAATAGTATGAAGGAAAGGTACCTATCTATTCCTTCCCCTTCCTCTCCTTTATTCCTTCTCTACCTCTATCTTTTATTCCTTCTTTCACTCTTTGGTTCCATCCTTCCTTCTCTCTTTCCTTCCTTCCCTCTTCCTTTCTCTAGTTCTTTCTTTGTTTCCTTTCTTCCCTCCTGTTTTCTTCCTTCTTTCATTTTTTTCCTTTTATCCTTTTTTCCTTCTCTACCTATTTCTTGCCTTTCCTTTCCTTTTTCTTTCTACT
Source organism: Anolis apletophallus (assembly GCA_030556195.1). Classification (NCBI taxonomy): domain Eukaryota; kingdom Metazoa; phylum Chordata; class Lepidosauria; order Squamata; family Anolidae; genus Anolis; species Anolis apletophallus. The sequence continues at coordinate 64,655,358 of JARBWK010000012.1, read as the reverse complement.
TTCTCTTCTTCCTTCCTTCCCCCTTTCCCTCCTTCATTCCTTCCCTTTTCCCCTCACTCCTTTCTTCTCTCCTTTTATCCTGTCTGTTCTCCCCCAATACCATGGTAGAGTCCCTTCATGCCTTTCGTCCTCCCTCCCTCCCTCCCACCTTCCGTCCCCGGCACACTGTGCTTCATTAGAGGCAGAGCCCCATTATGTTGGAAGGAGGAAAGAGCAGAAGGATGAGGGAGAGAGGGAGGAGGGAGGGAGGAGAGAATGGAGGAAGAGAGAAGGAAGGAAGGATATGAAAGAGGAAAGGTAAACAGTTTGAACTGCAATTTGAATGGCAGAACATTCACATGGAAGTTCCTTTCCCTTCCCTTCCTGCTGCTAAATCGGACCTCCTCATCCTCCTTTTCCTCCTCCGGCATACTGCCTCCCCATTGCTCAGGCTGGTGCATGCCTTTCCTCTCCACCACAACCATGAGGAGCCAAGGCCATTGGTGGCACAGATTCTGCCATGAGGAGCTCTCCTGTGTGTATGCATGTGCACACACACACACCCCGTACCCATGGCCCGTAGCATCTTCTCCTTTTTTAGGATTTGTGAGTTCTTTTTAGTTCTTTTTGTGTTTTTTATTATTGTTGGTCACACCTTGCGTTGTGAGACATTTTGCTGCCAAATTTGGTGTATTTTTGTTCAGTGGTTTTTTTGTTTACCTCAGCCTCACGACAACAGCAACTCCTTTATATATTAGATATATATAATCATTGAATATAGAATATAATATATAAATATTTCGTTGAGTTCTACAAGAAACTTCTGCTTCAAGAAGGGCTCAGTGGCTGAAAAAGGTTGAGAAGCCCTAGAGAAGTACCAGAAATAAAGGCATTTTTTGGAATTTAAAATAACTGATATCAGTTTTGTGGTTGTTGCTGCACATATTTTGCAGTTGCCCTCTTTAATACTACACATTCTGTGTGCTTTTTCAGTTGTGGGTTTTCAAAAAAATACAAATGTTAGGGGTTTTTATTGTAGACATTCCTTTTCATTATTCTAGAGGCAGATTGATGTTTTTGGTTGATGTACTGTGTTTTAGGTTTAAAAACGGTCTGGTTTTAAACTTTCTATTTAAAACAAAATTGCTATTACCTTTTATCTTTCTCCTTCCACTTTGATTTTTTCACAAACTTATTCAATACACTATAGAAGAGCTGCTAGTTCCTTAAAGTAATATTCTGCTTCAGAAATGTGTCTTTTTAAAATGACTAGACTATTGAGAAGTATTGTGGAATAAGTATTATTCTCTTTCAATTTCTAAAAAGTGTTGCCTTTTTTGAAATAGCCATCATGACATCCAGAACAAAGAACCCCAGAGAAAAGCAGATGAAAAAGTCCATATCATTATGCAGTTTGCGGCAGCTTCAAATGTAGTTTATAACCATCTCTTGAAAAGTGAACAAAGTGAGATGAAAATTGTCCTGGTTTTCACTTGTTATGTTGAAACATTGATGATTTCCATGACACACTTAAGTGTTGATGTGAACTTCACATTTCAGAAGATGTAGCAAGACTGCATGCCCCAAAGGAATATAAACCCAATACAAATTTTCCTTTTTTGAAATACAAATGGAAACCAGTGAGTTTAATGCACTGTAGATTGCTTAAGTGCAAGATGAGTGAATGATGTTCATGAGCGTCTGTCTCTCTGAAGTACGAAGAAAGACACTCTTCACTTGCCATTGATTCCATTGAGCAATCACATCCATTTTTCATTTCTTTACATGTCACAGTTTTCATTTTGATTTCTTGACATGGAGCATAATTCTATACTTTTGCACTTGGTATAAATTTTGTGAGACATTTCCATTAAGCTATGTATTTCAACTGCAGTAAATTACCTCTTATTAGAAGAAATGTTACATTCCAATGAAAAACAAACTTTCAAAATGTTCCTAGGGATAGACAATCAGATCAACCCCTTCATCACATGCATTAAATTCTCCTGAGCCACCCACTTAAGAAATGGCATCCTACTGTGTTCATCACATGATGTAGGCTTCAAATGTAGGGTAGAGATATATTGGCGTTTTTAAAGTGTTTTAAAGGGTTATCTTTTCAGACACTTTCTCAAGTTGTTGGGAAGTGACTTTTTTGTAAATTATCCACATAGAGATGGACAAAATGGACAATTCTGTCGTGTGAGGTCATTCTTCCTGTTCTCTGCTTTAAAATGAAACAGTTACACAATTTGTGGAGCAGTTGCTGGGTAGCAGGGGGCTCCTGTGGTTCAACAGGTAGGTGTGACAGAGGCTGGACCAGTAGCCCAGCTGCCTGCACAGATGTTGCAGCAAGGAAGTCAGCAGATGAATGTGGGTGCAATCACACTTTGTCAGCAGCAGATCTCTGCAGAGCCAGCAATATTAAATTCTCCACTGCCCTCTTAGTATTTGGGGACCCCAAGAGCTATGGTTGGGGATTGGTTTTGGGGAAGTGTGCAAGTGCATGCTGTCCCTGCAGTGCTATCACAGATGCTTCTGGATTTTGCTTAATCTCAGATGGCACTGATGATGCCTCAGGCACCTGCCTTTGCCTCTACAGTAGTATCACCAGTGCCTCAAGCTCCTGCCTATTCTCAGGTAGCATTGATGATGCCTCAGACTCCTGCTTTCTCTTCTACAGTGCTACGTACCATCACTGCCTTGGGCTCCTTCCTATTTTCAGGTGACACCAACAGTGCCCCAGGCTCCTGCCATTTCTGGCACTAAGGCCCCTGCAGTACTATCTCCAGTGCCTCAGGTGGCACTGGCAGAACCTCACGCACCTGCCTTTTCTGGTGCTATGGGCTCTACAGTATTATAACCAGTGCCTTAGGCTCCTACCTAGTCTCAGGTCGCATTGACAGTGCTTCAGGCACCCCCTTTTTCTGGCATAATGGCCTCTACAGTTGTACTGCCAAATGCCCTTGGCTGCTACCTATTTTCAGATGGCATTAATGGAGCCTCAGGCTCCTCCTTATGTAGGTGTTACATTCTTAGTTCCTGCAGTAATAGTCACACACTCGAATAGGCCCTGGGTCAGTCAGCATCAGAAATCCTCTGGCAGTCCTGACTTTTGCATACACCAGGCCATTGGAATTCAGGCAGGACTGAGCTCTGTGGGACAACAGCCCAGCTTGTTAGCTTACTTGGCCATTCCACTAGGTGACCTGAGTATCGAGTTATGAGATCACCCTAGTCAGGGCACTATCAATAAAATATTAAAAGGTGAGTATGTTGATATATTCCCTTTATTGCGTAGGGAGGTCAAGAAAAAAGATTGGGAGCAACTTGATGACAAAGAATGGGAAAAGGTAAAGAAACCGAAGGCTGATAGAACCTGGTGTAACTGATTAGAAGGTCTTGCTATCTACATGGGCATCATTGTTAGGATACAGCCATGGTGGGCTTATGCCCTTACTAAATACTTGGATATTATACAGAAGGCTTACACAGACTATCAAGGCCCTTCATGGCTCTCCTACGATGGGACCTATTTTGCTGTAGGGTAGGCCATTTTTGGAGATCATGAATCTTGCCCACCTGTAAAGATCTGGATCTTTGCTTGACGTCCTGATCTGTACAGGTGTTTTTAAAACTTGGATTAAACCAAGTAAATTCAGTTTACTCCAGTTTGAAATGGATTAGCCTGAAACATCATCTGGACTCCTCAGAGTAATCTGTTTTTAAGCCTAAATTTTAGGGCTGTGTAGAGGGCAAACTTTGTTCCCTACTCATTTCAAAGAAATGTTCATGCTTTAAACAATGGACTACATTGAGGCTATAGTACTTTGGACATATTAGACTACATCTTTTTCAGAACTCTTCAAATATAACAATTTTCACCTATAATCTGAAACATTACTTTGTTTAACCTCAAATGAAATACATCTTGGGTTTTTGGCCAAAGAATAACATGGAATCACTATGGAGGAACAAGAAAATGCTCAAAGAAGTGTCCTCACAAGGCATTTCCCAGGCCTCCAGGCCTACCCATGACTCTATGTGGTATGATTTCACCAGAAGGTGGCCAGGATGGCTTTTCATACATGATTGAACACATGTAATATGAACTTGCATTATACATGGACACATTATTTTCATTGGAAAATAATGCTACTTTCAGTAAAGCAGAATAGAAAAGAGGAAAACCATATTACAGGTGAATTGATTCAATCAAGGAAGTCACTGCCCTGAACCTTGTGAGATCTGAGCAAGGATATTATGAATAGGATGTCTTCAAAGAATGCTTGGCTAAATGACTTAGACATAAAATTATCTTGGACATCTTAGTTCAGTTATGTAATTTACAGCCAATTACATACTTTTTGACCTCAGTAAAAGAAATTATTTTTTAAATAGTGTAATATTGCTAGTCTACACTGTCTAAAATATAAGACCAATGTTGCAGGGCAAATGGCGCATTGAGGCATATGTGACTAAACTGCCGCAAGGTAAAGTAGTTTTGGAATCAAGTAATAGATATTATCTCATGCATGACAAATCAGAGGATTCTCATCATGGATAACAGTTATTGCTTTCAATTTTAGGAGGAGAAATTAAACAAACATTTTATATGGAGTTTATTGAGTGCTTTTGGCAGCAGCTAAATCTGAAATAGCAAAATTAAAAAGAAGTTGGTACAAAGTATTTCAGAAATAACTTGGTTTAATAGAATTTGGTATTTGGCTTGCTATTTCAGAACTTAATCACAAGCAAAAAGATAGTAAAGGAAGAAGGGTTGAAATAGTTTTGAAGTTATTCAGTTTTTATTTAAGTCAAATATCAATTTAACTAGTAATGGCAAAGGAAGGAAAGATTCCATGGATGACATGTGGAAACTCACCTGTGGAAATAAGGAAGAAAGGAACAAGTCTGGAAGAGATTTATTGAATAAGCTGAGCACTCATTTTGAAGAGAAGCCTCTGACTTCATATTAATATTATGTATGGGGTATTTAAATGGTTTTAGTACTTCTATTTATATTTTTTTCCAATTAAAATATATACTTTAAAAAAGAATAGGGTCTCTAGGAGGGCATTTATGTATAGGGTTATCATAAATCAAGGCCAACTTGATGGCACATAACATCAATAAATTAATACAATACAGAATTTGCAAATGTCCATCTTGAAATAATCTAAGAGCCAGTGAGGTGTACACCTATGACTCTGGAGAGCCAGCCTTTCTCCAATGAGCCATTAAATTTGCTATGTGACCTTGGGCAAGTCATCCTTTTTCAGTCTGATGTATTTCACAGTTTTCTTGAGAGGGAAAAGAACTAAGTAAGACAGGAAATATAATATATAACTAATAGAGACCTTCTCTGTTGTGTAGTCTCCCACTAAATCAGTGAGCTTCCAGTATTAGATGTTTACATCAAAATATGAACATCTACCTGCTTACCAAGATTATCTTCCTTACTGCTAATGCAACAACCAGTTATACCTGTACTTATAAGTAAGTAATTTTAAGTAATTTTTATCTATTAGCCTAAAAAGTTAAATATGAAAATGGATTTGAAAATTCTAAATGTTAGAAGCTGGAAAGTTAATTTGCGGTCACTAGCACTAAAGAAAAATCTTTTAATTGGTTAAAGCACTCTTATCTAACCTGATATTGAAAACATTACTTTGCAGATATAATCTAAAGTATATATAGCTCATTTGTAGAGGGTAAAATAATAAGTTAAACAGCTCCCCCCAAGGGCATATTTTGTTATGAACATTGTCAAGTTTTTGCTCTTTTTAATAATAATAACAATAATAATAAATATAATATAAAATAATATAAACTTTCACATCATTCAAAAATACATCACACAGTCCTAGAGGCTCGGGAAGTGTTTGACTTGTGATTAAAAACAGAACTGGGCCATGTGATACGTTTCCTCCCATTCTAATTCTTTTTTCTGATGGGTTTCTCCTGATTTATTGAATCTGATAGAGAGAAAGAGAATGTCACACATAAAAAATTCCAATTACTTACACTTAACAAAACTTTTAAAATACAGGATTATTTCAGTATTTGTAAGAAAAACTACAGTGCTGAGCCACATTAGGGGCAAAGCATGGAATTAAAGAATTGGGTGTTTTCCTACAATGTTATATTTTTGGTTCTATTGTAAACAGTTTTGAATTTTAAAAATTGAATACAGTAAGTAATAAAAAGAAAACTGAAAAATAAAGAAACAATTAGTCAGATTCAAAGGCAATGGCAAAATTTGCTCTTGTAATTTCGAGTGTGGTAGCCATGTTCATCTGTTGCAGCAAAGATAGCAAAGGCTCTTTGGGTATCTTAATTAACAGATTTTACTGAGCTTAAGCTTTAACGAACTATAATATCTCAGGAAGCTGACTGAAATCTATAAAATCCTATGTCAAAAACTAAGATCCCTTAAAATTGTTGTTGTTGTTTGTGACCACAGTTCAATTGTATCAGCTCTATATCTGAAAGCTCTTCTACTCTTCTATTTCCACGCAGAGTGTTGTTCTTTGAGATTGGTCTACAATTGATGAACATATAACTTCATCTTTGTTAAAAGCCATAGGTCCCACATGGTTGTTTAGGTCATTATTGGGACATGATAAACACATACTTTCTACCCAGCTGTCTCCCCCATTTTCATCTCTGTGTTATACACAATACAGTTATGATAGATTGCTTTCTGTCATTACAATCAACATGTGGTACTGCATTTGCAGTAACTGACTTGACAAAACAATAACAAAAGAACTGGTATAGGGGAAAAAATCCCAGTGTGCATGACCAACATCTGTACACAAATAGTCTAATACAAGGGGGCCACCACTTCAGAGACAAATTGGAAGTAGTCTTCATGTGCCATGCTGTTTCTCAGCCATATAAAGGCACATTGGTGCTTTCTGTCCAGAAGGCAATTTGAAATTCCAGGAGGCCAGCAGCAATACAAGAACCAATAGCTTTCAGTTTACAAGCCAGATGGCCTTCTTCTGGCTGAAAAAAATCTTTTTCCTTTAGGGTGCTTTACAGAGGGGGAGCTCTCAATGTTGTATTCCTTGTATTGTTAACACCAGGGAGCAAGGAATGACAATGTCAGCAAAGTCAGCTGTTGATATCCCCCTCTTTACCAGTGAAGGGAAAAACAAGTCAAATATGCTAGCATCCATCACAAAACTGAATTATACAAACATGGAAGGCACACAATTGTTTTGCACACAGTCTTTATGCATTGACTCAGGTTGTAGATCACATTTAGGTTAATGGCCCACATGTAGTGGCAGCTTTGCCTTCTGTGATGCCAGATGGAAGCATCAGAAGCATTCCTTTCTGACAATGCATTCAGTGAACAAACCAAAAAACTCCACACTTCCCAGTAGCAGAAAATGTTATCTGTGCCATAACTTGTGGAGCATTTTAAACTGAATAGTTCATCTATCACTGTAACTGAGCCGAAGGAGGTTCTGAATAATGTTTAGGTTTAATATTGTCTCTTTGATTTTGCATCCTTCATGGATAGTGGAATCCATTCCAGAATTTCACTTCAGTGAAGACAGTGAAATATATCTGGCCTAGAAGAGTTTTCTTACACCAACATTTGAATGTTTTATATATATTGAGATATGGAAAGTTTTTCATGAGAGATTGCTTTGCTGTGAATATTCATTCTTCTGAAGCAAACTACTCTAGATGCATGAAAAAGTAGCTCGTTCAGCAAAGTACATGCAGTGTGAATAATGAGAAAAAGGACACTTTTCAAAGAGACTGCGATGAATTTGAGCATATAACACAATAGCTGAAAATGCATTCTGTGCTGAATGATCTTTGTGGTTTTGATCCTTTTTAAAACAAGGTTACATAGCCTTGAAATAACACTTATGAAGCTGTACAGATAAATGCCATCTGCATAGTTGTAACAGTATTTTAATGTCTAAAAGAAAGAGCTAGAGGAACTAGTGCTTCTTGTCCTTGACTGATAAGGTAAATAAAAAATAATAATAACACCAGTCAAGCATCTGTAGGAAGATATGTAGGAGAGAATCTCACAATGATACTTACATGAGATGTGCATTCCAGAAGTGAAAGCAAGCAAAGAAAAGAAAATAAAACCTTCATTTATAGACACCCTTTCAAATCAGAATTGGAAAATTACTTGTATAGACTACAACTACAACCTTTTCTAGGCAACTTGGCCAGTGGCCATATTAGTTGGAAATTGTGGTTGTTAAATTTTCCAAGCTCTATCCAGAATCAAGTCTTTTGTATCTTAAAACACAGATCTAACAACCATAACGAGCCTAACAATAAAGTCAATAACTGGCATGAAAGTACTGAAAATTAAGTTACATCAATCAATTCATGATAAAACACTCAGACAGAGGAAAGTAGACTGGTCTCCTGGAGGTTTCTGATAGACATGTTTGGGAGTAAGAGGGTAACATAACAAGAAAATGCATATACAAATGAACTCAAGAGAATTCATGGAATCATAGAATCATAAAGCTAGAAGAGACTATGCGGGTCATTGGGCACTTCCAGTAAAACCTCCACCGAAACGGATTAAAATAATCCATTTTGCTGTGGGTTCTAGCCCCCCACCTCCTCCCACAACTCCTGGATTTCCATCCCAGGGTGGCTACTAGGCTTGTTTGACTCAAAAACAATGGTTCAAAACTTGTTTTGGATGTAGGGGGTGCTGGTGGTTTGGATCTAAAGTCAAATCGGATTTTCACAGAAAAAAAGTTCAAAACTTTTCAAAATTTCCAAGACTTCCAAATCCTTTGTTAAAGGTTTCAAAGTGTTATTTCCTGTTTCATTGGGTGGTCTTTACTTTGAAAGTAGTTGTTTTATTCCAGAAGCCGGGGGGGAGGGGGGAAAGAAAAGGGAAGAAATCGTGGAAGGGAAAGGAAATGAAGGGAATCCATGCAAACTGGGTTAAACTGCATCTCTCACCCAAGACTGACCAGGAGGGAAAGGCAACCAAAGGGAATACATGCAAACAGTGTTAAAATACGTCTCTCTCACCCAAGGCTGACTGGGAGGGAAAGGCAACCAAAGGGGATCCATGCAAACTGGGTTCAACTGTATCTCTCACCCAAGGCTGACTGGGAGGGAAAGGCAACCGAAGGGAATCCATGCAAATTGGTTTAAGCTGCATCTCTCACCCAAGGCTGACCGGGAGGGAAAGGCAGCCGAAGGGAATCCATGCAAACTGCATTAAACTGCACCTCTTGCCCAAGACTGACCAGGAGGGAAAGGAAACTGAAGGGAATCCATCCACACTGGTTTGAAAAGCTGAATTATTAATTAATGCAGAATAATCCAGGGAAATTTTGGTTTACTCCACATGAATTCACTTTTACCAGAGGTGTTGTTTGTATGTCTCCAGTAAAACCAAGACAGGTCCCATGTTTTGGGCCTGTCTAGATGGGCCCATTGAGTCGAAACCTCTGCCAAGCAGAAAAAGCACTATTATTATTATTATTATTTATTCGGCTTCTATGCCGCCACTCCTGGCGGGCTCGGGGCGGCTCACAAAGCTGAACAGGAACAGCATAAAAAACAGTAACACAAGTTTAAAAAGCATTAAAAACAACATTAAAACATCACAGTGTGCAAACTGCGGTAGAAGCCACCTGGAGCGAAACAGTATTCCAACAGAGGGGTGCAAGCCAATGGGACCTACTCGTGGAAGGCCAGCTGGAAAAGAAAGGTCTTGCACGCCCGCCTGAAGGGGAGCAGATCGTGGATGGCACGCGTCTCTGCAGGAAGGGCATTCCAGAGTGTTGGTGCAATCACCGAGAATGCCCTTTGGCAGGTGGCTGTCAATTTGGCTGCTTTTGCGGAGGGGACAGCTAGAAGATTAGCATCTTCGGAACGAAGTGATCTCATGGGGCAATATGGGAAGAGACGGTCCCTCAGGTACACTGGCCCCAGGCCGTGCAAGGCCTTAAAGGTAAGCACCAGCACTTTGAAGGTGATCCGGTGCTCAATAGGCAGCCAGTGCAGATCCTGCAATGTAGGTGTTAAGTGGCAGCCTGCTGGGGTGCCAGACAGGAGCCGGGCGGCAGTGTTCTGCACTAGCCTGAGCTTCCGGGTCACCGACAGAGGAAGGCCAACGTAGAGCGCGTTACAGTAATCTAGCCTCGAGATGACCGTGGCTTGGATCACCGTGGCCAGGTCGTTCCGGGATAGATAGGGGGCCAGCCGCCTTGCCTGTCTGAGATGGAAGAAAGCAGACTTGCTGACCGCAGAGACCTGAGTCTCCATGGTCAGCTGGGAGTCCAAGTGGACCCCCAGGCTCTTTACAGAAGGCGATGGGCATCCAGGGTCGGAAGCTGGACATCCCCACCACCTGGGCGGCCTAGCCACAAGATCTCCGTCTTCGCCGGATTCACCCTCAACCTACTGGCTCGCAGCCATCCAGTAACGGCCTCGAGGCAGCATTGGAAATTATCGGGGATGGATCCAGGCCTGCCCTCCATCCTCAGAATGAGCTGAGTGTCATCAGCGTACTGGTGGCACTCAAGCCCATAACTCCACACCAGCTGTGCAAGCGGCTGCATGTAGATGTTAAATAACAGAGGGGAGAGGATGGCCCCCTGCGGAACTCCACAAACTAACGGGGAGCCCTCAGAGACCACCCCGCCCCTCCTCACACACTGAGACCGCTGGTGGAGGAAGAAGGTCAGCCATTTCAGGGCTGTCCCCCTCACTCCAGCCATGGCCAGGCGGTGGATCAAAAGATGTAGAAGGAAAGCTAGAACAAGACCACAAGCTGAAAGTATGACACCATCAGTACAGCCCACCATTCAAGGGAACAAGATATCAACCTGCAAGACATCCTTGCTTTTCGGGTCTGGGTGAATACCATGGAGACTGTGGACTGCGGACCCAAATGCAAGAATCCAGAAGCAGATGGAAAAACAGAAAGGAAGTTAGCCAATGAGCTGAATCAATACAACAGAAAGGGACATAATTTCCACAATGGTTTTTATTATTTATATTGATATTAATTTAACTAGTTGGATAGCTTAACATTCATTCATTTATTTAAAATTGTATCTATACCCTGTCAAGAAATCCAGCAGCATAAAATAAAAATCTCAACTGACCTCAGTGGAAGAACCATGGATTCTTTCTACAGCAAATCAATGCAAAGGCCAAGATCCTATATAGGTGCATTGCTCTGCTGATGGCCATTTATTTATTTATTTTTATCCCACTTTGCTCTCATGGGTGAGGCTCAAAGCGATTAACAGTTCTGCATTCTTCCCCCGTTTGGCATCAATCAAGTCACAGGAGATCCCTGCTGTTGTAACTTACAATGAAAGGGAGGGAGGGGAGACGATTCAGGCCATGGTGAAACAGCTGGTCTCAGTTCATTCATGCGGAATAAGGGAAGATATAAGGGTGCAGTCTCAAACAGAATGCACAAACATTTTCATTCTCTGAGAAGTTCTGAGGCCATATCTAAAAGACTTTTGCACGGCTTGTAAAACTTGACTGTTTGAGAGGGCGTTCGGCTGAGAATTGTTAGACTGTTAATTGTTTTTAGATGTTTTTAGATGCTAATTGTTTTAGATGTTTTTAGATGTTAGATATTTAAGATGTTTTTAGACATTTCAGGTATTTAGTTGTGTGTTTTTACTGTAAATCGCCCAGAGCCATCTGGGATGGGGGATTAATAAATCCCTAAATAAATAAATAAATATCATCATGATCTGAATTGCTTTCCATTCTCCTTCCTTCACTAGTACCCAACTGAAACAGGGGGTCCCATCTGGGACTTTCCACCTGTTGAGAAGGTTTTGGACAGATTTGAGGGTGATTGAGAAGCCTTCTGCAACCCAAATAAAACTTGTATATATGAATAACTCACTAGTAGATGCTATCCTAAATATCTTTTCATGAGCATCGGAGGAGAGAAGGAGTGTGCTTCCAGATGGACATCTCCGTAAGCTACCAATCAAAAGGCACTGTTTTGAAAAAAGAAAACAAAGACAAAAGTAGTGGTGCAAAAACAAAGGGTTACAAAAAATTAAAAAGCCAAACATGTTGAAAGCTCTCTCCCAGAAAATTCTGGGAGAAAATTCTGGGAGTGCAGCCAAGTGATTCCACAATAACAAGTCATCTGGAACTATACCTTTTCTGGGAATTGAAGGTATCAGCATTATACTTTCCAGTCTTTCCTGCCTTACATCCTGTCATCCATATATAGGCATCCAAATGTACTGACTATGGCTGATTCAAACCCTAATCTCCAGATTTGGAAGAGTTCGCCATGTGTAACCACTATTCCATGGCAGTCACATTATCACAGATAGCAGAGGGATACTGGGATGAGCATCTTTGACAATGTACCTCTCTTCATTGATGCAATTGCACCAATAGAACAATTGATGGTCCCATAGTCATTCTTCTCGATGCCCTTTGAACTGTGCCTTCCCATGTGTCTGCTCTTCTGTCATTTTTTATTTTAAAAGAAACAATTTTGTCATTTCAGCTAAGATAGTAGAAAAGGCAAATATAACTATAAAATATAAAATAATCAGAAAACAGATGGAGCAGGGAGTGTGAGAGGAGAACTCTGGTTCCTAATGTCACTTGACAACAAGCATGCCAGCACAGAAGAGAAACGTACCCATTGCACCAATATAGGTGACAGGAATGTTACGTGCTTGTAAGCTTTGCCCATAAATAGCAAGGGAGGAGGCAGACTGGCAGTGGTAACAGTGGTAATGCTGGTTTGCCTGGCTTGTGAGATAAAATCTATAGTCAAAAGCTCAAACCACCATGCTGGGTTGTAAAACCATTGTACACAGCAAGTCAGTCACCTAAGAGAGCTCAACCATTTTCAGTATTTCACAGCGGCTGGTGAGAAAACAGTAACTTCTCACGTAGATGCAACTATAAAACCCTTATATAAAATTGCTGGTAAATGTACCCTTATATTGCGTAGTCCAAACTCATACAATTAGTTGATAACAATGTTTTTTACAGGTACGAGCTGTAGTCTGAAGTGATTAGAAATCTTAATCCTTTGAAATGTCTCAAGACATTTCTATTGTAAATTTAACACATATTATTCCCAAATTGTGCTAAAATGTTTTTGCAAGAGCTTACCTTCTAGACGGGTTAACAATGAAGAATAGGTACACTTCCTTTCCAGTGGAGCCCTGCAGCATAGTAAGAAAAGCACACAAGAGGTAAGAAAATGTGAGTTATGAAAATAGAAGTGTGGAGTTAAAATATTGCAATAGAGCAGCTATAAGAAAGAGAGAAAGAAAAAATGATTGGACTGGATAGGGTTGAATCTGTAAGAGATGGTATTTGTGATATCCAAAATCGTACAAATGGATGCAGAAATATTAAATTGTTGTCCTGAGCAATGAATGATCTACTGCCTTTACCAAAAAAAAACCCCTTTCATTATTGTGGGATGTAGTACAATACATTCCAAGATATATTGTCAAGAGAAGAGAAAAGCAACAGGTGATAAGTCTAGCATCTCTCCATTTTGAGATGGCAAAAGATTTCCAACACACTTCATTAGAACTGAAGTGCATCCCACCAAATGCAATATAGACAAATGACCGCAAAGAACAGAAAAGGGCAAAAAAAAATCTGAAAATATCCAAGAGAATGTGGCAGTTAGAAGTTGGCGTTGCAAGCATGAAAACTGGAGAGGGCTCATGCACCTTTAATAGTTTTGTAGAAGAAAGAATTTCAGCATTTGTGGCTTGTTACCAGGTGTGTGTGTGTGTGTGTGTGTGTGTGTGTGTGTGTGTGTGTCAGGAGCTACTTGAGAAACTGCAAGTTGCTTCTGCTGTGAGAGAATTGGCCATCTGCAAGGATGTTGCCCAGGGGACACCCAAATGTTTTACCATCCTGTGGGAGGCTTCTCTCATTTCCTCGCATGGGAAGCTGGAGCTGACAGACAGGACCTCACCCCACTCCCTGGATTCAAACCTCTGACCTTTTAATCAGCAGTCCTGCCAGTACAAGGGTTTAACCCATCGTGCCACTGAGGGCTCCAGTTTATCTGAAGAGACACAGCTGCCAAAATTTCCCCTTCTACACACTAGGCCTAAGTAGGTTCGGTCTGAATCTTCGTAATTTGGAATACATTCGGATCAAATTCCTTTTTAAAGCGATTTTGAAGCGATTTGGGAACCTGGAAGTATCCTTGCCATTTTGAAGCTTTTTCTGCCATTTATCTTACAAATAGTAAGTGAGTTGAAAATGATTCAGCTTTTCAAACCATTATGGATGGATTCCCTTCATTTCCTTTCCCTCCCATGTCAGACCTGGGGCGAGAGCCGTGTTTAACCCAGTTTGGATGTGGATTTCTTCCCTTTGCTTCACCCCCTTTCTGGAATGAAACAACTACTTTCAAAGTAAAGACCACCCAATGAAACAGGAAATAACACTTTGAAACCATTAATGAAGGATTCGAAAGTCTTGGAAGTTTTGAACAGTTTTGAACTTTTTTGTCTGTGAAAATCGGAATTGACTTTAGATCTGAACCACCAGTGCCCCCTACATCCGAAATGGGTTTTGAACCTCTTTTTAAAAAATCAAACAGGCCTACTACATACCCATTAAAGGTACAGGATTGCTAGTTTTCAATCTGGTTTTCAATCCTAATGTTATTAATGACTGAGAACTCTCATTTCAACTATCAGGAATCCTCTCAGTTTGTAGAATTGAGTGTATTTTCTGTGGCAATAGGGTTGGTAATTTTCCTTCAAAATTTGTAGAATATATTAAAGTTAGTCGAACTGGGTCTGGTGACTTCCCTGTAGCAGTCTTATTTATAAAATTACAAATTACTCTTACTAAAACGGGTACCTTTATTCCCCTCTGTGATCTTGAGTAACATATGCTTGAATATATATTATTTTATGTCATTCTGAAATATCTTGTCATTTATATAAATAAGAGCAAAACCAATTGAATGCTTTCTATAGTATTTTATAGTTCATAATCACATATTTCCACTATTTTATAATCAAAATAACCCCCTTTTCTCTGTCTTTGTCTTAGATTATATAGTGAAAGAGTAATCCAAAGTTCAAATGCACAAGTCAAGGCTGGAGCAAAAAGGTCAACAATAATCTAAAGCAGATGTTAAGGTCTGGAAATCTCAGTGAAATACAACCAGTGGGTACAGCATGAATGCAAATTGCTTCCACAACTAGCCCCTAGTTTTTACTGCTGCTTTATTTTAAGGCAACAAGCTATGGGCTGGATCCTGATTGCATTTTGACAGTTCCTCTCTGCTGATTCCTTGCAGCTAAACAAGCAATTCTAATGCCTTTCCTTTAAGGCAAACCTTAGCCTCTGTCACCTCGGCTCTTTTGGTGACTCAGGTGAGCTGGGGGTCTTTACAGGAGCAGCTAGTGGTTGATTACAGACTGGAGACAACCCCTTACCCTGAGTTTGCTCCTTCTCTGCCGGCTGAGGTGTTGCCACATTTTCATCCTCCTCTGGTGCCTCTGGCTCTGGGACTAAGTCTATATTCAGATTTAGATCTTGAATTCTCTCCTGCTCATGGGTCTGAAAAGTCTCCATAGGCAACTCATCCCCTGACTTCTCACTAGAGGCTTGAAACACATGCTGACCTAGTACATCCTGCCATCTCTTAAGCAGAATCAGCTGCAGCTGTCTTGTGAACCACCCCATGTCCCCTGGGCTCAGGTGGTCTATGGATATGGGATGGCTGTCTCCTCCCCGCATCTTGCTTCTGGCTTCAGCAGTCAGATAGCCATCTACCCTATTCTGGGGATCCTATTTCCTTGTACTGAGTTGTGTGACCCACACGGGAGGCTGCAAGGTGGAAGAAGAGGGATTTCTCACCTTCTTCCTCCCAGCCTTTCTGTGGGGCACGCAACCCAGAAGGAGGACCACCCAGGATATGGTAGGTGCCCATGTCATTGCTGTAGCCAGAAGCAACACAGGGGGACAGGTAACTGCTGGACAGTAGAGAGCCGCTGCCACCACCAACTTGGCTCATGTAGTCTCTTTTTGGGCCACCAAGTGGGCTCAAATCAGCATCTAAGGCCCTTTGTAAAGTATCATATAATCCTATTATTATATGAATCTACACTGCCATATAATCCAGTTCAAAGCAGATAATATGGATTTTATGGCTGTGTAGAAGGGGCCTTTGATACCAGTTCAAGCCTGCTTGATGAGTCAGTGTAGAACTGCCCCAGGGAGCCGAATGAGGTGAAGCAGACCTATACAGCATCCAGGCTCTCCCACATCTTCCTCACAGTGCAATAAGATGCCTACAATTCTCCCCTCCCCTTTTGGGTGAATTTTCTGAAAGAAAAAAGGTGCTTCCTCCCTGCCCCTAGATTTTATGGGAGTACGGTTGGCTTCCATATAGTTAGCATTTAAATATCATTTTTTCTGATTCTGTACTACAGTGGATCTAGATTGAGCCTCCCTTATCCAGAAATATGAACTACAAGAACCTCAAAAGTTAGCCGTTTTTGTAGCCTGCAACCATTTCCATGTTCAAGGCAGTGGCTGCAGCACTCCTGCTTGTTTTTCTCTCACATCTTCAGTTTCTTTCTGCTGAAATCCACCTGCTTCCACCTTCAAGATAGCAACTGTGGTACTAGAACTCATTTGTCTCTTATATCCCCAGCCTATCCTCAGCCTGGGTGTGTATTGGTTATATTTGGAATATTATTTTAAATTAATTGACTGCTGATAACCTGTTGATCTGTTGTTGTTTTTAACTTTAATTGTATTTATGGTTTTATATTGTCTATTGTCTCCGGCATCTAATTGCTGCCTTGTTAGCCACCCTGATTCCCCCCTCGGGGATTGAGAAGAGGGGGAGGGGGCAGAAATACTGTAAATAAATAAAATAAATATTTCCAGTCTCAGAAACCATGTAGCAAATGGATGAGAGCAAGGCTGGAGAGAGACTGAGGATCTGAGAAACAAAGGAGCAATAGTGTCAGAGCCACCATCTCAAAAGCAAAAGCAGACAACGTGCAACAAAAAAAGATTCAGAATACCTGTATATGCAAATAAAGATATTCCAAAATCTGAAAAATGCAAAATATGGAACAGTTCTGGTCTGAAGCATTTCATGTAACTGATACCCAAGCTGTGCAGAGAGTTACTACAGTAAACTGGAACTAGATGTATTGACCCTTTAAAATTAAATTACAGATGTCAAACTAACAACTTTATGTACTACTTCCACTATGAAATATGTTGAAGAAACATCACTTGTCAATTTTACATGGTAAGACAGGATTTAGCAGGAAAATACAAAATTACAGAAACAAATCACAGAAACTTAATTGTGCACTGCACTATAAACAATGCACCGTTTTATAGGAGCCCAACATCCTTTGTCTATAAGAAAGAAAAAGAAAGAAAGAAAGCACTTAGCTCACTGCAGCCAAAACAAAGCTTTGAATTGACTTTTCTAACTGCTCTTAAATATGGATTTTATGGAAAGATTTTCCCATCTTAATTCCAATCGGTGAAAACATAGTGCATACCGGGAAAACAGAACTGCTATGCCAACTCCTGCCAGACCTGAAGTATTTTATAGCTAGAAGTTCAGACTTCACTAATTTCACAGTGACTGCTCAGTGAGAGCCCATAAGGCAAATTTAATGTTCTTATGCTGACGTGACAAAGTATAGGATGTTACATTACAGACACAATGAATTCTTATTTTTCTGCTCTCCTTGTTTTAGATATTTCCAAGTATATTTACTTTTCAAATTAGGAGACAAGACAGTGACAGAAAGAATACAGAAAAATTGATTTGCTGGTGTGCGTTTTAAGGCGTCGTATTGTGGTGAACAGAATACTAACTATTCTAGGCCAATCCTTCATTTCTCCTTGTTTTCAGAAGACTTTGCATACATGGTTTTGGAAAGAGGACACTTTTGTCTCAAGCATCACATCTGAACAGAAGGCAGCAAATGCTTTTTAAAGTGGGTCATGGAACTAAGCCATTCAGAACTTTGTGTATACATACATTTAAATAATATGAATGATATCTGAATTACTTATTTTTGGTGCTTATTTAAACAAATAAGGAGCAGCCATTCCATCCTTACTGGTGACAAATCTGGCTGCAAAAATGCTACATGCCTTCATTCCAATATGGGCTGGTTTGATCTTCTTGTGATCCAAGGCACTTTCAGAATTTCCCCCCAACACCACAGCTCAAAAGTGTCTATCTTCCTTCACTCAGCCTTCCTTATAGTTTAGCTATCACATCCATAGGTTACTATGGGAAATGCCATTGCCAGTGTGGATCTTCGTTGCCAGTGTGATGTCTCTACTCTTCACTATTTTATCAAGATTGATAATTTCTCTCCCGATGGTAAATGTCTTTGATTTACTGGCTGTACAATCTGGTCTCTCCAAGAAACTTTGACCTGGAAAAGGTACAAAAAGTCTGATCCAAGGGATGGAGCGGCTACCAAACCAGGTTCTTGGTCTTTTTGCAGCCTAAAAGACGGTGTTTAAGAGGTGACTTGATCGAAGTGTATAAAATCATGCATGGGATAGAAAAGGTGAATAAAAAGAAAAATTATTTTCTTTGTCACAAAACACTAGGACTAGAGGACACTCCTGAAGCTCAAGGTAGGAAAATTAGGACTAATAAAGGGAAAAATTTCTTCACCCAGAGGGTCATTGGGTTATGGAACTCACTTCCAGAAGAGGTTGTGACAGCTGTCAGCCTTCTGGTTGCAATAATCTTGGGGTTTTTGATGTTTAACTGCAACCCAGCTTTTGACATTTCTTCTTTCACCTTGGTTATAAGGCTCTTCAGCTCCTCATCACTTTCAGCCATCAAAGTCGTATCATTTGCATAAGGTTGTTTATATTTCTTCCAGCAATTTTTACTCCAGCCTTAGATTCATCAAGCCCCACACATCACATGATGTGTTCTGCATACAAGTTGAATAGGTAGGGTGAGAGTATACAGCCCTGCCATATTCCTTTCCCAATCCTGAACCAGTCTGTTATTTCATTGTCTGTTCTTACTGTTGCTACTTGGTCGTTATACAGATTCCTCAGGAGAGAGACAAGGTGACTTAGTATCCCCATTCCACCAAGAACTTGCCACAATTTATTATGATCCACACAGTCAAAGGCTTTAGAATAGTCAATAAACAGAAATAGATGTTTTTCTGAAATGCCCTGCCTTCCTCCAATATCCATCAGATATTGGCAATTTGGTCTCTCATTCCTCTGCCTTTTCTAAACCTGGAGTCTACCTTGCAGGATATTGAGCATTACCTTACTGGCATGTGAAATAAGAGCCACTGTAAGAAAGTTTGCACATTCTTTAGTGGTTTCCTTTTTTGGTATGTGGATATAGCTTGATTTTTTTCGCAATGTGGGAAAACCTTTCTTGTGTTTCCATATTTTCTGGCATATGGCATGCATCATCTTGACAGCATCCTCTTTCAAGATTTTGAACAGTTCAGCTCGGATCCCGTCATCTCCTCCTACCTTGTTGTTAGTAATGCTTCTTAAGGCCCATCCACCCTCACTCCTCAAGATGTCTGGTTCTAATGCACTCATCACACCGTCAAAGCTATCCTGGATATTATCATATTTATCATATTTATCATGATCTCTCTGACCTTCCTGCCTTCCCTTCACAGTTTCGCTCATGGCATCAATGAGGTGCTCAAGCTCTAGCACCATGACAAGGCAACAATGCTTTGCTGGAGTTGTATTACATTATCATTATGGAAGTTGTCTTTATGGCATGAACAGAAATGCCAACTAGTTCAAATCTTGCATACAAGTTATTAATAGAGGTCATTTCTACAAGTCATATGGCTCCCCTGTCACAATATCATTAGTGATTGACATTCCATTTTCATGTACTTAGTATGACCTACTTTTTGTTGGCTAAAGCCATTTTGATATCTAGCTGCCAAATTGCTCAAATTGCCCCATAACTGTGACTGAACAAGAGAAGAGAAAAAAAATTACATTTTAGGACTACTCCAATAATTACTTAGCTAGTAGTATCAGTATCTGTCCTCTTAAAAAAGGCTTTCCAGATTCTTTCAATTTTGTTCAGATCATTTAGGCATGAGATTTCTCCAAATTTCACAGCTTTCTTTTAAAAGTGGGATGAAAGTATGTGGCATCTAATGAAAAAATGTAAATGTAGGAGAAACTTAAATGGACAGATTTGCCCATCTAGAAAGAACTTCGAGAGTTTGAACTAAATATGGCACTGAATGGGTTATCACCCATCATTATGTTCTAGATCTGTAATAGCTACGTGGAAGGAAGGCACAGCATGGAATATTCCATGCTGAAAATAACTGCCTGGTAAATTTGTTTGGTGTATATGGAATAAGAAAATCATTTAGTTTTAGGTTTCTTCATTCATTTTAAGCATTTCAAAATATTTGTAAATTTCTTAATAAATGGAACAGGGAAGAACCTTAGGGGGTAATAGGATGCTATTCAAGGCATTTTAATTTATCTATTTATTTGCTGTATTTTTACTCTAGCTCAACCCCGTAGGGGACTCAGAGCAGCTTCCAAATTGGCAACAATTCAATGCCACAGTAAACACAAACATACAAATACAATATGCATTATATATTAAAATCAATAAAATCAAAAAAACCATAACGTATCAATACAGTAAATACATTCCAATCATATTATAATCACTTCATAGTTGCCAAAGCATCATCCTACACTCTTCTCAGTTGTGGTCAACATTATTGCTCTACACTTTCCACTAGGTTTCTGAAACCAGTGTATTTATCAATAATGTTTCCTTCTTTTATTATGAGTTTATTAGTTGTCCTATTATTTTATTGCAGTTGATTTTAATATAGTTGTAATTAACTTACATTGAGGTTAATGATTGCTGCATGGAACTTTTCTATGTCATCATGCTTTCTTTGAAAAATGATCTAATAAATATTCTGCACAGACAGCAATAATGAGAAATGAAGTCATGTAGCTAGAATCTCTTGCAACATGGAGTTAGGGGGGAAATTACAAGCCATTTTCCTAGTGTTCAATGTATTGACTTCATACTTTTAAGTCAGCAGAGGACTACAGCAATAAACATGAACTAAATTTAGACGTTGTACCAAATGGTTTGTTGCCTAATTACAGCACTGTCCTCCAAGACAAGGTCTCAAAGGAGAGCAAAATAAGTAAAATTATTTTTAAAATGAGATTTTGTTAGCTTGAGTTATGTTAAACTTCAGAAGGTAAATGGTGTTTGACTGTTGATCACTAAAAATACTATTAATTTCCCCCCCAATGGAATATACATTCATATGTGAATGTATCTTCAGTCTTTCTCTCCAGACAGTACAGAAACAAGTAATTGTACACATGTGTTTTTCGTTCAGTGATTTCTTTTGGTTGAACTTGAAAAAATGGTAACATTAATGACCATATTTGTTTTGCTTTGGAATAAAATAAACATCCATCTTATTCTGATTTATCTGATTTTCCAATATTTCATGATGCAATGGCCAGTATTATCACATAGCCTGACTATATCTATAGGTTAATAATAATAATAATAATATACTTCTCTATCTCACTGTGGGCACTCAGGGTGCTTTACAAGTTGCAGTAAACATTCAATGCCATGCAATACAAAAAAAGAACAAACTAAACAAAACCACCCAAATCCCAAATCATACCTATAGTTTCAAGTAGCATTTTCCCCTTAATGTTCTGATTTAACATTCAAACGCTGGGCTAAATTTGAAAATTAGAATCCATGCCAATTTGCATCAATTATTATCTTTAAGCACATTGGGAAAAAATCAGAAAACGTTATTTGTATGGTGTGACAAAATGTAAATATACATTTTCTCATGGGTTTTTTCATCACAGCCTTTTCCAATGAAGTATGCATAAGATTGCACATAAGTACCACTGAAACAAATGGTTCTAAGTTCAGTAGCTATGATTTTAATGGAACATATTGCTCATACATTTTTAGCACTCTGTACATCCATTTAATAAAGTTTCACTGGGATTAAATAAATTAATGTCCAATTTATATTTATTTGTTTGTTTGTTTGTTCATTAGTAATAAAATGACCATCCATGAACTTCACAGGATGATGTACATATATTTAAAAGAAGACTGCTAATCTATAAGGCCTTGTGCTTTATTTGCCTGCCAACTGCCAAAATAACAAGACTACACAGCAGTATTTGGGTTTAAATATGGGCAACTTTTCTTAATTGTTACCGATTAAATTTTGACTGGATCTAAACCTATGGATCCTGAACTTGGTGGCAAAACCGAGGTAGTGTTCCCGCCCGACCTACCCCTAGCTAGTTAGGGTGAAATATCCAGGTCCCCAGGGAACCTAATACAGGCAACCTCTAAGGGAAATGCATTGGAGAAGTCCCTCTTGGAGTATCTGAGACCCGACTCTCCCCATTCCTATGGCATTAGGATTCCCCTCATGTCACCAAATTGAACCTTAGGTGAGTGTTTTAATCGATGGCCTTCCCTGCTGAAGGGAGTGCCTTGGGCGTATACCAAATTTAAGCTTTTCCTAACTGTTTTCCGTGATCACCTATTTAATGATACACCATCCCAATTTGCCCTGCAACAGTATGGGGTAGGCGAAAAACCCTCCTAGAGCGTAAGGGGGGGGGGAATTCCTACACGGCCCCTTAACGGCAACCCTAATATACTGTTTAATGGGTTGGAGTGGTGGGTCGACGCGTGGCTCCAGAATGAAGAAAAGGGGGCAGGCCAGGCAAGAGGCCTGGCTCCGCCCCCGTTGAAAGTAATTCCAGCTGGAACTACATGTTCTCTCTTCAAGGGAGAAGGCAAATTTCTCCCCCCCCAGCTGTGCTGGAGTGGGGAAAGATTATTCTGTGTTGTCCTCCAGATGCTGGAATGGAGCTAATGGTGAGGACAAAGTGGATAAAGTATAGACAGTGGATGGCAATTTCCAATAGTCTTACCCAAAGTGCAGTATGCCAACAAAAGTGCTCATTGACCACTCAGTATGCTAAGGAATTGGGTATTGTGCTTTATGCTCTTGCGGTATAAAATATATATTGATTATTGATATGAGGGGCCCTGTTAGAGTAATAATGGGGAGGGAGAGATACGGGAAAGGGAGACCTTTAATTCTGCCTGGGGATCATGAGTCAACTCTAATAGTTCCAAATTGGTCTCCTGACATGGTAAATTGGAGTACCCAGAATGGCAGCCCCTCTGGATTAAAACTTGGGTTGTTGAATGCCAGATCTGTGAACAGAAAAACAGCTTTCATCCAGGATTTAATTCTGGATGAATGGGCAGATCTGACATGCATAACGGAGACCTGGTTGAATGAGGCTGGGAGTGTAAATCTGACTCAGCTTTGTCCACCAGGCTTCTCCGTACATCACCAGCCAAGATCTGGAGGGCGGGGAGGTGGGGTTGCAGTGGTCTATAAGGATTCCATCTACCTGACCAGGGGCCCCATCCCACAATCAACCAATTTTGAATGTATCCACCTGAGGGTAGGTGACCGGGACAGAATAGGGATTCTGATAGTGTACTGTTCACCCTGCTGCACTGCAGTCTTCCTACCTGAGCTATCTGGGATGGTCTCGAGCCTGGTGTTAGAGTCCCAGTGGCTCATTGTGCTGGGGGACTTCAACATCCATGCCAAGACTACTCTATCAGGAGGGGCTCAGGACTTCATGTCTTCCATGGCTATTGCACCTCAGACAAGAGTAGCCTCTCTGGAATCACTCACACAACAGACAGTATTGAAAAACTAGTTCTTTTATTGAAGCAAAGAAAGAGGGAACTAGAGGGCGTGGGGCATTCGGATCTGAACGGGCCAAGCTGAATATGCCTTGTATCCTGTTTAATGGCATATGGCACTGCAATAAAGGCAACAAAGAAGTCCTTCTTTGTGGCCAATATTGCTTCCGCAAAGAACCATCCAGCAGAGCTGTTCTGAGTTGTCAGAGGCCTATTAAATCCCACCTCTCATGATGGGAGCACTGACAACTCGGCAGCCCGCTGTGAAGCATTTGCTCAGTTCTTTGCGGACAAAGTCGCTTTGATCCGTTCTGGTCTGGATGCCATGTTAACGGCAGTCTCTGTGGATGTAGCTGGAACACCTACTTGTCTGATTTTGATGGATTCATTTCAATTGGTGAAACCTGAGGATGTGGACAAGATACTTGGAGGGATGAGGGCGACCACATGCATCCTAGACCCCTGCCCATCCTGGCTTTTAAAGGAAGCCAGGGGGGATTGGCTGAGTGGATAAGGGTAGTGGTCAATGACTCCCTTCGGGAAGGCAGCATTCCAGTGAACTTAAAACAAGCTGTAATAAAACCACTGTTGAAGAAACAATCACTGGACCCCTCTCAATTAATCAACTATCAGCCAGTTTCCAATCTCCTCTTTTTGGGCAAAGTCCTGGAACGTGTGGTAGCCTCACAACTCCAGGTATTCTTGGATGACATGGATTATCTGGATCCGGCGCAGTCTGGCTTTAGGCTGGGACATGGAACCGAGACAGCCTTGGTTGCCTTAGTTGATAATCTACGCCAGGAAATAGACAAGGGGAGTGTGTCCCTGTTGGTTCTGCTCGACCTCTCAGCGGCTTTCAATACCGTTGACCACGGTATTCTTCTGAGTCGCCTTTCGGGAATGGGCCTTGGAGATACTGTTTTGCAATGGCTCCGGACCTTTCTAGAGGGTCGTACTCAGAAGGTGTTACTGGGGGACACCTGTTCCACCCCACAACCATTGTCTTGTGGGGTTCCTCAGGACTCAATACTGTCCCCCATGTTGTTTAACATTTACATGAAGCCGCTGGGGGAGATCATCCGGACTTTCAGGATACGGTGTCACCTGTACGCAGATGACGTCCAACCCTGTCACTCCTTTCCACCTGCTTCTAAAGAGGCTGTCCAGATCCTGAACCGGTGCTTGGCCGCTGTGACGGTCTGGATGAGGGCGAACAAATTGAAGTTGAATCCAGACAAGACAGAGGTACTCCTGGTCAATCGTAAGTCCGAACAGGGCATAGGGTTACAGCCTGTGTTGGTCGGGGTTACACTCCCCCTGAAGATGCAGGTTTGCAGTCTGGGTGTGATCCTGGCTTCATCACTGAGCCTGGAACCCCAGGTCTTGTGCGCCAGCTGTGCCCGTACCTTGGGAAGTCTGACTTGGCCGCAGTAGTCCACGCTCTGGTTACTTCCTGTATAGATTACTGCAATGCACTCTATGTGGGGTTGCCTTTGAAGACTGTTCGGAAACTTCAACTGGTCCAATGGATGGCAGCCAGATTACTAATAGGAGCGGGGCTCAGGGAGCATACAACTCCTCTGTTGTGCCAGCTCCACTGGCTGCCAGTCTGCTACTGGGCACAATTCAGTGCTGGCTTTAGCCTATAAAGCCCTAAACGGTCCTGGTCCAACTTACCTGTCCGAACACATCTCCCCTTATGAACCATCTAGGACATTAAGCATCTGAGGAGACCCTGCTCTCAGCTCCATCTATGTCACAAATGCGTTTGGCAGGGACAAGAGACAGGGCCTTCTCAGCAGTGGCCCCTCGGCTATGGAATGCCCTTCCCAGGGACATTATGGCCTTCTGAAAAAAGTCAAAACTTGGCTATTTGAGCAGGTGTTTTAAACGGCAGTGTAACTGACATAGGATTTGGAACAATTGACTATAAGATTGGACTATGTTTTAATCTTGGAAGCATACTGATGTTTTATTATTGTTATGATTTTAATCAATGTGTTAATGTTTTTAATTTGTTCTAAATGTTGTTTTTATGATGTTGTTGTAAACCACCCCTAGTCGCCTTTGGGCTGAGAGGGAGCGGTATACAAATGTGCTAAATAAACAAAAATAAATAAATAAATAAAGATATGTTGTCTGTTTTTCTTTAAAAATGAATATTACAATAAATGTGCCTATGTTGACTGGGTACTCTGGGGAAAAGTAATCTTTCCAAGCTGTGGTGCTCCCTCTATGTGTCAAGGGCAGGAGCAGTACAATCCTCTAGAGTAGTGGTTCTCAATCTGTGAGTCCCCAGATACTCCCAGTAATCCTAACAGTTGGTAAACTGGCTGGGATTTCTTGGAGTTGTAGGCCAAAACACGTAGGGACCCACAGGTTGACAACCACTGCCCTAGAGGTTGCTGGCTCCAATTCCCAGCATTTTTCATCATTGGTTATGTTTGGTGGGAGTTTGGGAACATCTGGAAATCTGCTCAATCCCCAGCCCTGTTCTGTCTCTTGTCACTGTCAGCATGTTAGGTTTGTGATATCATGCTTAAGCTAATGGTACTAAAGTATTCTGGTACTGACTGAATTGGAGTATGATGTAATCTGTACTACTGATTACTACTGGTACATTGCCAAATATGAAAAAAAATCAGTAAGTGAAATGAATATATCAATATCTTTTTGTTCTATGTACAGTAAATAGTTAAAGTCTTAATCACTGTGTTGATAGATTTATTATTGGAAACAGCATGATCTGGAGGTAGAAATATATTTGACTTTGATCAAGGGTATTGCAATACAATTGTGGTCTTTTGGGAAGGCCCTTGGCAAATCTTCCAATTGTAATTCCACAATGCTAAAATGGAATAATAATGACTCATTTCAAAGGATTTTTGAAATAGGCCAAGTAATATATTATGTACACTCAAAGTTCTATGTGTAACCCTTTGAAACATTGTTGAAATCAGGGCTGTTCAAAAGAAATCTCCAGCTATGATAGCTTAAGGAACCCCAAGGACTAGAAGAGAGGACTTCATTGATTAATATCATTTCTTTAAAGATCATTGTTAATAGCACCATCCTTTTCTTCAAGCACAAATACGCACCTTTCAAGAAAATCACATTTGTTTCTATTTTGCAGAGGACAATGCTCTCTCTATGTGTAGTAGATGGATAGATAGATAGACAGACAGACGTTGCGTAGTTTACATATATTATGTGCCCATAAATCCTGCTACAAGTACTTCCTGAGGTCCCTGAAATTATTGTCGCTGCTTATTACAGTGTCTTTCCCTTCCTAGCAACTGCCTCCCCCTCCTGCTCATGCACAAGGAATTCCAGAATGGGTAGTTACAGTGTTCCCTCGCTGTTTTGCGGTTCACTTATCGCGGACTCGCTATTAGCCAGGTTTTTCCCTCCCTCTGCAGGCCATGGAGTCTGCAGGGAACTTCTTCTTCCCAGAAGGCCCTTGTGTGGCGGGAAAGTTTTCCCTCCTCAGTCCTTCCTCCCTCCAGCCTTGAAGGGCCTTTCCTTTCTTTCCTTCGGAGGAGGGAGAAAAGGAGAGGAAAATGCCCTGGCTGAATTGCCGCCGCAAAAAAAAAAAAAGAAAGAAAGGGGGGGGGGATACACAAAATACTATTGTGATGCCTCTTGCAGCTTTACTATATCTTTTTGTCTGTTTGTTTCTTTTCCAAAAATTTATTGTCAATCTTGCACTTGCTGGGAAGTTAATGTATTTACTATGTGTTCTTTTTTTCTTTTCTTTTTTAAACAAAACCCAACCCCCCTAAGTTGCTGCAATTTGAAAAATACCATATGTTTAATGATATGGAAAAAACATTTTAGTGTGTATTTTGAAAGTAAACAAATAATTGATCTCTAACATTTTAAGAAAATATTTGTTCAGTATCTACCGTAATATGAGTTCTGCATGGGCATGTGTGTGTGTGTGTGTGTGTGCGCGCGTGCGCACACACGTGCGTGCATATATATATATATATATATATATATACATATATACATATATACATATATATACACATATATATATACATACAGTATATATATATATATATTCTGGCATTACTTCATGAACGAAGATTCTTAGGAAGGACGGATCCCATGCTTTTTACAAGCACGTTGATGGCCAAAAAGGCCAATCTGAGATAGGCAAGCCTGGTTGCAGAAAGCACAGCAGAAAGTCTCCTTGGGTGATGTTGTTTCCAAGTTGCAGTTCTTTCTGCGTTGTTGTTTCTCTTCGAGACCCGTTTGGTGTGTATTCTCGAAAGAGGCTGCAGCATTGTGGATAGTGCTTCTCCATGCCTCCCAATGTGAGCCCAGGGTGGGCCATTGTTGGTGATCAATCTTGCCAAGCCTGAGATGTTGTTTCAGGGAGTCCTTATATCTCTTTTTGGGGGTGCCTCTCTTGCGCTAACCCATGGTGAGTTCACCATACAGTAGTATCTTTGGGAGGCGGTGGTTCTCCATCCTAGAGATGTGCCCTGCCCAGCGCAGCTGTGTTTTCAATAGCACGACCTCAATGCTGGTGATCCCTGCTTGCTCAAGGACAGCAACATTCATCGCATAGTCAGTCCAGTGTACATTTAGGATTGAGCGAAGACAGTGCTGATGAAAGCGTTGGAGGAGTTGTAGGAGTTGGTGATAGGTGACCCATGTTTCAGACCCATAAAGGAGAAAAGACAGTACAATGGCTCTGTACACACTGATTTTTGTGCTGCAATTTGAAGAATACCATATGTATTCTCAATGTCTAACAGAAATAGAAAGCAATGTTGCAATGTGCTTCATAATCCCAGGTTCTTTGAGCATATTGTGATCATGAGTGATCAAAGCCCAGGCATGGGTATGGGGAGAATACTGTTTATTAGTGTCTGAATGCCCATGGGAGCACACTGACGAACTAGCACACTAACAAACAGGATCACTAATACAACCAATGTATGTTGGTAGGCATAGATCTTGGCTCTTAATTTAGTTTGGGGAACCAGGGCAGGTAAGTATGTCATGAGGGCTAGGAGGGATGAGAAGCCCCGCTAGAGGCCTCGATGCAGCCTAGAATCTGCAGGCCCTACCAAGGCTGGGTGCCCTGGCTGGCCCGCTGCAAAATTTAAAAAAAAGCCTCAATGGAAAAACAGGCCAAAGGCCTGAAGCAAACCTTGTTGCTGCTGCTCGCTGCCGCACTGCTTCCTGCCGTCAAGAATTCGCCGCCACCGAAGACTCCTTCAGTTGAAGCAGGCAGGGAAAATGCGCTGACCCCAGAGCAGCCTTTTAAAGCTGCCAAATGGGGAAGAAAGCTGGCCCCCCAACTCATCCGGCCAAGCGGCGGGGAAACTTTCCCATCACGCAGGGGGCTTCTGGAAAGAAGAAGCCCCTTGCAGACTCCATGGCCAGCGGGAGGGTGCCGACCACCACAATGGGCTTTGCCTCTCCTCTTTTCCCTCCTCTTCAGCCTTTCCTTTCTTCCTTTGGAGGAGGCTGGAGAGGAGGGAGGAGAGGAGAGGCAAGGCCCATTGCGGCAGTGGGCGCCATCCACCTGATTATCTCGAGGTTTTCCCCTCCTCAGTCCTCCCTCTAGCCTTGAAGGGCTTTTCCTCTTCAGCCTCCAAAGTAGAATTTAGGGGAAGGTCTTGAAGCGTTTGGTCATTTCATGACGTGCAAAATGGTCCTTCAATGGCCACATGTGGCTCAAAGGTTACACCTTGCCCACTCCAGTTCTATGACATTACAATGACCCTCCTCCAATAATACGACAAGATCCCAGTCAATAGTCTCATGTTCAGGACCTAGGGTAACTCTATATACATGTGGGTTTGTCTGAGGTTGTTGCCCTCTTTCTGCCACATAAAGCACCTCAATAGCAGCATTTTCTCATCAATGAGGTATTCAGCCATTGACTCAGTGGCTGAAGACAAGAAATGCAAAAGCTTTCCTGTGCTGTGATCCTGAGTATTTGTTTACAAAACACTAACTTGCAGGATTGCCTCTCTTTTTTGTGCCTTGATCAATATTTATGGTGTATAAGCAATCAAAATCCCATTTCACTAATTCAGCTTCATCTGCAGAGAAACATCCACATAGAGCAGGTAGTCTCATTCTGTTATAGATTTCTTGCTGAGATGCAGGGGACTACATTTTTATTCTTTTCACAGTTACTATCAAGCAAGTAAGAGGATCAAATAAATAGGTGATTATCAGTGAACTGAGAATGTTATTTCATTCAAATGAGCTGCAATTTTTTTCTTCAGTGAATACCAGAACAGAGGAGCATTATGGGTTAGTCATTCTTTTCTTTTTTTTAAATGTAAATCCCATTGCAAATATAAAGGGGGCTGTGAAAAGCAACAGAATGAGACAAGGGAATAATAATCCTTTCCTGGTAGCTCTTTTGAAATGCAGACCCCAAGTTCCCTAATGGTAAATCTTTGCAGTGGATTTGTCATAAGAAGACAGTACCAGCACAAAACATTCCGGTGACATTGAAAGGCCTCTTTGAAAAGGACTATAAGCCTCTTGTATAACAGGCACTTCTCTATTAATACATTAGTGCCTACTGTATGTGGAGGTATCCATTTTCTCTTTGAAACCTTTCAAGGTTATAAAAGCTTTGCTTCTTTTCTTTCATTTGCATCAGGAATACGGCCCCTCCTACACACATTTACACATCATGCAAATTCCAAGTCCATGTTAAAATTAGCATGTTAGTGTGACGAGAAGAAGTGATGAGATCAAAAAGCTCTGATTAACTTTGTGGCAGATTCCAAAGGCATTCTCCAGATTGTAATGTGAACTGAGTAGTGCAATCAAGCACATGCTTGGACCAAAATGGCTAAAAATGAGCATCAGAATAATAAAGCCACAAAAAACCAGACTGGAGAATATAAAATGTTAGGGCTGCTTCACAAGTTTTATTTTATAATGTTATTTTTTAAAACGAACAAACAAACAACTAGGCCACCTTTAAAAAATGTTTTGGGTATTGTCCTAAATGATTCAATATGGTGATGTTCCAAAATGAGGACTGTAACAATACAATTAGAAAACACAAACAAAACCAAATACTAAAACAAGTAGTTTAAAATGAGCAAAAATATAACTGTAAAAATACCCATTAGGAAAAACGAAGCACTTAGTCATGACATGTTTCTTTCTTAACAGTCAGTAGCCAAAAGTCCACCAAAAGAGAAAGGTAATTCTTTGTCAGCAGAAGGACAAGACTGATTTATACATGACTTTATATGGTAAGTTGATCTTGTCCTTCTGCTGACAAAAAAATTACCTCTTTCTTTAGGTGAACTTTTGGCTATTGAGTGCTTGCTGAGAAAGGGGTATGTAAGAACTAGGTGTTTCACTTTTTCTAATGGGCATTTTTACATAAGTATTTATGAATTCAAGGAAGGTTTTGGGGGCAAAATTATTGATTTTGATGTGTTCTGTGGATTTATCACTGTGGAGAACAGAAAACACCAATTCCATCTCAGGGGACCAGCACCCTGGCTGCTGCCAGTATTTGCCACCTAAGCATTCAAAAAGTGTTTTGCTGGTCTACTCAGAGAAGGGGATGGTTCCTTTTAAGATATAGTACTTACAGTAACCTGGGTATAAGTCTTTTTTACTTATACATGAAAATATATAATAGTGAGAACCACAATTTGGGAGTAGTTATTGAGAATTTTGTGTATTGCAACTAAGGACTTCATCACATGAACCCCCCCCCCCCCCCAGCATCTGTAACAAAATGGCAGGAATGAGCACTGTTTTTGCATGTCGCCACTTCCCCATCACACGGGGAAGCATCACCAATGTAGTGTGCCAATTGTATACACTTTTCCCTCGTATCCAGATGTACCCAGGCACATATGTTCTATTCAGCGAATCAGGATTCAGAATCACACCAAATAATTCTAAGAAAATAAAATGCTTCTTCCTGAAAAAGTTTGACAAAACAAAACAATGTGTATGCAGAGAGTACCTCACAATACTGCTGGAAAAATACTCTTTTGAAAGTCTCTGTGGGTAGAAATCAGGAAACTTTGTGATTAGTGCCAACCACCAAAGCATGGCATATGATGCGGATGGATTTTGCAGACTAAGATCCAGCAACCTCCACAAATGCTTATTTGACTTCTAAAACACAACCCGCCCTCCCACTGTCAATGCAGTGTAAATTTATCAGTGTAAATTTATTGAGTCTCCCCAGGGGTGAGAAAGGTGGTATATAAATACTGTAAATAAATAAATAAATCTGGTCACTTAGGGACTAGATATAATTTTTCTCCCTTTTTACCTGGGGTTTTTCACCCACCCCATAGTATATCTGGGGGGCTTTCATGATTGGTTATGGTAGTGTCTAAAAAGAGGTAGTTATTTTGGCAGGTAATGAGCAAGAAATTAAGTATCTGATATCCAGTTTAACACCCATTTGTTCTAGGGCTTTCACAGGTCAAACTACTTAAGTATTTGGGAAGGAGTGTGCCCTTAATGGAGGGGCGCAGTGGGTTAAACTGCTGAGCTGCTGAACTTGCTGACCGAAAGGTTGGTGGTGTAAAATCCAGGGAGTGGGGTGAGCTCCCACTGTTAACCCCAGCTTCTGCCAAACTATCAGTTCGAAAACATGAAAATGTAAGTAGATCAATAGGTACCACCTTGGTGGGAAAGTAATGGCACTCCATGCAGTCATGCTGGACACATGACCTTGGAGGTGTTTATGAACAACACTTAGAAATTGAGATGAGCACCACCCCAGAGTCGGACACAACTAGATTTAATGTCAGTGGAAACATTTACCTTTACTTTTTATACCTTTAAGCCAAACCTGAAGGGATTTGGTCTCACTCAGAATTCATGTGATTCAGGTGACAGTGCCCAAGGTCTACTTTCCAGTAAGTGGTGGGCCAGGAAATAGCCCACATATTTGGACTATTCTTGGGACTCAGGCCCCATCTTAACCCGGATCAGATAGATATATATGACATAGGCTTAATAAAATGGCCCATATTCAATCCCAGTCTTGTGTTTGGTCTTGCTATTTCACAGTTGGGCATTAATCGTGACTATGAAAAGAAAGGTAGGTAAGTAGTACAATTTTAGGAGCTAAAGACAAAGTTGTGCCTAGCTTTTATTATGCAGCCAGGCCCCTTCAACACTGCCATATCAAATTCAGATTATAATAATAATAATAATAATACTTTAATATTTGTGAGTCGCCCTCCACCGACGGTGCTCCGGAGCCTTAGCCAGAATGGCCGTGATATTGAGAGGCTCCTCCGGCTCCTCCGGCTCCGGCTGCTCGGGGCGGGCCGGCGACTGACCGCGGCGCCTGGGGGTGAGGTCTCCAGCAGCTTCTCGGCGACTCCGGGATGGAGGCCTGCTTTGCTGGGCACCCCAATGGTCCAGCGTCTCCTTTGCTGGGGACCTTCTACGACCTTGCCAGGTCGGAGGTCTGAACCCCAGGTGTTGACAGGGGTAAGCCCTGTGAAGTTGGCGGTCTGGCGGGTAAAAACGACTCTTTGCGAGGGTGCGGTGGGAGCTCGCTCACCCTGCGACCGAACGCTTCCGCCATCTTGCAACTTATCTGTTTTGTACTGGATTATTTGGAAGGTAGACACATATAATCCAGTTCAAAGCAGCTAATGTGGACTATCTGCCTTGATAATCTGGATTATATGGTAATGTAGAAAAAACTTCAGTCTATTTTTGTAAGTAACAAGTGCTGAGATTTAATGGTATATCAATGCTGTAGAATAGAATTCAGGAAAGGAATTGCAGAAAATTATTTAGTCTATTTTGTATTTTGCATTGTGCATGTACAAGCAGGGAATCGTACCCACCTCCTCCCTCAAATAGACATATCATGCTTCCACAAAATTACAATGATGCATAGTATTTACAGTAATATTGAGGTGACAATTACAGATCATCCACACACTACATTTGAACCGGTTCCAGTTCTAACTCACTTATATGAGAACTGGTTGGCAACATAATGAATGCTTGGTAAGCAGGGAATAACAGGCAATATGCCAATTCTTATCACTGCTCTACAAAGAAAATATATATATTGAGGCAATTTTTTTTTAAAAAAAGAATGTTGTTCATTTAACTTGAGGAATTATGCACATAATGTAAATGAGAATTTGTGGTACAGCTACATTGTAGAATTAAAGTACAGGCAACCCCCAAGTTACAAACAAGAAAGGTTCTGTAGGTTTGTTCTTACATACATTGAATTTGTATGTAAAATGGAACAGGTACATTTTTAAAGTCCAATGTGGTTAGATTTACTATCACTACCACTCCCTTATTTGCACAAATTGTCGTTCGGTTGCTGCTATTGCTATTTGCTGATATAATCAAGCTTGGTGCTAGTCCTAGTCCTGATTGTAGTTCCCATTGTGACCCTTGCACTTTACCTACTCGCACTTTACATGCTATAAGCCTACCTTGCACTATATAGTAATTCATTGTCTTCCATCTTACTTATGTTGCAACTAAACCTGTTGCACTTTACATTTGCACTTGCACTTTGTGCATTGTTTACAGTCCAGAGCAACTTGGAAGAAAGCGGAAGTTGCAGGGTGGGGGGAGTTGCAAGAGAGAGATCGATATTTTATATGGTTGTATTAAATCAAGATCTGCTTCATAATGTGCAGCCAATTGATATGGGGAGGGAACATGCAGGAAGGATGGGTCCTGGGCGGGGACTCCCATTGGGGTGGTGACTGGGAGGGGAAGATGCAGGAAAGGGAGACCCAAATTATTGATTCGGCCTAGAATTTGTGATGGATCTAAATTGTCAATTTGACCCAGAAGCGAGCGCTCTAAATTTTTAATTCAGCCAAAAATTTGTGCAAGAACCTTAAAAAAATTAAATCGGGCTCCTGACAAAGCTAAGCTGAGTACCCAGGAAGGTGGTCCCTCCCGGTTGAAAGTAGTGCTGTTTAATGCCAGGTCAGTCAATGGTAAAACATCAATAATTCAGGATTTAATTCTTGAGGAACAAGCTGGCCTGGCTTGTATAACGGAGACCTGGTTGGACGAGGCTGGGGGGTAATCTCTCTCAGCTTTGCCCACTGGGTTATTCCGTACAGCACCAATCGAGACCGGGAGGGCGGGGAGGGGGACTCGCAGTGGTCTATAAGGATTCCATCCCCTTGACCAGGTGCCCCATCCTGCAGTCAACCACTTTAGAATATGTCAGCCTAAGGGTTAGTGACTGGGACAGGATAGGGATTCTGCTAGTGTACCGACCACCCCGCTACACTACAGTCTCCCTACTTGAGCTTGCCGGAGTGGTCTCGGGCCTGGTGGTGGAGTCCCAATGGCTTATTGTGCTGGGGGACTTCAATGTCCATGCCGAGACCACTCTATCAGGAGTGGCCCATGACTTCATGGCTGCCATGGCAACCATGGGCCTGTCCCAGCTAATATCGGGTCCCACCCATAGTGCAGGACACACGTTAGATCTGGTTTTCTGCCAGGGATGGGAAGAAGGTGGCAGAGTGGAGGAATTGACCATCATTCCTTTGCCATGGACCGACCACCACCTGATCAGGTTTAGACTTACTGTGCCTTTCCTCCTCCGCAGGGGTGGTGGACCCATTAGAATGGTCCGCCCCAGGAGACTTATGGATCCTAATGGATTCCTGACGGCTCTTGGGGATTTTCCCGCCTCTTCGGTAAGTGACCCTGTTGAGGCTCTTGTTTCTCTCTGGGACAGGGAGATGACATGGGCTATTGACACGATCGCTCCAGAACGCCCCCTCTTGAGTAACCGAGCTAAACCAGCTCCTTGGTTCACTGAGGAGCTGGCAGCAATGAAGAGAAAAAAGAAGGCTAGAGTGTGTGTGGCGTTGGAAGCACCATACGCACCTGCTCTCTTATCTGAGGACCTACGATGCAGCAACAAAAGCCGCACAAAAAAATCCATTGTGGCCAAGGTGGCCGCTGCGAAGAACCAGCCATCGGAACTGTTCCGAGTTGTTAGGGGACTTTTAAACCCTTCGCAGTGCGAGATCCCTGACAGCTTGGCGGTACACTGTGAAGAATTTGCTCGGGCCTTCGCGGATAAGGTGGCGCTGATCCGTTCTGATTTTGATACCACTTTAACGGCAGTCTCTGAGGATGTGACACGAGCATCCGCTTGTCAGGTTTTAATGGATTCATTTCAATTGGTTCAGCTCGAGGATGTGGACAAGATCATTGGAGAAGTGATGCCTACCACATGCATCCTAGACCCCTGCCTATCCTGGCTGATCAAAGAAGCCAGAGGGGGTTTGGCAGAGTGGGTGAAGGTGGTGGTTAATGCCTCCTTACAGGAGGGCAAGATTCCAGCCAGCTTAAAGCAAGCTGTGATAAAAACATCACTGGACCCCACTCAATTCGTCAACTATCGGCCAGTTTCCAATCTCCCCTATTTGGGCAAAGTCATAGAACGTGTGGTGGCTTTGCAACTCCAGGTGTTCTTGGTAGACACTGATTATCTTGATCCGGCACAGTCTGGCTTTAGGCTGGGACATGGTACTGAAACAGCCTTGGTCGCCTTGGTAGATGATCTATGCCGGGAACTCGACAGGGGGAGTGTGTCCCTGTTGGTTTTGCTGGACCTCTCAGCGGCTTTAGATACCGTTGGCCACGGTATCTTTCTGAGTCGCCTTGCAGATATGGGGCTTGGGGGTACTGCGTTGCAGTGGCTCCAATCCTTCCTGAAGGGTCGTACCCAGAAGGTGTCATTGGGTGACACCTGTTCGGCTCCGCAACCTTTGTCTTGTGGAGTCCCTCAGTGTTCAGTACTGTCCCCGATGTTATTTAACATCTACATGAAACCGCGGGGAGAGATCATTCGGAGTTTCGGAGTAAGGTGTTATCTGTAAGCAGATGACGTCCAGATCTGTCACTCCTTTCCACCTGTCACTAAGGATGCTGTCCAGACTTTGAACCGGTGCTTGGCTGCTGTGTCGGACTGGATGAGGGCTAGCAAATGGAAACTTAATCCAGACAAGACAGAGGTCCTCCTGGTCAGTCGAAAGGCCAAACAGGGCATAGGGTTACAGCCTGTATTGGACGGGGTTACACTCCCCCTGAAGACGCAGATTCGCAGCTTGGGAGTGATCCTGGACTCATCGCTGAGCCTGGGACCCCAGGTCTCAGCGGTGGTCAGGGAGCTTTTGCACAGTTAAGACTCATGCGCCAGCTGCGCCCGTACCTTGGGAAGTCTGATTTGGCTACAGTCATCCATGCTCTGGTCACATCCCGAATAGATTACTGCAACGCACTTTACGTGGGGCTGCCTTTGAAGACAGTTCGGAAACTGCAATTAGTCCAATGGACAGCAACCAGATTACTAATGGGAGCTACATACAGGGAGCATACCACCCCCCTGTTGTGTCAGCTCCACTGGCTGCCTGTCCAATTCTGAGCTCAATTCAAAGTGCTGGTTTTGACCTTTAAAGCTCTATACAGTTCTGGCCCAGCTTACTTGTCCGAACGCATCAGCCGCTACGTCCCACCTCGTAATTTAAGATAATCCGGGGAGGTCCTGCTCTCGCTCCTGCCTACTTCTCAAATGCGGTTGGTGGGGACAAGAGATAGGGCCTTCTCGGTGGTGGCTCCCCGTCTGTGGAACGTGCTTCCCAGCGACATATGATCAGTTCCATCCCTCCTGGCATTCAGAAAAAAAGTGAAATCCTGGCTGTGGGACCAGGCGTTTGCACGCTAGCACAACGCAGCATTTTAAATTGGATTTTAATGGAAAGTTGATGAATAGGGCTCAATGCTTTTTATGGATGGAACACTGTTTTTAATTCAATTGAATGTGTATGATGTTTAGTGTAATTGTATTTTACTGTATTTTAATGTTGAATGTTTCTGGGGTTTTATATTGTGTTTTGCTGTGTGGGCATTGAATTGTGCCTTTTTGTAAGCCGCTCTGAGTCCCCCCTATTTATAAATAAATAAATAAAGTGCATTTCCAGCGATATACAAGGAAGGGCTAATGCCCCTGTGATGTTTGTTTTGACTGTGCCCCTGTTCAGAAGATTTCATTGCACTTTCTGTCCCTGAGATTTTTGGATATTTAAAAATTCGGCTTGTTGTGGAAACAAGGATGGGTGAGAAAGTTTGAGAGGAGACACCTTTTCCCCATAATTACTCTTACAGGAATGAATTTCATATCCGAGAGGTAGATGTCTCTCAATTCCTGTTGTCTCGCCCCCATTCTTAACTATGAGTCATTTGGAAGGTGTATGTTTGTAACTTGCAGTTTGATATCACTTTAACTACCAAGACTCAATGCTATGGAATTCTGGCAGTTGTAGTTTAGTGAGGCTGGATCGCCCTATGTTCCAGGATCCAATCCCAGATTATCTGCTTTGAACTAGATTATATGAGTCTACACTGCCAGAAAATCTGGGATCAGATCCTGGGATATAGGGCAGTGTGGAAAGGGTCTGAAACAGAAGCACTCTTCCCAGGAAAGCTACAACTCCCAGGATTCCACAGAATTGAGCAAAGTGGTGTAAAACTCCATTAATTCTACAGTGTATATGACAACATTTAACAAAATTTGCAAAAATTGACATATAAATGGATTCCTAGCTCTAAATTATGG
The DNA here is from genome assembly GCA_030556195.1 of Anolis apletophallus. Taxonomy (NCBI): domain Eukaryota; kingdom Metazoa; phylum Chordata; class Lepidosauria; order Squamata; family Anolidae; genus Anolis; species Anolis apletophallus. The sequence continues at coordinate 64,616,956 of JARBWK010000012.1, read as the reverse complement.
ATTAAATGCACCCAATCTTTATGTCATGCTGATTAATATTTGCATCATTTGTAGAATTATTCACCTTATTAAATAATCAGCTTTAGCAATAATATGTTTACAAGGCTACCAATCAGGGATTTGTTGCAGAATATTCTGCATTTAAACTAAGCATAGAGACAAAATCCTTTAAATTTGTAAAGCATTTATTTTTTTAGTTTCTAAATTTCTCTGCAAACTGAACTGCTACTGCTCTCTAGTTTATACACATCCCCTAATTTTGCAGCACATTTTTTCAATCTAAAATTCACTCAAAAGTCTATACATTAGGGAAACGGGGCACAACAATGCATAGAAGTTAGAGAAAAATCTTACAAAATATACTTATTGAATTATGTATAATGATGCCAACTGATAATCACATTAAAAGGGGTTCAAATATTTGTGTGCTTTTTAAATAAAAAAGACTTCAAATTGGTCTAGATATAATTGGAAAAAAGGAAATAAAATTTTGATGGAATGTGAAAGAGATGCATTTGCCTTTAATTTAGATTCACTTCACTATGAAATAGCTCAAATGTATTGTTAAAAAGGTGACCTGACCAGTGGAGGTTCATTAGAAAGAGTAATTCAACACAAGTTACCTTATTGTATTCCTGTCATCCCACATACACTGCTCTGTTGAAGTGCAAGAGAGGCTATTAAGGGCAGCCTGTATTGATTATTTTTAAAATATAACTGAACATGAACTTCTAAGGGAAAAGGAAGTCAGAGAGAAGCACTTAACAGAACGTTAGTAGCACATCTTAAGACCACAGTGAGGTACTTGGAGGTGGATAGTCTCCCAAGTTTCTCCTCTTATCTTTTCACCTGGATTTTAAACATCCAAATTTCTGCATTCTGAGCTGGAATTGATGGATTAACAATCTCTGCAATCATTGTTTTTGAAGAAAACATATACATTTGGTCCTCCACATTTGCAAACGTAACTTTTACAAAATTGATTATTCATGGATTTGAAGCTGACAGTGACAATTTATTGTAATTTATTCAAGAGTTATATTTTTATATCTTATACAGTTTTTAACTGTCTGACTGTATGTTCCATGATGATTGACTGTTTGATTCATATTACCATTCAATGTCTTTTATTTCATTTTAACTATATGTATAAATGTATTAATGTTGGTTTGATGTCATTAAATGTTTGCCAAGGCAGGATAAAAATAAATTATTATTAGATTAATATATTCCATCTCAGTCTATCAGAGGTTGATCATAGAGTCATGCTGGAAAACCCAGAAATTCCTAGAGGTAACACTTCTATAGGCATTTGTAGGTCATTCACCATAATTCTGGGGCCAACTCGACCTAAAGTGGACCTTAAAGTTGCACTAGAGGACTTAGCAATTCATAGAGCAGGGGTGCTCATTAGGTAGATCACGATCTACTGGTAGATCGCATAGGGCGTCCTGGTAGATCGCAGGCAGGGCGGGAGGAAGGCTCAGTCCCGCCCCGCAGGCTCCTGACGCCGCCCAGGTGCAGCCGGCCAGTCAGCGTGGCGGCGGCGTGACTGGCGTCACTATGGCCCATATGGGAGCCATTCCTTCCTTTCTTCCTCATCTCCTTTCTTCCTTTCCTTCCTTTCTCCCCTCCTTCTTGCCTTGCCTTCTTTCCTTCCTGGTTCCTCCCTCCCTCATTCCTTCCTTCCCTTCCTTCCTCTCTGCCTTGAACATTTGCTGTTGGTTGTGGGGGTTCTGTGTGGAAAGTTTGCCCCAATTCTGTTGTTGGTGGGGTTCAGAATGCTCTTTGATTGTAGGTGAACTATAAATCCCAGTAACTACAACTCCCAAATGACAAAATCATTCTTTTAGTGATGGTCACTCCTTGTAGGTGTCTTGTGGCCAAATTTGGCAGCAATTCATCCAGTAGTAAGAATTCTGTGTGTGTCAACTGTAAAATAGGATGTGTGGAAGGTCCCTGGGTTATCTGAGGTACTTTCACACAGTTGAATAAAATTCCATGTTATCTGCTTTGAATCAGATTATATGGCAGTGTGGACTCAGAAAACCCAGTTCAAAGCAGATATTGTGTTATATGTTTCACATTTTTGTAGTGGGTAGGTAGATCATTTTGACTTGGTTGTTTTATAAGTAGCTCACATGCTGAAAAAGTGTGAGCACCCCTGTCCTAGAGAGATGTTCTCTGACAAAAAAAAATAGTGGATGTTTTATTCACAATTTTTCCACTTTCATGGGAGTGCTTCATCCCAATCCCTGTGAAAATGTAGAGGCAACAGTATACTTTGTACACTTTATTTGTGTTAGTTTCATTTTTAACACAAGTGAGGCGAAGCCAAAAAGGCTGCCATTCCTCTTTAAATTAAGAAGAGATATGAAAGCTGCAAGACAAGCTGGGGGAAAGACTGAGAAAGCACAGAATTCTGGGAAATGTAGTTTAGGAAGGCAAGGAGCCATATGGCAGAGAATTCAAAAGGCCCTGCTCAGCATCAGAAAGCCCCAATTAGGATAGGGGAGAGATTTGTCCCTCCTAGCAGCAGCCAGAGTTCCAATAAATTGTTCAATCTGCAAAGAGGAGGACTGGCTGATACTTTAATACTAGTAAGTAAATTTGTGCTGGATTGAAGTTCTATTGGTTAAAGACATTCAATGAGATAGATGTTGTGACTTTAAAAAAAAGGTTTTGTCAAAAAAATTTAAATCCCCAAAATCAGTGGATACACGAATATTTCTGACACTGTTCTCTTGTGTCATTGTATAGAAAATTCAAAGAGATAGCCCTTGTAGGTTTTTTTTTAAAAAAGAAGTGGTTTGTAAAAACAAAATTCCTCAAAAGTCTGTGGATGAGTGAAACATTCCGGAACTTGATGGGCTAACAGTGTTAAATGTGTCTTATAATTGTGACACATTTTATGGCAATAGCTCTAACAATGAGGGAGAAACTAGCCCCTGAAGTTTCCCGAGTGGCACAATTACTTAACAAAAAGTAACAAAGAAGTAGTTAACTTATTAGAGTTATGATATCCCATCCAATTTTGGAAACACGTTAGAAATGATTTTCCATCCACCCTCTAATTTTGTAATGAATTTTGAATTTTTTTTCATTGATCTCACAGGCCTACCAGTTATATTAATTGTCTGTCCAGTTTGACACAGTCTTTTGTTTCATTTCTGTATTTTTCCCTTTCTTCATTAGTAGCGTGCACTTCAACGTTAATAAAATGCTGGAAAAAAGATAAATTTCCAATGATTGTCCATATGATTGCCTAAATAATTTTTGTGTGTTTTGTTTCCCAATGATGAGGAGAATCTTTTTTGCGCCAGGGAAAGATCATATACAGTGGTTCATGATCAGGTCAAAATTAGTTTCAGGCAACTCTAAAAAAAATCCTATTTGTGGCAAAAAGAAAAGATAGCACTTCCTCAGTTCCAAGCTGAATGGATTGGCAGTTCAAGCTTATCCCAGTGATGATTATAAAGTAGCATCTTCCACCGCTGTTGAGAGTATTATTGTAGCTTGACAAAGTGGGCCAGGCAGAGCTGGTCATATGTTCTTGCCTACTTCCTTCGCCTCAGCATCCATTAACTCGCAGTAGGGCCAGCTTGTATCAATATGCCCATGAGCATCTTTAATGCAGAGGAAACACTAACGAACTAAAAAAATGAAAAACAGATGCAATTTGCATATCCCAAATTCATGCTTGATCTTACCTGCAGTTGCAGCTCTATGCTATGAAGTTGGGTGGTCCAGAGTTTTTGGGGAAATAGAATTTAAACTCAAGGCAAACATATAAGATACACACTTTATAGTTCTTTCTTCATCTAGGCAACCGTACAACTGTATTTGCCTTCCCAGACACCCAACAGAAAAATGAAGTGGTAAATTATTATTTGACTATCTGCCCTTGGATCTATGCACAATAGTCATCTAATGTTTACATAGGTTGCTTTAATATTGTTTCAAATTGTGGTTTAGTTGATTTTAATTGTTATTGTTGTTGTTTGGGCATGGAATAATGCCAATTATGTAAGCCACCCCGAATCCCCTTCCAAGTGAGAAGGGCAGGATATAATTGTCATAAATAAATAAATAAATAAATAAATAAATAAATAAATAAATAAATATCTGAACTGAATCCAGGACATTCTAAGGGTGCATCGATACTGTGGAAGTGATGCTATTTTATACCACTTTCACTGTCATGGCTTAATGTTATGGAATTATGGAAGTTATAGTTTTACAATATTTTTAGCTGCCTTTTGCAAAGAATGCTGGTGCTTCATCCAGCTCTCAGGATACCATAGCATCAAGCCATGGCAATTAGAGCGGTGTCAAACTGCATTAATTCTAAAGTGTAGGTGCATTCTAAGAAAACTAGTTGGATTAAATAATATATTGCTACAAGCATTAGAAATTTCACAGTCATGTTACTGGCTATTTTTTAAAACCTCAATTCACACAGTCTCCTGGCTGGTACAGGCACTCTATTATTGCTGGGAGATTCTGGGAGCTGTAATTCGGAACAAAAACTTTTCCAAACTCTGACTATAACCTTAACTTTTTATGTATATTCTCATATTGACTCTGAATGACACATTTCCAAATGCGCTGCCATTCTTTTGCTATGCAAATTGCACCCTGCCATATAAGGCAAACATATGAAGTGCAGTACGTTATTAGGTTTTTTTTAAACATGCCAGCAAAAGGCAATGCCTAAAGCTTGGGATACTGTTAATCATGGGAAAGGTAGTGATTATTAGATGATTATGCATTTACCCAAGTCTTTTGATGGCCTCCCTGTGATGCCTGAAGAATGCAGTTTTTTCCTTTCAAGGTAGATTCCTCTTTGCTTCCTAACAGAAGTGCTGAGAATGGAACAATGGGAGGAAAAAGTAGAGTGCCTCCGCTTTCCTTAGCAACATAAAAGTAATATACAGTGTCTCTTTTCTGACTTCATCAGCAAACCATCAAGCATTGCTCTGAGAGCTCTGCTAACATCATCTGAAGATGCTGCTGCAGTGTTAAAAGAAAAAAAAACAAAAAAGTATTAGAAGGTTGAATAAATGGAAATTGTTAAGTAAAAACAAGCCAGACTAGGTTTTGTTCCATTTAAATGACAGGGAAACAAATCAATGCTGCCAAATGGAAGAGGATAAAATCAATAGGGGGGAAATGCATTTTCGAGACATTAAAAACCTTAAGAGTGAAAACAAAGTTTAACATATCTAAACAATTACCTGGATATATCCTATTAAATCAAAGTTCAGGGCACTTACAGCTGCTAGGACATAAGCTATTGCCAGGCATCAAAACTAAAATATTACTTTTCTGCTGTACTTTTCTGGTGTAATGGATCTAAAAACTGAATTTTGCAAAGCATTATCTATGATTTAAAGAAACAATCTCTTTGGCTATGTTCCTCTTTAAAATTAAACATAGAGCTCTCATTTCATCAGAACGTTTTCTTCACCACTGGTGGGAATTTTAGTGACCCATTTTTTTCAACAGAAAATCTTTCTTGATGGCTCTTCAAACAACTGAAAGAATTATGTTAAATACAATTATATTGGGTTGCTGTGAGTTTTCCGGGCTGTATGGCCATGTTCCAGAAGCATTCCCTACTGACGTTTCACTCATATCTATGGCAGGCATCCTCAGAGATTGAGAGGTCAGACCCCTCAATCTCTGAGGATGCCTGCCATAGATGTAGGCAAAACGTCAAAAGAGAATGCTTCTGGAATACGGCCATACAGAAAACTCACAGCAACCCAGTGAGTCCAGCCATGAAAGCCTTTGACATTATGTATTCCTTATATTCCTTCATTGATTTGAGGTTAAAGTTTGGATATTTTCAATCTTGACCTGTTGAAATTAATAGCAAAATGCTGTAGTTCAATATGTTTATACTGAAGTCTAGATGGATGTGATGTGTCTGTCTCATGAGAGTGGATAGAAGTAAGCAGATTTCCTCTCTCATGAGCGCCATCTAGCGGTAGAATAATAATATAGTCAGAAGGTTAGAAACACTGTTGCTAGGCTCTGCCTATTGGCTCTCTCTCTTCCAATCACAGCGATGAAGAAGGGAGGAGTTTAGAGTTGCTGTTAGTCTTCTGCTGTATGCCATCCATTTTTGTGTGCCTCATGGTATGTTTTCTCCTGTTCTAACTTGTTAAACATGCTGTTGCATGTGTAGTACTGCCTTTCTGTTGCTTTCTACAATAAAGTAGAAATGCTTTAATAACATGGCTTGTTTGCTGAGATGCATTATTTCCAGTTTGAGTCCTCATATGCCACATTTGCTGTGAACCCTTTTTAACTGCTTCTCTGCTGCGTATTTATACTTTACATCAAACCCTCTTTTTTTGGAACAACATGACCCACCAATTAGCAACTGCCTGTGTCTGGGAAAGTACTAAAATGTGTCATTCTCCCCTGAATAATAGTGACATTTTTCAAGTATCCTGATACCATCAGTCAGGAAATTCAAGGATGGTTTAAATAGTGGTAGTTTCAAATCCAAATTCAACATGCTCAGAAGTTGTTAATAATGGTAATACTTTTAATTGCTTTATGGGCTTCATATAAATGCCATGTATGGTTTGCTCAGTTATCTTAAGAAACATGTACTAATTGTGTTTCTTCTTCGAGAGCTCTGTGAATTCACACTTATGAAGTTTGCGCGCCAGCGCGGGCTTCCAACGGAAACTTTTCCAGTTTGAAACTTTTTGGCGGTAGCTCCGCCCAGCCGACCCGGAGGGCATAAAAGGCGCCTCCAGCGCGCCCACGCCATTCCTTTGTTTTCCGCCACTTGGGCAACATCGGAAATACGGCTGGTTGTGTGAGCATAGCATGTCCACAACCAGTTTCAAAAGTGTTTATCCTGCGGTAGCAAGATCCCGGACTGTGACGGTCACTCGAAGTGCCTTCGGTGTCTCGGGAGGGACACGCGTTCCTTCTTGCCGGCACTGCCAGGCCTTCTCGTCCGCACTGAAGAGCGAGAGCCCGCAGGCTTCAGGCCTACCTCACGGAGCGAGCTCTCTGCCCTCCACAGATGGCGACGGCTGTCCCATCTTCCTCCTTGGGATCCGAGGCGGCTGCTTCGGTCCCCGCTGCGCCGACCGCCGCCCGGCCGGGAGCGTCCGCAGAAGGAGAAGAATTCCACCAAGTCTGTCTCCTCGAAGACTTCAAGACTTCGTGTCGAAGAGGCCGGGCCCCGTGACCACCGCAACGGTCGAGCTGCCTCCACCTCGGCGACGGGCGACGAGCTCGGTGGCGGCGGGCCTCTCCCAGAGGTCGACCCTCTCGAGAACCCCCTCGGAGCGGGCTATGGAGATCGCCGTCCTGAGGTCGGAGCAAGAAGCCCGTAGCGCCCAGTCCAGAGGCCTGGGTCCTGTGACTCCGGCAAGTCTCTGGAGGCCGCTGCCTCGAGACCTCCCTCACCGAAGAGGCGCAGGACTCTGACATCATCGTCTTCAGTCTCCTGCCCCGACTCTTCGCCTACCCCTGTTCTCGCTGTGGAGACAGGGGTAGAGCACCACGCGCCGCCAGAGAACTCTGTCCAGACCGCCGTCCCGCTCCCCCGGGCAGACCTCGGTCCGGCAACTCTTTGTGACTTCGCCTGACAAAGGCAGGCAGACCACGAGGCTCGCCCTGGCCCCGGCCAAGCGAACACCTCCTCCTGTGTCGACTGAGATGCCTGTCATCCCTTCGACTTCCAGGTCGCCTCCACAGTCGCAGCCTCCGGTGAACCAAGAGACGGTCCAACCGTGGTCGGGAGACGAGATGGAGGATGGCGAGGTCCCTCGATCGATGCGATCGGGATCCATCCTGTCCTCAACCTGACAGAACGCCTTCCCACACTGGCTGTGACCCAGAACCCTCGTCTTCACCAACAGACAACGCGAGGGCCTTCGGTGAGCAAGTAGGCCGAATGGCGAGATCTCTGGGGATGCAAACCTACGTTCCCACGAGGTCCAGCGCCTGCCCCGTGTTCAGAAGGGTGGAGATCGAAGAGGCGGCCCAACCACACCTTCCCATGCTGGAACCGTTGGAAGAGGCGGTGAAAGCATCGTGGGCGACTCCATCAACCATCCCTCCTACGCCGAGTCGTACGAGGCATGGTACAAGATTGATGAGAGGGAGAAGAGCTGGCTCCACGATCATCCGACACCCAACTCGATGATCGTCACCTCCTCCCAGTCCTCGGGCCGAGAATCTTCAACTCCCTCAGACCAGGAGGGAAAGAGATTCGACACAATAGGTCGAAAGATCTACAAGGCCGGACTCCTGCTGACCAAAATGGCCAACTACGGAGCGTGTATGGGAGCTTATCACCAGATCCTGTGGGAAAGGGCTCAACCCTTTTTCCAGGATCTCTCCCAGGAGCAGCAAACTGCACTCCTTTCCATCTCCCAGGAAGCGCAGTCGCTAGCACACCACCAGATCCTGATGGCCCGCCATACGGGGGACACCTCAGGAAAGCTGCTGGCCCACGGTGTCGCCATCCGTAGACACGCGTGGTTGAAGTCCTCGGGTCTCTCTTCGAATTCCAAGAAGACCATCGAGGACCTACCGCTCGATGCCCAGGGACTGTTGTTTGCGGTCACGGAAGACTGACTCAAGGCCACTCACGACTTCCGAGTCCTGACGGCAAAGTTGGACCGGGCTAAACCTCAACCCAGGCACAAGTACTACCAACGGGCGGTTTCAGCCCAGACAGCAGTACCGCCAGGCCCCAAGATATTCGGCTCCTCAGCAGCAACAGCAACAGCAGCCGAGACAGCAACAACAGCAGCAGTCTAACAGACCCCGGCAGGGGAACAAGTCACGACCTCGCCATAACAATGGCAATGGACAATCCAATCGCCGCGTTTGACGGGGCGATGGACGACACCGCCTTCTCGCAAAGTACCGCTGCCACCATCATGCCTCCTCCCATCCGTCGACCACCACCACCTCACCCGCCGCTCGGAGACCGCCTGGCCCGTTACATCAATGCCTGGCGACGCATCACCTCAGATGCATGGGTTCTCCGGATTGTCGAAGACGGCTATGCCTGGAATTCGACGAGCTTCCACCCACGGGGTTCGTCGTCGAGACACAGCCGTCCAGGGTGATCTTGGAGGAGGTCGACAGCTTGCTTCAAAAGGGAGCGATTTCACAGCTCCCCAAGAGCAAGGAAAGAGGGGCATTCTTCTCACGGTATTTCACCGTGCCGGCCAGACGGTTCCCTGCGTCCCATCCTGGACCTCAGAGACTTAAACGCGCACGTTCGCCGAGGAAATTCAGGATGGTGTCAGTGTCGTCCATTCTTCCGCTTCTCGGTCCAACGACCACTTCGCGTCCGATCGACCTCCGGGACGCTTACTTCCACGCCTCGATCCGGCCTGCTCATCGACGTTTCCTGAGCTTCAAGGTGGCGGGAAGGGCGTACCAGTTCAACGTCCCTCCCGTTCGCTCGGGACAGCGCCGAACATTCTCCAAGTGCATGTCGGTCGTGGCTGCGCATTTGAGGAGGCAGAAAATCCGGATTTTTCCGTATCTGGACGACTGGCTGCTGGCGGCCCAGTCCCCAGAACTCTTGCGGCAACAGGTCTCGACAGCCTTACAACTACTCTCCTCATTAGGCCTACGCCTCAACGAGGAGAAATCTCAACTGGTCCCAACGATGACCATCAAGTTCATCGGCACGATGTTCGACTCCGTCGATCAGCTCGCTTATCTGCCAGACGTCAGATTCCAGGCTCTTCGACGCGAGATAAACAACTGCACCAGGCCCTGCACGGCAAAACAGATCCAGGTGACCCTAGGCCACATGGCCTCCACGGTAGCTGTGACCCCGTTGGCGAGGCTCCGCTTCAGACCGCTACAGCGCTGGTTCCTCGACCATTTCGATCCGGTCAGGGAGCACCATTCGAAAAAGCTGTCCCTGCCGAAGGCGGTCAAGGACTCCCTCCGATGGTGGACGTCCAAGAACAACATGTGCAAGGGAGTGCCCTTCCACACAGTAGCCCCATCCATCACAGTGACGACCGATGCGTCACTGTTGGCATGGGGAGGCCACACGGGCACCATGTCAATCAATGGACAGTGGTCGACCGTGGAGAAGCTCCATCACATCAACTATTTGGAGCTCCTAGCCATCGCCAAGACTCTCCGGGCCTTCGCCCCCCTCGTCATGGGAAAAGTAGTACTGGTCAGGACAGACAACATAGTGGCCATGTACTACGTGAACAAACAGGGCGGAACGGGCTCGAGGAAACTCCTAGCCCTGGCCCAGAGCCTGTGGGAATGGTGTATCCGTCATCAAGTGACGCCCAGGGCCATTCATCTCCCGGGAGTCGAGAACGGGGAGGCGGACTCCCTCAGCAGAACCGGCTGGTCGTCCCACGAATGGATGCTGCATCCGGATGAGCTCCACCGTGTCTTTCAGAGGTGGGGGTTCCCAGACGCAGATCTCTTCGCATCGCCGGAAAACAGCCAACTGCCAGTTTTCGGTGCCAGGCTTGCCCCGGATGCACACCGGGATGCCTCGGGACGCACTTCTGCTCGACTGGACGACGGGGTTCTTTTATCTGTTCCCGCCGTTCCCACTTCTTCTCCGAATCATCGAGAAGATCCAACTCGGGGACCGATTGCATCCTCATCGCTCCCCACTGGCCGAGACAGGTCTGGTTCCCAACCCTCCTACACCTGGCGAGTCAGGACTACATACCGCTCCCTCACCGAGCAGATCTGCTGACTCGGGAGAACGGGATGCTCCTCCACCCGGACCTCCCGTCCCTGCACTTGACTGCGTGGAGGATCCACCGGCGCCGGAGATCTCTCCAGCCGTAGCAGCGATCTTGGCAGCAGCCCACAAGCCGGCCACGCCGAAGGCGTACTCGGCTTGCATCGCCCGCTATGCGAGGTTCCAGGCTTCCAGATCCGCCACCGTCCTTCCGCTGGCGGTCCCATCGGTCCTGGAGTTCCTGGCACAGTTGGTCGACAGGGGTCTATCCATGTCCTCGGTGAAGACCCACTTGGCGGCCCTCACCTGGCAGAACCAGCAGAGGGGCGGTCCCTCGCTGTTCCAGTACCCGATGGTCAAGAGGTTCCTGAGGGGTGTTAACAACACTCGTCCCCGGTGCAGCCACCAACCCCGGGTTGGAACTTGGACCTGGTGCTGTCCTGCCTGACATCCCCACCATTCGAGCCGCTGTCATCCATCGACCTGCGGCTCCTATCCTGGAAGGTGGCCTTCTTAGTCGCCATCGCTTCAGCGCGCCGCCCTTCCGAGCTGGCGGCGCTCCGTGTTGACGAACCCTACCTGCTGTTTTTAGCAGATAGGGCTATCCTGCGGACGGACATCACCTTCCTGCCAAAGGTGGTGTCTCCGTTCCACTTGAACACTGACATTGTGCTCCCGGACTTGGGACTGGCCCGACCCGGGACACGGGCTCGATGGCCAACGGCCTCGATGTCAGAAGAGCCCTTCTGATCTACAAGAACCGGTCGGGCGGACTACCGCCGGTCGACTCGACTTTCAGTGTCATATACGCCACCGACAAGCTGGGCTTGCCGGTGTCGTCACAGAGACTCTCTAATTGGGTAGCATCCCTGGTTGAACTGTGCTATCAGATAGCCCGTCAGCCGTGCCCATCTAAGGTCAAGGGACGCCGACTAGGGCAGTGGCCACATCGACTCATGTTCCTCCAGGGGATTCCCTGACCAAATTTGTAGAGCGGCCATCTGGGCCAACCCTTCTACCTTTGTTTCTCATTACCGGGTAGACACCCTATTTGGGAGGGAGGCGGCCTTTGGTCGGTCGATTCTAGCCCCAAGGCCCCGCAAGGTGCTGCCGAGTAGTCAGCCCTATATTTCCCTCTTTGCACTGGTCGGTCGACAGTTGCGCCGATCGAACACCTCTTGTTCATTGCACTGTCAATGTTAAGTGTGCCGTGCCCCAGGTAGGGGCACAGTCTACCGGTTAAAGCGCTTTACCCACTTACGGGTTAGGTTGCACCAGTTGTGCACCTTTTGTTCTCAGGTTGTGCTTGTTGCACTCACTGTTATGAGGCCTGTGTGCCTGACATGAATGGTGCTTGTTGCACTTCTGCTATGAGGCCTGTGTGCCTGGCATGAATGGTGCTTGTTGCACTTATGTTGTGAGGCCTGCGTGCCTGACATGAATGGTGCTTGTTGCACTGTGTTTACAAGTGGGAGCCTGCCTTCCACTCATATTTATATGTCTAACATGTTATTTATTCAGGTTGCTGGTTGCAATAAACCTGTTCATTTTTCTACAATCTGGCTGGTTTGTTCCCACCTCCTTTTACCTTAGCTCGGTAAATCTTCATAAGTGTGCATTCACAGAGCTCTCGAAGAAGAATGGTAGGTTACATACCTGTGACCATCTTTCTTCGAGTGAAGCTCTGTGAATGCACACGAACCCGCCCGCCGTCCCTCTTCTCAAACCACCCTTTCCTAGTTGCTAATGTGGCGTAGGAATGGCGTGGCGCGCTGGAGGCGCCTTTATGCCCTCCGGGTCGGCTGGGCGGAGCTACCGCCAAAAAGTTTCAAACTGAAAAGCTTCAAGCCCGCGCTGGTGCGCAAACTTCATAAGTGTGGATTCACAGAGCTTCACTCGAAGAAAGATGGTCACAGGTATGTAACCTACCATTCTTTGTAGAAAAGATAATCTTAAACCTGATTCCTCCAAGCTTAAACTTTCATCTCTAGATTTGTAAGTACAGATCTAATCATGAGGCAGGGCCATTAAAGCGGTTTTTGGTACTTTCTGTGGAGAAGAAAGGTCAGAGAGTGATGCTGCACACGTGTAGAGCTTTGAAAAGTGGGTTTCTGTGCCAAGAATCAGGCAGGCACTTGTTCCGTGAAAGTAACACTGTGTTTGGCGCCTCTAATCTATGCTGTGACTTGCTGATGTGCACCCCGTGCCTAACGTGAGATAACGTAGGCTTAGATTGGTCAAACAGTACAGAATGTGCTATTGGGAGACGTTAGGGCCAAAAAGGGAAAAGAACTGCGCATGTACGGAGGGATTCAGCCCCATCCTTTGCTGGCAGGGAAAAGGCAGAATGTGAAATGTTGCAAATCGGGTACATGAACGTCCCAGGCCACTGATATGTACTGAAAGAACTAACTTAGAAATGCCCATTGTTCTAACACATAGGTGGGACTTTAAGATGTGATGCTAATGGAAATGCAATGTTTTATTGGATTAATGAAATGCCATGTAACACCAGCTCATTATGATTGTGTAAAATCTATGAAGAAGGGCGGGCTTTTCCGAGATGCCGCCATTGGGGGTATAAATGTTTTGTACTGAGAGTGACCGGGGCCTTTGCCCCTGATAGCAGCCGTGTTCTGCTGGCAAACCCCACCAGCTGGTGCAATAAACCATTTTTGATTTCATCTACAGCACAGTTGTCGTGAGTTTTCCTCATCCTTGTACCCGCACGTCCAGGTAGCCTTGGTAAGAGTAAATTTGCCACTCGGAGTTCCATAACTCCCTAATTTGCTGCTTCACCATAGCCAGGATTTTGATTCGGGAGGGGCTGAGTTTGATTCGGGGGGGGGGGGCGCTTAGACTGAGTGAGAGAGGGTGTACCCTAGCAAACCTTTTGTATTGTTATTCCAATACCCCTGTCATGATGCACGGACTTGACCGGCCCCTTAATCACACACACAGAGCGGACTGAAGGCTAACTACTTTATTGAATATAAAACAGTTCAAAAGGAATATTGTCCATAAAAATAGCAAAAGCAAATCCAAAGGCAAAAAGCAATCAAATGTCCAAAACAGCTTGATAAAGAATCCAAAAGACTTGGCAAGGCTCTGCACAGCAATGCGGATTCAGGAACAAGGAAAGGTACAAGATGCAAGGCAAGACTTGGTAGGCCACTAGCCAACTTAGCTCCGTGGACCAGCTTCGCTTCACGTCTGCTCAGAAGAGACGTGGCCGAGTACTGAGGATTCGTTCCCACGGATCCTATACTTAATCTTTCGGCCGAGGTCCCCGACGCTCTAGGCTTCGTCGTCTCCAATCTCTGCTGACGGACCTCGGCCTGTCTAGGCTATGGAACCATCCCCTCCTGCTAGTCTCGATGCTTCGTCTCCTATCAAAGGTTCGGCCTTGCCTCCCAGCACCTGGGTCTCTATCTCCATGAAAGCTCTCCTCCCTAGATTCTTCCCAGCCGCTCTCTTCCATGTTTTCACTCACAGGATCCTGTGAACCTCTCCCCCCCGGCCGTTCATAAGTTTCGCTATCACTGCTTTCCATTTGCACCTGGTTATCTGTCTCGTCGTAAGGGTCAAGCCAACCTTCCTCCCAAGCCAAGCTTTCTGTGGGAGAAGGAGGCCCAGTGATGGGAAATCCCCTTCAGAATCTAACTCTGCTGCTGCAGGCCCCAATGCCAATGGGACCCCGGTCCTGGCCCCTGCCCCCCAGGCACAAACGAGAACTGCTGTGCCACAACCCCCATGCATATGGGATATACTGAGCATGGTGACCAGATCATGATATGAATAAACATAACAGTTTAAATAATGTACCAGTAAGGCCTTTTCGCGGACCACCCTGAGAATTTCGGGGGGGGGGCTGAAGCCCCTCAACACCCCCACCCCACCCCCACCCCGGCTACATGCCTGTCATGAGGGGATTGATATGCTTCTCAGTTTTGTCTGAACTTTAAAGGAAGCATACAAAGAGCTCAACCTATTTAGGGGTTAGTTTTCAACATCCTTGGAAACTTTAGACAAAAACCTGGACTAGATTCATTGTCTCAATGACATAGAAGGTACCATCTGCCATTGACTGACTGATTGTGCCCTAGTTTTCAACTGTGAAACATCAAAAAGTATGTTTTGGTTTGTGGGGGGGAAATAATTGTGCTGCTACCTTCAAGAGAAGAAAGGGATTTATGTATTTTTATCATAAATTCTATTGTATTTTATTGCGATTATTGCACTATATTTCACTATATCTGCCATGGCAACATCCTATGGGATCATAGGATTTGTTGTTTCATGACACATTAGAGCTCCCTAACTGAGAATTCTAAGAGCCTTTCTCTAAACTGCAAATTTCAGGATTCTTTATAATGTTGTCATGATTTTAGTGTAAACTGATATCATGGCATTATCGATCTTATCACAAAAGTGTCTCATTTCGCCTTGCTCTGCAGAGGAAAGAGAGGGGCAGTGGGGTGAATCTGTCATCCTGTGCAGCTCTCTCATGTGATGTTTCCCCCATCACGCTTAGGAATCACCCTTCTGGGGCAAACTGTTATCTTGTCATTCAAACCTGACTCTCTGATTACAGACCTTATAGTGTACATCATGTAGACAGTACTATTCACTACTTAAGTAAGTAATTACTAGAAGTAACTGGTGCAAACTTTGCTATATGAATAATTTATGATAATATTATTGTTCCAGTGTGTATGTATTGACAACTGATTATGGCGGTTACTGCTAGTAAATTTGCTTTTTGGTCAGATTTAAAAGGCCTAGAAGCAGACTTCTAAAATATACTAGCACTGAAGAAATAGCAAAGGCTTTTAAAACTGTGTTTCAGTGAGTTTTATAAATAATTTAATATTTTAAGTAGGCCAACAATAGTCTCACCTCCCCAACCACTGTACACTGTTGCA